>OW240918.1:86305637-86377171 GCA_933207985.1 Pelobates cultripes
GCACACACAGAAACACACAATGCATTCCTTACACACACTCAATGCACCCCTTACAGACTCACACACTTCATCCCTTACATACACAGAAACACACCTTGCAGCCCTTACACATACAAACACAGATTCACACAATGCATTCCTTACACACAAATCAGACATCCCCTACACACTCCACCCCCTGTGAACAAACTCATTGGTGGAACATGAAGGTGGACCCTGGGACCCAGACCTTGAGCTGTGTAAAGTGCCCCCAAAAAATGGAGCTGCTTCCCGTTCTCCCAGAACATTGATTTTTGTGACCACAGTTACAAACAGCCTCCAGAGATCCTGTTATACACCAGACCAGTGGAGCCAGACTGCAGCTAGAGCCCATCATCATCCTCATCTGCTTGTAAGTAGGTAATCTAGTATATTATTCGTGGCACTAATCTCTAATTTACCTCACATTAAAGAAACACTATAGTCCCCAGAACCACTGCAGCTTAATGTAGTGGTTCTGGTGTCTATAGCCTGTCCCTGCAGGCCTTTTAATGTAAACACAGCGGCACTGCAGCACTAGCGTTAGTTAACATGGCAGGTCATATGGGTGGGGCATTGTGATGTCACGGGGGGCGGCAAACTTTATTTTGCCTAGGGCGGCAAAAATCCTTGCACCGGCCCTGTCCAGAGCTGGTGTGCGACTTCGGCGGTAAACTGAGTGCCCATATCCGAAAAAATTTCCCGGGGAAATCCCACGCGGGTGAATATTCGCATCAGGGCATCTGCTACTGTTTCCGCGTGCACGTTCGTCAAGGCCACTGCCTCAGGGTATCTGGTGGCATAATCTACCACGGTCAAGACATATCTCTTGCCGGAGGGGCTGGGTTTTGCTAGGGGTCCTATAATAACTTCCACCACCCTACTGAAGGGTTCCTCAATTATGGGGAGAGAACGGAGCCGAGCTTTGTATAGGTCTCCCCTCTTAGGTAGGTGTAGGTATTTTAGCATACCCCAGGTTGTGGCTGGATGGTGGAGGTCACAGCTGGTATCGTTGGTGTAGGGTTATAGACTGGTCAGTTTTGGGTGCGCTGGTCCCTCCGGGTATCTAAGAACTCATCCGCCAGCTTGGTGGCCTCCTGCAGGGTTTGTGGTTTTCAGTCCCTTACCCAATTTTGTAGGTGGGAAGGTATCCCGTCAAAGAACTGTTCCATGACCATTAAGTGGAACAGGTCCTCTAGTGTGTTAACTTGGGTGGCTTCTAACCACCCCTTTGCAGCTCGCTGCAGGCGGTGCGCCCACTCTACGTGGGTGTCTTTTGTCGGATTTTTGATGTCCTGAAACTTTAGGCGGTATGCCTCTGAGGTAATCGCATACGGGGCTAAAATTGATTGCTTTACTTTATCATAGTCTCTACTGTCCTCATCTGGCACGGCCCGGTACGCCTCTGCTGCGCGACCGGATAGTCTCCCTGCTAGTAGAGGTACCCGATCCGCTGATGTCGTGTAGTTGGCACAACCTCTCAAAATCTTGCAGGTAGTCATCTACACCACCATCAGCTTCTGTATAACTCTTAAATGCTTGATAGGGAATTTTGGCTTTCCCTGGAGTAATGATGACAGGTGTCGTGGCTCTTTCTCCGGCTTGCTGGTATGTCTGTGCCCCTCTGACCAGGATGTATTCTTGTTGAACATCTCTTCAGATGGTGGGGTTGGAAATAGACCCAACCTACTCCTGAATTCTTTCTGTAATTCAGTTTGTTCCTCCTCCCCTGGAGGTGCTGCAGCAGCTGCTGCTCTGTCTCCTTCCATTAGCTCCGCAATCAGGATAGCCTTTGCCTTGTTGCTGGCTATTGTCCCTCTTGCCTCCAGTAATTCTTTTAATGTGCTCCGTTTCAAAAGTCCATAATTCGCTGTTCGTGTGTTTCCACGTATTCCCGAACTCTGGTTTCATCCGAATGGTTTAACTCACAAATTGGTGTTTCTTCTGTTCGTTTTAATTTCAGCCAAATGCTGCTTTGCTGTGTGGTTTAAATCCTGTCGCTTGCCACCAATTGTAGCGGAGAGGTAGTATAATCCACGGTATCTCCGCTCGGTAACAGGAACAGCATAAAATATTCCAGAAAAATAAGCCTAGCATCTTGGTAGCGTTGTTTAGTTCCTTCCCATGAACTAAACGACACATAGGCTGGGAATCAACTGAGCTTTTAATCACAGGTCACAGTATTTATGGGATTCCTAATGCAAGGGGTTTCCCTACTGACATTACAGGGGACTACATGGGGAACTTAACAACCTCGACATTTCTCCCATCATGCACTGCTGTACGAGAGGGATACTCCCACTAGAATATCCAGTTAAGTGGATTATCCCTCCATGCAGCAGAACTGACAATTAACCTGAAAATTTATAACTTTTACATTATTCACTTTATTTAAACGAATGGACGTTCGGTAGATAGCTGGGGCCTGAGCGCACACTTCGTGAAAGTATCCCTCAGATCCCAGCATAACTAACCGAACGCCGCACGAAACATTATTTTCTAGTTACATTCAAAGTACCGATTGACAGTAGGGGAACAAACCACCGAATGACTGGGGCTCCCGAACGGCCTGGAAGTCCAGCGGTATTCGTGCCGTTGAGTAGCCGATTTTAGTTCCAGGCGCTCGACGACCAAATACTGCTGGGCTAACAAAGGATCCAAGATTGCCGACCGCCACATGGTCGGTAGCCGAACGGCAGCCACCCTGAAACTCTATAATTACCGATGGAAACAATGTTGCAATATTTAATGGGAGCCACACGACCTCCTGTGTGTGGTCTCCCATTCAGTAGTTTGTTCGTTTCACGAACAGTGTTGAAATTCACTGTTCGTGAAACTACTGTATGAATGCTGGTGGCTTTATGCCGCCAGCATACGAATGCTCTTTTTCGGCTAAAATACAGCAATAGGTATATGCTTGGTTCTACATGCTTAAAGCAACAGCAATACATTAATATCAATACAGTTTCAAGTGGCTAGTTTTGCCACACCCTGCAATCCTCGGTGGCGGAAGGACATGCGCCAAACTGCTATCCACCTCAGGCCCAGTCGCCACTACATTTGCCCAGTGTGCAGTTAGGGAGATATAGCGTCCTTGCCCGTGCTTACTGGTCCACGTATCTGTGGTTATGTGGACCTTGCCACAGATGGCGTTGCGCAGTGCACACCTGATTTTGTCAGCCAATTGGTTGTGCAGGGAAGGGATGGCCTCGTCTGGAAAAGTAGTGGCGGTTGGGAAGCACGTACTGTCGGACAGCCACCGCCATCAGGTTTTTAAAACTGTCCAACTCCAGCAGACGGAATGATAGAACACAAAGATTAGGCGCTCGCTATAGTGATGATGTAATAACCTTGTTATAGAACAAATGTGAACAAGAAGACAGAAGGAAACCGCATCCTTTATACAATACAAATGTACGTACTCGAGTCTTTATGGTCGTAGTTTTCAATAAACCTCAAAGAGAGAAAAATCAAAATGATAGTGTACTATTGTAAATGCTTAAAATAATAAAAAGCAAAGGATAAATGCAAGCTCACATTTACCAGAGCTATTACAGAGCTCTACTGTTGTTGCGCCTAGACGGAATGATCACCGTCTCTGGATTAGTTTGAAGCAGTCGAACTCTTGGCGTCCTCAAACAAATAACACATATAGAAACAAAGAAATCCTTATAGTGTAGTATATTGCAATATCTTAAGGAAGATGAATAAGTGCAAGGTAGCATACTCACATGTACTAGAGCGTCCCTCGCTCTAGATTATAAAGCATAGGTGGTATAATCCCCACAATAGGATATGATGACAACCAGGAAATTTAAAATGTAAAATAAAATGGTATCTAAGAGTGATAAAAGTATAATAGCTATTTATTGAACAATAAAAACAGAATATATATATAAAACTATCACTCTATAGAAAAGTCCATAAAAAGTCCACTTTACGCGTTTCACCTAAAAAGGCTTCCTCAGAAGTGTGTGGGCAAAGTCCTGGTATTGTCCAAATATATAAAGTTTTATATTCCAAGTAATTGGCTTCATTTGTGAAATATCAGTCACTTACTTTTTCCTGGTTTCAAAATTGGCGCGCTCGCGTCATACCGGAAGTGACGCGGCGCCATATTGACCAATGTAGTAGTGGGGAATACTTCCTATTAAACCACCAGTGGAACGCATGCATCATACCGGAAATGACGCAGCACAATGAGACTGTGGTATTGTGTGCGTTCCATCTGTGGAACGCAAGCGTCATGCCGGAAGTGACGCAGCACAATAGGATTGTGGCATTATATGCGTTCCATCTGTGGAACGCAAGCTGGTGCTAGAATCAATGTTACCATACCAACATAAAAGCAGTATCTGTGATAGTTGCCAGTTTGTCATAATTTAAACAAACCTATTTGGAGCAGATTGAAAATATATTTTTTTCACAAAAATCTATATACACAAAGATAGAAGGCATCATAAATTAAAAGATACACAATATAATCTATAAAGATCTCTAGAACATATTTTTAAAAAGACGGAATGACAGCATTTCAAAGGCCACAAGTTTTGAAATTCTGGCGTTTAGGGCCAGGGATCGCGGGTGGCTAGGGGGGTACTTCCTCTATCTCTCCAGTGTTTGGGAGAAGGACAGCTAAACGCTTCCATGGGACTGTGTGGAGATGCTTGGGGACGGTGGCGGACATGGTGGTGTTGCTGCCACATCCTCTGTCTGCGGGGTAGCAGGTGCCACTGTGACTCCAGAGATGGAGGAAGAGGCTGAGGAAGCAGGAGGAGCCTGAGACCTTTCTTGGTTTTTGAGGTGCTTACTCATATGTAGATGCCTGGTCATGCAGGTTGTGCTCAGGTTTAGCACGTTTATGCCTCGCTTCAGGCTCTGATTGCACAGCGTGCAAACCACTTGTGTCTTGTCGTCAGCACATTGTCTGAAGAACTGCCAAGCCAGGGAACTCCTTGGAGCTGGCTTTGCTGTGCTTGGTCCCTGGGTGCGGTGGCTGGGTGAGGTGGGCAGTATCGTCTAGGGGATGGCCGCTCCGCTTTTGCACCCTGCTCCCTCTTATGCTGTGCTTGTGCCTCTGTGCAACCACCGCCTCTTCATTCAAACTGCACACGTCACTTGCATACCTTGATTCCATGTGGGGTCTAGGACCTCATCATTCTCCACATCATCTTCCACCCACTCCTCAACCCTGCCCTCCTTGCTGGTCTGCACACTGCAGAAAGCCACAGCAGTTGGCAGCTGTGTTTCGTCATCATCAGAGACGTGCTACGGTGGTCCTCGCATGTCCACATCCTCAGGGCCGTCTTTAATAACGAATGGACCCTGGGCAAGTGTTTGCTTGGGCCCCCTGTGCCCTGCCGCTCTCGCCCCTCACTCCCTGGTATGCAATCACGGCATCCATCCCAACGCAGTGGCGGTACTAAAGTAGAATGAATTTTATTGGGACCCCCAATTGCAAGGTTGGACTAAAGGTAGAACCCCATCTGTCGTGCAACTCCAACAATGCTTTGACAGCTGGGACTCTACCAATTTCCCATGCTTGCAGGGTTGTATTTAGCACTGAGCCATGTTAGTATGTTTGAATGTAAGCATGTGTTTGTATGGAGTATGTTTGTGTGAATGTGTTTGTATGTGGTACTGGAGTTTGAATGCAAGTGTGCATTTATGTGTAGTGTTTGTTTTTGAATGTAGGAGTGTGCTTGTATGTAGTGTTGACGTTTCAATGCAGGAGTGTGTTTTATATGTAGTGTTGAAGTTTGAATGGAGGGGTGTATTTGTATTTAAAGTTGCGGCTCAGATGCACAGGTACACACTCTGACGCACAAGCAGATACACAGATACATACACTGACTACATACAGATAAACAGGCACATACACTGACAGACACACTGACACAGGTACATATATTGACACACACACAGACACATACACTGGTAGACGTACTGACAGACATACTGACACAGGCACATATACAGACATACTGACACACAGACACATATACCGACATACTGACACACACAGACACATACACTGATCAACATACTGACACACATACACTGACAGAAATACTGACACCCACACACTGACAGATATACTGACACCCACATACACTGAGAAATACTGACACACACACACACAGTCACATACACTGACACACACAGACTGATATACTGACACACACACACACACAGACATACTGGCACACAGACAGATATACTGACACATGCATACACATGCACTAACAGACATACTGACGCACTGACAGACATACTGACACATACACATACTGACACACACAGATATACACACATATATATACTGACACACAGACAGACAGACATACTGACACACACACAGACATACTGACACACACACAGACATGCTGACACACACAGACATGCTGACACACACAGACATACACTAACACACACACTAACACACATACACTAACACACAAACACATACACTAACACACACATACACACATACACTAACACACACACACACACACTAACACACATACACTAACACACACACACACTAACACACATACACACTAACACACATACAAACACACACACACACTAACACACACTAACACACAAACACATACACTAACACACACATACACACAAACACATACACACAAACACACATTTTTTTTTTTTAAATGTAATCCCCCCAGCCTCCTTACCTTTTGGAGTGCTGGGGATCTGGGGTTCAGTGGTTGTTTGTAGCTGCTGGAAAGAGCGCTCTCGCGCTGATGCCGGGCGCCGGACGCTATCTTCCGCTCGCATCGCGCGTGCGCGAGGTTGAAGAGGAAGTGTAGTGAGTGCCTCGCTTCTCGCCTTCTGCCCGACTGCCCCCCGCCCGCCGGGGTCAGCGGGGCCCACGGGGCAGGTGCCTCGGGCCCCCCAAGAGAAACTGGGCCCAGGACAGCTGCCCCGTTTGCCCCGCGTTAAAGACGGCCCTGCACATCCTGACACATAAGTGGTTGTGCATCAGTGCACTCAATCTCTTCCACTTCTGGGGCAGGGCTAGGTGGATGGCCCACAGAAACCTCGCCAGCAGAATCATCAAAAAGCATAAGAGACTGCTGCATGACTTGTGGCTCAGACTGCTTGGCTGATTTGCAAGAAACATAGAAACATAGAATGTGACGGCAGATAAGAACCATTCGGCCCATCTAGTCTGCCCAATTTTCTAAATACTTTAATTAGTCCCTGGCCTTATCTTATAGTTAGGATAGCCTCATGCCTATCCCACGCATGCTTAAACTCCTTTACTGTGTTAACCTCTACCACTTCAGCTGGAAGGCTATTCCATGCATCCACTACCCTCTCAGTAAAGTAATACTTCTGATATTATTTTTAAACCTTTGTCCCTCTAATTTAAGACTATGTCCTCTTGTTGTGGTAGTTTTTCTTATTTTAAATATAGTTTCCTCCTTTACTGTGTTGATTCCCTTTATGTATTTAAATGTTTCTATCATATCCCCCCGTCTTGTCTTTCCTCCAAGCTATACATGTTAAGATCCTTTAACCTTTCCTGGTAAGTTTTATCCTGCAATCCATGAACCAGTTTAGCAGCCCTTCTCTGAACCCTCTCTAAGGTATCAATATCCTTCTGAAGATACGGTCTCCAGTACTGTGTACAATACTCCAAGTGAGGTCTCACCAGTGTTCTGTACAATGGCATGAGCACTTCCCACTTTCTACTGCTAATACCTCTCCCTATACAACCAAGCATTCTGCTAGCATTTCCTGCTGCTCTATTACATTGTCTGCCTACCTTTAAGTCATCAGAAATAATCACCCCTTAATCCCTTTCCTCATATGTTGAGGTTAGGACTCTATCAAATATTCTGTACTCTGCCCTTGGGTTTTTACATCCAAGATGCATTATCTTGCACGTATCCACATTAAATGTCAGTTGCCACAATTCTGACCATTTTTCTAGTTTATTTAAATTATTTGCCATTTGGCTTATCCCTCCTGGAACATCAACCCTGTTACATATCTTAGTATCATCAGCAAAAAGACATACCTTACCATCAAGACCTTCTGCAATATCACTTATAAATATATTAAAGAGAATGGGTCCAAGTACAGATCCCTGAGGTACCTCACTGGTGACAAGTCCAAGCTCCGAATATATTCCATTAACTACAACCCTCTGTTGCCTGTCACTCAGCCACTGCCTTACCCATTTAACAATATTGGAATCCAAACTTAAAGATTGCAGTTTATTGATAAGCCTTCTATGTGCAACAGTGTCAAATGCCTTACTGAAATCTAGGTAAGCAATGTCTACTGCACCACCCTGATCTATTATTTTAGTTACCCAATCAAAAAAAAATCAATAAGATTAGTTTGGCATGATCTCCCTGAAGTAAAACCCATGTTGTCTCTGATCTTGAAACTATGTTGTAACGGAGCTTCCTGTATTCTACTGAGTACCTCCTGACGGATGCTCCTAGCGCCTTGACACTCCCCAAGCGCCGCGTGCTTAATACTCACAGTCCTCACCGCAGGCTCCACAAATCGCCGTGAGTCTTGACTGGAGTCTCGCCGCTTCCTTCCACCCTGGATCAGCTTCTGTCCTCCAGGACTGTGGGAAAGAACTCTTCCTTCCACCCTGTATGAACCTCCAGCATCCAGGACTGTGTGGTGAAGACCCCTCCTCCAAGGAGAGCGTGTCAGGAACAAGCTCTTAAAAGAGCTAAGTGACTCAAGCTCAGGGGAGCATGCAGAGCATAGCAATCCCCAGTGTGATTATAACAGCTCCCTCCAATAACGAGACAAGGCTACGTTTAGAGGGATCAAGAAGAACTGTCAAAACCTTTATTCCCTTGGGACCAGCCAATACAGTCACCACAATAACATCACCCACCTAGTTGGTAGCAAACCTCAGCAATACAAGAGAGCAGGCAATACATTACACAGTACACACACACACACACACACTATAAACAATTACAATACACACACCCTGCACCTATAATGGGTACAGGGTGACTAAAACATAAGATAAATAAAGCAGCCTACATAAATAGTCTGTCTGAAGGTAGAATATGGGCTTTAAAGCCAAATACATCAAAGAGTCATAGTCACAGGGGAGGAGGCTGGCAAGCAGGCCTCTCCAGTACCAAGTGGCGAAGGGCACTTCGTCACACATGTGTTTTTAGATGTTCAACAATCCTATCTTTTAACATGGTTTCCATCACTTTCCACACTACTGAAGTAAGGCTTACTGGCATATAGTTGCCAGACCCCTCCCTATTACCTTTCTTGTGAATGGGTACAACATTCACTAACTTCCAATCTTCTGGGACTACTCCTGTTAACAATGATTGGTTAAATACATCTGTTAATGGTTTTGCTAGTACACCACTAAGCTCTTTTAATAGCTTTGGGTGTATTCCATCAGGTCCCATTGACTTATTTGTCAGTTGAAATAGAACCTCTTCCTCTGTAAACGCACATGTAATAAATGACTCATTTATCCTTTTTCTTAACTGAAGTCCCTTTCCTTCATTTTCATCTGTAAATACAGAACAAAAATATTAATTGAAGCAGTCAGCTAGACCTTTCTCCTCTTCTACATACCTTCCTTCTTTTGTTTTTAATCTAACTAATCCTTGTTTTACTTTTCTTTTCTCATTTATGTATCTAAAAAAAGTTTTGTCAGCTAATGCAGGGCTGGCATTGTCCAAGTGCCAGCCCTGCTATGTGCCTCCGGACCGGGGAAGGAGATCAGTGATCTCCCTCCTAGATCCACAGGCATATTGCTGATAGCCGGCAGGGGACGGAGAGGGAGGACCCGGGAGCTCAGTCTGCAGCTCCTCCGGGTCCTCCTCTCGCAAGATTTGGAACGTTGCTGCCGTTACCACTTCACTCCACACTGGAACCACCAGGTAAGAAGGGAGGGAGGGGGGACATCAATATATTTTATTAAAGCATCCCTACCCTCCTTCCTCCCCCATGCACACACACACTCTGCCCCCCATACACACATACACTGCCCCATACACACACACTGCCCCCCATACTCACACACACACTGCCCCCATGCACACACACACACACTTCCCCCCATACAAACATACACTGCCCCCATACACACACACTGCCCCCCATACTCACACACACACTGCCCCCATGCACACACACACACACTTCCCCCCATACAAACATACACTGCCCCCATACACACACACTGCCCCCCATACACACATACACTGCCCCCATACACACATACACTTACACACATACACTGTCCCCCATACACACATACACTGCCCCCATACACACACATACACTGCCCCCATACACACACTGCCCCACAAACACTGCACACCCATACACACACAGACACATACAGTGCCCTACACACACCGCTGCCCCACACGCATGACCCCCATACATACAGTTCCCCCATACACACACACTGCCCCCATACATAAAGTGCCCTCCCATACACACACTGCCCCAAACAGACATACAGTGCCCCCCATACACACACTGCCCCCTCACACACACACACACACTGCCCCACACATACACTGCACCCTAACACACACTGCAACCCTGACATACACTGTCGCCCTCACATACTCACACACACACTTCACCGCTCACACACACTTCACCCCTAACACACACCACTACTCCTATGCCCTATATCCCAGCAGACCCCAGGTAAGTTGTCAAACTGTTCTTAAACGGTATGACTACTTACTCTGGGGTGGGATTCTGGCAATACTGGCACCATAACTACTACACCGAGCTGTAGTGGTTATTGTGCCAGGATTATTTATTTAAATAATCTACAAGTGCCCCTTCCGAGATCAGGCTCTGGATCCGCCACTGATCTGATACCAAATCTCCATTTGTTAACACTAAATCTAGTATGGCCGCTTTACGAGTTGGCTCCTCAACGACTTGTTTTAGAGACAATCCCAGTAGGAAGTTTAGAATATGTGTGTTCCTGGCACAAGCAGCTATTTTTGTTTTCCAGTTTACATCAGGAAGATTAAAGTCACCCATGATGATAACTTCCCCCTTCATTGTCATTTTAGCTATTTCCTCAACTAGTAGATTATCTAATTCTTCAATTTGTCCTGGGGCCTATAAATCACACCTACACGAGTTACTGTGTGATTACCAAATTCTAACGTAACCCAAACGGACTCTATGCTCGCCTCACTAACTTTTATTAGGCTAGATTTTATGCTATCCTTCACTTACAGGGCCACCCCTCCCCATTTCTTGCCTTCCCTATCTTTTCTATATAAAGAGTACCCTGGTATTGCTATGTCCCAGTCATTTTTCTCATTATACCATGTCTCAGTAACAGCGACTAAATCTACACTATCAGTTGCCATTATTGCCACAAGTTGATGGATCTTGTAACGGCACTCCCTGGCATAAAAGGGTTAAACCGCCGTTTAGTAGATCTTCCCCTTCCAGAGACACAGGCACAGCTACTGTAGACACCAATCCACCGAACCGGAGAAGCATATGAATGCTGTAAACAGCCGAACCGGAACCATACGAATGCTGTAAACAGCCGAATAGGAAAAACCATACGAAATAGGTTTACACTCCTAGCAGTCAAACTGGAACAGCATACAATAAATCCCCCCAAGAACGAGACAAGGATCCGTGTTGAGGGTCAAGCAGTGAACAGACAGAGCTGTGGTTTTATTGTTCTTATATACACATTAGTACCACCCACATGGTTTTGGAAAACAACCAATAAACACATACAATACACTCAGACACTCCCACTCAAAATCCTCCCCAATGGGTAATGTAATTATCACCGGCAGAGAAATACAGTTTTTCAACATTATTCATAACTTTAAAAGTATGCATCACATTCACATAAAATGAGAATTACATTTTCAGAATCAGCATACTCCAAATACAAACATATGTCAAAATCATCCAAATTGGTCCAGTGGTTCAAAAGATAGATCGTAGTCCTTTGTGACCAAAGGAAGCATGGCTTTTCTGCCCAAAACCAGTTCCACAGTCTTCTATCCTGGAGATGATTGGGAAGTAATCCAATTATCTCCAAGGACAGAGGCAAAACTCCATTAAGCACATGGCAGCAAAAGACAATAAAATACAATAAAATACACACGGTTACATTTATGACATAAAATACAGACATGCAACATATCCCCAGATAGCTTAGGTCTGAGCACACATTATTGCTGAATGGTGCTCAGACCACACACATACAGTTCACACATGAAGCCAAAGTCTTTCCCATATTCTTTCATTATACGAATGGGCTCCATGGCATAGCTATCTGGGGTATCACTGCTCAAACATGGCAAGCACGGAATGACCCGGCTTTCATGTCTTTGCAGGGGAAAATCAAGTGTTTCAACATGGGGCCATAGTCTAAAGGCAGCAGGCAGGCAACCAGGCTCCTCCAATGCACAGTGGCGAAATTGGTCTCGTCACAGATCTTATTCCCTAAACTGCGAGCATTTGTAGACATGACTCTAAGCTTATCATTTTTTAACACACTTGCTACAGGCACCTTCTGTCCTTGTTTTGGGGGACAATTGAATTGATGTTTTATCACCCTTTTTAAAACTGTTGTCACAGCAGTATTTGACGGTTCCAAGTGACTCTCAGACTTGAAGTGCACACACCAAAATAAAATTAGAATTTTTAAAACTGCGATGTAACCACAGTATTTCACGGCTCTATTTGACTCTCATATATGAAGTGAAGGCCACAAATGTACTATTTAGCACAAAAAAAAGTGTTATTTTTTTTTTTTTTTAAACCAATGTAACAGTAGTATTTAAGGGTTTTATTGGACTGCAAGAAATGCTCCGCAGGCCGCAAATGTTCTATTTAGCACAAAAAAAAAATCGATTTTTTAAAAACAACATTGCAACAGTAGTTTTTAAGGGTTTTATTAGACTGCATGAAGTGCAGTATGCAAATGTACTATTTAGCACCAAAAAAATTGCAATATTTAAAAATGCCTAGATGTTGCCCACTGAGCTACCAGAACAGGATTAAAGTAATGTTCCTGGAACACATGCAGTTGCAAGTGCACTGCACTCCCTGTGGCACTGGGCTCAGGACAAGATACAAAAATGTAGTAGAGCACCCACAAAAATAATCGCTGGAGTTTGCAGATTCGACACCATAATTCTTTCCTAATCTGTCCCTCACAGCTGCAGTATCCTCTCCCTACACTAATAACAGCTCATGTGACGTGCGGCGCTACGTGACTCCAGCTTATATATAGAGGCTGGGTCACATGCTGCACTAGCCAATCACAGCCATGCCATTAGTAGGCAGGGCTTCTAAGGGCACACGAGTCAAACGCTTGTTTATTGGCTGCCCTGCAGCCTTTCAAAACGCGCTATTAAATTGCAGAACTCCAACCCGAACATACACTGAAATGTCCGTGTTCGGGTCTGGGGTCCAAAAACTGTAATGTTTGGTACAAACCCAAACTTTACAGTTCGGGTTCGCTCAACTCTATTCACCAGTTGTATTCAAACAGTACATGTTCTCCAAACATAGGGCATTGTTTCATCAATAGTATCACTGTGATTTGTAATGGAAGAATTATTCTGTTTTGGTGTCCTGAGGAAAGTTCACAGCTGTGAACTGAAACGTTGACAGCTGAGCACTGGGCCAAAACTTAAAGGAGAGCTGGAGTGCAAAACTCCCACCGAACTGTATGTGTATATAGATAGATAGATAGAGAGAGAGAGAGAGAGATATTTGTGTCATATGGTAGCACAGAAGCAGATCGTTTAATATATAAATATATATCAGAAGAAGCTATAAGGGAAGGTATTTTCCAGTATGTAAGCAATAGTGTATTCATTCAAATCATGTCACTCATAAGCTGTGTCTTCTCCTTTCCTAATCCCAATTAATGTAATTGTACCTGGGAAATTAACCTATTTAAAATCTTTTGCCTTTCTTCCCATAATTCTAGCTGAGGGAATTAAACACTAATGATCTATTAGTAAATACCATCAGCATGTACATTTGTTGATGTCAGAAATATAATTTAATATGATTTCGGACGAGTTTGACTTTTTCAGGCATTCTTTAAAGGGACACTCCAGGCACCCAGACCACTTCTGCCCATTGCAGTGGTCTGGATGCCAACTCCCACTACCCTTAACCCTGCAGCTGTAATTATTGCAGTTTTCATAAACTGCAATAATTACATTGCAGGGTTAACTCTTCCTCTAGTGGCTGTCTACTAGACAGCCACTAGAGGGCACTTCCTGGTTTTGAGCACAGCTATGTGAGGACCTCCAGCGTCACTCAATTCCTCATATGCTTTCCTATGGAGAGGTCTAATGCACGGGCGTGGCATTGCCGCGCATGCGCATTAGGTCTCCCCCGCTTGTATGTGAAGGATAGCATAAAATCTAGCCTAATAAAAGTTAGTGACGCAAACAGAGTCCGTTTGGGTTACGTTAGAATTTGGTAATCACACAGTAACTCGTGTAGGTGTGATTTATAGGCCCCCAGGACAAATTGAAGTGTTAGCTAAAATGACAATGAAGGGGGAAGTTATCATCATGGGTGACTTTAATCTTCCTGATGTAAATTGGAAAACAAAATTAGCGGTCTCCCCCGCCGGATGACATCGTCGGGGGAGGAGCGTGGGCGGACCCGAAACCACCACCGAGTGACTTTGGCGGGGGACTCAGGTAAGTCACTGAAGGGTTTTCACCCCTTCAGCAAAATGGGATGGGTGGTGGCAGGGAGAGGGGACCTGCAGTGCTAGGAAAATGATTTGTTTTCCTGGCACTGGAGTGTCCCCTTAAGTACTCATGGCACCCTAACAAATAGGTGGTAGGTTAGATCAGGATGGTCATCCCTCAGTAATGTAGTTATGAAATCACTCTTTCAGACTATCCAGGACCTTGTCTAGATTCCATTCATAAGTTACCCGACGGAATTATTTTTCTGATCATCCATCTTGGGTTTTCTTGAGATGTACTCTCATATGTAAGTTTCCCCCCCTTCCCGTTCAGGTCAGATTGGGATTTCTCTTACAGAAATCTCCTGATATATCGCTCAGACTATTGGTGCATTCAAATTGGCGAGCACCAATCAGGTTTAAGCCTCCTCTTTTATAAACCGGCTCGATTAGAAGTCCGGTTCCTCTCTGATGAGCTGATCTAGCGAAATGTTCATCAGGGGCAAGGGGCTTAGCTGATTCCACCACTACTATCAACTCTATATTGGTCAGGATTACAGTATGATCCAGCACGTAGAATTGTGTAACACAGAGGACTGATAGGTAACGTATACCGGACCTTAGAATGGTCGGACTAACGTACCAAAGAATAGTCAGGAATAGCTGAGGTCAAGGGATACAGAAAGAGATACAATGATAAGGAAAAGCCAGAGGTCAGGGATGCCAGAAAACAGGGAAGTGAAAATCAATGCCAAAGTCAAAATACCAGAATAACCAGAATCAATAAAGCACTCTCGGACAACCACAAGGGAAACCATGACAGGGCACTGAGCAGGATGAGAACTGGGCCTAAATACCCCTCCTCTGGATCCCAAAGGTAGTTACCAGGTTGCCATTTGCATAATTGCTATTCAGCACAAACCCTCCTGTCAGGACAGTAAATTCCATTAATCACATTTTTATAAGCAGATGAATATGTGACAATTTCACATACATCGATTAATCTATTTTTATGATTACTGAGACTATTTGGGACTATTGAGCTGGTGGAAGTGTGATCTTATTTAATCACAATTACAGGGCATGTGCCCAAGCAACCTCAGCACTATAATGTATCCAAAGTAATTCTGACCTTTTTTGTGCATGTCTACTAAATAATGTTTTACAAAAATTAGAGTCATGTCATGTGGGTGTGAACTAGGTCTACTATGACAACCATCACAGGCATTTGATCCAAGCACATCATTTTTGAGACACACTATTTATAGGTGGCATTTACCAATTTATTGCCATCAGTGGAAAAGCTACAGCTGTGTTTTTATAGCTGTTTGTATCTTTGTTACTTTTTGTCTACAGTATTATTTATGTGTTGCAGTCTGCTCTTGTCTGAGTCCTTATAGAACTTTTAATTAATCTATTAAAAGCTATGTCTTATTATAGTTATTATTTTACACCTTCAGTATTCCATTCTTTATAACAGGTATTGCATCCTACTCTCTGTTCTTTTGTTAGTTTATTGAAGTCATATGTGTTTTCATAGTGACGCAGAAATAATACAACATTGCTATGGGAATAAAACACAACAAAAGTTAGGTGCCGGTATGTAAATAATGTGCAACTTGGTCTGGGAAGTAATGAAGATATCTAGAGAAAGGATGAACTCTTAAGTGTTGTGCAAAGTGCTATGTGCCAAAATAGACATTTTAATACTATATAGGGGACAAATATACTACATAATTATATGTGTATGTAATGAAAAGTGCTGGGGAATTGACAACAGCACTATAAACATTGTGAGAAAGTGCACGAATAACAATAAAAGTGCAGATTATAATGTAAGTGCTATTGAACAATATAAAGTGCTGCAGTGAAGTTTAGAATTTAAAGTGCTACTGTGAAGTTGAATTATTTTTTTGTGTGTAGATAGAGCGTCACTTGTCTCTTAAAGTGCTATTATTAATACAAAGTGTCATATTTTGGTACAAAGTGTTGTCTTAATGTAAAGTGCTACAATTGATATGAAGTGCTTTATATACTATTAAGTGAACAACATGTTGTCCAAAAATACTTATTAACACCTAGCCAAGCTAAAAAAATATATTTGGATATGATAGATATATATATATATATATATATATATATATATATAAATATATATATATAAATATATATATATAAATATATATGTATATATATATATATATATATATAAAAAAAACAGAGATAGTAGCTTGGTTACTACTTCTAAGTGCTGTTTCTAAGTGTGTAGTTGGAGATATTCTGGAGAGTTTTACAGAAGCTTCAACTGTCTAAGAGTTGTGCTAAGAGCTTTCTTTTCTACTGTTACAGGTAAGATTCATCTGTAGGAAAAGGTTACTGATTGCACAAGGTTTGAATTCCTGTTGGTAATTATAAGGTATTTAATTAGATTACTTGCTATTGATTGCTGTTTAAATTAGCTATTGTTTGCAAATAAGCAGATGCCTACCCAGGTGTTAAACATTCCTAGTGTAGTTGGAGATATTCTGGAGATAAACTGGAGGTAACCTGAGGTATTGAGGAGGATAAATAAAAAGTTAAGATTTGTTTGATTTAAATGATTCTCCTCATTGGAATTGCAGACTTAGTTCAGTGTAATAGTTGCTATGTATTTGTTTCACATTCCACTTTTTGAAGGTTTGGCTGTTGTCTAATGCAGGAGATTGTATTTTTGAAGTCTGAGATTTGTAAATTATCTGGTGAACAAACTCAGACTGGAACTGCTGCAAAGCCACTGCCGCAGAGACATACTAGGAATGGCAGATGGATTACTGTAGGATCTGGTAGACTTAGAGTTGTGGATAAAATGCATGTTGCACAGTCTGTTGCTCTTCATAATTCATTTTCTGCACTTTCAGAGTGTAATGGTGTTGTGGAGAGAGGCACTGAGGCTAGTGGTGTTGGGGAGAGAGGCACTGAGGCTAGTGGTGTTGTGGAGACTGGCTTGGAGACTATGTTGAGGCCTAATAGGAAGCAGTTGTTGTTGGGGGATTCCATTATAGGAGGTGTGAAGATGGACAATGGTGGTCTTGTGAGGTGTCTTCCCGGAGCTACTGCTCACAGAGACAGGAGACATATCTGTAATATTGTTAAGCAAGCAAAGCAGGAAGGGGAATTGGATCTACTTGTCCATCTAGGGACAAATGACTTGGCTTGCAATGAGGTTTCAGAGGTTAAGGAAGTTTTTAGTGTTTTTGCCAATGATATACGGCAGGTTGCTTCCACACTGTCATTCTCTGAAGTTCTGCCTGTGCATAACACTCAGAACGACAGGCGGATGCGTATTAGGGACTTTAATTTGTGGCTTGGTGAATGGTGTCAGGAGCAAGGATTTGGCTTTATTTCTCATGGTAGCTCTGTTTGGAATGGAGATAAGCTGTACAAAAAAGATGGTTTGCATCTTTCTCAAAAGGGAACAAATGTTCTCAGTGAGCAGTTCAGAGTTTTTGCTAGGATGTATTTAAACTAGGAGGGGGGCAAAAGGGAGATAAAACATCAATCCAATTGTCCCCCAAAACAAGGAAAGAAGGTGCCTGTAGCAAGTGTGTTAATAAAATGATAAGCTTAGAGTCATATTAGTAGCTGTCATCATAAACCTTGGCTCCACAATGCTCCAAAAAGTCAATTTCTAAGGATTCGCCGGAACTGCAAATTAGATAGTGATTATTTAGAACAGGCCACTTATATTAAACGGCAATTTTTGGAAAAGGGGTACAATGAAATATCTTTGAACCAAGATTTAGAAGAAGTTGGAAGATTAAAGAGAAAACAACTCATACAATATAAACCAAAGACAACACAGATGGACACCAATGAAGTCCCTTTTATTTGTGATTTTAATGGACAAAATAGACGTGTACATAAAATTACAAATAAACATTGGCATTTATTAAAAGATGACCCAATCTTATTCAAAATCTTACCAACAAAACCTAGAATCACGTATAGAGGAGCCAAGAATTTTAAAAATATTTTAGTTAAAAGTCATTTAAACCCTACAAAACCTAAGCACTTTATTCAAGATCTTAAAGGATTTTACGGTTGTGGTACATGTCTTCCATGCAGAATTACTAAACAAACAAAAAGGCACTTTGAAAATTTAGAAGATCTTATCAAGAAACCATTCATTATTAAAGACCATCTTACGTGTCATTCCAAGGGCATTGTATATATTTTACAATGTCCCTGTAAGTTACTCTATGTAGGGAGAACTATTAGACCTTTAAAAGTTAGGATCACTGAACACATACGGAATATTAGGAATGGCTTGGAGACTCACAGCGTATCCCAACATTTTAAAGATGTCCACAACCAAAACCCAGAGAATTTATTCTTCTGTGCTATTAAAGAAGTAAAGAGAGACTGGAGAGGGGGTAATTACATTAAATTATTAGGTAAAGAAGAAATGAAATATATATACACTTTTAAAACCCTCATCCCCTATGGGTTAAATTTAGACTTTGAAGTTTGCCACTTTTAATTAAGATATTAATATATTGTTTTAAGGTACCAATACTAAAACCATTTAGTTTTTATGTGGTCTTAATAGGTTTCTTCTTTTATTCTTTTATATTGTCATGCCTACCATTATATTTACATTTTATTTAGCACTTGCCTATCTTCCTATTTTTAAGGTTGATTTATATTAGGGTCCCTTTCTTCCCCAGACAGTTACTTGTCAGATTTACATGTTTGGAATGTTTATCCAATACTTATGTCCTTTATCTGATTGTTGGGAATGCCTATTTAATACTTATGTCCTTTACATTTATGAACTATGAGATTTATGCTACTTATGCCCCTCTATACCCATATGGACTGTTTCCCATAATTGATTTACATCTAAACACACGAAAACCGGAGGAATATTGCATGCGTTCCACTAGTGGAACACAAAAGCCGAAACCGGAAGTGACTCGATTGATGCGTTCCACCGGTGGAACGCGGAAACAAAAATGCCGCGAACAGGGAGAGGAGAGCAAAAAAAGGGCGCAAAAGATTGGATATCAATACAGATTATGAACTACAATCAACCAGAGCAACTGAGGAAGCCTCCAGACGAGGCGAAACGCGTATTGCAGCTAGAGACTACTCATACAAGATTACCTTAAACTGTAAGGTCTTGTTTTTTATTTCTATTTGTGCACTTTACTATTAAAGCACTTTTATCACTTTATACTGATATGTGAGAGGACATTGGATTTTTTCCATCCCCTGACAAGCTAAAAGAAGGAAGTGGTGATCCTTAATCCCACAGCGCTGGATAATTGAGCCTTGTATTACAGGCTCTAATTTTGTGAGTGTGTCACTATATATTTTATCCTCACTTCATTTACTATTCAGACAATATTGCACTATCAAGTGTTATTATCTGTTCTACTTTTAGGATTTACCTGACATTATTTGTAACCAGAAGACACTCCGCCTTACATTGTATGTTCATGTCTACAAATGCTTGAAGTTTAGGGAATAAGATCCATGAACTTGTGGCAATAATGGCAACTGATAGTGTAGATTTAGTCACAGTTACTGAGACATGGTATAATGAGAAGAATGACTGTGACATAGCAATACCAGGGTACTCTTTATATAGGAAAGAAAGGGAAGGCAAGAAAGGGGGAGGGGTGGCCTTGTATGTGAAGGATAGCATAAAATCTAGACTAATAAAAGTTAGTGAGGCAAGCATAGAGTCCGTTTGGGTTACGTTAGAATTTGGTAATCACACAGTAACTCGTGTAGGTGTGATTTATAGGCCCCCAGGACAAATTGAAGAATTAGATAATCTACTAGTTGAGGAAATAGCTAAAATGACAATCATGGGTTATCATCA
Organism: Pelobates cultripes; assembly: GCA_933207985.1. Taxonomy (NCBI): domain Eukaryota; kingdom Metazoa; phylum Chordata; class Amphibia; order Anura; family Pelobatidae; genus Pelobates; species Pelobates cultripes. The sequence continues at coordinate 86,326,241 of OW240918.1, forward strand.
TGGGTGACTTTAATCTTCCTGATGTAAATTGGAAAACAAAATTAGCTACTTGTGCCAGGAGCACACATATTCTAAACTCCCTACTGGGATTGTCTCTAAAACAAGTTGTTGAGGAGCCAACTCGTAAAGAGGCCATACTAGATTTAGTGTTAACAAATGGAGATTTGGTATAAGATATTACTGTAGGTGAAAGTTTAGGATCCAGTGATCATCAGTCAGTGTGGTTTAATATAAGAACAGTGACTGAGTCACACCACACAAAAACAAAAGTTTTAGACTTTAGAAAAACAGACTTTTCTAAAATTAGAATATGGGTAGAGGAGTCATTATCAGACTGGAGCAATTTAAATGGAGTCCAAGAGAAATGGGATTATTTAAAAGTTGCACTATTGAAGGCAACAGAAAATTGCATTAGGCTTGTCAGTAAAAGCAAAAAATTCAAGAAACCACTGTGGTACTCCGCAGATGTGGCCAAAATAGTTAAAAACAAAAAGTTAGCATTTAGGAATTATAAAAAAAACCAGAGTGAGGAAGACAAAATTATCTATAAGATTAGGCAGAAAGAGGCTAAGCAAGTTATAAGAGCTTCCAAATCACACACAGAAGAGAAAATAGCACAGTCAGTAAAAAAGGGGGATAAAACATTTTTAGATACATAAATGAGAAAAGAAAAGTAAAACAAGGATTAGTTAGATTAAAAACAAAAGAAGGAAGGTATGTAGAAGAGGATAAAGGTCTAGCTGACTGCCTCAATGGATATTTTTGTTCTGTATTTACAGATGAAAATGAAGAAAAGGGGGGGGGGGCGTGGCCGACCACGGAGCTCAATGGACGTGCACTAATCCAGCTCCCTGAGCCCTAAGATTCAATCCGCAGCAATCAGAGGTCAAGAGACATAATGGGTAACCCCAAAAAACAGGGATCATCACAAGGAGCCACAAACAAGACGCCAAGGGCGAAATCAGGACCACTCACCCACTTTTTTTAAAATTCAGCAGACCGCGAGGACGAAACCGCGGGCCCCAAAATGGCGGCGGAATCTGCACCAACAAGCCAAGCAACCTCGAACGGCTCATGCTACACATCTGCTCCACTACATGACCAGGAGATAAAAGATTTACTGAGGAATCTGCCATTCAAAGCAGACCTAGCCAACATGATTGGAAAACTGGAGGCTTCCTTCCAGGCCAAAATAGAGGCTGTGAGAGCAGACATACAGCAAGTAAGTCTTAAAGTCACAGACCTTGAAGAGGAAAGGGACGTGACACAAGCCCAAATTACACATAATTCCTCTACACTAGAGGCTCATTCACACATACTATCTGCTTTTCAAAGACAGCTAGATGACCTAGATAATAGGAGCCGCAGAAATAACTTAAGGATCAGGGGACTCCCAGAATTACAAGGGGGGGACATCATGACCACATTGACGGAACTATTCAACCGAATAATAGGGGACCCAACTGATGCCCCTATAATTATGGACACTGATAGTCAATAATAAGGGGACTACATACTCCATAGCAACACACCAAGACGTCAGGCCTTTCCTACAGGCATTAGAATTACCAGATACTAATATCTTGGATTGGTATGTCCCACAACCTAACCAAGACGCCACCATACTACCACAAAGACAGAGATGGAACACCCTGGCTAAGAGGCGAAGAGCAGACCAGCGGTTCCTCTCACCCCAGGGGCAAACGGCAAGGCCTCAAGGCAGAGACATGCAACATAACGCTTAACAACAACAGCAAGTCACATCCAACTCTTCCTTTACCTATCCCCACCCAGTCCCTCATAGACAATCGTTTTTTGAAACAATGACTCATTCAATATGCGATCACATAACAATGCAAGAGCTGGAGTAAAGGAGAAAAGAGCATTAAACTAGCGATCACAGGCCAGGATGCTCCTCATCCCCCAGCCGGTCCATCAGTACCTCCCGGGACACTGGGAACAAATTTACTTGGAGACAAGGACAGGGATCTCACATACAGCTACAACCCACAACTTCATTACCGCCGCTAAGTACATCCAACTACACGGTCTGATCCTAGTTCGAATACCCAAGCACAAAGGAAAACACATCGGATCAAGGACACTTTAAAAGCTTATTTTAATAACACAACAGACACTTGAAAGCCCTGGACTGACTCGATGAGAGCTCTCAAAAGGAGATCCGGTTCCCCCGGTGGCACCGAGTGAGGCGAACCACAGGTTGTATGATCCAATTCACACATAAGAGAGCATAAAGCTACTACATGCAAAAGCCAGACGCTCTGTCATACCCGCAGCTACTTGTACTTAATGTCATAATCAAGAAATGATTTCTGTGGTTACTACTCAACTGTTTCCCCTCCCCCTCCCTTTTACCCCCACATACTCCCCCCCCTTTTACCCGCACATTCTCCCCTCTCCCCCCCCCCCGTACCCATGAATAATGACCTCTTAAAGTATATGTTTAACATTTAAGGATTGTAAGCTCGGGCTCTAGTTTAGCTAGCCTCCCGAATAGATTGTGTCCTGACTCTTGCACGGAAACAGGATAATTACTTCAAAAGGTTTACCTTTTCCCCAAATTATCGTTTAACTGTTCGTTCGAACAAGATTCTTTAATCGAGGGTAAACAAATTGGAGAGGTGGAGAGGAGGGAGTGACAGGCCGTAATCGCCAGACATAGGGGTTGGCTGGGCAGGAGCGCCACCCTCAACGGACTTCACCTCTCAAATTATCAATAGTTATCAGTGAAAATACATAGATACAAATAACACAAAGAGTAACATCTACTATCTCATTAACTTTACCGAACGCTTCATTAGCCATACAACAGACATCACGAACCACACACGTAATAAGTAACACGACACAGCTAGTCACAAGAAAACCTAAATAACTGACCATAGAAACATGGCAAATATTCAAATTCACACACATAATGCCAGGGGATTGAACATCCCAGAGAAAAGAACTCTTGCACTCGCAGACTTTCAAAGGCATAAAGCAGACATATTTATTTGTTCAGGAAACCCATTTCCGTAAAAATAATGCCCCATCGTTAAGGCACCGCAAATATCCAATAGGATATTATAGCCACTACACGGAAGCAAAGGCTAGGGGGGTAGCAATCCTGATAGGGAGGCAGGTCCCATTTCAGTTTCAGGAACAACAAACGGACGACTCAGGGAGATACATATTCCTCAAAGGGACACTGGGCAACACCAAGATCACTATGGCTAACATTTACCTTCCCAATAGGAAACAGAGCCAGGCCCTGAAAAAAAATAATCCACAAACTCTCAGCATTTCAAGAGGGTATTTTAATAATGGGAGGAGATTTCAACATATCCCTTGACAACATATTAGACACTTCAGCCACCTCCACTGCCTATTTGGAACCAACCCGTAGACGTCTAATAGAAATTCTCCACCAAGCCAGACTCTACAACGGCTGGAGAGTAATACACCCTACGGATAGGGACTACTCCTTTTATTCCCCTCCGTCGGGTTCATACACTAGAATCAACATTATCTTTCTCCAACACAAACATCTCGAATTGATAAGATCGGCAACATATGGCCCGATTATGTGGTCAGATCACGCCCCACTTACCCTAGACCTAACAATCCCCACCATCCCAAAGGCCCCACCACAATGGAAATTGAACGATCTTCTTCTAAATAAACAGGAGGTGGTAGAGAAACTGAAAGACCGGGTTAGGGAATACCTGGCAGAAAACACAAGGGAAGACACAAAACCAACAATAACCTGGGAAGCGCACAAATGTGTACTCAGGGGAGAAATAATTAAGATAGCAAAAGCCCAGAACAAATTGAGAGAAGCCCGAATACGATCTCTGACCCGAGATATTCAAATTCTAGAGACCAAACACCAGGCAGACACATCATTACAGACATACAGAGCACTGACATCAAAAAGAATAGAACTAAATACCATACTACAACTACACGCGAAACACTCACTTATCAAAACTAAACACACATACCATATTCGAGGGGGAAAAAGTGGACACCTACTAGCACAATCACTAATACAACAGAGACAAACAACATTTATCTCAAACATAAGACGCCCTGATGGCTCCCTAACCCAAAGGATGCCGGACATAATGTCAGCATTTCACAAATTTTACACTTCACTATACAACCTGAGAGACACACCAACACCCCAGGACAAAATACACGATTTCCTCTCAAAAAGAATAAAGAACACATTACCATGGAATATAGTTGAATTCTTGGACAGCCCCATAACAAAGGAGGAATTCCTTTCCGTGGTCAAACAGCTACCCCTAGGCAAAAGCCCAGGCCCAGATGGGTTCACGGGCAAATACTATAAGGTGATGGCACAGATACTAGCCGAACCCTTTGTTCATGCATTCAACTCAAAATGCGACCCAAAGTCCATGCCCCCAGGGTCCTTAGATGTCACTATAACACTAATACCAAAGCCAGGTAAAGATCCCACGAACTGTGGGAGCTACAGACCAATATCCCTGATGAATGTGGACCTTAAACTTTTTACCAAAATACTGGCGACCAGATTATTACCAGAACTCATACACCCAGATCAGGCAGGATTTGTGCCGGGGAGGGAGGCGAAAAATAACACCACTAAAATCATAAACATAATGCACTGGGCCAAAACACACAAAGTCCAAAGTGTACTGCTAGCTATAGATGCCGAAAAGGCATTTGATAGAGTAAACTGGGCCCTGATGCAGGCCACGATGAGGCACTGGGGTTTTGGTAACCGATGGCTGACATGGATCGAAAACTATACTCCTCACCCACGGCCCGATTACGCATAAATGGCAAGTTGTCAGAGGCAGTGCACATTAGACATGGTACCAGACAGGGATGTCCACTTTCACCGCTGATATTCATTTTAACTCTAGAGCCATTCGTACAGGGCATACGAGACCACCCGCAAATAAGGGGGATAACGATCGGTGAGGCGGAATACAAAATTCCCGCCTTCGCTGACGACCTACTCTTCACGATATCACAACCAATTCACACAATCCCCCACTTACTGGCCGAGATGGAAACATACAGTGCAATATCAAACTTCCAAGCTAACTTAACAAAATGCGAGATTCTCCCCCTACACACGACAAAGGACACAGACAGGCATATTCAACAAAACTTTCACTTTACATGGACGACCAAAGCAATTAAATATCTGGGGATATGCCTACCCCACCACATTGGACAACTGTATGAGATAAACTTCCCACCTCTCATGGCCTCCATAACCAAAGACCTACAGACATGGCAGAAGCCATGCCTCGGTTGGTTTTGTAGAATCAACATAATTAAAATTAATGTGTTGCCACGATTACTCTATTTGCTGCAAACCATACCGGTGCAGTTACCGAAAAACTTCTTTGCCAGAATCAGGTGCATCATCCAAACATTCATTTGGGCACAAACAAAACCAGGGGGAGCACACAAACTCCTAACAAAATCAAGGGAAAGAGTGGGATTGGGAGTCCCAGACATAGAGGCATATCACTACGCCGTACACATGACTAGGATATATGAATGGACAAAGAAACAGTCTACACAACAATGGGTAGCGATATAGAACAAACTAATGCCACTGTACCACTCTCCTCCCTCCCGTGGCACAGAACAAACAACAATCTTCTAAAACAGAAACAACACCCCACAATAACGGCCACTCTAAAATGTTGGAAACAACTCAATAATACCAACCCGATTTCCCCATACCCCTCACCACTGTACCCCCTAACACAAAACCCACTTCTCCAAATGGGCTTCCCGAAACACCTGTACGAAAAGTACCTGAACACCTACCCAGTCACACTACGGGAGGTAAAAAGAGATAAATCCTGCTATGAGACCTTACACTAGGGAAACCCCCCCACAGCTCTACAACAAATGCACTATGCCCAAATCCAACACTTTGCAAAAGAACATCACTTACTACTAGTGGACGATAGGGAGCTTACAGCTTTTGAACACCTATGTACGACTTACCCCTTAAAACGCAAACTGCTCTACCATGTATAGGATGATAGTGAACATAAACTCGCTAAACAAGATAGACATGCCTGACTTCTCAGCGAAATGGGCACAGGAGTTACACCTCAATTTAACAGGAGAACAATGGAAACAAGTTTTTATAAGAAAACATAAAACTTCCATAGCCACAAACTCCCAAGAAAGCAATTACAAACGCATCACAAGATGGCATTACACACCATCGAAACTTAGCAAGATGTACCCAGAAACCACAGATATATGCTGGAGATGTAACCAGAAGGGAGCTAACCACTCACACATCTGGTGGCAATGCACCATCATTGAACGGTACTGGGCCAGAATACATACACTCATACAAAGCATCACGAAAGCCAAAATACCCTTCACACCGGAACATTTGATTTTTCTCTTACCAGCTCCGAACACAAATAAAGAGAATAAACTAATTGCACAATTAATTATGGCAGCTAACCTTATTATACCATTATATTGGAAACAGGCGAAAGCCCCCTCTATCAGGGAATGGATTGAAAAGGTTGAGGGCATGTCAGGGTTTCTTTGCTGTTTTAAACAGCCACCCTTCCTTTTTCAGTGTCTGAGGTTTCAGCTGTAATTAACGATCAGCTCCTTCAGCATGTTGCCACGGTTACTCACCTGAGAATAGTAATCAACCCTGCTGCTAATCAGTTCAGCCTATTTAAGCAGCAAATCCCAGAACCTCCTTGCCCTTGCATGGTTTCCTGTTCCCCAGAAGTCTCCTTGTTCCTGTGTTTCCTGTTTGCTCCTGGTTCCTGACTCTGGCCTTGTTCCTGACTCCGCTGCTCTCCGTTCTCCTGATCCTGGCTCGTCTGACTACCCGCTCTGGTGACTGACCCCTGCTTGCCTCCTGGACTTTGCTTTTGGTTATTTCTTTGTTATTTATTAAATAAAGGTGTTTTTGCATCTAGATCTGTCTCTGTCTGGTTCCTGGTTCCTGACAGGGCATTAGTCAAATGGAGGAGATCACTCATGCCATGTCAAAAAACCTCACTAAACACACACATATTTGGCACCCATGGATCTCCTTCATGGAAAAGGGCAAAACAACCAAAACAACCAAGGACAAAATATAAAACAAAATGAGACGTTACGCGAAAGAATACACTGTAAATAAACACAACCATCCTGCACACACAAAGATAAGAAATCACATTAACCACGGACATCTTGACACAGGTAAATAGGCTAACTCGCATTCAAACTCACGTCACCACTTAATGTTGTAACACCTCTGGCTGAACTATTTAATGTTGCAGAATCGGTTAATAGAATGTGAATTTGTCCACCGCAGATAACAATGGTATTATGCTGTAAATATAGTTATATCAAGAAAGGGAGAGTAATTTGTTACATCACAGAGTAGACAGCATCCTTCAACTGCAAGAAAATGAAACATGGTGTCTGTATATATGTATCTGAACCTGATTGTCATTTATTAGTTTTTTGTCTACATGTTACATACATATGTCAATGTACTTCATTATTTAAAAAACGAATAAAATTTACTTTAAAAAAAAAAAAAAAATGAAGGAAAGGGACCTCAGTTGAGAAAAAGGATAAATGAGTCATTTATTACACGTGAGTTTACAGAGGCAGAGGTTCTATTTCAACTGTCAAAAGTAAAGACAAATAAGTCAATGGGACCTGATGGAATACACCCAAAGCTATTAAAAGAGCTTAGTGGTGTACTAGCAAAACCATTAACAGATTTATATAACCAATCATTGTTAACAGGAGTAGTCCCAGAAGATTGGAAGTTAGTAAATGTTGTGCCCATTTACAAGAAAGGTAATAGGGAGGAGTCGGGCAACTATAGGCCAGTAAGCCTTACTTCAGTAGTGGGGAAAGTGATGGAAACCATGTTAAAGGATAGGATTGATGAACATCTAAAAACACATGGATTTCAAGATCAGAGACAACATGGGTTTACTTCAGGGAGATCATACCAAACTAATCTTATTGATTTTTTTGATTGGGTAACTAAAATTATAGATCAGGGTGGTGCAGTAGACATTGCTTACCTAGATTTCAGTAAGGCTTTTGACACTGTTGCACATAGAAGGCTTATCAATAAACTGCAATCTTTAAGTTTGGATTCCAATATTGTTGAATGGGTAAGGCAGTGGCTGAGTGACAGGCAACAGAGGGTTGTAGTTAATGGAATATATTCGAAGCTTGGACTTGTCACCAGTGGGGTACCTCAGGGATCTGTACTTGGACCCATTCTCTTTAATATTTTTATTAGTGATATTGCAGAAGGTCTTGATGGTAAGGTATGTCTTTTTGCTGATGATACTAAGATATGTAACAGGGTTGATGTTCCAGGAGGGATAAGCCAAATGGCAAATGATTTAGGTAAACTAGAAAAATGGTCAGAATTGTGGCAACTGACATTTAATGTGGATAAGTGCAAGATAATGCATCTTGGACGTAAAAACCCAAGGGCAGAGTACAGAATATTTGATAGAGTCCTAACCTCAACATATGAGGAAAGGGATTTAGGGGTGATTATTTCTGATGACTTAAAGGTAGGCAGACAATGTAATAGAGCAGCAGGAAATGCTAGCAGAATGCTTGGTTGTATAGGGAGAGGTATTAGCAGTAGAAAGAGGGAAGTGCTCATGCCATTGTACAGAACACTGGTGAGACCTCACTTGGAGTATTGTACACAGTACTGGAGACCGTATCTTCAGAAGGATATTGATACCTTAGAGAGGGTTCAGAGAAGGGCTACTAAACTGGTTCATGGATTGCGGGATAAAACTTACCAGGAAAGGTTAAAGGATCTTAACATGTATAGCTTGGAGGAAAGACGAGACAGGGGGGATATGATAGAAACATTTAAATATATAAAGGGAATCAACACAGTAAAGGAGGAGACTATATTTAAAAGAAGAAAAACTACCACAACAAGAGGACATAGTCTTAAATTAGAGGGACAAAGGTTTAAAAATAATATCAGGAAGTATTACTTTACTGAGAGGGTAGTGGATGCATGGAATAGCCTTCCAGCTGAAGTGGTAGAGGTTAACACAGTAAAGGAGTTTAAGCATGCGTGGGATAGGCATAAGGTTATCCTAACTATAAGATAAGGCTAGGGACTAATGAAAGTATTTAGAAAATTGGGCAGACTAGATGGGCCGAATGGTTCTTATCTGCCGTCACATTTTATGTTTCTATATATATTTATTAAGGCTTTGCCTGTAATTGTGGGAGGGGCTTGATTTCCCCTTAAAAGGGCTGACAATCCACTCCCAACTTATCGTGGATTGTCTGGAGAGTCACTTCCAGTCCGACCGCCATCTTGGTTTTCTTACCTGTCTTCCCTCGTGGTCCTGGTTCCTCTTCTACCCGTGGTTCTTCACTTCCGCGTTTATCCTGAGAAAGGTCCTTGCTGCAATTCCAGAGGTCCTGCTGCCGGGAGCTGGTGGGGTCCACGAGGCTGATCGGTACAATAAGTTTCCCCGCCGGGTCAGTAGCTCACCCCCCTCCTTCTCACAAGGTTCTCCAAGCACCGCGCATCAGCTAGCACAGTCCCCTCCCACATACACACCAGACTCACCACATGTACGTTTGTTTACCTTGTGGGTGTGTTTGGCAAGCCTAGTCACTTCAATACTGTTCACATGATTCACGTTCGGCAATTCTGTTCGTTTCTACTAGAGCATTATTAATAGCTGCACCTTCATTCCCCTTTAGTTCGACTAAAATCCAGCCATTCGTTTCAAAAGGTATCAGGTTGATTAAAATCATGTCGCCACCTGGTGGCCTGATTATGTAATATCATGTAATAACTGATTATGTTTAAATTAGTATTGCTGTCTGTAGTAAGGTTCTTCAGTCAGGTGTATATATAACCCAAGGGGTCTATAATAGGTCCTACATCCTTATCAACAATTTATCAAAGGGGTCATGTATTTTTTTCACTTTTCTGTTCCTTCTGACTATGTTCATTATTTTCCTGAACTGGTTAGCACGCTCACTCACTACATAACCTCACAAATGCAGCCATTGTCGGTTCACCACACAGTACGTTCATTTGGGTTCTTTTAAGCCGATTTGCATACGAATTGTTTCATGTTGGCTAAACATACGAATGATGAAACAGTGAAACAGTTATTCCATACAGGTGTTCCCTCCTCCATGGGCAGTATATTGCTGGTTATGAGATTTTTCATCTTAGGGAACAGGCGGGCGATTATAATTATAGCATTATTCTGTACACATCATTCCCCCTCCTTTCGGCAGTTATTTGCTTGATTTAATGTTGGTTCATGAATACAGTCAATTGGCCTGGTTTAAGTCATATGCCCCCATTGGTTAGAATGGTTCTTACAGCTTACATTTAAAGGGATTTATTTGTGGCTATTTGAATATACTGTATTTGGCTGTTTAAATTAATTTTAGCTGAAATTTGTCATGATGTTCCCACAAGTTTTCATTGCAGGAATTAAGCTTAAGATTTTGTGACAACTTTTCTCATATACTTGGCCTTATTAGGCTGATTATGTGGTTTTGGGTTGTACTCATTGAAAGTTGTATTTTAATGGGTATTAACAACTCACATTTCTTTAGGGCCTTGGTCATTCAGGACGGTGGCTTTACTAGCACTACAATTCCGTCTTCTGCCTCTGTCATATTTTCATTACTCATCTATAGGTTCTGGTAGGTTTCCTGTTATTGTTCGGGCCCACGATCTGGCCCACTCACATAACATTATACGCACACATACTCGTCACATCTTATCTATGGGTGACAGCACGTATCTACTACCACCCTCTCGTTACTATATTTCTGCATAGAATCTCTTCCTGACTCAAACCTTATCAGGTGCGATTTCACAGGCAATTGTGGGTTTAGTTCAGGTAGATTGTTACATGTTTGTTCTCTTGGTTTCCGGGCTCATGCAAAAATCCATGTGCCCGAAAAATGTTTCCTAAAAATCACCACACCTGCATCACGTCACATTTTGGCTACATTTTTACAACACCATCCCTCACAGCATTTGGTTAAATGTATCAAAGGGTTGTCCAAGGGGTTCCGCACGGTTTGGGTACAATTTTGCCAAAGGGGACACTAGAAGGCAATAATTTGCAAACCATGTTAACAGTCACAAAGTTAGTGTGTACACTTATAAAGACTGAAGAAAATCAAGGGTTTTGTGGGAATTTTTGGTTCCCTACCTTTCACATCTTGGGAAACCATCCCATAGGGGTTGTCACGGGGAACACTTCACTTAAATCAGACTATTCATAGACTTATCTGCACCGCATTCCTCCACCATTCCCAGCCTTAAGACTCTCATACCCTCTGACAGATTTTCCTTACATATGTCACTATCGACAATGCCATTTGGGCCTATTTGGTGGCTGGTACAGGCGCATGGCTCAGTAGAACAGACATTGGTAATGCTTTTAAGCTGCTTCACATTCACCTTTCACTGTGACATCTGAATGACAGTTAAATGGCAGGGGCTTTATTACATTTTTCTCACGACTCACTTCTGGCTCCATAAGGCAGCCCAATAAATTTTGACATGGTTGCCAGAACTTTGTGTTGGTCATTGCTTAATATGTGCAGATGTCCATCTGTTATTCACTACCTGGACAATTTTCTCATGATTGAAACCAATACCCTTCTCCTTAGCAACCTTACACACATACTGGCTCTTTTTTAAAGTCCCTGGCTATCCCGGTCTCCCCTCACAAGACCTTCGATCCTGACACCAGCATGCAATTTTGTGGAACCAATTGGACTCTATCCACATGCAAGCTAGCCTTCCCCAGGATAAGATTGAGCGCACCTTATCAATCATTGAACATTACTTCCAACTGGGTTCTTGCAACCGCAAAGACCTTCAATCGCTACTGGGGTCGCTCAATTTTTGCCATGGGAATCATCCGTAGGGTAGATTTTTTTTTTCTCATTACTATCTTTATTCCCACGATTCACCTCAGACACATTGTAGCGGAGCTCCTTGTACTCCGACTGAGTACCCTCCGTTGACGGATGCTCCTAGCGCTTCCTGAGGACTCCAAGCAGTGCAGCAGACACCACAACCACCGCAGACTCCGCAACCGCTGTAGCTTGACTGGAGTCTCGCCGTCTTCCTTCCACCCTGGATCAGCTTCTGTCCTCCAGGACTGTGTGGGAAAGAACTCTTCCTTCCACCCTGTATGAACCTCCAGCATCCAGGACTGTGTGGTGAAGACCCCTCCTCCAATGAGAGCGTGTCAGGAACAAGCTCTTAAAAAAGAGCTAAGTGATTCAAGCTCAAGCGAGCATGCAGAGCATAGCAATCCCCAGTGTGATTATAACAGTTCCTTCCAATAACGAGACAAGGCTACGTTTAGAAGGATCAAGAAGAACTGTCTAAACCTTTATTTCCCTTGGGACCAGCCCATAGGGTCACAACATTAACATTGCTGTGAAAACGCAATAAAATCACAAACAGTCAAACCATAGCAGGCAACACACAGTGACTTATCACAACACAATGGCATATTTTAAAGAGGTGGGGGAGACAATATTTAACAGTAAATATCTCACCTGCCTGCAGAATTAGCAATATGCAAATCTACCCGAATATGCAAATGAACCAGTCTTGCTATTTAGGTAGTGCATATTCCTGTTGCTACCAACAGAGGGCACTAGACAAGCTCCATAGCCAAACCCACCTAGTTGGTAGCAAACCTCAGCAGTACAAGAGAGCAGGCAATACATTACACAGTACACACACACACACACTATAAACAATTACATTACACACACCCTGCACCTATAATGGGTACAGGGTGACTAAAACATAAGATAAATAAAGCCGCCTACATAAATAGTCTGTCTGAAGGTAGACTAGGGGCTTTAAAGCCAAATACACGAAAGAGTCATAGTCACAGGGGAGGAGGCTGGCAAGTAGGCCTCTCCAGGACCAAGTGGCGAAGGGCACTTCGTCACACACATCACGTATCACTTTAGACAATCACGCAACCTCTGCTTTACTCTTGTGGTGGGTTTTCCTTATATGTTTTGTCTTTTGTATATAATTTAGAAAGAGATAGAGAGAGAGATTTAGTGGACTTCTGCGGCCGCAAGACTTACAGTGGAGGAGAAGGGAGCTGACCGGAACGGAGGAGAGAGATGGGAGCTGACAGGAGCTGCAGGAAAGGTAAGTAACAGTTCTCTGCCAGCCCCCCTCCTACACAGCCCATCCACTGGACCACCAGGGAATGAGAGCCCCCCTCCCTGGCCAGCTAACAAGCAGGGAGGGGGGACAAAAATAAATATAAATAAAAAATTAATGTAATAAAAAAATTATATGTATTAAGGCAGTTTTGCCTGTATTTGTGGGAGGGGCTTAAATTAATTCACTCCCCTATATAAGGGACACCCCTTACCTGACTCATATCGCTTGAGGTCAGCATCAGAATGATTTCCACTTCCGGGTCATCCAGACGCCATTTTACCTGATTACTCCATGAGGTTTTCTAAGCTGAGCTGTGTCAGGAATCCAGCCACAGGCTTTTCCGGCCTACCACCTTCTTTCTTCAATCTATCGCTGTGGATGGCGTCCAAGTGACTCCCAAACCGTAAGTCGACCTACCCATTACGCCAGGCATCAGTCCCACGGCACCATGCATGGGTCAGGTCGTCACTTTACGGCTGCATTTTGTCTAAGTCTGTTCTAAAACCATTGCATGTTCATGCATATCATTCGTTTAAACCCCCTACTGGTCTTTGGGTGTACTACAGACTTCTTAGACATTTCATGTACAAACCAACGAACCACTGCATCTTTGCCTACACACTGACCCCTACCGGTCATTCGGTGTACTACAGGCTTCTTAGGCGTTGTTTGCATTTTCATGTACAAATCAACGAACCACTGCATTTTCACCTACACACTGACCCCTACCGGTCATTCTGTGTACTACAGGCTTCTCCGACATTATTGCATTTCAGGTACAAACCAACAAACCACTTAATTTTTCACCTACACACTGACCCCTATCAGTCATTCGGTGAACTACAGGCTTCTTAGACATTATTGCTTTTCATGTACAAAACAATAAACCACTGCATTTTCACCTACACACTGACACCTACCAGTCATTCTGTGTACTACAGGCATCTCAGACATTATTGCATTTTATGTACAAACCAACGAACCATTGCATTTGCGCCTACACACTGACCCCTACCAGTCATTCGGTGTACTACAGGCTTCTTAGACATTATTGCTTTTCGTGTACAAAACAATAAACCACTGCATTTTTACCTACACACTTACACCTACCTGTCATTCAGTGTACTACAGGCTTCTCAGACATTATTGCATTTCATGTACAAACCAACGAACCACGGCATTTTCGCCTACATGCTGACCCCTACCGGTCAATCGGTATACTACAGTCTTCTCAGACTTTATTTCACTTCATAAGCAAACAAACTAACTACAGCATTTTCGCTTTTATACTGACTCCTATCTGTCATACGGTAGGATTAACCCCTTAAGGACACATGGCATGTGTGACATGTCATGATTCCCTTTTATTCCAGAAGTTTGGTCCTTAAGGGGTTAAAGGGTATTTTTACCATACAATCAGCATTTATGACCCCTACTGGTCAACAGCAAAACTGTCTTCACATGTCATATACAATTTACCAGCCAATATAAATTACACATAAGATTGTTTTAACCCCTTAAGGACACAAGACATGTGTGACGTGTCATGATTCCCTTTTATTCCAGAAGTTTTGTCCTTACGGGGTTAAACATAACCATAAACCATAAATGAAACTCCAGCACGGGCTCAAATTCAGGTTTAATTCACAATAATTTACATTTCACATCAAGACCAACAGTGGTTCTATCAACACTGCCACCTACAGGTCTGTCAAGTACATTGACAATTTTCATGGGGTTTTACAAACACCAAAACACTTACACCTATAGGTCAACAGACAAACAACATTTCAAATACCAATCAGTATCAACTACACTGCCACCTACAGGGCACTCGGCAGATCTCCAGTGCACTTGCATTTTGCAACACCATGTTCACTGACCCCTACCATTCAATAAGACATACAACAATTCACATAGCAAGTACTATATCAAACATCTTGTATAAATACATATATTATTACACAGTAGCAGACGCGTCTGTATATACGTAACTGGTAATATAGTTCACATACATTTTTCACAGCACGCTGCTCACGCAACAGACTTTCCCCTAGCAAGGGGACATACGACATACAAGGTGGGGACAGACCACATTTTCACTTGTACATACAGCACTTAATGGGTTAAGATTGATACATATTTAACCAGTATGGCTACGATGTTTAATATTTACACATCATGGCACTTTACTTTTCACATATACTGTACGTATTAAGATAAGCTTGGTCTATGTCATATTTCCTTATGCCATATGGTTTTATCCATTCAGGTTACAGTTACTACTAAAAAACCTATACGGATTGTCAGGTTCAATACCATACTACCAGGTACATACACCTGCTCACGTAGTTATCCATCTCTTACCTTCCCTGGAATAGTAATAGTGTACTGGCAATTAGGGTTCTAGGGCCCAATAGGTATTACCCCCTTTTTTCTCTGCATTATGCTTCGGTTAGTGGTCCCGCGAGGCCAACACCCCTGCCACAATGTTCGGTGGCCACACAAAATCCCCTCGCGCCAAGCATAGATAGCTAGCCTCTCAAGCCACTTGGCAACTAGCAGGGCCTCACCAGTCACCAAGCCTAATCGTTTCGCCTTACGGCTTAGCTAGCAAGCCAGTACAAGAACCCTGGGTACAAATAATTGCATCTTTATTGTTATTTAAGTATTTCTCCAAAAGATGGTGAAGAATCACCTCTTCCTAGCACCCCGGCTAGAATTGATACACCTTCAAGCAGAGGAGATGTTGCTAGTCCTGCAGCAATCAGATCCTGGACGATCCCACACATTACCACCGACCTAAGGAGGTGACAAATCCCCTACCCTGCTACAGCAAGGAAAGCAGAGTTATTCAAACTCCTCCATACATCAACGGACAACACGGAGGCAGGGGAAGGCCCAGCTACATCAACTCAGGTGACACCCAGGCTATGCTAGCCTCACTCATAAACTCATGAGCCCAAAAATTTTATGACAGACTGGCAATCTCGAGTTGGTCACCACAGCCCTCACAAGGCTGGGCCTCACGTTACTGTACAACCAGCACCAACCGAAACTCGGTTACCTGGTACAATCAATTCTTATGACACACAAGATGTTAACCCTGCACGTATGATCCCAGCACATTGGGGAAGCAAGGCATATATATGTATGATGATGTATCTGTGATGGTCAGATTCAGGGATTCCAGGTAAATCGGGAACTGACCATCTCTTGGATGGGTTGGTATTTGGAATATGTAGAGATGTTTATTTGTGCAGGTACCCATACAGAAGGGGTTCTGTCCCAAACAAATGGACGAGCACTCTCAGGCTCCAGGTACCAGCACCTCTGAACTACCAGAGACGATTGATATGAGTAGTTGCATTGCATATAGACTGTTGCATATATGTTCAAATGGTTCAGGGCACATGACAAACCATGTGGCCCAATACAACTTACAAATAACGTACTCACCATCTGTACACACCAATGCATTTTCAACACTACTGACTCATCACCCTTCCAGACTTGTAGTAGATTTACTAAAGCTCTGGAGCTTCAAAGGGCTCCCATACAGGTATCATAAACACACCTTCAAGGAATATAGCATGCCCTCACTTACAGTCAGCACAACAAAACCATTGGCTGAAAACACACTCATAGCCAAGATTTGCAGAGTGGTCTTCCAATCTCCACCATTTACAGCATGGCACCAAACACACACATTGGTATTGTCACAAGGAATCTTCCCTTAAACAAAGACTAACCATAGACTTATTGGCACCACACACCTCCGCTACCCCAAGTCTCAACTCCCTTCTTACTATACAACACCATTGATCTACCTTTACAGCTATCACTCAAGCATGGGTTAAAGCTTGGTTAAGTAAGACCAATATCATCAACGCAGTAAACAGCTACCATCTACCCTACACACTGGCACTTACATGGCATAAATTGGGCAATCCTTTCCCTGCTCAACTTTCGAGCTACAGATTAACCTACTATCGATATTCGCAGATACTCTGTGCTGGTTATGATAACATATCCAGAGGCATTACAGTCATACACTATCTAGAAGACTTCTTGTTGCTCAAAGAAAGCATATTTTTCACTAGAAGCCTCATGGCAGCTTAGTCTGGTTGACCACTTGGGCGTCCCAGTACCCCATAAGAAACAGAAGGCGCAGACACTATCATCACATTACTGGGCATATGACTTGAGTCGGCATCCATACACGCAAGTTACCACAAGACAAATAGGGAACATTCTCAACTAAATCAATCACTACCTCCTGCTTAGTACTTACAACTACAAGGAACTACAATCCCTACCAGGTTCCTTAATTTTGCCATGCCAATCATACCACAAGACCACGCTTTCACATCCAGAGTACTTTCCCCTTTTTTCCACACTTCCAACATGACGATCAGAGGAGGTGCCTAGACACCTCAGCAACAGCAGACCTGCACATGGGGGGGGATTTCTTAACCACTTGGCATGGTAAAAGCATGTTCCTTCCAGGATTGCTTGACACTTCTCCAGCCAGATGGTCAGACGCAGCGTAAACCACGGGTTTGGCAGCGATCTACCGGGAACAATTGCTTTGGGGCTGTTGGCCATGGCATCCAGGTTTGGAAATTTTTCCACCACTTCAGCCCCTTTGGAAGATCTACCCCATTGTAGCAGCTGCTGTGGCATGGGGTAAATCATGGTCAGGGTCATCAATCCGTTGTTACTCAGACAACTAAGCACATATCATATCATCAACAAACGCCACTACTCATCCATAAGTTCATGATGTTTCTGGGGAACTCACTTGGTTGGCCACTTATCACATTTCACTTTCATGTACCAGACGGGGTATACATCCCTGCCGACAACTGTCTCATTTATATTCCAGGCATGTTCATCATACGCTTCCTACAGCCGCCCATACAGTCACGTCCACTCTTTCGTTCCAGAGACAAAATCATGGATTAGACATATTCATGCAGCATAGCATGCACTATCCCACCTAGCACTTTCGTCCCATACTTGTAGAACGCATAACACAGCTTTTCACCTGGCTTAAA
Source organism: Pelobates cultripes (assembly GCA_933207985.1). Classification (NCBI taxonomy): domain Eukaryota; kingdom Metazoa; phylum Chordata; class Amphibia; order Anura; family Pelobatidae; genus Pelobates; species Pelobates cultripes. The sequence goes on from OW240918.1 coordinate 86,344,556, forward strand.
GAATCTCATTGGAACACGACATAGCTCAACCTGTGTCACAAAATTTCTCCTAAGTTTTGCTTATTTTTGCCACCTTAAACTTAAACTATCTCATACACCATTAATTATATATTTTACAGGCATTCAACAACACATGATAACCTATGGCCAAAACTACCATAAACTTCATGCTATCATACCAGAAAAGAATATACTCAGAGGTTTTCAGGAATCCATTCCCCCACGTTCCTCTCAGAGATTACCAATAGCCATCCAACTGTTCATCCTTATCGGACCTATTAGATCTACAACCATTCAATTATACTACCAAGTCGGCCATTACCAGCCATGCACATTGCCTTTTATGCCTTTCTCAGGCCAGAGAATCCACTACCATCACCACCACTCAGACAGATCATTGTCTTCAACGATCCCACGTACGTAAACACATATATCATTACCTATTGGCTCTACCACATTCTGAAATGAGTCAACATGCACCAACAGTAGAGATAACATACTATCCTACCCACAACAAATGGTGCCCACTTTCGGTCCTAGATTCCTACCTTCAAAATCCTTTCAGGAATTAAATACTGTAATGCATTTAAGGAAATGTCTGGTTAATTTGTATATATTTGTTGACTGTATTAAATCTTTGATTATTCATTTTTGCCCTCTTTATTTACAGGCCTACCGTATCGTCGGTATCGGCACACCACAACCGACTTGCTCCCTTTACACTATCCTAAGCTTATGCTGGATCCTTACTCCATATACGGCTATTTTGCCCCTTACACAAGTATTAAGGCAGTTTTGCCTGTATTTGTGGGAGGGGCTTAAATTAATTCACTCCCCTATATAAGGGACACCCCTTACCTGACTCATATCGCTTGAGGTCAGCATCAGAATGACCCTCCCACCCACTCCTCATTTCAACACTTTCTCTTTTCTTTCCATTTACTTTACTTTCTTACTCCTTGGTGGGCCCTCTTTATTTACAGGCCTACCGTATCGTCGGTATCGGCACACCACAACCGACTTGCTCCCTTTACACTATCCTAAGCTTATGCTGGATCCTTACTCCATATACGGCTATTTTGCCCCTTACACATATATATATATATATATATATATATATATATATATATATATATATATATATAAATATATAAAAATGCCCGCCCCCCCCACCAAGGCTCTGCATCACATACACACACTGCACTCATACACACACTGCATTATATATATACACACACACCTTGCATTCATTATATACACACACTGTAAATAAATATTCAATTAATATAATTTTTTGGGGAATCTAATTTTATTTAGAAGTTTACCAGTAGCTGCTGCATTTCCCACCCTAGTCTTATACTCAAGTCAATAAGTTTTGCCAGTTTTGGGGGGTAAAATTAGGGGTCTCAACTTATTTTCGGGTCGACTTATACTCGAGTATATACGGTGTGTGTGTGTGTATATATATATATATATGTGTATCCAGGCGGATAGCAATCTTCCTCATATATTTCAAGAAAAGCCAAATATAAGCTATAACAGAAATAAAAATCTTCAAGATTTATTAGTAAAAAGTGACCATATCCAATGCTATAAAAGACCAACCACTATTAAAAAGAAAGGATGTTATAAATGTTCAGGCTGCGTGACATGTAGTCACATGATCAGTGGTACAACATTTAGCCAAAGTGGCAAACGTATACCCATATCTCATTATATAACTTGCACCACTGACCATGTTATCTACATGATTACCTGTCCGTGTGGACTTTCCTATATAGGAAAAACTGATTTGACACTGCGAGGTCGCATACGTGGGCATCGGTCTCGTATTATGATGGCTTTCCGAGATAATAGAACAGAAAAAACATTTGCCAAACATTTTTTGGCAGCACAACATCATCTGCCTACATTAAGATTTATAGCTATTGATCATGTCCCCCCTCTTGCCCGTGGGGGTGACCGGTCTAAAGCTTTATTACAGCGAGAGGTGTTTTGGATTTATAGAGAAGAAACAGGTCTAGGTGCTCTCCATAGTGACTACAAATGCGGCAGCAGCAAACCAGCAGGGATTCCCAGTACCTGCTAATAATCAGAAAAGTGCAAAAAACAAGAGTGGAATACCGCGCCAACAAAATATAAAGAATAAAAAGTATATATATATACACATCCAGGATAGTTCAACAATATACTGATTGGATGTCAACCTTTTAAAAAAAGAAATAAAATATGGACAATAATAGTGCAGTATGTCAAGTAAAATAATATAATCTCATGTGAGGTATTCGGAAAACTGGTAGAAGGACTAACTCACACTTTCCAGAGCTACTAGGAGCTCTACTGTATGACGCCTGGACGGTATAATCCCCGTCTTAGGATATGGGATCAATGACGAGGCGTAGCTTCTAAGTCTCCACAATAGTACATAAAACAGAGAACATAGATAAAATCCAATAGTGCAGTATATCTGGTGAATAGTGTATAGTAGAGAAGGTAAGTATCTTACTTACAATTTCCAGAGCAATGAACTTGCTCTGGTGATGAAAGCTTGAGGTGGTATAATCCCCACCTGAGGATTTGAGAAGGGTCCAAGGTGCACCAGGAACGGAAGATGTGTGAAGGAGCAGAGTAAAGAATAAAAACTATAAATTTATTATAAAATAGTACAAAATCTAAAATATATGGGAATAGTATAATCAATAACAAGTCTCTAGCTCCACTGGACACGTTTCGCCCTGAGCAGGGCTTCCTCAGAAGTTTACAGATCAGCAAATTCAGTCCTGGTTATATAGGGTATACTGATTCATTCATCCTGTTCCGGTGTGTGCACTCTTCCGGTTTCCGGCGTGTCGCGTGCGTCGACCGGAAATGACGCAACGCAACTCGTCGGGGCTGATGGATCTTGTAGCATCTTCATTAGTATTGACACCGGAAGTTGCGGACGTCACCCGAAAGTGATGTAACGCAACCGCCGGTGATTGCTGGGAAATGTATTCAAGAGTAAAAAGAAATGGAGTGGGTATATTTCTTAGATACCCTGTATCCATACGGCTCAAATGCCGAATATGATCTTTTTTAATTTTTTTATAAACTATATATATATTTATATAATTATATATTTTTTATTAATCATTTTTTATTAATTATTTTTTGTTATTCAGTTACTATTATTGAGTTATTATAATTCATTATTTTAGATTATCTTATAAAAATTAAATATCTTTTAATACCATTTTATTTTAATATTGTTTAAAATTCCTCCTCTCCTATGTCTATGATTATACATATTGTTGGGTTGTATAAATTAATACCACAAATGTCCATCTGTTCTTCTTTTATTTTATCTATCTTATTCTGCATGATATATACTGAAGTTTTGTATTAATTGTGTGTGTATCTTTTATATGCATACATGTGTATATGCCATAAAACTATGTGAAATATGCTATAAATTTTATGTAATTTTTGCATTCAAACATTTTGTGCTGATTGAAATATTGAACGCTATGAGTAATTACTCTTGACTACATTTCCCAGCCATCACCGGCAGTTGCGTTATGTCACTTCCGGGTCACGTCCGCAACTTCCGGTGTCAATACTAATGAAGATACTACAAGATCCATCAGCCCCGGCGAGTCGCGTTGCGTTATTTCCGGTCGACGCACGCGACACGCCGGAAACCGGAAGAGTGCACACACCGGAACAGGATGAATGAATCAGTATACCCTATATAACCAGCACTGAATTTGCCGATCTGTAAACTTCTGAGGAAGCCCTGCTCAGGGCGAAACGCGTCAAGTGGAGCTAGAGACTTGTTATTGATTATACTATTCCCATATATTTTAGATTTTGTACTATTTTATAATAAATTTATAGTTTTTATTCTTTACTCTGCTTCTTCATACATCTTCCGTTCCTGGTGCACCTTGGACCCTTCTCAAATCCTCAGGTGGGGATTATACCACCTCAAGCTTTCATCACCAGAGCAAGTTCATTGCTCTGGAAATTGTAAGTAAGATACTTACCTTCTCTACTATACACTATTCACCAGATATACTGCACTATTGGATTTTATCTATGTTCTCTGTTTTATGTACTATTGTGGAGACTTAGAAGCTACGCCTCATCATTGATCCCAAATCCTAAAACGGGGATTATACCGTCCAGGCGCCATACAGTAGAGCTCCTAGTAGCTCTGGAAAGTGTGAGTTAGTCCTTCTACCAGTTTTCCGAATACCTCACATGAGATTATGTTATTTTACTTGACATACTGCACTATTATTGTCCATATTTTATTTCTTTTTTTAAAAGGTTGACATCCAATCAGTATATTGTTGAACTATCCTGTGTATGTATGTATATATATATATATATATATATATATATATATATATATACACACACACATACATACATACATACTTTTTATTCTTTATATTTTGTTGGCGCGGTATTCCACTCTTGTTTTTTGCACTGTTTTGGATTTATAAGCTGGACACTGTGGCTCCCAAAGGACTAAATGAAAATATAGTATATACTATTTTTCTATAAATTCATAGGTCTATCCAGCCCTTTCGATCTTTTTAATTATTCAATGTATTGAATTTCTTGAATTTTTTGGACGTTGACTTTGTCTGGTCTGTTCTATTACATTTATTATGTATCACCCTGATTGTTTTTCTGCAGGATCTAATAGATGGAAATTGTATATTCATAGCTTGACCATAAGCCTTTATGTTGGTTGTATGTGGGTTTGTGTACATACTTGTGCATAGATATGTATACATATATAGACTGAGTTGTTCTTTGTAGTAAGACTCTTGGTCTCTTATTAGTTTATACCACATTAATTATGGCTCTTCTGAAAAATTCCCTTTGCTAACAATAGTGTCAATGAATTATTTAATTCAAACTATTTAATGGATTTTTGTACTATTTTGCTTATTTCTTTAGTTTTTTCTAAATTGTGCAATTCATTTTGTGCCACTATTATTACTGCTGATGAGATTGACCTGCCGACTCTATATATTATACAATGTGTATTTTAGTATATACAGCAATTAATTTGATTTGGGTCTGATCTCAAATATTTTTTGTAAAGATTATTTCTAGTGGCTATGTTTTTGATATTTATTTTCTTAACTTTTTAGTGTGAGAGGTCGATTTGGTGATTACCACCTCCTCTCTATCACATATCACTTATTCACACTAGTTTATAGTGGCAGTTGGTCTATACCTTTTAGTCTACACACTACTCTATATATTGGCTGTGTAAACTTTGTTTTTTTTTTCTCGTGTGTGTGTGTGTGTGTATATATATATATATATATATATATATATATATATATATATATATACACACACACACACACACACACACACACACACACACACCTCCATCTGGACGCTTTTGTGTCCGTCTTTGTATAGATCCCGTTCTCAGGATGCTGTTTATTTTCACGGCATCATTTGGTCGCCTAGTAATCACATTTCTCTTCCGCGATACGTCACTACGTGGTGACGTCACCGCAGCATACAGCACTTCTGGGGAAATCGCGGCTTGTAGGTGATGGGTTCACAAAAATATTCTCACATGCCATTGGTAAGTTAATTGATACATGTATATATTATCACTGTTGTGTGTGTGCTGTGATCTTGAAAAAGACCCTTAGGGGTTAAAATGTCGATTTTGTTCACAGATGTATTGAAGACTTTTTCATTCAAATAATCTAGCTGCCACTTTATCCAAGACCTGTGTGTGCACCCCTGTCTTTATGTTTATATATTTTAAATGCGGGTAGCACCTAGACAACTTTGCTTTTGCTTTTTTCTATAGTAAGGAGAGTGCCAAGCTGTTCCACATTGTGTGTGTGTATATATATATATATATATAAAGATTTCAACAGTTTCTGGCACTCATCCCCCCAAAAAAATTATAAATAAATCACGTCCAGCAATTACCAGGTGCCTCTCCGTGCAAAAATATAAACCGAAAAGATTGAGAGCACTCAATGGATTTTGTAAATCAATAATGTATTAAATATAATGCATACAAATCAATGTTTCGACCGTCTAGCGGTCTTTATCAAGATGCCATACCATGTGAAAATGCAAAATAAATATCATATCATGTATTAAACTTACCCAATCACCGAGTGTACCCTGTCTATCCGACCTGCTCTGTGAGTGATGCCGCAAATCGCGGACTATCTTGCGTACTACCGTAAAGTGACATAAACGTAAACACCAAGTGTTGCCTAGAAACAGCAAAGCTATTAGAGAAAGAGAATCGGAACGAGTTTAAAAACATAAACGGAGGAGAAAAAATAAAAATGGATAAAGCTTAAGTTCATAGTCCTGAGTATATATGGATGTAAGATGTTAAAAGAAGCAGACTAGATGAATCAGAGTTTACCGGATAAAATAATCAGTACGGACTCATATTTGTGAATATGAATATACTAAGTAATAAGAAGTGATGAGCTGAAAGAAAAAAAGGACTGTATGGTGTGAAATGAATATGTTAAGAAATTAAAAAGAACTGTAGTGTGTGGAATGTGGTGTATGTGGTGAGCTGAAAGAAATGAAAACTGTGACAAAAGTGAGAAAACTGTATCTGGAGTGACATGTATGGTCTAAGGAGACTAGGTGTGCAGATGGGTTGAAAAATTGTTGTGTGTGAAAATGGAAATATGTTAAAGAATCAAATATGTGGTGTGTGTGATGAGCTAAAAAAACGAATGAATAATGGATAAAACTGTGTCTGGAGTGAACTACATGGTTTGAAGATACTAGTTGAGCGGAAAAAGAAAAAAGTGACTGTGGTCAAACAAACAGCATGCAGAAATGCAATACAGTGTAAAAATAACGTGACAAAGTGTCAAAGTGACGTGAAATGCCAAAATAAGAAAGCCTGCTACCACAACCACAAACCATCGCCAAAATTATAAAAGAAATTAATGCCACAATCTATGGACACACATAAAAAGTTTTTTTCAAAATTTACGCGACTACTACTAGCATCAAGAAACTTAATCACATTAGCAAGGACCTGATTCCTGTAGAAACCATGAGTCCCACAAAAGGCATAATTAGCGAATGTTCAAAAAACAGCCAAAGGAATTCTATTTGTTCAGTCCTTTCGGTTGAACTGTATCCAAACATTTGATCCAAAAAGTCTCTCTCTGTAATAATAAATTTGATCTGTCGCCCCCTCTGGCCAATGGTGGAATGTCATCTATCACAATAAATTTCAAGGTGGGTAAATGATGTTGATGTTCAAGGAAGTGCTTTGCCACAGGCTTGTCGGTCTTTCCATCACGGTAGGCTGTCATGATTCCTGATCTATGGCCTCTGACGCGATCTCTCACTGTTAAATCCGTCTTTCCTACATAATATGCTATAATATAATATAATATAATATAGGTATAGCAAACAAATGCTCGCTTGATTGGATGATAATAGTAGTGGAGGAGGTGAACAATGAATTGGTTTTTACCAAAGATTCCATTAACAAGTTTGAAATGTCTCATGTTGCTACTTTAAACGCAGCCACCTCTATTCAACACATGGTAAAATTACAGGATGAAATTATGCGATATAGAAACGAACTTATAAGATTCAAATAACAAAAGGTGGAAAAAGTTAATTTTGATTACACACATCATCAGGTGTACCACTGGATCAGTGGAGAACGACTGAGACCACCATTCCAACGAAATAGACAACGAGTACGCAAACCACAATTCCTGTCTATTGATACGAGTTCAGCAGATTCTACATCTGAAACAGACACCAGGGCCATACCTAGCCACGGAGTTTCCACAAGAGACACACTTCAATCACAATCCTCGACTTTTTTTAGGGATGGAACAACATACAAACGATCCCCCTGGCAAATTTGCATGCCTAAGGTGAGGTTCAAAAGACGTAGACCTATTAGAAGAGGACAAAGGAACAAGATTTATAAATACAAGGTCAAAACCACCAACCAAGAAGAAATAAATCCTATTTTTAATTTATCATCTAAAATTTTGACAAGTGCCCACAATCAAGTTCTATCCAAAGGACTTACATTCGTTCCTACCTCTAAACAAGATGAATTCAAAATTGACATTGAACTTTTCAAGATGAATAGAACGTTAAGCATGCAAGCTTTACATAATACAGCGACATCAAGGCTGGTTTCACAATTTAAATTGAAATGTACATGGGAACCAAAAAATATACATCACTCTATTAAAACATTTTCCACTATCCTGAAAACAGATATGGATACAATACTTGCTCAACAACAAAAAAAACCTGACAATTTAACCAGGGCTGAGAGAACTGCCCTTAAAGATCTAAGTGGAGATGACCGACTTGTGATTCGATTGGTGGACAAAGGGGGAGCAATAGTCTTGCAGGATTACACTGACTATAGGAAAGAAATTTTGACACAATTGTCTGACACTAAGACATATAAAAAATTGACATTTTATCCTACAATTAAGATCAGTAATAAAATACAGGAGTGGATCAAACTAGGATTAGCAGCGAAGTGGCTGGATCACAGCTCGGCAGAATTTTTACTCAACACACACCCCGAAATCCCGATCTTGTATACCCTACCCAAGATACACAAGGATTCAAGGAAGCCACCTGGGAGACCGATTGTATCCACTCGAGGAGGATTGTTGGAACCAGCAGCAAAGTTTGTAGATTTTTTTTTCTGCAAACCTACAGTCATCAGATTACGTACATGTTTAAGAGATACCCAAGATTTTCTTAACAAAATTATAAACTGCAAGCTTTTGGACACTCAATATATTTTTGCAACAGCAGATGTCAAAAATCTGTATACTGTGATCCCACATACAACGGGCATAGAAGCAATGCGAACGCTTCTTTTACAGTCAGACGTCTAAGCAGGACCTCCCATTGAATTTTTGTTGGAAGGTTTACAACTCACGCTGTCCAATAATTATTTTCGTTATGAAAAAAGTTTTTATATTCAAGAGACTGGGACAGCGATGGGATCAGCAATAGCTCCAACATACGCTAACAGCTTTATGTATGCATATGAAAATATGCACATTTTACCTAAATACAAGGATCATTTGATACAATACCACAGGTTTATGGATGACATCTTTATACTGTGGAAAGGCACAATAGTAGAACTGGAGACCATGATTGATGAACTAAACAATCTGGATTCAACCATCAAACTTAGTCTGACATACAGTACAGACAAGATCCAGTTTCTTGATGTTGAACTATATCGGAATGGTCAGAACATAGGTTATACAGAAAACCATCGGACCGCAACACACTTTTACATGCAAACAGTTCTCATCCTAACGCTTTAAAAGATTTGTTACCTATCTCTCAATATCTTAGGGTGTTCAGAAATAATTCAGATGACAATAATTGTATGACTCAACTTCGAGATATGACCAGATCCTTCTTGGAACGGGGATACAAACACAATGTGTTACAGAATTGCCTGGAAAAGGCTGAAAACATCTTTAAAAGAACAACTAAACAGCCAAAAAGTGACCTAAAGATCACGATCCCTCTACTATATCACTCAGAAAGCCAGAGGTTTTCTCAAAGGATTAAAAAGAGATGGGACATCCTTTCTTCAGATAAGACACTCAATCAGATTTTTTTGCAAAAACCACGGATTGCATTTTCACGCAATAGAAATTTGAAGGACATCTTGGTAAAAACTGACACACCAAGTTGTTACAATTTCCAGACACAAAATGTAAAGAAAGGTTGCTTCAAGTGCCCAGGCTGTGTCACTTGTGGGCACATGTTGACAGGATCCTCTTTCGCACACCCACATACAGGTAAAAGAATTCAGATAAAACATTGTTTAACCTGTCTGAGTGATCATGTGGTGTATCTCATCTCATGCCCTTGCGGCAAATATTATGTAGGAGAGACAGATTTAACAGTGAGAGATCGCATCAGAGGCCATAGATCAGGAATCATGACAGCCTACCGTGATGGAAAGACCGACAAGCCTGTGGCAAAGCACTTCCTTGAACATCAACATCATTTACCCACCTTGAAATTTATTGTGATAGATCACATTCCACCATTGGCCAGAGGGGGCAACAGATCAAATTTATTATTACAGAGAGAGACTTTTTGGATCAAATGTTTGGATACCGTTCAACCGAAAGGACTGAACAAATAGAATTCCTTTGGCTGTTTTTTGAACATTCGCTAATTATGCCTTTTGTGGGACTCATGGTTTCTACAGGAATCAGGTCCTTGCTAATGTGATTAAGTTTCTTGATGCTAGTAGTAGTCGCGTAAATTTTGAAAAAACTTTTTATGTGTGTCCATAGATTGTGGCATTAATTTATTTTATAATTTTGGCGATGGTTTGTGGTTGTGGTAGCAGGCTTTCTTATTTTGGCATTTCACGTCACTTTGACACTTTGTCACGTTATTTTTACACTGTATTGCATTTCTGCATGCTGTTTGTTTGACCACAGTCACTTTTTTTTTTCCGCTCAACTAGTATCTTCAGACCATGTAGTTCACTCCAGACACAGTTTTATCCATTATTCATTCGTTTTTTCAGCTCATCACTTCTTATTACTTAGTATATTCATATTTACAAATATGAGTCTGTACTGATTATTTTATCCGGTAAACTCTGATTCATCTAGTCTGCTTCTTTTAACATCTTACATCCACATATACTCAGGACTATGAACTTAAGCTTTATCCATTTTTATTTTTTCTCCTCCGTTTATGTTTTTAAACTCGTTCCGATTCTCTTTCTCTAATAGCTTTGCTGTTTCTAGGCAACACTTGGTGTTTACGTTTATGTCACTTTACGGTAGTACGCACGATAGTCCGCGATTTGCGGCATCACTCACAGAGCAGGTCGGATAGACAGGACACACTCGGTGATTGGGTAAGTTTAATACATGATATGGTATTTATTTTGCATTTTCACATGGTATGGCATCTTGATAAAGACCGCTAGACGGTCGAAACATTGATTTGTATGCGTTATATTTAATACATTATTGATTTACAAAATCCATTGAGTGCTCTCAATCTTTTCGATAGAGATATATATATATATATATATATATATAACATACAGAATAGCGAGGCACTCCTGCTTCCTGAAATATTGCTGAAAGCAAAATAAATGCCTAAGTGCCTAGGTGCATCCCGCGTGATATATATAAAACAAATAAGGAGAGGGAGCACACTAGGTCTTCAATCACAAAATGAGAAAATGTAATGTGTTCTTACAAAATCATAGTCTGTGCATATACAAAAAATTTTTTGAAAAATAATAATAAAAAAAATAAAAACCGACGTTTTGACCCTCCTGGGGTCATCAAGATCACAGTGACATATATAAATAACGACAATATATACCCAAATATTAAAATATGCTTACCAATGAAATGATCAGACAGCCAACCGGCTGAAGAACCCGGAAGTTGAAACACCACGTGTGTGTGTGTGACCTAAGTGACGTGGTTGCCAAGCAACCTAACAAAATAGTGTAACCACTAGTATACACATATGCTAGTGTATCTAGCAAATATCCCGGGTGTAACAGAATGGAGGAATCCGATACAGTAGCCTAAAATATGGAGAAAATTGTAACACGTGACCAGTGAGCATGCATTTAGTGACAGGCCAATAATGTGCCAATTATTAAATTCGTGAATAAAAGTGAAATAACTCTCCATAGAAAGGGCTACAGAGAAACAAGGAATGAAATCGGTCTTAGTATATTAGAGACACTATGGCCAGAGAGCCAAAACATAATAAATTATGTTACTAAGTTATCTACATTTTTGCATTACAAATAAAGAAGTTGCCATTTAAATTAATAATAATGATATAGCTTAAAGAGAACACTCAGCATCAAAAATAAAAAATAAAGAAAAACAAAAAAGAGAGGATATAGATAGAGATATTTTTATATATATATATATATATATATATATATATATTTGTCATTTATGCAATAGGCTGTGTATGCCTATGGTAAAAGTGCTGTCTGTCAGAAATGTCTGCAAATGTATTTCTCTTCCCTTGTCCTTTCTGAGTTTCCTTGGCATTACATGTATTAAAGGACCACTATAGTTCCCTGAGGGTGCCCCCACCCTCAGGGCCCCCCTCCCTCTGGGGAGAGGAAGGGGTTAAAACGTACCTTTCTCCAGTGCGGGGCAGAGAGCTCTCCGCCTCCGATCCTCCCTTTCGGCTGAATGCGCACGCGTGGCAAGAGCTTTGCGTACATTCAGCCGGTCTCATAGGAAAGCATTCATAATGTCACTTTGACACTCATTCATAATGTTTTCCTATGGACGCTTGCGTGTTCTCACTGTGATTTTCACAGTGAGAATCACGCAAGCGCCTCTAGCGGCTGTCAATGAGACAGCCACTAGAGGATTTGGAGGCTGGATTAACCCTAACATAAACATAGCAGTTTCTCTGAAACTGCTATGTTTATTTAAAAAAAGGGTTAATCCTAGCTGGACCTGGCACCCAGACCACTTCATTAAGCTCAAGTGGTCTGGGTGCCTAGAGTGGTCCTTTAATTATATATTTGGGCCATCATATATAGTAATTACTTACCAATAATACTTTATCAGCAAACAAACAGAATAATTTTACATACAGCTACATTTTTACATTATTTTTTTTTTTTCATGTGTGGTTGTTCATCTGAGGTTGTATTTATCTCATTTTAAGACCAGTTAAGGTACAAGTTATGATTATTATGCCATGATAGGTATACCCACATAATTTAAAGATGGTGTATTTTTTTCCAATGACTGTAAAACCGACATTTACTGAATGGTATACAGATCTATAGGTCATGGGGTAAAAAATAAAAAAATAAAAGTGTGTGTGTGTGTCTGGTGTGTGTGTATTTTTTATTTGTTTTATCATCATAATTTTGACGGTATGTAAAAAATTTTTCTCCCTGGTATGTCTCTTTAAGCATGAACAAGCCAGAGTTCCCAAGAGAACTAGTGTTATTGCTTCAAATGGCAAGTCTTTATATAGATTCATCATGGCTATTGTAGGATTAATATTTCATATGTCTAATGGATCCTAAATGCTGCATTTTGTAAATTTCACCAAGCTATAAAGATACAGAACAAGTAAATTACTAGATTATAATAAACATGGGAAGGAAAATAAAGTACTGTAAAAAATTGATTTTGATTGAGGATTTGAATTAAGGAAAAAAACTGACACTTTTCCAAAAACAAAAATATAAACCATGTTGCTTTAAAAATTAGATATACTTAGGGCCTTGCTCACCTGCATTGTGACTTTGCATCACCTCTCTAGATGTTGACTGTACAGCTCCAATGTCTTCATCCTGAGTTTGCTGCCTAGACGTTAAGGAGGCTTGCATGTTTCGTCTCTGCCAGACTTCCTCTGAACCTTCTCCTTCACATAATATGCCAGCACCACTCTGTTCCCCATTTTTACTTTGATTAACCACATTAACAGCAGGAAGGGAGCAAGGATTGCATAGTAAAACTTGCATCTCTGAATCCCCAGTACTGCCAGGTTCTAAAGCATGAGTCCCACAGCCCTCAACTTTAGAGGAAAAAGGGGGACTTTCAGAAAATATTGAGTTCTCAAAAGAGGAAGAACAAGCATTATCTGTAGAATCTCCAGAGCTAGCATGAAAATTACTAAATATTTCTGCCCCCACCAAATGTGTCTTTATATCATGCCTACAATTGCCTTCACGGCAACTTTGTGATTGTGGGAAAGAATCACATTGGTCCATTTGGGATAATACATGAAAAGACTTAAATCCAGCCTGTTCAGATGTATTTGAGACTATTCTGTTTTCACTGACTGACATTTCAGCAACAATCTCAGGTTGTACAACAGAACCTTCAAGTTCTTGTACACAAACACATAATACAGGGTTAATAGCAAAATCTGGTTCAAGAGCATTCTCATCTTCATCTCCAACTGTTCCTAAATCTGTCAGAACAGGGGGAAAGGACTGAATGATATGTGATGTCTGCAAAGCCATCTTTCCATTTTCTGAACTGCCATTGTCTATCTGATTTAAAGTGTCTCTCATACAGTTATCAGTAGTTACCTCAGCACCACTAATGAGAACAAGTCCACTTTCATCCTCTGTGTAAGATTGATAGAATACATCCTGATGAAAGGATCCAGTCTCATGATCTTCTTCATCTGAATCAATGTGAAGCATTGTGTTAAGTCTTGTATCGGTGGGGAAGCTGCTCCTTAGCTTTGGTGATGCTCCAAGTAAATGATCACTAGAAGCAGTAGAACCAGTTCTGGCATGATTGCTGTTATCAAGTGCATCAAGATAATCATTAAGGGAGTCTTGACGACTACAGTTAGGTGATGTCCTTAAATCATTGGAGGTTGCCTCTTCACTGTCTGTTTCAACAGTGCTGCTAGTTCTTACACCATGCATTGCTGTGTCACCTACTAAATCTTCACTGTTTATTGGGCCGTTAGTACAGGAGAGTTGGGCATCTTGTCCAGTTGGCATATCTTCATCATCAGAAGGTGTCCAAAGCTCTCCCATTATATTACGTGCTGCTAAAAGTGTACCAACGGCCTCTGGAGAAGCATCTGCAAAAAAATAAAATAAAAAAATAACGATAATAATGTACATAGTTCATACATTTTATACAAATCACAAAAGTTATGTATGTTTCTGTAACATATTTAATGCAATAATTATTTTCGAATAAAACTATAAAATATAACTTGCTGCAATGAAAAAGTAACCTTGCAATTACAAGAAAAATGCATTTAATATTTTAATATCATGCCCCTAAAACTATATTTCAAAGTATAACAACTGATTCAAAATAATAGGTAACATTCAGATGTATATCTTGCATATGAAAAACCTATGAATGTCAACAAGATCACCAATAAACCTATGAAGCAATTACGCTATCGGGTAAAGAAAATTGTTGGAGAGCAGATAAAATGCGGAATAGCATAAAGGTTTAGGATTGGCCAAAACAGTAAGTGATTAGTTAGGTAAATGTTAGGTCATAGAGTGAGGGATTATGGAGCCGCCGGGAAATATCATTAAAACTCGGAATACAATTATGGGATAGAGGAAAGAGAAGGAGTAACTGTGGTAAATCACCAAGGTTCGTCTACATTAAAAGATATTTATTAGAAGGCAACAACACAATACTATAAATTTATCACAAACACACAGCCCAGACCCACGGAGCAACAACCCTTTTTAAATCTATCTATATAATAATCCCCTTCCCCACACGTTTGATCTCACCCACGGTTAGGCCTTCACATCTAGTAATGGCTCACTGCTGCAAGTTCAACATCACATCCACCAAGGAAGAAAATAAATCAACAGACTGATTTCCTACCTGGCCTTATGTTATATACCCTTAGCTGAGATGATGTGTTTTACATCACATCCTGTTCATGCATCACTTCCTTTAGCAATTGTGGGAGGGAAGGAAAGATGCTTAGCCCTCCTACCTAGACCTGTTTCTTTGTTTAAGGAAGTCCTGAAAGGAAGATTAAATTACCATGCAAGGAAGACAAGTTACCACAGTAACAAATAGAGGAAATGAGTAAGGCAAGCATGTCAAACTCACGGCCCACAATGAATATCTTCGCGGTGGGCAAGCCGCAGGTTTGACATGCTTACCAAAGCAGAGTAGGCACCTGCTCTCCCCACATTGTAGGTGCCTACTCTGCTAAAATTTATCTGGCAGGGGAGGAGAGGTTGCTGGCGGCAGCGAGGGAGCTCAGTCTTCCTGTGCCTCACTGCTCCCTCATGCGTGCCCTGCATATTGTTTTAATGCCGGAGGCCATAATATGATGTCATTCCGTCATCACTAAACTGTGCGCGTGAGAAGAGAGAAGATCCCCACTGGATCCCAAGAGAGGCCGCACACCAGCTCCCAGAGGTAGGAAGCAATAAAGAAAATTATGTAAGTGTATGCAAGAATGTGTAAATGTGTGTGTCTGTCAGTGAGTGTGTGTTGGTCAGCGTTGTGATGGCCATGGCTGGACAGTGGAGGACCTGGAGGTGCACAGAGGCTGTCACATTCATCAACAACGTCAACGTGCTCCATCTTAACAGGGTTGCAAGGAGTAGTGGGAGGATATTTTTTGGCACAGGGTACGGACGGAGCCATTGGGGGTATACCAGAGGCTGGACTCAAGAGTTGCATACTGGCAGCAGCAATGTGAGTGGAGTCTGCTTGTTGGCTATTTTTCATTTATTTTTAAACAGGGGCCAGGGTTTAGTAGAATGGGGGATTGGAAATAAGTATAGAGGGGGGGGGGGGGGGTTGTTGTTGTGTTTTTATTTTGAATTTTTCAAAACAAAGCTATGTTGCTATGAAAATTTAAGGTATTTTTGTTTTTTGCCACCCACATAAACTGAAAGGGACACTGTAGGCATCCAGACCACTTCAGCCCATTGCAGTGGTTTGGGTGCCAACTCCCATCACACTTAACCATGCAAGTGTAATTATTGCAGTTTTTATAAACTGCAATTATTACCTTGCAGGGTTAATTGAACACTACAGTCACCTAAATTACTTAGCTAAATAAAGCAGTTTTAGTGTATAGATCATTCCCTCTGCAATTTCACTGTCATTTAGGAGTTAAATCACTTTGTTTCTGTTTTTTGCAGCCCTAGCCACACCTCCCCTGGCTATGATTGACAGAGCCTGCATGAAAAAAAAAAAACTGGTTTCACTTTCAAACAGATGTAATTTACCTTAAATAATTGTATCCCAATCTCTAAATTGAACTTTAAATCACATACAGGAGGCTCTTGCAGGATCTAGCAAGCTATTAACATAGCAGGGGAAAAGAAAATCTTAATTAAACAGAACTTGCAATAAAGAAAGCCTAAATAGGGCTCTCTTTACAAGACGTGTTTTTGGAAGGCTGTGCAAGTCACATGCAGGGAGCTGTGACTAGGGTTCATAAACAAAGGGATTTAACTCCTAAATGGCAGAGGATTGAGCAGTGAGGCTGCAGGGGCATGTTCTATACATCAAAACTACTTCATTAAGCTAATGTTGTTCAGGTGACTATAGTGTCCCTTTAAGTCCTCTTCTAGTGGCTGTCTATCAGACAGCCATTAGAGGGACTTCCCGCTACACAGAAGACTTTTGGTCATCTAAACGACGCTGGACGTCCTCATGCTATGCATGAGGACCTCCAGCATCGCCAGATTTCCCATAGGAAAGCATTGAATAATGCTTTCTTATGGGGGGGTCTAATGTGCGCGGCCAGAGGAGGAGCGTGGGCGGAGCCTGACCCAGCACCGAGGGACATTGGCGCTGGATACAGGTAAGTGGCTGAAGGGGTAGAATCCTAGGAGGGGGGCCCTCCAGGATTCTATAGTGCCAGGAAAACTGGTTTGTTTTCCTGGCACTAGAGAATCCCTTTAAACCTTGTTTATTTGGCCCGTGCTAACCTTTGAGTTTGACATGCTTGGAGTAAGGGGAAGTAAATAGGTTATGTAATAGTGCAATGAGGGTAAGGGAGAGTTTGGTATTAAGATGAACAAAATATCTTAGGAAGCTGAATGAGCAGTTAAGTGCTGAGAGGTGAAAACTATGATCTCAAATGACCCGACTCACATTTCTCTATCTAGCTTTACCCAGTCAGTGGAAATTTTTTTGGGGTGGGGGTAAAGTTTATAAAGGCACATACAGATGTGCCATGTTTGTTGTATTTGAGTATTTTAAAAGCATATAAAAGGTAAGATTAAAGGCATAGAAAGTATTAACAAATGGAGATGAACTGCAATAAAGGTAGATATTAAATGGGTAGAAAACACCATATGAAGGCCCTGACTGGCCATCGGGCACACCAGGCAAATGCCCGGAGGGCCGCAGTGGCCATGGGCCGAGGCCAGCAGGGGAGATCACAGGCTGACAAGCACACTTCATAGCCACTGTATCACGAGTGAGCTCATGTTCGGCTTATAATGGCATTTACAGGAATTCACTAATACCTATCCCAATATATTAGTGGGAAAAATAAACGACTATCATTACAATCTCCAGCTTTCTTTCATTATATTGATTCTAGGGGTGGGAGGCATTCCTTATACATCCATTTAGGAGTAACATGCATTTTAAGTTAAGGGGTGCCCTTAAAGGCACATAATTAGTATTTACTTAACCTCTCCCTGCTATCACCCCTATTGATACAGACATGTATTGGCTACATTGTTTGGCAGCAACTATTAGCTAATACAATGTTGCTTTTTTTTGTTCCCACTATATTGCTGGACTTTTTTTAGTTGCACTATCTCTAACAAGACCATTGAGCCTGTATTGCAAGCATTTTCTGATATCTTAGTATTCTTATTGCAGCACTGCACATTATGAAATACTACTTTTTTTTCTTTCTAAAAGGGAGGGAGATGTTTCCTTATCCCTTTGTTTGGAGTTTAGATTTAGATTTTTTTTTTTCTATTCTCCTTATACTGCTGTTCTGCTACAGATGTTTTTTTTTTTTTTTATTATTATCCTGAACTCACAAAGCTGCCTTACTCTGTATTCGTTATCCCTATATTTTGGTAGAACTACCAGATTTTCATATACAGATATTATAGCTACACTCAGGATAATTGTTTTGTAAATATGTACATTATTATTTCTGTTTGAATTTTGTTTTCCTTTTCTTTTTGTTGCGGTGACTTATTTCACCTCTTAATCGCTATATTCAATTTATTTTTTTATTTTTAGAAATACCTAGCCTAATTGGATGATATTTGCCTCTCCACCAGTGATACAGTTATTATTTCTCACTCTCTCCTGGCAGTTTTCTTTTTTTCCTCACTTATTCCATAGTGACTAGTTATTCCATAGTGACTAGTCTCACTAGGGGTTACACGCTTCAGGAGGTTAATAATAACATTACCTTGTTTACATACAGATACACTGGCCAGGGCTGTCTTTATCACAGTGGGCCTCGCTGCCCTCAACAATTTATTTGGGCCCTGCACTCTAAAGAGGCCCATGGGGTGGCCCATGCACTTAGGGCCACCTGGTGGGCTTCTATCAGCAGAAGCCCGGCCGGGTGCTGTGGCCCTTTAACAGAACGACTGGGCCCTTGCTTTTTGGGAACATGGGAGGAAGTGACGGTCGCAAGTCACTTCCTCCCATAAAGAGAACAGCTGTGCCGGAGGGAGCAGGAGGAAAAGGGCTCCTCAATTCCATCAGCCTCAGACACCACACTGGACCCCAGGGAAGCCACCCTCCAGCAAAAGGTAGGAAACTGGAGGGTTGGTTTAAAAATGTTTTTATATGTGTGTGTCAGTAGGTCAGTCAGTTTTTATGTCTGTGTATCTGTAAGTAGTCTGTGTGTGTATCTGCATGTGTGTCAGAGCACCAAAATTATATATAAACACACATTCAAAAAAACAACACTACACATAAATGTACGGTTGCATCCAAACTCCAACACCACATGCAAACACATTCAGACACGCATACTTCATACAAAAACATGCTTACCTTCAAACAATGCAAAATACAACCATGCAAGCATGGGGATTTGGTAGACCCCCACCTGTTGGAGCTGTATAACATAGTTCTACCTTTTGTCCAACCTTGCAATTTGAGGGCCAAATAAAACTTTTGCACTAGAGATCTTTATACTTTAGTTCTGTCACTGTGTTGGGGTAGAGAGTGTGATTGCATGTAAGGAAGTGGAAAGGGGGGAGAGATCTATGTGGGCCTTAGCAAATGCTTGCCCAGGGTCCAATCATTATTAAAGATGGCTCTGACACTGGCACACAGATGCACACACTGACACCTACACTAATAAACACTGACACATAGATGCACACTGGCACATACACTGAGATCAATACACTGATACACAGCTCCATGCACATACACATACACACACTGACACATACATTAACAGAGATCCCCACACACTCAGATACACAAACTGACATACAGATACACACACTGACACAAACACTCAGACACACTTGTGTTAGCTTACCTTTGTGTCCTGGAGGGTGACTTGCTTGGTGCTCTGGTCTTGGCTGAGGCTAATGGAAGTGAGCATGCAGTAGCAGCTCACTCCAGACTCTCTTTTGCCTCTATGCTGTTTTATGCCTCTACTGGCTCCATGCTGCCTACTCCCTCCACTCCCCCTGTGCAGTTCTGTGAAGCACAGAGGAAGTAACAGGCTGATATTACTTCCTCCCTGCCGGCTGATAGTCGGCTCTTAAAGGGCTGACACCTCACAGGCCCCTGCTTAGTATGAGGGAAAGTGGGGCACAAATCCTGTATAATATTCTGGTAATCAACACATATAATCTGACATGCATTGTATGTCAGATTGTGTGTGATTTCCAGGATACTACAAATGTTCTGCGGGTGTCAGGGAGCCACATGCAAAATGTGGGAGTCTTCCGGAATGTGGGATGTCTGTAATTATCAGGAAGAGGAGAGATTTGAGAAGATCATTCCTATGATATATGCTCCAGTGCTTACTAATGGCAAAGCTACTCTATTCTAAATGCTCTCAGTTTGTGTTTCTTGTACTGCACTTTTACAACAAAAAGCCTACAGATAGCTCTGCTTATTCATATTTCTGAAACCTCTTACCATCATGAATAGATGATGTAATCTCCACTTTAAACTGTAAATATCCACTGACATGATCAGTCGGTAGTCTTCTGCCAAGATTGTAGCTTAGAATGTGATCCCTGGAATGACAATGAGTGTTAATTTGTATACATTCATATTTCTTAAAAGGTTACTCTAACACTTTTGTGGGTCGGGGGGCTTTCTGTATAAAATATCCTACTGGGCACAATTAATTACGCCCCACTTCTATTTGCAGTAAAAAACCTGCAAAAATGACATTTACTTACCTGGAATTCAGTCCCAGGGCAGACTCTCATTGCCCCTTCCTAATGTCAGCCAGGGCCTTTGTACGGTCCAATCAAGTTCTGATATTAAACTACTTTGCTGGCCCAGATCGCATATGTGCATTCTAAACCCACGAAGAGAGGAAGTGGGAAGGGATTTTTTTTTTTTTTAACAACAATTTTATTGGCCTGCAAATGGAAGCTCAATATGTCCATTGCCATTGACATGTGTGCAGAGGGTGTAGCTATTGCCTGGTAAGCAGAAAACTCTCTATATGCAGTTTTTAAGCTGGCACATTGCACATACATACTCCTACCACCACAACCACTTGAAATTACTGAAGTGGTCATTGCGGTTGTAGAAACCCTTTAATAATGTGTCTATCTTTTTATCTATCTATCTATTGTTAACTTTGTTGTGCAAACACCAAGTCCCACTTGTTTATACAAATTCAATATTTACTGTTGTGCACCATCTACATATCTCAAGTAGAACACTGGTAATATTATTAAAAGCTGGTCTCTCACCATCTGAAGTCTTTGCATAATATTTTTCTTGGCATAATATGTCTGACAGTGCGGTGACAAAGTGGTACATGGTACAAGGTGAGTTATACTTACCTGATCCTCATGGTGCTGCCATCTTCTTCCTGTCTGTCATTTTCTGCTCCTTGCACTTCATCTACCAGAAGCCAACATCGGCATTGTACTCTAAATCATGCGTGAAAGTACCACATTGTGGACTATAGAGGATCCTGCAAGACTGCTGCATTATCCATAGGCAAAGCTTTTATAAGCGTATGAAACATGTCTTAAAATATCTTTTGAGTAGGTTGTAATTTCAATGAAATTTTAATACAGTCAATGTGAGTATTTCATAAAGATCATTTTTGATGAGGGGTGAGACAGAGCTGCTATAGTTCAGAGAAATCATGTTTCCACAATCCTTCCAGAATTCCCAGCTCAGCGTGCAAGTAAGCACAGACAGACATCATGTTTCAGACTTAAGCTTGAATTTCTGCTTCACCTTTTGTAATGGTTTCATACAGAGATATAAACACACGTGCCAGTGCCCTGTTCCCATTCTATAAATCCTGTATCAATTTGACCAACATTATAAAATGTGTTATAACAATGCTGCATTCTTTTCAATGCAGGAGGAATCTTTCATATTAGAGATAGTTGTGGGAACAGGATTTCTCCAGGTTCTATGACTAAGAAGGACCTTTCAAAGTCAGACTTGAAATACGCAGGTGATGCATAACATTGATTTATTTTATTTTTTTGTATTTGCACTATCGAGAGTTGTATCGTATATATGGTCTCAACGCAATCTTTTGGTATCTTGCTCTATGTTCTCAGAGAGACTAATTAAAGACTAAACAGGTCAAAATTGCAGACAATCACTAGTTTCTGGTCACTGATGCATTTGGATCATAGCCCATGCTTTGGTTTAAAAACAAAGCTGTGTTTCAAACCATGTCTATTGCTAAGGGTATCTAGGGAAAAGCAGTATGAAGTATGAAACACGATACCTGTCTAGGGTCAATAGTATTTGATCCCCTATCAATCAGCAAGTTTTCTGGCTCCCAGATATCTTTTTTATATTGCGAGGAACTTGCGATCACATGGACAGCATAGCCGTCCAAGGCATTGCCAGCAGGGGGAGTGCCTGTAATCACAGGTACTCCCCCTGCTGTCTGAAAATGAAATAAAAACCATTACAACAGTGTAAAAATAAATAATATATACTTAGATCATATATATATATATATATATATATATATATATATATATATGATCTAAGTATATATACACACATACACAGTCTGTATTTTAATAATAATAATAATAATATACATAATTATATATATATATATATATACATTAATATCAAAATACACGTACAATGATATTGATTAAATATATATAATTTATATATATATATATATATATATATATATATATATATGTGTATGTATATATAATAATAAATAAATATGTAAATATATAAAAAAATAATATATATATATATATATATATATAAAAATGTACAAAGTCCGGCACTCTACCTTTGAAAATAATAATCCCAGAAAAAGCCTCGGTGCTGCAGAGCGTAGATAAATAAACAAATAATAGCAGAAAGAGCACTCCAGGGGACTTGTTGAATTTTTTATCAAAGTGCAGAAAAAATCGACGTTTCGACCCGCAGGTCTTTATCAAGATACATAACATAGTGAAGTGATAACATTTATAACAATAAATAATTAGGGGGTAATCACTTACCCTGAGATAGGTGTGCAGCTACAGAGCCATGTGTACAAGCTGTGAGTAGATGGAAGAAAGCGTGTGAGTTCCGTAACGGAGTGATGACGTCAACCACATGCGACCAGGAAGAGGAAAACCGAGAGCGTCCGGTTTCCATAGAAACCGGTATGTGATCGTGTATAGTGTGGAACAGTAAAATAAACAAGATAGGGAAGATCTATGCAGGTAAGAGAATAGAGAAAATGATAGCCATGGGGTGACTTAAAACAGAAGTATATAAAATAAAAGTATATAAGGTCCAAAGTAAGGACCAGCAGTGAATACATACGTTGGAGTGATCACAAGCATTGTGTATCAATATAAAATATAAGTAATAAGTACACCTTGGAACTACTAATAAATGCAGAAAATCTCTTATGCAGAGAAATGACAAGAGTAGACAATACCAATAAAACCGAAAAGATAATAAGAAACCAAAATCAGAAATTACACAGATGAACAGCAGAACAGGTTAACGTGTATCCAGAAATGGATGGAAAGACAAATATTCATTCAGGCCCTTGGGATGTAAAGTGTCCAGTGTTTTAATTCAATAAACCTCCCGCTGAAGTAGAATCTTAGATCGGTCCCCCCCTCGGCTAAGAGGGGGAATGTGATCAATAGCAATAAATTTAAGGGTGGGAAGTCGATGGTTCGCCTCTAAGAAATGTTTGGCCACCGGTTTGTCGGTTCTGCCATCCCTAAAGGCGGTCATAATCCCCGATCGGTGGCCACGCATTCTGTCCCGCAATGTGAGATCAGTCTTTCCCACATAGTAAAGTCCGCAAGGGCAAGATATTAAATAGATCACATAAGTGGTAAGGCACGTGATATGGTGTTTAATCAGGTAACGTTTCCCTGAATGTGGATGAGCAAACGAGGGTCCAGTGAGCATATGTCCACACGTGACACAATTGGGGCACTTAAAGCAACCCAATTTTGTGTGAGCTTTTTCTGTTGTATATTGGAAAGGGCAATCGTTTTTAACCAGCATATCCCTTAAATTACGATTCCGTCTAAACGAAATCCGAGGAGAATGAGAGAAAATGGGTAATAATGTAGGGTCAGAAGCCAATAAGTCCCATCTTTTACGGATAACCTTGGCGATTTGATCACTTGCTGTATGATACAGCAATGGTACTGTGATTCTCGTAGGTTGCTGAGACAGCACAGTTGTTGTAGTACAAGATTTATTGTAGATATCATAGGCTCTGTCCAGCGATCGCTTAAGAGTATAATTCGAGTATCCTCGATCACGAAAGGCTCGTTGCATCACCAAAATCTGTGCCTTGGTATTATCAGGGTCTGAGTTATTTCTCAGTACACGAAGAAATTGTGAGATAGGAAGTGATCTCTTAAGAGCACCTGGGTGGAAACTGGTGGCATGTAATAAAGTATTGCGATCAGAAGTCTTTCTGTATAAAGTATATCCAATTGAGTTGTGCATCCGATATATTAAAACATCAAGGAATTCAATCTTGTTAGCATCACAGCAATGACTAAAACGGACAGGTGAATTAATCTGATTAAGATCGTCCATCATGG
This sequence comes from Pelobates cultripes, assembly GCA_933207985.1. NCBI lineage: Eukaryota > Metazoa > Chordata > Amphibia > Anura > Pelobatidae > Pelobates > Pelobates cultripes. Next base: position 86,369,319 of record OW240918.1, read on the forward strand.
TGTCGAAAGATGAGACAGGACCTGACCATATCATGAAGATATCATCCACATATCTACAGTATAATATGAGATTGGCCTGGTATTTTGATAGAATATGTTGTTGTTCATACGAAAACATATAGCTGTTCGCATAATTAGGAGCTATCGCCGATCCCATCGCCGTGCCTGTTTGTTGGAGATAAAAGAATTTCTCAAACCGGAAGTAATTGTTAGTCAAAGTGAATTCCAAACATTCGAGAAGAAATTCAATGGGAGGCCCCTTATATTGATCAGAATGGATTAGGACTTGTCTCATAGCCTCTAGCCCATCTTTGTGCGGTATGATGGTATACAGATTTTTCACATCTACAGTTGCTAGAGTTATGGGTCCATCTGGAAGAAAGACCTGTCTTAAATGAGTAAGAAGGTCCTGTGTATCTTTAAGGCATGTTGGTATGAGTAGAGTAGGTGTCTTACAATGATGATCAACAAATTTAGCCAATGGTTCTAAGATGCCGCGCTTGGCGGAGACAATAGGTCGGCCAGGAGGATTGAGAGGATCTTTATGTACCTTAGGCAAAGTGTACAGTAAAGGAATTTTAGGATGCAGATCAATCAAGTACTTGGCAATATGCTCATCCAACCAACCAGCACTAACCCCTCTATGAACCAATGACTGTAATTTCTCCATGATGTTATTAGTAGGATCAAAGGCAATTTTTTTTTTACGAGAGACAGACTTAGATTTGCACGGCATTTTTATTTCTGATTACTATCGGGCTAAACGGATTCCCAGAGGTTTCAGAGTCCGTAATTCACCCACGATTGGACGTCAAAATCCAGAATTTTGTAAAAAATGGACTGGGATTGCAAACAAATGTTCATTGGACTGGATGCTGATAGTAGTCGAGGAAGTGCGCAATGAATTAATTTTCACCAAGGAATCCATCAATAAGTTTGAAGTATTACATACTTCTATCCTCACAGCTGCCACTTCTACCCAATATATGGTTAAACTACAGGACGAAATCACCAGATATAGAAATGATTTGATCAGATTTAAAAAACAAAAACTAGAACGTGTCAATTTTGATTATACTCATCACCAGGTTTACCACTGGTTATGTGGGGAGCGACGCAAACCTAATTTTTCTAGATATAAACAGAAGGTTCGCAAACCTCAGTTCCTTTCAATTGACACGAGCTCTGCTGACTCTACCTCGGAAACTGAAGGGATGGGAGCATCTCAAAATGCACAAGAATCACTACCTGGTCATTCTACAAGACCACCTTTTTTTCCCCAAGACCAACATACCAACGACCCTCCGGGGTTCAACACAAGGAGAAGAAGAGATCTAAGAGACCTACAATCACCAGACGTGGGCAGAGGGGCAAAAAATACAGGTACTCGTCCCAAGCCATCGAACAGGAGAACCTGACTCCTATTTTCAATCTATCTTCAAAAACATTGAACTCTGATCATATCAAAGTACTTTCAAAAGGTCTTACATTTGTTCCCACCCCCAAACCCGATGTATTCAAGACAGACATTGATTTATATAAAATGGAAAGAACCCTTAATCTACAAACATTCGCACCAGATGCACAACAGCAGACAAGACATCATTTTCGTCTGAAAAGTTTATGGGAACCGAAAACCACACATCCATCTATTAAATCTTTTTCTCATCTGGTTAAAAATGATGTACGACAAATTTTGTCGGACTCTAAGTCTTTTTCACCTAATCTAACATCTAAGGAATATAAAGCCCTTAAGGAACTTGCAGACGATCCCAATATCATCATCAGACCAGCGGACAAAGGTGGGGCCATAGTACTACAAGACTATGAACCCTACCGTATGGAGATTCTTAGACAATTGTCCGACCATACGACTTATAAAAAAATTGCCTTTGATCCTACTAATAACATCATGGAGAAATTACAGTCATTGGTTCATAGAGGGGTTAGTGCTGGTTGGTTGGATGAGCATATTGCCAAGTACTTGATTGATCTGCATCCTAAAATTCCTTTACTGTACACTTTGCCTAAGGTACATAAAGATCCTCTCAATCCTCCTGGCCGACCTATTGTCTCCGCCAAGCGCGGCATCTTAGAACCATTGGCTAAATTTGTTGATCATCATTGTAAGACACCTACTCTACTCATACCAACATGCCTTAAAGATACACAGGACCTTCTTACTCATTTAAGACAGGTCTTTCTTCCAGATGGACCCATAACTCTAGCAACTGTAGATGTGAAAAATCTGTATACCATCATACCGCACAAAGATGGGCTAGAGGCTATGAGACAAGTCCTAATCCATTCTGATCAATATAAGGGGCCTCCCATTGAATTTCTTCTCGAATGTTTGGAATTCACTTTGACTAACAATTACTTCCGGTTTGAGAAATTCTTTTATCTCCAACAAACAGGCACGGCGATGGGATCGGCGATAGCTCCTAATTATGCGAACAGCTATATGTTTTCGTATGAACAACAACATATTCTATCAAAATACCAGGCCAATCTCATATTATACTGTAGATATGTGGATGATATCTTCATGATATGGTCAGGTCCTGTCTCATCTTTCGACACCATGATGGACGATCTTAATCAGATTAATTCACCTGTCCGTTTTAGTCATTGCTGTGATGCTAACAAGATTGAATTCCTTGATGTTTTAATATATCGGATGCACAACTCAATTGGATATACTTTATACAGAAAGACTTCTGATCGCAATACTTTATTACATGCCACCAGTTTCCACCCAGGTGCTCTTAAGAGATCACTTCCTATCTCACAATTTCTTCGTGTACTGAGAAATAACTCAGACCCTGATAATACCAAGGCACAGATTTTGGTGATGCAACGAGCCTTTCGTGATCGAGGATACTCGAATTATACTCTTAAGCGATCGCTGGACAGAGCCTATGATATCTACAATAAATCTTGTACTACAACAACTGTGCTGTCTCAGCAACCTACGAGAATCACAGTACCATTGCTGTATCATACAGCAAGTGATCAAATCGCCAAGGTTATCCGTAAAAGATGGGACTTATTGGCTTCTGACCCTACATTATTACCCATTTTCTCTCATTCTCCTCGGATTTCGTTTAGACGGAATCGTAATTTAAGGGATATGCTGGTTAAAAACGATTGCCCTTTCCAATATACAACAGAAAAAGCTCACACAAAATTGGGTTGCTTTAAGTGCCCCAATTGTGTCACGTGTGGACATATGCTCACTGGACCCTCGTTTGCTCATCCACATTCAGGGAAACGTTACCTGATTAAACACCATATCACGTGCCTTACCACTTATGTGATCTATTTAATATCTTGCCCTTGCGGACTTTACTATGTGGGAAAGACTGATCTCACATTGCGGGACAGAATGCGTGGCCACCGATCGGGGATTATGACCGCCTTTAGGGATGGCAGAACCGACAAACCGGTGGCCAAACATTTCTTAGAGGCGAACCATCGACTTCCCACCCTTAAATTTATTGCTATTGATCACATTCCCCCTCTTAGCCGAGGGGGGGACCGATCTAAGATTCTACTTCAGCGGGAGGTTTATTGGATTAAAACACTGGACACTTTACATCCCAAGGGCCTGAATGAATATTTGTCTTTCCATCCATTTCTGGATACACGTTAACCTGTTCTGCTGTTCATCTGTGTAATTTCTGATTTTGGTTTCTTATTATCTTTTCGGTTTTATTGGTATTGTCTACTCTTGTCATTTCTCTGCATAAGAGATTTTCTGCATTTATTAGTAGTTCCAAGGTGTACTTATTACTTATATTTTATATTGATACACAATGCTTGTGATCACTCCAACGTATGTATTCACTGCTGGTCCTTACTTTGGACCTTATATACTTTTATTTTATATACTTCTGTTTTAAGTCACCCCATGGCTATCATTTTCTCTATTCTCTTACCTGCATAGATCTTCCCTATCTTGTTTATTTTACTGTTCCACACTATACACGATCACATACCGGTTTCTATGGAAACCGGACGCTCTCGGTTTTCCTCTTCCTGGTCGCATGTGGTTGACGTCATCACTCCGTTACGGAACTCACACGCTTTCTTCCATCTACTCACAGCTTGTACACATGGCTCTGTAGCTGCACACCTATCTCAGGGTAAGTGATTACCCCCTAATTATTTATTGTTATAAATGTTATCACTTCACTATGTTATGTATCTTGATAAAGACCTGCGGGTCGAAACGTCGATTTTTTCTGCACTTTGATAAAAAATTCAACAAGTCCCCTGGAGTGCTCTTTCTGCTATTATTTGTTTATTTATCTACGCTCTGCAGCACCGAGGCTTTTTCTGGGATTATTATTTTCAAAGGTAGAGTGCCGGACTTTGTACATTTTTATATACCCTATAGTGTATGGCGATACACTCTCTGCGCACCTCCACTTGAACCATTTCATGGTTCTTACAATACCATATTTGTTTGGTCACCCATACTCTGGATAGGTATCTCTCCAGACTCAACCCCCTTTTTTAAATAGGATGGAAGATTTTTTATTAAGGGCTGGAGCCCTTTCTGAAACTGCAGAAACTCTGCAATTAAATGAACAAGATGCAGATAAAATCTTGTGGCCTAACACTACTACTGAATTGGCACATACAGACTCTATTAGAGATTTATACAATGATTTAACTAAACTGAAGAGACGAGAGACAGACTTAGATTTGCACGGCATTTTTATTTCTGATTACTATCGGGCTAAACGGATTCCCAGAGGTTTCAGAGTCCGTAATTCACCCACGATTGGACGTCAAAATCCAGAATTTTGTAAAAAATGGACTGGGATTGCAAACAAATGTTCATTGGACTGGATGCTGATAGTAGTCGAGGAAGTGCGCAATGAATTAATTTTCACCAAGGAATCCATCAATAAGTTTGAAGTATTACATACTTCTATCCTCACAGCTGCCACTTCTACCCAATATATGGTTAAACTACAGGACGAAATCACCAGATATAGAAATGATTTGATCAGATTTAAAAAACAAAAACTAGAACGTGTCAATTTTGATTATACTCATCACCAGGTTTACCACTGGTTATGTGGGGAGCGACGCAAACCTAATTTTTCTAGATATAAACAGAAGGTTCGCAAACCTCAGTTCCTTTCAATTGACACGAGCTCTGCTGACTCTACCTCGGAAACTGAAGGGATGGGAGCATCTCAAAATGCACAAGAATCACTACCTGGTCATTCTACAAGACCACCTTTTTTTCCCCAAGACCAACATACCAACGACCCTCCGGGGTTCAACACAAGGAGAAGAAGAGATCTAAGAGACCTACAATCACCAGACGTGGGCAGAGGGGCAAAAAATACAGGTACTCGTCCCAAGCCATCGAACAGGAGAACCTGACTCCTATTTTCAATCTATCTTCAAAAACATTGAACTCTGATCATATCAAAGTACTTTCAAAAGGTCTTACATTTGTTCCCACCCCCAAACCCGATGTATTCAAGACAGACATTGATTTATATAAAATGGAAAGAACCCTTAATCTACAAACATTCGCACCAGATGCACAACAGCAGACAAGACATCATTTTCGTCTGAAAAGTTTATGGGAACCGAAAACCACACATCCATCTATTAAATCTTTTTCTCATCTGGTTAAAAATGATGTACGACAAATTTTGTCGGACTCTAAGTCTTTTTCACCTAATCTAACATCTAAGGAATATAAAGCCCTTAAGGAACTTGCAGACGATCCCAATATCATCATCAGACCAGCGGACAAAGGTGGGGCCATAGTACTACAAGACTATGAACCCTACCGTATGGAGATTCTTAGACAATTGTCCGACCATACGACTTATAAAAAAATTGCCTTTGATCCTACTAATAACATCATGGAGAAATTACAGTCATTGGTTCATAGAGGGGTTAGTGCTGGTTGGTTGGATGAGCATATTGCCAAGTACTTGATTGATCTGCATCCTAAAATTCCTTTACTGTACACTTTGCCTAAGGTACATAAAGATCCTCTCAATCCTCCTGGCCGACCTATTGTCTCCGCCAAGCGCGGCATCTTAGAACCATTGGCTAAATTTGTTGATCATCATTGTAAGACACCTACTCTACTCATACCAACATGCCTTAAAGATACACAGGACCTTCTTACTCATTTAAGACAGGTCTTTCTTCCAGATGGACCCATAACTCTAGCAACTGTAGATGTGAAAAATCTGTATACCATCATACCGCACAAAGATGGGCTAGAGGCTATGAGACAAGTCCTAATCCATTCTGATCAATATAAGGGGCCTCCCATTGAATTTCTTCTCGAATGTTTGGAATTCACTTTGACTAACAATTACTTCCGGTTTGAGAAATTCTTTTATCTCCAACAAACAGGCACGGCGATGGGATCGGCGATAGCTCCTAATTATGCGAACAGCTATATGTTTTCGTATGAACAACAACATATTCTATCAAAATACCAGGCCAATCTCATATTATACTGTAGATATGTGGATGATATCTTCATGATATGGTCAGGTCCTGTCTCATCTTTCGACACCATGATGGACGATCTTAATCAGATTAATTCACCTGTCCGTTTTAGTCATTGCTGTGATGCTAACAAGATTGAATTCCTTGATGTTTTAATATATCGGATGCACAACTCAATTGGATATACTTTATACAGAAAGACTTCTGATCGCAATACTTTATTACATGCCACCAGTTTCCACCCAGGTGCTCTTAAGAGATCACTTCCTATCTCACAATTTCTTCGTGTACTGAGAAATAACTCAGACCCTGATAATACCAAGGCACAGATTTTGGTGATGCAACGAGCCTTTCGTGATCGAGGATACTCGAATTATACTCTTAAGCGATCGCTGGACAGAGCCTATGATATCTACAATAAATCTTGTACTACAACAACTGTGCTGTCTCAGCAACCTACGAGAATCACAGTACCATTGCTGTATCATACAGCAAGTGATCAAATCGCCAAGGTTATCCGTAAAAGATGGGACTTATTGGCTTCTGACCCTACATTATTACCCATTTTCTCTCATTCTCCTCGGATTTCGTTTAGACGGAATCGTAATTTAAGGGATATGCTGGTTAAAAACGATTGCCCTTTCCAATATACAACAGAAAAAGCTCACACAAAATTGGGTTGCTTTAAGTGCCCCAATTGTGTCACGTGTGGACATATGCTCACTGGACCCTCGTTTGCTCATCCACATTCAGGGAAACGTTACCTGATTAAACACCATATCACGTGCCTTACCACTTATGTGATCTATTTAATATCTTGCCCTTGCGGACTTTACTATGTGGGAAAGACTGATCTCACATTGCGGGACAGAATGCGTGGCCACCGATCGGGGATTATGACCGCCTTTAGGGATGGCAGAACCGACAAACCGGTGGCCAAACATTTCTTAGAGGCGAACCATCGACTTCCCACCCTTAAATTTATTGCTATTGATCACATTCCCCCTCTTAGCCGAGGGGGGGACCGATCTAAGATTCTACTTCAGCGGGAGGTTTATTGGATTAAAACACTGGACACTTTACATCCCAAGGGCCTGAATGAATATTTGTCTTTCCATCCATTTCTGGATACACGTTAACCTGTTCTGCTGTTCATCTGTGTAATTTCTGATTTTGGTTTCTTATTATCTTTTCGGTTTTATTGGTATTGTCTACTCTTGTCATTTCTCTGCATAAGAGATTTTCTGCATTTATTAGTAGTTCCAAGGTGTACTTATTACTTATATTTTATATTGATACACAATGCTTGTGATCACTCCAACGTATGTATTCACTGCTGGTCCTTACTT
>OW240918.1:86377271-86562271 GCA_933207985.1 Pelobates cultripes
ACATTGTGAAGTAGTTTTAAACTATACAACAGGGGACACATTATACAGTAATTATTTTTCATATAGCCTGTATATGTTTTGCGGAATCTGCATTAAACTGCACTACTGAACGGATCTGGGTGAATTTTGGATATGTGGTTTATGGGGTTATTGCATGTTTTGGGCTCCCTGTGATACGTTTTATAATACTGTATTTATCTGCCTTTGATAATTATATTAACCATTGTATTCAGTAATCATATCACAGGCAGAGGGGAGGATTTTGTGTGGGAGTGTCTGTGTGTATTGTACGGATTGATTGGTTGTATTTCAAAACCCTGAGGGCAGTGCTATGTTTGTGGATTGTGAATAAAAGAGGCTGTATGTGCCAGTACAGGCAGTTCTGCTTGAGCTCAAAACGAAGTGTCGACTCGTTATTGGGGGAATTGAATTGTATGCTGATTGCCAGGAGTGTAAGCTGATTGTATTCTTTTCCTGTTCAGCTGCTTACAGCATTCAAATGCTTGAGAGCATTCGTATGCTTCTCCGGTTTGGTGGTTGTGGTGTCTGCTGCAGTGCTTGGAGTCCTCAGGAAGCGCTAGGAGCATCCTTCAATGGAGGTACCCAGTCGTGGTGCCAGGTGATCCGTTATATTGGTGGCAAGCGGTGGGATGGCGTCCTAGTGCGAGGTAAAGCAGCTCAGAGACACCGTTCGTGGAGTTACAAATTGAGGGCAACGCTAGCACTCGTGCAGCGCCCCTGGGAGCAGAGGTATCCAGCAACTGGGAGCAGACAGGTATGGAAGGCTCTGGCTCTGAAGATGATTGGCTGGCCGAGGTGAGGCAGCGAGTGGTCCAGTATGGGGATGATGTACCCATGGAGATACGCCGGGCCATCTGGAACCAGGTCACGGCCGAGCGAAACACAAGTCTGGACCGAGAATTCCAGCTGGCGAAAGAGAGGGGGTATGCTCAGCTGAAGGAGTGTTACAGCAGCCGATTAGAGGCTGCATCCGAGGAGGTTAGCCGTCTCTCTGGAGTATAACAGTACCCCTCATGTACAGGTTTTACGGTGTTTTCAAAAGTTACAGAGTCAAATATAAGGCTTGCGTTTCAGTTTTTCCATATTAAAATTCGCCAGGTTGGTTATGTTGCCGTACGGTAGCCCAGGAATGAAAATTACCCCCGTGATGGCATATCATTTGCAATAGTAGACAACCCAGGGTATTGCAATGGGATATGTTCAGTCTTTTTTAGTAGCCACTTAGTCACAAACACTGGCCAAAATTGGCATTCAAATTAGTTTTTTGTATTTTCAAATATTAACACTAAGTATGGCCAGTGTTTGTGATCAAGTGGCTACTAAAAAAGACTGGACATACCCCATTTGCAATACCTTCGGTTGTCTACTTTTGCATACAAAAAAAGTGCAGACCATATGGTCTCAAAGGCAACGTAACCAATCTGGCAAATTTCAATGTGAAAAAACAGAAAAATGTAACACACTATATTTGACGCTGTAACTTCCCAAAACACCATAAAACCTGTACATAGGGGGTACTGTTTTACACATGAGACATAGCTGAATACAAATATGTGTATTTTATTGCAGTAAAAACAAACAGTATTTTGACATTCACAGTTAAAATGTCACATAGAACTAAGAACATTTTTAAAAATCTTATTTTCTCCCATTTTTTTTAATATTTTATTCATATTAAATTATGTTCCATACCTAAATAGTTGATGTTAAATGAAAGCCCTGTTTCCCCTGAAAAAAATGATATATAATAAGCGTGGGTGCATTTAATATAAAAGAGGTGAATTATGGTTGGACAGACATATATAGTGCAAATGCCAGGTTTTGTTTACGTTTTGTTTTGATCACAACTTGTACATTTGGCTGCGGTCTTAAGGGGTTAAGTGTGTGTGTGTGTGTGTATGTGTATGTATAAAGTGTACCATCTTCTGCACTGGCGGCTTGTTCTTTGTTTTTGTTCTCCCTCTCCCCCCTCACTCTGATCTTCAGAAAGATATTTACAACCCTCTGCAAGAATGTTGTCTACATTCTATCAAACCTGCGTCTTATCTGCACTCATTGGCTTTAACCCCTGTATCACAACTCAACTTTGAATTCTGAAATGCTTCTGACTTCAGAAAGGGAGGTTAAGTGTTGGAATCAGCTGTGGATAGTCTCCCGATGTGCTCCTCCATATTTTTTTTTTCTCCTTTTTTCGGTTTATTGTTGAAAGAGAGGAAATCAGATACAGATGGAGTTAGTTATATATATATATATATATATATATATATATATATATATATTATACAGGATATATATACAAACTACATGTAAATTTTCGATGTAATATCTATACTTCCTGTGTTCATGTATCATTGTGTTTGTTTCACTCTCTTTTATACATGTTCTTGTCTTTTGTCTATTGTGAAAAAAATTTCTTAAGAAAATAATAAAGATTATAAGCAAAAATAAAAATAAAAAATGACAGTGTTTGGTATCTGGACTGCCGATTACAAATTGTGTGCCACCAATTGTTAGTATGTGGATCTTTTACAAGTGTTACTGCATTGTTATAGCAGTGCTTGGTGATGGAATGTTAAACAGCGCATGTGACGAAGTGCCCTTCGCCACTTGTGCCTAGAGAGGACTGCTTGCCCGCCTCTTGCCCTGTGACTAAGGACCCTGGGAGATTTGGCCCGTTCAATTCAGTATGATAGGAGTTATGTATTTTTGTATCCTTTTGTGTTTTAGTGGGAACATGTGCTCAATGGAGTCTGCTTCTATCCCTGGATAACTGGATTACTTTCCCCATTGTCTCCAGGCTAGAGGGCTCTGTAAAACTAGTTTGGGCCAGATAATGTATGGGATTAAAACCTAGTCTCATTAGCAGGATTCTGATATAAAGCATGAACTTTCTTGTAGTGACAATGGTCCCATGTAATATAAGGTTGACTGGGAGGTAAATGAATGTGGCCAAGATATATATCTAATGATTTCACTGGTCACCCTTTATAAAATGTGGGGTAATAAAGGACTACTATGGTTTGACCCGGTTTGCTCGTCTTGGTGTGTGGTAGAGAGAGCACACAGTGGTATTCGTATTTAACGAGTTGTGATATTTTAAGGCACGACTGTATTTCAGAAGTGTTGATGGTCGTGAACTCCCGAGGTCTAAGGAACCCATAAAAAGCCAAGTATTTGTTGGCTTTCAAAGTTTGATTAGTCTCTGGTTCAAATGGTGAAGTATCTAAGATATCTGATAGAGACCTGAATAAGTTCCCATTGATTGGTAATCTTGGAGGTGTTTGTTGTGTGCTGCCTCTCAATACTGCATCTTAATACTGTTTTAATTTGATAGGAGGATAAGAATGTTTGTTTGGATATAGTGAAAGCATATGATGTTGTAACCCTGTGAAATACAGTTTAATTGTGTTATAAGATTTTTGTAATTTCAGGTGGCAAAAGGAAGTGAAAAATACTAAAGATTTCATAGAGAAAGTGTCTACCACGTGAAATTCTTTAGTAAACCTAATGAAAATGTTGACAGCTCTTTTGTATGACCGTCTAATGTTGTCGGATAGGGCGTATTGTGACAGTACTCTGCCTGCCATGCACCAGGACTTGACCTAATCCATGATGAGGTCTTGGAATTGAGGGGCCAGAGTTGCCATTGGAGAGGCACTGGGGTAGTATTGGAGGAATTCCTGAAAACAGAAGCGAGACAAATGGTCAGCCGCCGTGTTGAGAATACCGGGAACAAGTGTACACCAGATAAAGAATTAATGAGTTGCAGCTAACCAAGTTAAGTCATAGAACCTCATGCTAACGTTATGCTAAGGTTATTAATGATATGACATGCTACTTGATTGTCACTTTTGAGAAAGCTTCGGCGAAACGCGTCAAGTGAGGAAGAATTTTGGACTTTTATACAGGACTGGTTTTATAGTTTATTATTCACTTTTCACTTATTGTATTAAAGTATATATATTTTTTAAACTATCCAGTCATTCCTTTTGTCCTCCTTTCTATCCAATACTGCTTTGCTGCTATACCTGGGTCCACTATATCCCAAGGTGGGGATTATTCCACCTGAAATTCTCCAAACTAGAGCAGGTCATTGCTCTAGTATATGTAAGTAGGATCATCCACTTTTTTTTTTTTTCCAATATTTTATATTTACGTACTATACCATGTGGTGTATTTTACTCTTGTTTTTCATGTAACGAATATTTACACCTATAAATTCACCAACGGTCTTGAACCTCAAGAAATCCATAGACGGGGATTATTCCATCCAGGCTCTTAACACCGAGGTGATATAGCTCCTCAAAGTGTGAGTGTGAATATAACACCTTTGTTCTTGTGGAATTATATCGTTCATACATACTGTACCATTATTTGTATTTTTGTTTCTCTTTTTTTTTAAGTTACTCTGCTGGCCAGTATTTCTACAAAACGTATGTACATTTTCTGATTTTTAGCGCTGTTCACCTTTCTATTTTATCTGTCCATTTATCACAAGGTAGAGGAACACCTTGTTGGTGAACTGCAGCTCACCCCTGAGAAGAGAGCGCTTATTATTCTTTTGCATTCGTAAATCTGCTGTGGCCTGGTAATCAAGGGAAACCCTACTGTCTTCGCAGGGAAGAAACAGTAATAAACAAAGAAGCAGTAAAATTAATTACCTGCCCAGAGGGATGATTCTCATCGCAAAATTTAATGATCCAATAAATGATTGTAACTCCTTATGGCTACAGGAACCCAGTCGTAAGTGTGGTGACATTTTGTCATCAAACTCATATGGTGACCAGTTGTCAGGTGACCAAGCTTATGTAGGTCTTTCTTACAGGGGGATAAGCTTTACCCTTTGATATGGTAAATGGGTAATTCAATACCTTTACAAGTCAGGAAAGAGGTAACCACTTCCCCTATCCCCATCCCTTCCTGTTCCTTCTTGGCTGTGCTACTGAGCAGATGTGAGCAGACATGGGCTAATTTTTTAAAATGGTGAACTGTGAGTGGGATCCTGTAAGTTTCTAAGATTTTGTTCTAATTGTTAGTTAGTTAGATTGTTGTCGCTGTTTTTGGTAGAGTTAGCTAGATTGCGTGTCAATATGTGTATCTTGTTTTGTCTCTGAATAAATATTTGTTAAAGTAGACGGACCATAGTTTATATGTGTATGCGTACATAATAATTTAAAGGGTTTTTGTTAATTTACCACATTTTGGCGGCCACAGATTTTAGACTTCTACAACAAATGTTTGTGAGGCGCAATAACAACCATATTGATACATAATCTAAGAGCTAGAGACGTTATAGCATAGGATTCATTTTGTTGAAACAAATATGCATATGTGTTTTGTTGACTGTTTGAAATTGTGCATTGTGACTGACAGATCATATTTTGTTGTAAATTGTAGCATTTATAGGTTTAATTTTGTTTCTGCACAGTTTTAAAGTATTGGTGATAAAAGGGAAAGATTGAATAGTTGCACTGCATTGGAACCCTTGATGTTTCGGCCATTTTTAATTGCCCATGTGCTGTATTGTCACTCTTGTTGCAACTACATAGAATGAAACAATCTATTTTAATTGTTTTCTTAGATGTTAAATTGTATGGCTTCACTGAATTCTAAATTTAAATAGCAAACAGTTTTTTGTTATTTGTGTCTGTTTGAACCATTGAATTCAGGATAGGAGCATAGTGTTTGTGCATTGTGACTGACAACATATTTTGTTGCAAATTGTAGCATTTATAGTTTAATTTTGTTTCTGCACAGTTTTAAAGTATTGGTGATAAAAGGGGAAGATTGAATAGTTGCACTGCATTGGTGTTTTGTACTCTTGATGTTTCAGCCATTTTTAATTGCCCATGTGCTGTATTGTCTCTCTCCTGTTGCAACTAACTAGAACTAAACTGAATGTATTGTAATTGTTTTTTAGATGTTACATTTTGCATTCTAAGTTTAAAGCGGCACTGTCATGGCCGAATCCCGTTTTTTTAAACCCCCCTCCTGACACTACTACATCTAACTGACCCCCTAGTTGCCCCCAAATGCCCCTAAGCCACCGTATTACCTAGTTTTTAAACTTTATTTTGTGTCCGGACCTAGGTTCTGGGCGCCACCATTTTTGTGTGGGTAGATGAAGTTCCCATGGGACATGTCATCTGCCCACACTAGATAGCGCTGTGAAATTCCCGTGCATGCCCAGTGAAACACTTGGGCATGCGAACGGGGAATTTCATCCATTAATTTGTCAGAAAAACAAATTAATTAATAGAAATGTCAGACGAACAAACATTGAATATCAGTGTTCATTTGTTAGTTTGTTCAGTTTATTACAAGGAGGGAGCTACCAGCGCACAGCTCCCTCCTTGTAATATGTAAAGCTAGAAGCTGTGCTCCCCGCCACTTCCTAAGCCCCCCATGTCCTCCCTCACTCTGTGGGGGTCAAAATTTAAATCTCCCAAATGCCCCTACTCGCTATACCATGAGTAGGGACATGTCTACTTGAATTCCAAGCCATCCAATCAGAGTGTTATTTTACACAGCGTGTTCAATATGTGTATCTTGTTTTGTCTCTGAATAAATATTTGTTAAAGTAGACGGACCATAGTTTATATGTGTATGCGTACATAATAATTTAAAGGGTTTTTGTTAATTTACCACATTTTGGCGGCCACAGATTTTAGACTTCTACAACAAATGTTTGTGAGGCGCAATAACAACCATATTGATACATAATCTAAGAGCTAGAGACGTTATAGCATAGGATTCATTTTGTTGAAACAAATATGCATATGTGTTTTGTTGACTGTTTGAAATTGTGCATTGTGACTGACAGATCATATTTTGTTGTAAATTGTAGCATTTATAGGTTTAATTTTGTTTCTGCACAGTTTTAAAGTATTGGTGATAAAAGGGAAAGATTGAATAGTTGCACTGCATTGGAACCCTTGATGTTTCGGCCATTTTTAATTGCCCATGTGCTGTATTGTCACTCTTGTTGCAACTACATAGAATGAAACAATCTATTTTAATTGTTTTCTTAGATGTTAAATTGTATGGCTTCACTGAATTCTAAATTTAAATAGCAAACAGTTTTTTGTTATTTGTGTCTGTTTGAACCATTGAATTCAGGATAGGAGCATAGTGTTTGTGCATTGTGACTGACAACATATTTTGTTGCAAATTGTAGCATTTATAGTTTAATTTTGTTTCTGCACAGTTTTAAAGTATTGGTGATAAAAGGGGAAGATTGAATAGTTGCACTGCATTGGTGTTTTGTACTCTTGATGTTTCAGCCATTTTTAATTGCCCATGTGCTGTATTGTCTCTCTCCTGTTGCAACTAACTAGAACTAAACTGAATGTATTGTAATTGTTTTTTAGATGTTACATTTTGCATTCTAAGTTTAAAGCGGCACTGTCATGGCCGAATCCCGTTTTTTTAAACCCCCCTCCTGACACTACTACATCTAACTGACCCCCTAGTTGCCCCCAAATGCCCCTAAGCCACCGTATTACCTAGTTTTTAAACTTTATTTTGTGTCCGGACCTAGGTTCTGGGCGCCACCATTTTTGTGTGGGTAGATGAAGTTCCCATGGGACATGTCATCTGCCCACACTAGATAGCGCTGTGAAATTCCCGTGCATGCCCAGTGAAACACTTGGGCATGCGAACGGGGAATTTCATCCATTAATTTGTCAGAAAAACAAATTAATTAATAGAAATGTCAGACGAACAAACATTGAATATCAGTGTTCATTTGTTAGTTTGTTCAGTTTATTACAAGGAGGGAGCTACCAGCGCACAGCTCCCTCCTTGTAATATGTAAAGCTAGAAGCTGTGCTCCCCGCCACTTCCTAAGCCCCCCATGTCCTCCCTCACTCTGTGGGGGTCAAAATTTAAATCTCCCAAATGCCCCTACTCGCTATACCATGAGTAGGGACATGTCTACTTGAATTCCAAGCCATCCAATCAGAGTGTTATTTTACACAGCGTGGGAAAGTTCTTTGGATTTCTCTGATTGGTATAGTGAGTAGGGTCAGAACTCAGAAGGCAGAAGGGGCAGTAAAGATAAAGTAATCTTTATCTTTACTTAGTATTAGTAAATGTGGCTGAAAGACCAATTTAGGTCTTTCAGCCTTTTGGAAGATAGCTCCCTAATGCCATGGGAATTAGGGAGTTATCTACTAAGCGGCTGCAAGATGCAGCCGCGGCAGGAATCAGACCAGAGTTTCATTCATTCGAATGAAATTCCGATCCGAACAAAGTCCCGAATTGCGTTCTAAAACGAATGGAGAAACTTTTCTCATTCTGTTAGGACGCAAATCGGTAGTTTTGATGGCGTCCTGTCTAAGTGACAGGACGTTTGGGCATACTGACAGGATGCATCGCAGGAACAGGGAAGAAAGCTAAGAATTGTGGGAAAATTTCTCTGACCACCAGAAATGAAGCACACTTTGCTCCTCTGCTGGTCAGAGATGGTCAAGCATAGAAAACCTCCATAAGACAAGTAGTCCCTACTTTGTCTTATGTTTTAAAGAAAACTAGAGCAGATAGGAAGAAATAAAGAACAGATCCTGACAGAGGGAGAGAAGAGGAATTGATTAAATGCATATCAAAAGAAAATGGAGAGAATACCTGTCAGAAAAGGTAAGTGAACTATCACTGAATATAAGCTGTACATATAGTGATAAAACAAATATAAAATAATACAAAAAAAAAAAATAACTATATTGGGTATAAGTATTAAAAAGTAATAAAGAATGGAACACTAGTAAGCTAATAAAATCAAACATACAATACAATAACCCAAAATGGGAGAGTATAGCTGATGTCTCCAGTTACAAAGATACTAGTCTGCACACATCTGTGCAGAGTGGAGAGAAAGGGGGGGGGCAAAAACAAAACGAGCTAGATGGCTATATCGTACAGTGCTGTCAGAGTATGAAAAAGGCACTAAAGATAGACTACCCAATGATAATGATAACTAGAAGATATCTGATGCCGGGTTACTAATATCTGTGTCGAAATCGAAAAGAACAGTGATAGTCCTAACACTGAACGGCTGAGCTGGTATAAAACTGTTGTTGCAGAATTGGAAAACAGCGTTCAGTTCTGTATACAGCACCAAAACTAACGTTATAGAAATAGTCGATACTATATAATGAGCACAGATATTGCCAGATAGATACAAAATATATCAAGAAAGAGATACTGACAGGTAGAGTACTGTATAATACAGAGTAGCGTTAACTAGATGATAATAGGAGCAAAAAAGAATTCTGGCAGAGAGCCTAGATTGCGATGAAGTCTCCTGCTACAGTGTGCAACAGTATATAATGCCGTATTCAATAAGCTAAGTAATTGTGATAATAGAGAGCCTAGATTGCGATGAAGTCTCCTGCATCAGTGTGCAACAGTCTATGATGCCGTATTAAATAAGCTTCTATGACGCTCCTTTTTCTAATTAGTTTTTTGTTTCCTTTATTTTTCTTTTTGTTTTGGCAATTATTATCACAATTATTTAGCTTATTTAATACAGCATCATAGACTGTTGCACACTGTAGCAGGAGACTTCATCGTAATCTAGGCTCTCTGCCAGAATTCTTTTTTGCTCCTATTATCATCTGGTTAACGCTACTCTGTATTATACAGTACTCTACCTGTCAGTATCTCTTTCTTGATATATTTTGTATTTATCTGGCAATATCTGTGCTCATTATATAGTATCGACTATTTCTATAACGTTAGTTTTGGTGCTGTATACAGAACTGAACGCTGTTTTCCAATTCTGCAACAACAGTTTTATACCAGCTCAGCCGTTCAGTGTTAGGACTATCACTGTTCTTTTCGATTTCGACACAGATATTAGTAACCCGGCATCAGATATCTTCTAGTTATCATTATCATTGGGTAGTCTATCTTTAGTGCCTTTTTCATACTCTGACAGCACTGTACGATATAGCCATCTAGCTCGTTTTGTTTTTGCCCCCCCCCTTTCTCTCCACTCTGCACAGATGTGTGCAGACTAGTATCTTTGTAACTGGAGACATCAGCTATACTCTCCCATTTTGGGTTATTGTATTGTATGTTTGATTTTATTAGCTTACTAGTGTTCCATTCTTTATTTCTTTTTAATACTTATACCCAATATAGTTATTTTTTTATTTTTTTTTATATTTGTTTTATCACTATATGTACTTTATTTGTACAGCTTATATTCAGTGATAGTTCACTTACCTTTTCTGACAAGTATTCTCTCCATTTTCTTTTGATATGCATTTCCATTAGGGGTTACCCCCCTGTTTTGAGTTTACCTAGGCTGTATTTCTATCTAATTGTTTAGGAATTGATTAAAGAAAGATAAGTTTGGCATGACAGTGTCGCTTTAAATAGGAAACACGTTTTTTGTTATAGTTTGTCTGTTTGAACCATTGAATTCTGGGTAGCAGCATAGCGTTTAAGGTATCAGGGCTAATACAGTGTGGTGGCTATTGTTTATCCAGGTTAACATTTCCATTTTTACACTGCAGTGTGTTTAATAGAAAATTAACAGTTTGTATTTGGGGTAAATATTATTATGAAGTAAAGGTGCCTATGTTAGATTGTTATATGGTTGGGAATCATCATTGTGCTGAAGTTACAGTCTGTTTATTTGTAAACCCCCCACTGTACTTAAGCAAAGGGTGGTTTTGTGTTTTGATATCTGTGGGCATTTGTTGTATTGAGACTGTGAAGACAAGAGTTTGTTTGAATAGGTTAATTTAATCAAATTTCTCAAATGGTTAAATCTCATTGGAGACAGTTTCTTTCTTTAATTAATCCCATTGTTCAAAGCTTGTTGTTTTTTTTTGTTTTTGTTTTTTAACTTAGTCTGCTGGTCTATTTCGATTAAAGACTCAGGGAGAGCTCTGTTTTAAAATGTCATTTCTAGGTACTAAGTATTTATATGCAGAAGTACTAGAGTACTTCAAGAATGACATTGACAAACATGATGGGCCATATGAGCTTCAAGAACCAGCAGGCCCCGACTGTGGAAAATATGAAGGTTTCATGGATGTTTTGACACAGATTGTTACTAACAAAAAGTGCCATATTAAGAAAAGGAAAAGCTTTGTGGCACAAGCGGTTGTTGCTGCAATAGGGGGTTTGGTAAGCATGGTACTCAAATTGAAGCAAGATAATTTAGTAACCACTAATAAAATGGAATATGCTCTGAAAGAGATTGTTTGAAAATAGCTGCCCTAAGAACAAACAAAATGATCAATGGGGTTGGAGAAGGAATTAAAGGAAACAGAACAGAGAGATGCACATAGTGCTAAGATCACTGAACTCCAAAACCTAGTTATGGAATATAAAATGAAAACTAAAGAAAACATAAACAAATGGGATAAGGAGATTCCTAAAGTATGCCCAGGCCAGTGTTATTTTATATCTGAAAGTAAAGAGCCAGTGCTGGGAACAAAACACAAGGAAAATGTGCCAATTGTAAATTGTGTCCCACAAGCCCCTATAATAATAACTGGACATTTTAATGCAAGAGAAATGCCTACTAGCTTCTCTAGACAGACAAGGACTAAGTCAATCACAGACGAAGAACATTTCCAAAAAAATGTGGGAAATGATGCAAACTAACAACTTTAACACCTTTACACATTGGTTTATCAGGGGAGCAAATAGAGCTAAAAAAAGGAGGTCTTAACTTAGAAGAATGGACAGAACTGTTAGAATATGCTATGGGTCCTTTGGCTAGCAGACTATTAGGATTTAATAACAGTGTGTCTGATCAGGCAGGGAGAATTGCTGCAACTAATTTCTATCTTCTCAGCATAGAGAAAGAAATAGCAAAAATTACTATGAGGCCAACAGATGGTCCTAGAGAGGTTGCCCAACGGTTATTGTTCTGGTATACATTGCGCCAGCCACAGCACCCTATGATGTTGGGTTCAGCAGAACACATAACTAAAGTAATGGAAGCCCTTCCCTGGGAGTGTCAAGAATGTGTCAGGCTTTTTGATCCAACACCAGCAGACTTAGAAATGGTATTAACTAGGGCTGACAATTGGTGGATCAAGCATCCTTTCTCAGAACAGGCCTTCTCTGTTTCCGCCATAAGAACATTTAAGGTCGACTTTGGTAGAGATATAGATGATAAATGGAGAAACAAGAGGTGGGTTGTACCCGAGAACAAGAGGGGTAATGAGAACTGGAGACCAAAACAGGACTTTGACAAAAGATGGAGAGATCCATAGAGGGACCATAGGAATAGGGACAGTGCTAAAGGAAGCAATGTAATGGAAGATAATTGGAAAAATAGATGGGAGGAGCCTAAGGTAATCAATAATAATAATAACTGGGAGAGGCTAAAAAGGAGAGAGAATAACTGGGAAAACCACAGTTGGCGAGAAAAACAGAGAAACAGGAACAGTTATTGGGAGAATAATTGGAAAAGGAACCATAGATGGGATGAGCATCAGACCAATAGATGGAATTGGGATGATTGGAGGAATAAGGAAGGGAATAGAGAATACTGGAATCTGAAGAGACAGACTGAGAGATTGGTAGCAGACGTGAAAGCGCTTAGGGAACAGATGAGAGAGGAGGGAAAGACTGATCAATTGAGGGTACCCAGCAATTAATAATTCCAATAATTTTTTGTTGTCCTGTATGTATTTTTGTTTTTCTTTTGCTTCTATATATTATCTGTCTCACCATTATCTCGTAACCCTCCAGTTTAAAGAGGACCTAAGTATGTATTGTTATATATTTTTTTTTTCATATTAAGGATAAGCCTCTAAATTCATTAATTACAGTCAGGTGGGCCAAATTCCAAATAATTTTTGGTTTTATTAGTTTAGCACGCCTGCACTGCCAGCTATGTTTTATTTATTTATGATGCTGGATTAATAATATAAATTCCTAGATTAGGTGAATTGTTGCCAATGTGAGGCTTATATATGATCACACTGGAGAGATGTGATAGTGTAACGTTCTGTTGGTTTACAACAGTAAAAACATTTTTTTTTTTCATTTGGTTACCAACAAACATAGCCTCAAGTAGAGTTTTAATTTTTATTTTTGAATAGCAACAGACCACAGTCTGTTTTGTATAGATTGCATGCTGTCAAACTGTGTAATGGTAGCATTCAATCTTTTTTTCTTCTCTCTCCATCTTTGATGCTTTGTCTTTTTTTTTTTTTTTTTTTTTTTTTTTTTTGGGGGGGGGGGGGTTTGTGTATCTTTTGCCATTAATAGCCTTAAGGTGGGGTGAAGAATATAGGGAAATTGCATTGCTCTGAGTTAAGATGGGATGAATAATAAAGTGACAATGTATGCTATTTGCTCTATTTGGCTATCTGCATGGGGTTAAATGGTTATGAGAATCTGCACCGATGTTCAATTGCGTAAAAAAAAAAAAAAATTCACAGTTACACAGTGTGTGTACTGTGTACATTTTGCAATTATTGCACGTATTCCTCAATAAATCATAAAATGACATTTGGTTTTATGTTCAACTCTTTATCATGTGTGGAGTAAATGTCTAAAAGTAAGACCCCACAACCAAATAGATATTATTAGAGAAAACAAGTTAAGCCTTTGACACAATAAGGTACACAGATTATTGTTGTGCATATTTCATTGTCTTTGTTTGATTTAAAGAACATTTTGTCTGAAAGGCACAGGCAAAGAAAACTGACATGTCCTGTCACAGTTTACTGTACAGATGAAGAAATTGATTACCAAGCCAAACTATTATCCTGAAAACGATTACTATTCAGATGAAGATGTGCTGGGATTACCAAGACAAACTATTGGCACAGCTAAGAATGAGGGTAACAGTAAAGTAACAGCAAGAAGCGGGAATTTGTGTAATTTCAAGGTAGTCACAGAATGAGCTTCCCCTACACTCATGAACTTGCAGGTGTCATTAAACCTACAAACCTCAAGCTTTGTAATGGATTGGCAAAGACAATATTCAAGGAGAGATCATTCTAAAATCACAGCTATCAAGCACACAGATCAATCATTGAGTTATGGACTCAGTCTTCAGATTCCAGTCCCAGGCAAAACGAAGCATCATATTGTGCCATAAACTAGTGATAATTACTTCATGGGGTTGATGGTGTCTAGATTTTACTTTACGTCACATGAACACATTACCATAGAACAGGGGTAGGCAACCTATGGCACGTGTGCCATGCACAGCACTCAAGCTTTCTTTGCACGACATTCAAGGCTGCTAGAGCCAAACAGGCTTTGGCCTATCAGGAGTCCCAGTGAAACTTCAGATATCTGCTAATACAAAAAGGTGGTAAAGGACAATCCCCAATTTATGCATAGAGGAAGTGATCTCAGATCACTTAATTCCAGCACTTGTGAATGGGAATCCACATTAGAGTAGAGCAGCTCGCGGCTGCTGTTGCAGCTCCTGTCCTTGACCTGTACCTGGCCAGCCAGGTCCCCACTGGACCCCAGGGAAGCCAACCACACTGCTAGATATACACAGAAATGCACAATAATCCTCTCCTCATACAAATAATATGAACAGCCCACACACAAATGCACAATTTGCACAAACGTAACACCACTAACAATCCATATATATTGTCACGTGCGTGGGCTATAGGCCCAGCCGAGACAGTGGGGAGAGTGTGGACGTGACAGGGTTAATGACACCAGACCCCTGGTTACCTGTTGCTAGTCCCAGCAACCACTCAATTAACCCCTGTAATCCCTTCTACACTAACCCCCTTAGTACACACTTTACTGCCACCACCAAGACTTTTAAACCCGGGCGTCTTAGGTTACCCCACACACAGGAGAATTATAGTATCACAGTTCTACATTTACTGATAAAACATATATAGTTAACCCTTTTTGGTAACGTGTTTACCTGAGCTTTCCTCTGGAGAGTGAAGCTCATAGAGAACAGAGACACAAGCTGATTAAGTAAACATTTAATCTGACAAAAAGGATTCACAGTGCTGAGTACAAAATACAGAAATAAATGACATACAGATAACAAATTGCAAAACAGTACATAAAATAAAATAGGAGAAAACACAAGAAATTCCTTACATGTAGTTACCCCATATAGAATTCTTGTGGGAGTGTTAGATGGTATAGGTCTCCTAGAAGTTGCTGACAAAAGAAAAATGAATAACTGCCTGGATAGTCCAAAACCCTCATTAATATATCTGAACTAGTTGTTGCTCAGTGGGCAGACCCCTGAGGGGGGGGGGGGGTTGGTCTGGCAGTTTATTGCCCACTCTATGCAATTCCTTGTGTCCAGCTCTGGTGATGGCTATCTAGATGTTTTATGGTCTAAGCCTGGTGCCAGATCAAAGACCACAATAAACGTCATCCCAAGGTTTACAAAAAAACAACTTTCAACATATCTCAAGACACATCAAACATCAACTCATGCTTTTGGCATGACACCTCCCCCTTAAGATAGTGGACAGAAAAATTCAGCCACAGGCTGATTTATCTGTCTACCATTAACCCTCTAGTTGCCGAGACAGGCCATCTGCATTCCCATGCATGCTGCCCTTTTTGTGCTGGGCAGTGAAATTATAATGATGGAGGATAATGCTCCAACGGAGCAGTTTATCATTGTTACCTGTCACCTGCAGCAGGTTGTGATCAGTCCATACCACAGCTACATCCTCAAACATGCCTGATTTGCCTGTTTCAATTTCCCATCGATCTCTGGTAACATCCCTTAAGCCACACCCACTGCGCTCATGTAGTAGTTGTAAGGGGAAGAAACCAATGGATTTCTGCAGCACTCCCCGGTAGGCACACAAAAAAGCAGACAGAGAACACTCCCAGGATAAATGTGCTGTATCAACATCCATCATCTCTTTTATTTTGGGGTCTGTCTGCTGGGATTGTTGCACTATCAGACTCTGAACCTTTGGTTCACAATCAGAAAGTTGCTTAGGTGTATGTGTGAGTTGTGATAAACTGACAAGGTTCCTGGTTCCTCTAACAATATACTTCCCTGCAGCCATCCTTTCACTCCAGGTCACCACACATACTGTCAGGGTATTTATATCGGCAGACATCTTGTGCTATGATAGAAATTAAAAGTGTATATTCTGAGTCACTCTGAACAGGCCAGACTCCATTTTGTTATTTTCAAGTTAACAAAAAACACAAGATTTCTATCTGTAAAACTAAACACTTTCCCAGAGCTAAAGGAATGCATAGTATATACAAACCAAGTGATAAGGAGAACGGGGGTTGGACAGACTGTCTAAAATGTTAATGGAATAGATGCATATCTAAACACAGACATTTGTGACAGAGGAGATTAAATAATACAATTTTACTTTCTATATGTACAAGGTCCCATTGTAAGTTACGGGTCAAAACTCAGAATTTGCCAGACACATAGTCTGGACAAAACTTAAAGAAACTGTTTGATCTGACAGAAAACTTAAATTATGGCCACTATAAAGATAGGCCAAAATGACGTCAAAATAGCCACCAGGAAAAGTTAACTCTTTCCTGGATAGGTATGTATAGTGGGACAAGACTGCCCTCTATAGAACAATTACCTAAATTGTGATCCCTAGGTAAGCACACCTCTAGTGCTTCTATTGGGTTATCAACTGATGACGTACAGAGAGTCTGGCCCTTTAAAAGTTAAGACAAAGAGAGGGAGAAGAGACGAGGAATGCAAGGGTACGCAAAGAAAGCAAAGAAGTGAGCAGTGGGGAGCAATGACACTCTAGGACACTCAGAAATTCCTACACACCTCCATGAAGAGACATCCAAACAAGTTCCTGAGATTACCAATCGGATGAAATATCTACTCATCTGGTAATTATACTGGTTTCATTTAATTAATTAAATTATTTTAAATGGATTAATAGCATGATATATGACTGGATAAATCACGGTCAGATTTCCATATTAAGAAATCTTAGTTAACTAAAGAATATATAGTTATAAACATTCCATTCTGCAGGTGGAATTAAGAATAATTATATATATTGATGTGATATTATCACGTGTTAGCATACCGCTGTTTTTATCCAGGTATATTGATTTGCTCTAATATAAGATAAGATATCTTTTAGACAAATTAAAATCTGCTTACATAATATGGTAGATTCTCTAATTGGATGGTTCCAGGAAATGACTAATGAACTGGTTTAAATGTTATTTTATTTAAAATTACATAAGAATAGATCTTAATTACCTAGGAGATCTAGCCAGCATTGAAAGGGTTATTCTAACTGTTAACCAGGGTTTTATGGCCCCTTTGCTTTCTCTCTGTGTAAGGATACCTCATAAATTGTGTAAGTCTTGACAGAAAATGGTGTTTAGCCACTGAAACGTGTATAGCCATTCCTTTGTATTGCATTCCATTTTATACTGGATATTCATTGATTATTGTCATGCATGTTGCATAATATTATTGTTAATTATTTGTTATTGTAAAATAAAATCTATTTTTATAACATTGTGATTTTAATTATATGAAATACTTTTCACTTGCGATAACGATCTTTGGATCTGAGAATTGAATTAGTGGGCAATTCTCACTGTTTACTATTATTATCCCATAAATATCCCCACATATTGGAGGCAAGCTGCTGAGATCGTTTAAGTTGAAATTATATTTCATATATAATAATATTGGTGTAATTCATGCAATTTAATCTTGATATAGAAAAGAGTTTTGTATTGAGATTAAATCAATAAAATAAAAATAAAAATGGCCAGTGGCAGTGATAAATCTGTAACAGATAATACTGAAATAATTGAAGACCTAAGAAAACATGCTCTAGTTCATATTCATAAACATATGAAAAATGATGCAACCTATGAGGTTTGGTTGAAAAGCATAGAATGGGAAGCTAAACACACCATTCTAACTGATAAACACATCATCATATATCTTAAAGAAATTGCTGAACAAAAGAACATAGAAAGGAAAATGGCGTACATAATACACTCTTGGCCTTTCTTTATGACAGCACTTCTTAAGGTGTGTGATGAAAACAAGTCACTGAATGCCAAATTGGACACGTACAGTGACGATCTGGGCATTCAAAATGGGAAATACCAAGATTTACTTGCTGAGCATAAAACTCGTCAGGCTGATCATGAAAAAGAAATGAAAGCTTTGACGGATAAATATGCACAGGAAATAAATCAGCTTAAAATGCAATTGGATGAGTATGAAGAGGAGAGTCAGAAATCAGGCAGTGAGGTTGGTAGTCATCATTCTGTGCCAAAAAGTTGCACAAAAATGCAAGAAAAGACTATCTGTAAATCCCCTCCTTATTATGATTTTCCCACACCAGACCAGGTTTTCATAAAACAGTCTGTAAGTAAAGATGTGAGTAATTCTAAAAAATCACCTGTGGAACAAGATTCCCCATCTCATGACATTACCAAGCCATCTTGGCAATCTTGGGCAGAACAGTTTGAAAAGACTGTCTTGGCCAAACTTGAGAGGGAGAGTCCAATTCAAGGTGATAGGAATGAAAACAGACATGGTTCTGTACACTGGCAGGATTCTGATCGGAATTGTGACAGTGAACGAGAAACTCAGAGTGATGGGAGTGAAAGTGATTGCACTGTCCACTCTGAAGGCCATGTAACTGATATGCCATCTGCACTGTTGTACTGGTCTAATTCCTCTTCAGCAGACAGATCGCATAGACGTTTACCCAAACACAGAAACAGAGGTCGTAAATCAACGATGCCTGTTTATGAAACACCAAAGGTCATCAAATTCCTTAGAGAGACTGTCCCACAATTTTCTAGAGGTTCAGGAAACATATCTGAACATCTGGAAAATTATGATAGAGCAATGAATTCATTGGGCATGTATGATGACATTCATAAGAAATGGTTCATTACATGGACCTTTGATTCAATGTGTCGTGTTTATCTAGAAAGTCTTCAAGCTATACAGTTAATGTCCTGGTCCAAGATGAAATATGAAATAATCATGGAATATGGTAAGTATAAAACATATATAACTTAAAGTGCCGTCCAGATCAAAGCCCCAGAGAATTTTTAATAATTCTTAAAAATGCATACTCCGTGGCCCAAAGGAAACCCAGGTATGAAAGCACAGACTTCAAAGATCTGTATTTTCATGCCATGCCAGTAAACATACAAATGAATCTCGCAAGAGATTACGATTGTAAGTTACCATTAGAATGGCTAGTCAGTCAGTGCATGAAATTGTATACTATACACCATGCACATGACGAAAATCAGCTAAAGGTTAAGAAACCTGGTGATAAAATGGTGTCAGAGACTAAAATTCAGTTAGGTTTAGAAACCCAACAGAAAAAGAGGACCTATTCCGAGGTTTTGAAAACACCAAAACCTCAGAAACAGGAAAATGCCGGAAGCAATTCTGTAAATTCCTCTAATAACTCTGAAAAATCCAATGCCAATGGGAATAAACGCCCCTGGGTTAATAAGAACCAAGGCAATTCCCAATGGAGAAGGAATCCTCAGGGAAATGGGAGATATGGAAACAGAAATAACCAATCTGCTTCCAGTAACTCCCAACAGTCTCAGCCATCCCAACCAAATTCTAATGGGCAAAGACAAAACGGCAATGGGGGAAATAATTTGCGTCGTCAGGTTGGTCAATTGACAGACCAAATGAGCAAATTAATGGAGGAAATGACAAAGATTAACCAAGTCTTTTCCAGAAATCCTTTTTTAGGGATAACTAAAATTGTAGAGCCACCTGTGCAACCGCAGCAACAACAACAGGTGCCGCAGCAATAATAGCTTCTGTGACTAAACAGGCTAGGTTATCAGTAGATGTAATGCCTAACCCTGTTTCCTTTCCAGGTACTAACAGCCAAACAAATAATAGATGTGTTAGAAAACCTATTGCCTATACCGTCACTTCACTTCCGGGTGAAGGAGGCGCAATGTGTTCCTCTGTTTTTTTCATTTCAGCCAAAGGCTAAAATAGCCCCAGCAGCCACTAGTTTCCAGGATCCAGACCTGAAAGGGTTAACTGATGAGATGCCGACCACTAGTTCCCGCTTGACAGTTCAAGATGTTCCTAAAAAGGATGGGCCTGTGGGTAAGACTGAGCATTCCTCAGTACAGGTAGAAACTACTGCAGTGACCGGTAATGTATGGAAAACAAGTAATATGTTGACACATTTTAAATTCTTATGTGAGTTAGAAGAACATGAAGGAAGGTACTACATGTCTGTAGAAATACAGGATTCGCTACCCCAGCCTTTCAAAGGGTTAATAGATACTGGTTCACAAGCCACTATCTTATCCAATACCTACTTCCAGCAGGTAATGAACTTAGCAACGGATAAGCCGAAGCTAAGAGATTTCCCCAATGCTCTGTTGAGTGTAGGAGGAAATGCCCTTCATGTTATTGGCAATACCTGGTTAAAGTTTAAAATAGGTAACAAAACCTTTAGACATCCGGTGATAGTGGTAGATCTCCCCTATGACCGACTGATTCTGGGTATAGACATACTCAGAAGACTTAACACAATTATTGACTGTGTAAATGGAATTGTATGGTCACAAGCTAAGGTTCCCATAACCTATGAGAAATCACATGTTCAATCTGATCGTAACTGCCATATGATAGAAGAAAGACCTGACTCAATTGAGGTACATTTTAGGAATAGTCAGTCACCTGACGTGACTATCCTGCAGGTGAATGATACAATCGCACCTGTAGATGAGCATTCTGTAAGAATTGCTCCAGAGAGGATCCAGAATGTCTCTCTGGAAGGTGATGTTTTAACCATTTCTCTCCACATGGACTATGTTGAATCTGTAGATCTGGCAGGTCATGCTCAATTCCTTGCCAGAATCGAAAGGGTTAATAACAACTTATTCTTTCCTATTCAAATAAATGACTTAGGAAGAAGTAAGAATGCAAAGCTGGACTTAAAGAGTGAGAACAGCTATATTAGCAGAAGTCTGTTAAAGCAGATCGCTAATCCTAAAATGATCAGGTACGCTTCCCTACATGACGGGTGGATCCAGAATCTGGATGGCGAATCAGAGAGTCACAATGTGATAGCAAAATGTTTACTATCTATTTCCATCGGAAATAAGACCGTTAAACATTTATTCCTAGTGATAGACGAACCTCGATATCAGGTTTACGTTGGCAATGATGTCATACATCGCTTTGCCATACACCTTGACCTGATTAATTCCAACTTGTGGACAAGGTTAAAAGGTAATCCTTGTGGATACCTACATGAGGAAAACACCCTGAAATCAGTACAAATACTCCCATATGCGGTAAGTATCCAAGTACCTGATGACATAACCATTCCACAGGGGACAAGTAACTTTCTTTTACCCCTACAGGTCAAGGAGGGTCAGAGATTAGAAAACTCTGATGCCCTAATCTGTTTATCCAACAGGATACAACAATTAGGGATGGTGGCAACACATACACCAATGGTAAGTATTAGTAAGAATCCCACCTATATCATGGTCAACAATGTTACACCCAATACTGTTACTTTACCAAAAGGAACATTGTTAGGTCTAGCATTGGATGCTGAGTACTATACATTTGGTTTCCAAAACCAAATTATAGGCCTCATCCCTGAAGAATACTTAACTGAGGATGAAATTGTCGATCAAACATTCCATTCCTCCCCAGAAGGATTATTCACTATCCCTTTAACGTCGAAGAAGGCTCGTGTAAAATCGAAGAAGCATCAATAACCTTCGATCATCCACTCAATGAGCAGGAATCACAAGAGTATCTCGACCAAAGAGAAAAGGTAAGTCAACACCGAACTGACCTAACTTCTAGGCTTGAAGAAGCTTATGAGATAAGCCAGCCTGAAATCTTTCCAGGATTTCAGGAAAGGCTAGAAGAGCAAATATCTTTAGCTGACGGTTGCTCCAACGATGCTGAGCAACAGCAGCTAAAGGAAATCCTTTTGGAATTCCAAGATATTTTTGCCAAAGATTCCTACGACTGTGGGTTAACAAACCTCCACGTAGCCAGAATACAAACCGATCCAAATTTACCACCTGTATTTATCAAACAATATAGACTCCCATTAGCGTCATATGATGGTCTACAAGACATCATTCAGAATTTAAAGGAAAGGGGCATTATACGTCCAGTGCACAGTTCGTATAATAATCCGATCTTGGGGATAGTCTTTCATTATACGAATAGGCTCCATGGCATAGCTATCTGGGGTATCACCGCTCAAACAGGGCAAGAACCAAAGGCTTTCATGTCTTTGTAGGGGAAAATCAAGCCTTTTAACATGGGGCCATAATCCAAAGGCAACAGGCGAGCAACCAGGCTTCTCCAATGCAATGTGGCGAGATTGGTCTCGTCACAGTTGTCAATAGATGTAATGCCTAATCATGTTTCCTTTCCAGATCCTCACACTCAGACAAACAATAGTTGTGTTAGCAACATTATTGCCTGCCCCGTCACTTCACTTTCGGGTGAAGGAGGCGCAACGTGTTCCTGTTTTTTTTTATTTCAGCCGAAGGCTAAACTATCCCTAACAGCCTCTAGTTTCCAGGATCCAGACCTGAAAGGGTTAACCGATGAGACGCCGACCACTAGTTCCCTCTTGATAGTTCAAGATATTCCTAAGAAGGATGGGTCAGTGGGTAAGACTGAGCATTCCTCAATACAGGTAGAAACTACTGCTGTGACATGTAAAGTATGGAAAACGAGTGATATGATTCTAAATTTTTATGTGAATTAGAAGAACATGAAGAAAGGTACTACATGTCTGTAGAAATACAGGATTCCCTACCCCAACCTTTCAAAGGGTTAATAGATTCTGGTTCACAAACCACTATCTTATCCGATACCTACTTCCAGCAGGTAATGGACTTAGCAACGGATAAGCCGAAGCTAAGAGATTTCCCCAATGCTCTGTTGAGTGTGGGAGGAAATGCCCTTCATGTTATTGGCAATACCTGGTTAAAGTTTAAAATAGGTAACAAAACCTTTAGACACCCGGTGATAGTGGTAGATCTCCCCTATGACCGACTGATTCTGGGTATAGACATACTCAGAAGACTTAACACAATTATGGTCACAAGCTAAGGTTCCTATAACCTATGAGAAATTACATGTACAGTCTGATCGTAACTGCCATGTGATAGAAGAAAGACCTGACTCGATAGAGGTACATTTTAGGAATAGTCAGTCACCTGACGTGACTATCCTGCAGGTGAATGATGCAATAGCACCTGTAGATGAGCATTCCATAAGAATTGCTCCAGAGAGGATCCAGAATGTCTCTCTGGAAGGTGATGTTTTAACCATTTCTCTCCACAGGGACTATGTTGAATCTGTAGATCTGGCAGGTCATGCTCAATTCCTTGCCAGAATTGAAAGGGTTAATAACAACTTATTCTTTCCTATTCAAATAAATGACTTAGGAAGAAGTAGGAATGCAAAGCTGGACTTAAAGAGTGAGAACAGCTATATTAGCAGAAGTCTGTTAAGGCAGATCGCTAATCCTAAAATGATCAGGTACGCTTCCCCACATGACAGGTGGATCCAGAATCTGGATGGCGAATCAGAGAGTCACAATGTGATAGCAAAATGTTTACTATCTATTTCCATCTGAAATAAAACAGTTAAACATTTATTCCTAGTGATAAATGAACCTCGCTATCAGGTTTACGTTGGCAATGATGTCATACATCGTTTTGCCATACACCTTGACCTGATTAATTCCAACTTGTGGACAAGGTTAAAAGGTAATCCTTGTGGATACCTACACAAGGAAAACACCCTGAAATCAGGACAAATACTCCCATATGCGGTAAGTATCCAAGTTCCTGATGACATAACCATTCCACAGGGGACAAGTAACTTTCTTTTACCCCTACAGGTCAAGAAGGGTCAGAGGTTGAAAAACTCTGATGCCCTAATCTGTTTATCCAACAGGATACAACAATTAGGGATGGTGGTAACACATACACCAATGGTAAGTATTGGTAAGAATCCCACCTATATCATGGTCAACAATGTTACACCCAATAATGTTACTTTACCAAAAGGAACATTATTAGGTCTAGCATTGGATGCTGAGTACTATACATTTGGTTTCCAAAACCAAATTATAGGCCTCATCCCTGAAGAATACTTAACTGAGGACGAAATTGTCAATCAAATATTCCATTCCTCCCCAGAAGGATTATTCACTATCCTATCTGTATATCCCTTCAACGTCGAAGAAGGCTCGTGTAAAATCGAAGAAGCATCAATTACCTTCGATCATCCGCTCAATGAGCAGGAATCACAAGAGTATCTCGACCAAAGAGAAAAGGTAAGTCAACACCGAACTGACCTAACTTCTAGGCTTGAAGAAGCTTATGAGATAGGCCAGCCTGAAATCTTTCCAGGATTTCAGGAAAGGCTAGAAGAGCAAATATCTTTAGCTGACGGTTGCTCCAACGATGCTGAGCGACAGCAGCTAAAGGAAATCCTTTTGGAATTCCAAGATATTTTTGCCAAAGATTCCTACGACTGTGGGTTAACAAACCTCCACGTAGCCAGAATACAAACTGATCCAAATTTACCACCTGTATTTATCAAACAATATAGACTCCCATTAGCGTCATATGATGGTCTACAAGACATCATTCAGAATTTAAAGGAAAGGGGCATTATACGTCCAGTGCACAGTTCGTATAATAATCCGATCTTGGGGATTCTGAAACCTAATGGACAATGGCGTTTATGCGCTGACTTACGACAGCTAAATAAACGCGTCTATATGTCTGGTTGGCCAACGCCATACATGGACCAATGTTTGGTACAAATGCAGGGATCCAAAATATTCACTGCCATTGACTGTGCGCAGGGATATTGGACTGTACCAGTCCATAAGGAAGACCAATACAAATTGGCCTTCACATTTGGAAAGCAGCAGTATACCTGGACCCGTATGCCTTTCGGTTATATAAACTCTGGTCATGAATTCGCTGTGTTCATGCATAAAGCTATGCCTGATGCACTCGGGAGAGGAACGTTATCATATGTCGACGATGTCTTGCTGAAAAGTACTTCCTTTGATAAGCATATCTTAGAGATTAGACATGTTCTCACTCAGTTAAGAGAGGCAGGGATTAAACTGTCATTACAAAAGGCGCAATGGTGTCACACCCATGTCAATTTCCTCGGACATGAGGCAACTTCTGAAGGATTAAATCCCCAGAGGAAGAAGGTTGAAGCCGTACTAAAGGCTAAAACACCTTCAAACATCAGGGAATTAAGATCGTTCCTTGGTATGACTAACTACTCCCGTAAGTTTATAGATAACTATGCAGAAATAACTAAACCACTCTTACACCTGCTTAAAAAGGAAACTACCTGGAACTGGTGGGAGCCTCAGGACCAAGCAGTAAGTGAACTGAGGAGGAAGCTCACTCAAGCACCCTGTTTAGCATACCCAGAGGGGGGTAAACCCTTCTATCTGGAGACAGGAAAAAACGATTTAAGCATAAGTGCTGTTCTGTATCAGAAGCAGGACAGTTTAAACAAAGTTATTGCATATGCTAGCAAGACTTTGTCACCTGTTGAAGTTAAATTCAACACATGTGAGAAGGCGTTATTGTCGACTGTCTGGGCACTACAAAATTTTCGTAGCTATATCCAAGGTGAGAAAATAATTGTATAAACAGCTCACCAACCTCTACAGTATCTGCAGAGTGAAAGAATCAGAGACAGAGAATCTCTAACAGTCGGACTACTGCATGGACTCTATCCTTACAGGGATGGCCGTTAGAAGTCCGTTATAAACATAATAAGAGAAGCCCAGTTGCCCAAGGTTTAGCAGAATTACATGACTGTACTGCTCCATCTCTGGATGATAATGACACCGGAGATGACTTCCTAGTAGAGCAATTGCTATCCCCTTATAAATTTATGACGAGGAATACTGTCGACCACTACCGTGGGTATACATTGATGGTTGTTCATATCATCATGTCGTTGGTGCTGAACGGAAGTTAGTTGCAGGTATCGGAATCGCCTGGATAGGTCATTATCCCAATGTATCTATAGGATACAATATTGGTCCCAAAAGCAGTCAGATAGCCGAACTCTGAGCAGTATACAGGGAGTGCAGAATTATTAGGCAAATGAGTATTTTGACCACATCATCCTCTTTATGCATGTTGTCTTACTCCAAGCTGTATAGGCTTGAAAGCCTACTACCAATTAAGCATATTAGGTGATGTGCATCTCTGTAATGAGAAGGGGTGTGGTCTAATGACATCAACACCCTATATCAGGTGTGCATAATTATTAGGCAACTTCCTTTCCTTTGACAAAATGGGTCAAAAGAAGGACTTGACAGGCTCAGAAAAGTCAAAAATAGTGAGATATCTTGCAGAGGGGTGCAGCACTCTTAAAATTGCAAAGCTTCTGAAGCGTGATCATCGAACAATCAAGCGTTTCATTCAAAATAGTCAACAGGGTCGCAAGAAGCGTGTGGAAAAACCAAGGCGCAAAATAACTGCCCATGAACTGAGAAAAGTCAAGCGTCCAGCTGCCACGATGCCACTTGCCACCTCTCTGAACAGTGTCTGGGAGGCTGTGGTTGCTGCTGCACGCAATATTGATGGTGAACAGATCAAAACAGTGACAGAATCCATGGATGGCAGGCTTTTGAGTGTCCTTGCAAAGAAAGGTGGCTATATTGGTCACTGATTTGTTTTTGTTTTGTTTTTGAATGTCAGAAATGTATATTTGTGAATGTTGAGATGTTATATTGGTTTCACTGGTAATAATAAATAATTGAAATGGGTATATATTTGTTTTTTGTTAAGTTGCCTAATAATTATGCACAGCAATAGTCACCTGCACACACAGATATCCCCCTAACATAGCTAAAACTAAAAACAAACTAAAAACTACTTCCAAAAATATTCAGCTTTGCTATTAATGAGTTTTTTGGGTTCATTGAGAACATGGTTGTTGTTCAATAATAAAATTAATCCTCAAAAATACAACTTGCCTAATAATTCTACACTCCCTGTATAAGACCATTCAAATGGCAATAGAATATGGTATCAAATAATTTGTTATCATAACTGATTCCAACTATGTTCGCAACAGTTTCGTCGAATATCTGCCTAGCTGGAAACGTAACCAAATGCTGAAAAGCAATAACAAACCTGTTAAACATGGAAAATTGTTTTGTAAAATCGATGAGTTGGTTAAGGAAAATGGTTTAACCATATATTGGAAGAAAACCAAAGGCCATTCTAAAATAGAAGGTATTGATAAGGATGGTAACGACTTAGCCGATTCACTGGCAAAACAAGCTGCCATCAATGGTGAAACTCTAAACATTGATGATCTTATGGGTTCAATTCATGTTGAAGCCATAACTAGACGACAGGCTAGAGATAATGCCGACTTAAACGTTGTGCGATGGAGTCAAGAAGCTCCTAGTGAGGACCTGATTACCAGTCAAAAGAATGATCCCGTCATAGGCATATTCTATAGACATATAGAAGACCCTACTGCCAATCCCATCACAGATGAGGATTGCAAAGATAATGAAGACTTACGAATCTTGATGAGATATAAAGTCCAATTTAGTATCATGGATGGGTTGCTGGTCAGAACTAAACATGGTATACAACAATGGGTAGTCCCAACTGTATACAGAGGGTTAATGCTCCAACACGCACATGATGCACCTACATCTGGGCATCGTGGTGATAAGATCACATATGAGATATTGCGTGATTATGCATATTGGCCACACATGTTAAGGGATGTTAAGACATACTGTCAGGGATGCTTGATTTGTCCGCAATATCAACCCCATGGTCCAACCCATCGTGCACCACTTCAGAAGAGGGGGGTGTCATTACCCTGGTCTGATATTCAAATTGACTTTATAGGTCCTGTAACAAGATCTTCAAGAGGTAACAAATACATGTTAACCGTTACATGTATGTACACAAAGTGGGTAGAATGTTTGCCTTGTAAAGAGAACACGAGTACCGTGTGCGCCACTTTGTTGATTAACCATGTCTTTTCCAGATTCGGTCTGCCTCAAAGAATTGAGTCAGACAGAGGTAGTCATTTTACCAGCGAAGTAATGGCTAAGATGTGGAACATTCTAGGTGTTAAACGAAAGCTACATATTGCATACCGCGCTGCGTCTAGCGGGGGGGTAGAGCGATATAACCAGTCTATCGTTAATATTCTGAAGAAGTATGTTAAGGAGTCGGTAAAGACTGGGACATTAAATTGCCCCTAGTTTTAATGGCGATTAGAGCTACACCTAGCACTGCTACCAAATTGTCACCTTTTGAATTGATGACAGGAAGAAAGATGGTTTTACCACAGCATTTACTATATCGTACTTCGGATCATAACTTGATCAATGCTGCCACTACGCATCAGTATATCAAAGATTTGCGCAAGCATTTACAGCATGCGTTTGCTTTTGCCCAAAAGAATCTAGAAAAAGCAGCGACAGGGGTTAAGACCTATTACGATCTAAAAACCACAAAAAAGGAATATGAGATAACAGATCAAGTCTATCTGTATAACTTTGCGCGAAATCAAGTCAAGGAAAATACATTTTTACCTTCTTGGAAAGGGCCATATGTCATTATTGACAAAATTTCCCCAGTAGCGTACAAGATAAAAATTCCTAAGGATGGTGATTTTATTAAAAAGTGGGTTCACATTAACCAGTTGCGTGCTTGTCATCCTAAATCTCAATAAAGGATTACAGGTGTGGATTCGGACGCAAAAGGGTGAACGACTAACCTGGATGAATGCTTGATTCACGTGGTATAGTATGATGTGAATTGTTGTGATGTGC
Organism: Pelobates cultripes; assembly: GCA_933207985.1. NCBI lineage: Eukaryota > Metazoa > Chordata > Amphibia > Anura > Pelobatidae > Pelobates > Pelobates cultripes. The sequence continues at coordinate 86,406,125 of OW240918.1, forward strand.
CATGATCTCATGTACGTTCATGTCATTAACCATTTCCTTGCCATCCAATAACTACATTTTCTAAGCAGGTTACTAGCTTGTTTAGCTGCTATTGGCGAATTACTGAAGAGTCAGTAATAAATGTAGTGAGGGATGAAGTTATAAAAATAGAATTAGAGAGAATACATATGTTGATGAATCGTAATAATGTGTTGTCCTAGGCCAAGTGATGTCACACTGTTATAAGTTTGTATGCTTAACAAACCTTGAATCATTAGTAGATAAGTCTGAAACGAGTTCCTGATCCGTGACTGTTGAAAGATGTCCAAGAAGGATGTGGCATGTTTCTGGATCGTACTGCTCCTGTGCCAAGAGCTACGGACCGACCCGATTGCAGAGATGGGACCATCCTCTGGCATCCTGATTCAAGAGACACCAGGGTTCATCTTAACAGAGAAGAGGATCCTGACCCGACGTGTGTTCGTCAGCTTGGACCCCAAGATTTCCATCGAGAAGGCATACAACATTTCATCGATGCAGCTTCCTGAGTTACAGACTTGGTACCAGATGCACCTCCAAAGAGCACAGGACCGTGTGCGAAACATCTTGGAGCAAGCCCGGAAACCATTTGTATCCAGTTCTATTCCGATGAGCAACCGACCCAAAAGGTTCCTCACCGCTATAATTGTTGCATTAGTTTGTGCCACTGTCGGTGCAGTTGTCGCAACTGGAATGTCTGCAGCCAACTCTATTACTGTCCAAAAGCTGGATATGGAAATCTATGCGCTAAAGCAACACATTAACGATATTCATCAGGTGATAAACCAGCAAAGAACACTTCTCCAAGACGTGTTAACTATTGTGGAAGACACAGTTGTTACAACAAATTTGCATTCGGAGTTAATTGCCAAATCCACTGAGTTGCACCAAAGTCATGACTTATTTAAGCGTGAACTTCTATTTCTGCATGACCCAATATTGTTCCACACACTTGCTTTTCTTGACGAAGTGCAAACTGGAATGATCGAATTGGCAGGGGGACGCATACCTCTGTATTTTGTATCCAAGGATATTGTTCATGCGATGCTTGCCAAGGTGGATGGAGAGACAATTGAGCCTATGCAATTAAATCTGGCCTTTGAGATGGGGAGCGCTATACCTCTCTTAATTGATCCGGAACGTATGGAGATTTGTTTTTTATTGGCCATACCAAATGTAACTCTCAAAAACATTTTTCAAATGAAAATAATGTACTATGGTAATAATGATATTATGGTTGATTGTACTAAGTGTAAAGTTCAAAACTCTTACATGTACAAATATATACAAAAATGTTCATTTCATGCACGGGCCTATGTTAGAAATGATGTGATTGCACAATATGTCTGGTAACTTCTATAGTGCTTATTCATAAGCTAAATAAATTTTGGCTATGAAATGCACTAAAGGGGAGTTATGTCAGGGTATTTATATCGGCAGACATCTTGTGCTATGATAGAAATTAAAAGTGTATATTCTGAGTCACTCTGAACAGACCAGACTGCATTTTGTTATTTTCAAGTTAACAAAAAGACACAAGATTTCTATCTGTAAAACTAACCACTTTCCCAGAGCTATAGGAATGCATAGTATATACAAACCAAGTGATAAGGAGAACAGGGGTTGGACAAACTGTCTAAAATGTTAATGGAATAGATGCATATCTAAACACAGACATTTGTGACAGAGGAGATTAAATAATACAATTTTACTTTCTATATGTACAAGGTCCCATTGTAAGTTACGGGTCAAAACTCAGAATTTGCCAGACACATAGTCTGGACAAAACTTAAAGAAACTGTTTGATCTGACAGAAAACTTAAATTATGGCCACTATAAAGATAGGCCAAAATGACGTCAAAATAGCCACCAGGAAAAGTTAACTCTTTCCTGGATAGGTATGTTTAGTGGGACAAGACTGCCCTCTATAGAACAATTACCTAAATTGTGATCCCTAGGTAAGCACACCTCTAGTGCTTCTATTGGGTTATCAACTGATGACGTACAGAGAGTCTGGCCCTTTAAAAGTTGAGACAAAGAGAGGGAGAAGAGACGAGGAATGCAAGGGTACGCAAAGAAAGCAAAGAAGTGAGCAGTGGGGAGCAATGACACTCTAGGACACTCAGAAATTCCTACACACCTCCATGAAGAGACATCCAAACAAGTTCCTGAGATTACCAATCGGATGAAATATCTACTCAACTGGTAATTATACTGGTTTCATTTAATTAATTAAATTATTTTAAATGGACTAATAGCATGATATATGACTGGATAAATCACGGTCAGATTTCCATATTAAGAAATCTTATTTAACTAAAGAATATATAGTTATAAACATTCCATTCTGCAGGTGGAATTAAGAATAATTATATATATTGATGTGATATTATCACGTGTTAGCATACCGCTGTTTTTATCCAGGTATATTGATTTGCTCTGGTTTATGAACTGGTTTAAATGTTATTTTATTTAAAATTACATAAGAATAGATCTTAATTACCTAGGACATCTAGCCAGCATTGAAAGGGTTATTCTAACTGTTAACCAGGGTTTTATGGCCCCTTCGCTTTCTCTCTGTGTAAGGATACCTCATAAATTGTGTAAGTCTTGACAGAAAATGCTGTTTAGCCATTGAAACGTGTATAGCCATTCCTTTGTATTGCATACCATTTTATACTGGATATTCATTGATTATTGTCATGCATGTTGCAAAATATTATTGTTAATTATTTGTTATTATAAAATAAAATCTATTTTTATAACATTGTGATTTTAATTATATGAAATACTTTTCACTTACGATAACGATCTTTGGATCTGAGAATTGAATTTGTGGGCAATTCTCACTGTTTACTATTATTATCCCATAAATATCCCCACAATACAGAACTTTGGAAACTGGCTAAGTCTGGCGCAGAGTAAAGCTCACACACCCTCTGCCCTCCCCCATAGCCTTGCTGTCCCTTCACATTTTCACCCAGTGCATCACCTACATCTGCTTCAGGCACATATTGGCACATTCACACGGCAATCTGTGGTCACAAAGGCGCTTAAAACAAATTAGAAAGTGCTCTTAGTGCAGCAGCTCTCACACAAAAATAGGTACTCTTAAAACCTATTACAGTACAATCCAAATAAGTACACTATATACACACAAGCATGCAATAGTGAAAAAGTGTGTAGCGCTCAGCAATTGTCACTAGACTACCCAGGCACCTTACAAACCCTAAAGTAATATTGGGGAGTAAGTGACAATTGCTGAGCGTTACGCACTTTTTCACTATTGCATGCTTGTGTGTATATAGTGTACATATTGGCACATATATTCATTCAGGCCCCTCTCACTGGAAGGCTTTTCCCATACATTTTCACAGGACACATTTGACCCCCCTTGATCAGATACAGAATTTTGCACACACTCTCCAAGGCTCTTGCAATCTCACATAGCCCCTCAGACTCTGCAGCCCTGACCCACTGCTGACTTGTTACCACTGCGACTAGTGGTACACATCCCTGGCTCTCATCTTCCTCCTCTCCCTTACTCTCTGACATCCCAGCCTCACAGTATTTTGATACAGGCACATCACTACTCACCCCTATCTCACATTTGGTAGACATCACTGGTTCAGTTACAGGTAGATATTTATTTACACCCTGCTCTCCCTCCCAGCAATCACAGTTAACAATGTCTCCCAAAGTTTCACACAATACCTTAAGTGGAGCAGTCAGCCCCTCTGGCTCACAAACAGTGTCCTCTGGAGCATAGTGACAGAGCATCCTGCCCAAATCATTCCCCAACAGAACATTAACAGGGATATCCTCCGAAATCCCCACTTCCCGCAAAACTTTGCCTGCACCCCAATCAAGGTACACATGTGCCAAAGGTGTCACGATTCAGGGAACCCAACACGCTGGCACACACACACACACAGAAAAGGTGCCGTACCGGACCTTGGAGTGGACGGGCTAAGCACGCTAAGAATAGTCAGGAGACAAGCCAAGTAAAGGGAGCCAGAAAACGGGAGAACGAGTAACAAGACGAGGTCAAAGGAGTGGAGAAGACAGGATAATCGGAATAACGAGCCAAATAATCAGTAACCAGAGAGCAAGACGAGAACACTACGCTACAGGTATCACAAGACCACAACAGGGCACTGAAGGACAGGAAAGGTAAGTATAAATACCCTTGGTTTAATTCTGATTGGATAACTTCCAATCAGAATTAACAATCACACGTGGGGGATATCTATACCTCCCACTGTGATTGTGGTACTGTTCCTTTAAAGCCGGATCACTCACGTGACCCCGGTGTTTACATAGTTCAGTGACCTCCCAGCATGCAGCGTTATACATGCTGCCGCTGGGGGGGTGTGGAGGACGCGGGCGGCGAGCGGCAGAGAGGAGACGCCGCTCGCCGACAGGTAAGCAGAGGGGAGACAGCGGGCGGCGATGGACTGAGTGCTGCAAGTGGCGTGCAGCCTCCCCTCCTAGCCGCCCGCGGATCCCTGACAAAAGGCACAGCGGGGCGCACACCCCCAATTCCTTTGATGGACATGGTTCTTCCAGGGATTATGTCTTCCGTATTCACAACTTCAGCGCGCACCAGGGTGAATGAAGCTCCAGAATCTCTCAGTCCCATGGTCACTCGGTCACCCACAATTACACTCTGCAGGTTATCCTCTCGTTTCCCCACGGACCCACCCACAAGCAATACTGATGGTGCCCCTCCACGCACCGGTGAGGGCATATTCCTAGTGGGGCAAGTCCTGCTCAGATGACTAATCTGGTTGCATCAAAAACAACGGCGGGCATCTGACTCACTTGACATAGCCCCGGCTACGCTGGCAGTCGGCGGTGAAGTTCTCACTGCAGATCTTACAGGTGGTGATTGAACTGTAGCTTTTCTCCAGGTGGAAGTAGCAGCTGACACAAGTCCACGCCTGGATGTGGGTGCATGGATGACGGCACAGTCATCTGCCAGTTCTGCAGCAGCCCTAGCATTTTTTGGCTTTCTTTCCAAAATCCACTCTCCTACATTAGGGCTCCGGGTCTGCAAGAACTGCTCCAGGACCATTAAGTCATTAAGGGCTTCAGAGGTAGTAGCTTGTACTCCTGTTACCCATTGCTGGAACGTGGTTTCTAATTGTGCAACATATAGAATGCAGCTGGATGATGGGCATTGCTGCATACTTTTTCCTGTAAGACTCAGGAGTAAGGTTAAACGTTTTTTGCAATGCAGTTTTGATTGCCTCATAGTTGTTATCAGTCTCTGGGGGAAGGGACACAAACACATCCAAGGCTTTCCCTTTCAATTGTGGAGTTAAATATCTGACCCACTGGTCTGAGGGTAGTTGATGCTACCTGCATACTTTCTCAAAACCTTTTAAAAATACATCCAAATTCATCCCTTCTTCGAGGGAAGGAAAATCATCCTTACGGAGCCTACATGTGCTTGACTCTGATGCATTGCCGTTCAGTGAGGACTGAAGGGTAAATTGCAGTTTAGCAAGTTCCAGCTCATGTCTCCTTTGCGCATCCCTTTTGGCCAGCCTCTCTGCAGATTCCCTTTCTGCAGCCTGCTGTTGGATCATCACATGTAGGGCTTCCTGAGGATTTGCAGCCATCAGTTGCCGAAATAAATCTGTTGAGCAAAAGTCCTTAATGGTTTGAAGGGTACAACCACCAGGCATTCCAGTGAGCAACACTCCTGCAGTAGTAGGGAGCTCAGTAACCCTTTCAGTGTCAGTCTCTGGCTGGAAAACATGGCTGTCAGCCTCCACAAGGTCAGCAATAACTTGTGCTTTATTTTTGCCAAAAGTTGGTAAATCCTTTTCTTGGCACAACAATTCCAAGGCCTCTTTCGATTGTTTGCGATAGGCCTCCATATTCACAATAGGACAGATAAAGAAAAACAAGAGATGGGAGGGGAGAACTGTTTTGCAACTTGTCTGTTGTTACGATTGCCAACGGTCTAGCAGGGGAGTTGATCGCTTGGATGTCCTGGTTCCCGCAGTAGAGAGTCGAACGGAATTCCTCCTGTAAAAGCTGCAAGTGTAGAGTATCCCAAAAACTGTATAAGCATCAATATCCGGATCCCTACAACATGAGTCGAGGCTGCAAGTTGAGGGTCAAAACGAACTGGCTTTACTCGCACACAAACATGGCAATTTATGTAATTCCTCAGGTCCAAAGACAGCCCCCTGTGGACCTGATAGAATACAGGTACAGTACAAACAGGTAACCAATCACAGTACAATGTATCATTTGAATTAGTACCCGCCCAGCTTGGAGATAATGAGGCCAACGGTTATACAATCTAATTATCTCCAAGCGTACAAAAGACCACGTTTTATTATGCCTCATAAAACTGTATAAAAATACATAACTTCAACATTAATAGGGGAAAACGGTTCATTCTACCATTCATTCAATAGCTCGCGTTCAGGTACATTAAATATACGAATGGCGCTCAAACCCCGCGAACAGAATGAGCAATTTCTGCCGTATTAAGTCCGTTCGGTATTTTGGTCGTGAGTCCCTGATGGCGGCCATGTTTTTAGGCGGTTTAACTAGCAGCGGGACCTCGACTCCAACTTATGGAACTGAAATTGGATATATGCTCATGCGAATCCCTGCTGTCTGTCTGGTAGTGGAAATTGTTCGGTATACGAATTGAGACCGCCCGGTAGTACGGTACTTGAGTTGCAGTTAACCGCAGAAACCACATTCTAATTGCTGACACACGACCCACTGTAGGAGGTCTCCGTTCGTGAGGCTGTTCGGTAGTTCCCATTCGGTAATTTGTATGCGAACGTACATCCTCCTTGCCCGTCAATTAGTTTGTGGTTAACCGCAGACCGCAGCCGCCTGGGGGGTTAATGGGCGCCACACTCCGCTGGTCGGGTGGTCGGTCATTCAGTACTTTGCGAGGTGAGGAGGTTAATTGGCGGCACACGCCAGTGTTTGGGGGGTCTCTTGTTCGTACCACGAATGGTTCTTTATAAGGATTCGTATAATCCATTCGTATTTCTCCGTGTTAATAGTATAGGGCTGCAACAGTAACAAGATGTGGTAACAATAAGGAAGTTATTTTGAGTCTTTTGTAACATATGTATTTTAAATCAGCACTGAGCTTGGTCTTTGGAAATTACACAAAAACAAGTATGCAATTTCTTTTAGTGCTAAGACCCTCTTTACAGATAAAATCTAGCAAGCACTAAAAATCTCTAAATATAACCCACCAGCTGCCGCCAGTTTGTCAGGTGCGTGGGCTATAGGCCCAGCCGAGACAGTGGGGAGAGTGTGGAAGTGGCAGGGTTAATGACACCAGACCCCTGGTTACCTGTTCCTAGTCCCAGCAACCACTCAATTAACCCCTGTAATCCCTTCTACACGATTCAGGGAACCCAACACGCTGGCACACACACACACACAGAAAAGGTGCCGTACCGGACCTTGGAGTGGACGGGCTAAGCACGCTAAGAATAGTCCCTTAGTACACACTTTACTGCCACCACCAAGACTTTTAAACCCGAGCGTCTTAGGTTACCCCACACACAGGAGAATTATAGTATCACAGTTCTACTTTTACTGATAAAACATATACAGTTAACCCATTTTGGTAAGGATTCACAGTGCTGAGTACAAAATACAGAAATAAATGACATACAGATAACAAATTGCAAAACAGTACATAAAATAAAATAGGAGAAAACACAAGAAATTCCTTACATGTAGTTACCCCATATAGAATTCTTGTGGGAGTGTTAGATGGTATAGGTCTCCTAGAAGTTGCTGACAAAAGAAAAATGAATAACTGCCTGGATAGTCCAAAACCCTCATTAAAATATCTGAACTAGTTGTTGCTCAGTGGGCAGACCCCTGGGGGGGAGGGGATCAGAGGGGGTTGGTCTGGCAGTTTATTGCCCACGCTATGCAATTCCTTGTGTCCAGCTCTGGTGATGGCTATCTAGATGTTTTATGGTCTAAGCCTGGTGCCAGATCAAAGACCACAATAAACGTCATCCCAAGGTTTACAAAAAAACAACTTTCAACATATCTCAACACACATCAAACACCAACTCATGCTTTTGGCATGACATTTGGCATGACATAAATGAACACAAACCCACATGCAGTCTCTCACATGCAATACCCCAAACAGCCCCACACATACACACACTACCAAACACACAATGTGACATATCATCTAGAACACATAATTCCACAAGCAGCCCCCATACACAGCCCACATTCATAGGTGTCACACACAATACCACAAACTACTTATGAACATATACAATATAATAGCTCATATATGCACAAATACAATGATACAAAGCAACCACAGTATAAATACCACAAGCAGAATACGGCAACATACACATCTCAATTTAAAAAAAAAAAAAAAAAATAGGACCGGCACGCTACTGGACATCACAATCCTATTTCGGCACAGTGCTGCTAAAAGGTTGCCTACACCTGTCATAGAATATTAATGAACAACTACCAGGGTTCTTACCAACCCACTAGGACGGTGGTTAATTTCAAAATGGAACAACTGCAAACAATAGAAATTGGGGAGGATGTGGGGTGATGCAACCCCTATTTGACTATTTTCTTTCTCTTACTCACTATAATTCCTGTGCTCCACTTTCCTACTTCAAAACTCATAGTTTAGGTACATAAGAGGGATATATTATTATTTTTAAATGTGCAACATAACATAAGAGAAGAAAAAGTGAGGGAATGTGGTGGCATTTTGTCATCAAACTAATATGGTGACCAGGGGTCATGTGACCAAGCTCATGTAGGTCTTTCTTACAGGGGGATAAGCTTTACCCTTTGATATGGTAATTGGGTAATTCAATATCTTTACAAGTCAACGAGATAACCACTTCCCATATCCCCATCCCTTCCTGTTCCTTTTTGGCTGTGCTACTGAGCAGACGTGAGCAGACATGGGCTAATTTTTATAATGGTGAACTGTGAGTGGGATCCTGTGACTTTATAAGATTTAGTTCTTATTGTTAGTTAGTTAGATTGTTGTTGGTATAGTTAGTTAGATTGTGTGTCATTATTTGGATGTTGTTGTTTTGTCTCTGAATAAATATTTGCTAAAGTAGACAGACCATAGTTTATATGTGTATGCGTACATAATAATTTATAGAGTTTGGTAATTCACCACAGTAAGTAATCCTCAATACCCGCCAGGATATGTTAAATTGTATCCCTTGGTAAGCTGGATTCCATAGTTACTGAATCGAGTTGAATACCAAGAACAATTACTGTGGTGTCAGGACCTTCTGTTTTGGAAGGTGAAACTGGGACACCCAAACTCTCAAACAGTTGTATGATATCCTGTAGACTATGTAGCGGATTATCATTACACTCTATGATGAGAAAATCCTCTAAATAGTGAAGTACTGATGGACATTTACATGAATTAAGAAGTAACCAGCATAAGGCTTCAGCAAAAGTATCAAAACTTTTTGGACTATTTTTTGAACCAAACGTCAGCCTATTTAAAAAATAAACTGGTTTCTCCACTTAACACCGTGAAGATGCAATAGAGAAGGATGAATTAGGAGTAATTTAAAGTAATTTGCAATGTCAGTCTTACTTTACCATGCCCCAACACCGGCTGATATGATAGCTTGGACTGCATTGTCTATTGTGACATATTGTAGAGATAATTCCTCGGATGGAATTAAAGAATTTAAAATGGGGATGGTGGAGGAGTGAGGTGCGGAAAGATTGATAATCAGCCTCTTTTTTAAAAGAATGTTTCCCTGTGACAACACCTATTGGATTTGTCCACCAAATAGCAAAGGAAGTGTGGGAAAGGGGCCTAGGATAAACCCTTGATCAAATGCGTATAGTAAAAGTGTGTCTACTGAACCTGGGTCATTGATTGACGACTGTAGTTTTTATATTCCGTAATACCAATAGGTAAGGCCAAAATGGTAGTGTGGAAACCGTGCGAAAACCCTGAAATCAAGAAATCCACTAATTGCAGAGATGGGTGTGACGCTAACAGTTGAGACAACTTAATAACATTAACAGATGTGAAATACTGTTATGTAGTTTATTGGGGCACATTGTCTTAGAATGTGCACGGAAACATTGTGTACAGATATGTAATAACCTACAGGCACTGAAACCACAAGCACCCGTATTAAAATTGTTACATATTTGGTATTTCCCAAGGACCACAACTAGTCTGCCAAGCTTATCATTAATGACTTTCTCAGACCTGGCTAGTAAACCAGGGGGTTGTTGGCCTGAAACTAAGGCTTCAATGGGACAACGATTTGTTGCGTGGGAGGTTGATAAACACAAAGCACAGGCTGGTTTCCTCAGGCCTGGCGAAATGCCTACAGAACAACTCTGTATCCAGTTTACTCCAGTTAATGACCATATTAAACTGGGCCAGAGTTGCCGCTGCTTTGGCCAAGTATGAACTATGATAATGATACAAGGCGTATCCACCATATTTGTGCCCCAGGTTCACCAGCTTATGCATATATGTGTCAAACTCTTCTCTCCTATGTGACAAATTAGTATACACCACATCCTTATAGATCCCAAATACCAGTACGAATTTGGGAATGGAACGTTTTTTTTTTTTTTTTTTACTGAGTCTGGGATCTCTAGCCTTGAGGACCACAAATAAGTCCCCATAAGCATACGTCTTATTCTCCATGATATCCTGGGAAGCAATAAGATGTGAAACCAAATTCACCTCCTTACCTTCTAGGATATCTTTGCAGATCTGAGGTGGTACCATATGGGCTGGTGTTACCATGAAAGTGTCAATTGGGGATATGAGGACTGCTACATTACCCTGTAAAATAGCCGTAGCAGCCGATAGAGATGTAGCATGTGACAAAGTCTGGTTCGTTGCCATGTGGCCTGATTCTTATCTCTCTATTCTATCTCTAATTTGGCCCATGGATGATAGGAGAGAATTCATCATGCTTTGTAAGTCAGGTGTGTTGTTGTTTCCGCTAGACCCTATCCCTGCGCCTGAGTTGTCGGTGTGTGTCTGCATTAGTCTAAACAACACGGCTTTCCTGGTTGTAGCCGGGAAGGGAATATGTCTTCTGAGTTCAGCTTGAATTTGTGGTATTGTCCAAGATCTAATAGATAATGGACTGGCTGAGTCACATCTTCCCGATGATGAACCAGACCTAGCCAGGATGCTAGGGAGTAAAAGGTCATCTCCCTCCTCTGGAACTTGTGGCATACTAAAAATAATGAGAATTGGAAATTAAGACCTTTTTATCTAGGATACTGGCTGCTAATTAGTGCCAAGTGGTGACATTTAGGGATGTGCATGGGCAAACAATTTGGTTTGGTTAGGCACTTACGAAATTTGTGACTTCAGCAAGTTGGAAATTCTGCAATTTGGGACTTCGGCAATTCCCTAACCCTACCCCTACCTCTACCCCTAACCCTTACCCTAAACCTACCCCATACCCTTACCCTAACCTACTAGGTGTAGGGTTAGGGGTAGGCTGAGGGGTAGGGTTAGAGGAAGGTTATGGTAAGGGTTAGCGGTAGGGTTATATTCCTGTCATCATTCCCTTAATTTTCCCTCCCTCTCCTATTTTGCCACTTTTCAGAAATCTGAAGCACTTTGGCACTTCCAAAATTCAGCAATTCGGTTCAGCACTTCCGAAATTTGGCACTTCGTACATTCGGAAGCATACAAATGTCCGAAATTGTCTGAATTTAAATTCGGACTGAAATGAATTGCACATGTCTAGTGACAATATTAACTACGTGGTGACAGGTGAAGCCCTGCTAATGCCAAACTGCTTGAGAGGCTCTAACTATGAGTTGGACCGTTGGCCTATTACCACGGAGCGTTGTGGCGGGATGTTGGCCTCTCGGTGACAATTAAGAGAAAATAGAGTTGGGAGTGACAAGTGAGTTGGGAGATAGCGAGGCGGCTATCTATGCATTGGACCGGGGGCCAAATACCTCCGAGTGTGAGGATGGGAGTTGGCCTCGTGGGACCGCTAGTATGAGGCATAGAAGGCCTTTAGAAAGCTAAATATGGAACCTATTTCCCTGATAGCTAGCCATTCCTCTAGTCTAAAGGACTAGAAACAGGGAAATTCCCGTATGAGCTAATGTGCAAACGTACCTGTATGAACTGAATTGAATTTGTATCCCAAGGATTTGAAGGTTCAGTAGTTAGAAGTGCACCTAAGGGTATGTGGAAGGGAGAATCATGTCTGAGTCAGAAAAGGTAACCGTAATACAATAGTATCTCAAAGGGGTAACGGTCTCCCTGGCAAGATTTAGACAGGAATTAATATGGCAGCTTCAGTTCTCGGGGCAAGACTTATAATTTGTAGAAAAGGATATGTGGGCAACATCAATTCAAAACGTGTCTATAATAACATAAATAGACATTCTATGAGACATTGTATGTAAGTCTGTGTAGCGACAAACAGAAGAAGTATCTTATGCCCTAAACACCAAATTGGTGCGAAGTCGGTTGCAATAACTATTAGTTCTATATTCCAGTGGTATATGTTGTGCTTAAAAGAATTAAGGGAGGGGAAACAACTGAAGCAAGTAATTATAATTAACGAAGGAGTGACATGTTCTACCGCTCTTAGAGTGACCTGGTATATTTGACTTAACTGAACCACCAGGAAATTTGTTTACCAGGAGGGAGGGGAAAGGAGTGTGTAATCCAGTGATAACATGCAGAGAGTCTGCCTATATCTAAACCCGTATCCCTCCTCCTAAAAGACACCTGCAGCACTTTAAATAGTTGCATCTAAGTGTTTGGAGTTTGTAATGAGAAATGTGTAGCTGATGCTTATTCACGTACCAATTATTAAGAAGAAAATACACTTGGAACTTCAGACTTGGCTAATGGTTCACGAAAAAGGAGGCCTAACAGAGCCTAAAGCAACAGAAACAATAAACACAGGATTAACAGGAATATGAGTGTAAGTAGTAGGAGCTATAGTGCCAATATCCAACCTCATCAAACCAACCATTCTGATCGAGGAAAACTAACCTCAATAATGAAATAATCAACACACATAAAGCACAGTAAATTGTGTCAAACGATACAGTAACAAGGCCACAAGGTGGTGATATTTGCCTTAGTAATCTACCCAAAAGTATAACAGCAAGGTGTGTAGGCGCTTCACAGTGGATAAAACACACAAAACTAAGGTGTATTACTGGTGTATCCCCTTCACCATTGAAAGATATTAAACACAAGAAAAAAAATATATACACCTTAGACACATAAACATACAGTATAATACCTATGCCTGTATGGCCAATGGACAGGGTAAATCTAAAAGAATAAAAAGAAATAACACATAGTGCTTTCTGTATGTATAATAAAAAGAACAGAAATACAGGGGGAATAAAACTCACAAAGTATAGAGCCATGTCAGGATGTAAATACTGCATTCCAAGGTGCCTATACAGGCTTACAGATGTGTAGTTCTTCCTTCTGCAATCAGTACTGAAGATGGAGGCTCCAGTAGAAGAGTAAAAAGTATTTATTACAAAATATAATTTCAAAATTTAAAAGCAAAATAAAAATGGAGACAATAAGCAGTGCATAATAAACATATATAAGTCACCGCAAAGAAAAATATACAAAGTCCCAAATAGCAAATAGTAGTCAGCAGCCGTGTTTCCACTCCTCCTGAAGTCTTCCTCAATGCTGATCTGTGCCTCCATCCGTCCAGCATTAATAAGCTGGTGATTAATCTTTATTGCCTTCACCTGGCTTTGTTCCGACATATTTTCCGGCGAGTAAATTGTGTGTCATTGTGGCGCATAATTACATCACTTCAGGTTTCGGAGTGAGTCCGGCACAAGGGCGGAAGTAGTCCGGGCACCATTTTGCTTAAGGGAAAATAGTCCTCAAACGAAGTAATATATGAAAATTTATGAGAAATAGGTATTATACAATAATTAAATGTTATATTGTAATGGCACAAATATACAAACACTGAATCATAATAAATAGAGATAAAACAAGTAGACAAGGATACAAATCAACACAATTGCTAAACAATTTTTTGGGATAAAAGGAAATTACTTATAAATTACCCACAAATGTAAAGAAAATGGACCAATTCAAAATCAATATTAAGACCCTTTGGAAGCAAGGTAGCTAGAGTAAAAATCCACCTGGTCTCTATTTTGCCAAGTTCTTTAAAATCATCTTCTTCTCTCCAATTATTTTAAAAAAAAAGTGGCAAAATCTTCAGTACTGATTGCAGAAGGAAGAACTACACATCTTTTAAGCCTGTATAGGCACCTTAGAACGCAGTATATAGATCCTGACACAGCTCTATACTTTGTGAGTTTTATTCCTCCTGTATTTCTTTTTATTATACATACAGAAAGCACTATGTGTTATTTCTTTTTATTCTTTTAGATTTACCCTGTCCATTGGCCATACAGGGATAGGTATCATACTGTATGTTTATGTGTCTAAGGTGTATGCACTTTTTTCTTGTGTTTAGTAATCTACACATTTGGTATACGACCAGGCTTGAACCAGCCTAATGAGGGGAACGGAAACTTCATGTAAAATGAAATGAAAGTGCTGTGCGAGGTACGCACCGGGCGATTATTATTAATTTATTATGATTACAAAATTGCCCGCATGTTTGGGGGGGTTAAATCTAACAACCCACTTAATAGACTAAAGCCGGTATGTGGTACGTACAAAGGGAAATCCCTTTACACACAGTAACCCTGTGTGTGCGTGGGGGGTCTACTTGTGCTAACTCGTGCCTGGGGTCACGGAGGGTCGGAGGTTCCCTAGTCAATGATCCAGACGGTGGGTTTTGAAGCACCCATCTTTCAACTTACTGTTAGTCAGGAAAACAGCCTTGTGGAGAAGTTTACAGCGGCAGGACCTCCATGCAGCAATCCGGTAGTAACACCGGTGTGACCCGGATGCGACGACATGCACAGTGTGAAACAGAGGTGGAGTCTGGAGATGACGGGGGAGCTCTTTTATCAGCACTAGCCCCTCCCACAACTTCAGGCTCCGCCTTTACATATATGTATGTATGTATGTATACATACACACACACTGAACAAAATTATAAACACAACTCTTTTGATTTTTGCCCCCAATTTTCATGAGCTGAACTCCTAGATCTAAGACTTGTTCCATGTACACAAAAGGCCTATTTCTCTCAAATATTGTTCACAAATCTGTCTAAATCTGTGTTAGTGAGCACTTATTCTCCGAAATAATCACTCCGCCTCATAGGTGTGGCATTACAAGATGCTGATTAGACAGCATGATTATTACAAAGGTGTGCTTTAGGCGGGCCACAATAAAAAGCCACTCTAAAATGTACATTTTTATCACACAGCACAATGTCAGAGATGTTGCAAGTTTTGAGGGAGCGTGCAATTGACAGCCTCTTCAACAATCGGTTTGCATAACCAAAGAATTTCTGCACAAACTGTCAGAAACTGTCTCAGGGAAGCTTTTCTGCATGTTTATCGTCCTCACCGGGGTCTCGACCTGACTGCATTTCGTCATTGTAACCGACTTGAGTGGGCAAATGCTCACTTTCAATGGCGTCTGGCACTTTAGAGAAGTGTTCTATTCACGGATAAATCCCGATTTTCACTGTACAGGGCAGATGGCAGACAGTGTGTATGGCATTGTTTGGGTGAGCAGTTTGCTGATGTCAATGTTGTGGATCGAGTGGCCCATGGTGGAGGTGGGGTTATGGTATGGGCAGGCATATGTCATGGACAACAATCATTTTGTTGATTGCATTTTGAATGCACAGAGATACCATGATGAGATCCTGAGGCCCATTGTTGTGCCATTCATCGACGACCATCACCTCATGTTGCAGCATGATAATGCACGGACTCATGTTGCAAGGATCCTGGAAGCTGAAAAAATCCCAGTTCTTGCATGGCCAGCATACTCACCGGACATGTCATTGAGCGTGTTCGGGATGCTCTGGATCGGCCAATATCCAGCAACTGTGCACAGCCATTGAAGAGGAGTGGACCAACATTCTACAGGCCAATCAACAACCTGATCAACTCTATGTGAAGGAGATGTATTGCACTGCGTGAGGCAAATGGTGGTCACACTAGATACTGACTGGTTTTGAACCCCTGGGTCCCTCCAATACAGTAAAACTGCACATTTTTTTAGAGTGGCCTTTTATTGTGGCCAACCTAAGGCACACCTTTGCAAAAATCATGCTGTCTAATCAGCATCTTGATATGCCACAATTGTGAGGTGGATGGATTATCTCAGCAAAGGAGAAGTGCTCACTAACAAAGATTTAGACAGATTTGTGAACAATATTTGAGAGAAATAGTGTCCCGATTCTCATCGTGAAAACCAGACAGCCAGACGTGGTTGCCCCAGAAGGGCCAAACATGGGACTTGAACTGTGGTTCTTCTGTGCCGTGGTCCTGCAGTTTTGCCTCAGAGCCACTCTCTAGTACTTGCTTCAGCCTGATGTTTATTTCAGCCTTCTCTCCAGCACTGGGGGCTGGACGTTACCTGTGGCTGATGCAGGAACCCAAGAACGATCGGCTGGTCCATAACCTTTCCAATCCACCAAGTACTGTAAAGTGCCCCAAGAAAACCTATACTCAATTATGGAGACCTCATACTCTTCCTGTCCAGAACAACTAAGGGAGGAGGAGGGACACTTAAGACAGTATATTTATTGCAAACAAGAGGTTTGAACAAGGACACATGAAAGGTATTAGAATTTTCAAGGAGGCTGGAAGGCCCAGAGAGTACGCAACAGGATTGATCCTACGAAGGACATGAAAAGGTCCAAGGAACCTAGGAGCAAATTTCATGCTAGGAACTTTGAGTCTGATGTTACGAGAAGATAACCAAACCCTCTCATTCACTTGGTAAACAGGGTTGGCACCTCAACCTGTATCAGCATAATGCTTGAAACGGTCAGCAGCAGTACCCAGAGCAGATTGAACTTTAACCCAAGTATCACGGATAGAAGCCAGATGGTCATCCAAAGCAGGAATAGCCGTATCAGAAAAAACAGCCGGTAGGACAGTAGGATGCCGGCCATTATTAACAATAAATGGACTATGCCCAGAGTAGTCATGGTCAGCATTGTTCTTCGCAAACTTGGCCCATGGTAATAATTCAGACCAATTGTGTTGAGTGCTATTAACGAAACAATGCAAGTATAACTCCAAAGACTGGTTAGCCCTCTCAGCTGTACCATTATTCTGAGGGTGGTAAGAGGATGAAAAAGACAATTCAATTCCCAATTGCTTATTGAAAGCCCTCCAAAACCGGGATACAAACTGAGAACCTCTATCAGATACAATATTGTGAGGAATGCAATGCAGACGGACAATCTCATGTATAAAGATCAGTACCAGGTCTTGAGATGACAGTGATTTATTGAGAGGGATGAAGTGAGCCATTTTAGAAAAACCATCAACAACCATGAGAATAGTGGTATAACCATTAGAACTAGGAAGTTCTACAATGAAATCCATAGACAAGTGGGACCTCAGGAACGGGAAGAGGTTGTAACAAGTCACAAGGGGGTTTATGAGGTACTCTGGAAACCGCACAAACAGAACAAGCCTGCACATACTCCTTAACATTCTTCCTGAGGAAATCCCACCAGAATGACCTCATGACAGCAGAAGTGGATTTAGTAATAACTGGGTGACCTGCAGACACATTGTCGTGAAACACCTTCATGATATTAACCCTTTTCCTCAATGGAATGAAAAAATTGTGCCTGAGACTGAGCCTCCATGAAGGAGCCAAGCAGCGGAGAGGACAATGAAAGGATAGTGGAAGCAATGATACATTCCGGGGGAATGATATGGGACTTTTCTTGTTCTTGTATAGACTCATTTTTTAAACCGTTTGGATAAGGCGTCGGCCTTGACATTTTTAGAACCAGGTCTATAATTAATAAGAAAATTAAAGCGAGAAAGGAACAGAGACCATCTAGCTTGTCTAGAAGACAATCGTTTAGCATCTCCTATGTAAGCCAGGTTTTTGTGATCAGTAATGATCAAAAGGGGGTCCTTGGAACCCTCTAAAAGAAGTCACCACTCCTTGAGAGCTAGAATAATGGCCAACAATTCCCTATTGCCAATATCATAATTGCGCTCGGAAGGAGACCACTTTCTATAGAAGTAACCACAAGGATGCAATGGAGTATCCTGGCTCTCCCTCTGGGAGATAACTGCCTCTACTCCTGTCTCTGATGCATCAACTTCCAGTATGAAAGGATTACTGGTGTCAGAATGTATCAATATGTCGGCAGAGGCAAACCGCTGTTTGAGAGTTTCAAAGGCTTCTATAGCCTCCTTAGACCATATCGTACTGCTGGCCCCCTTGCGTGTCATATTGGTGATGGTGGCTATTACTGAAGAAAATCCCTTTATAAACCTTCTGTAATAATTGACAAAAACCAATGAACCTTTGAATGGCTTTCAACCCAGTGGGTAAAGGCCATTGTAGAACCGATTCCAGCTTTTTAGGATCCATCTGAAACCCCGAGGCAGAGATATTATATCCCAAAAACTGTACTTTGGTCAAAGATGCAATTTTCTAATTTACAATAAAGTTGATTCTTTAACAAGGTCTGCAGAACTTGTCTAACGTGATCATGGTGAGACTGGAGGTCAGGAGAATAAATAAGGATATCATCCAGATAGACCAAGACAAACAAGTAAATGTAATCCCTGAGTACATCATTTATGAAATCTTGGAAAACCGCTGGAGCATTGCACAACCCGAATGGCATCACTAGATATTCATAGTGTCCACTTCTGGTATTAAATGCAGTCTTCCACTCTTGGTTTTCCTTGATTCTCACTAAATTGTAAGCACTTCTAAGATCAGTAAATAGAAAACAGAATAAAAAGGGGGGAGAAGAGAAAATTGAAGAAAATTGCCCAAAATCACCAAGTGTGCGTCACTCCAAATCACACAAAATAAAACCAACAGAATATAATAAACAGTATGGTGAGAGCAACATATGTGGAAAATAAGCCAAATGTGGATAATATATAAAACATGCATTACCATGTATCTGTATCTGTATGTGTCCTAGAAATATAAAACACCAAACATAGTATAGCCTGTATATAGAAATAAAATAAATGGAGAAGAAAAAAATCACACTCACATATTGCTGAGCCTTTAAAAAGTGGCTCAGACTATAAGCGCCTTGATAAGTAAATTGGAGACAAAAATGCTGGAATTACGATTAAAGAAGTTCACTGCAGATCTTCCTCCTGGACGGTTTTCACAAACGCCAAACAAAGGTGTAGATACAGGAACAAAAATCTTTATTTATACAATACAGCATAAAAACTGGATCTCCAGTGAAGGATAAACTGCACAACGCGTTTCGACCGATGGTCTTTTTCAAAGTGCTAAATCTAATAACAACTTGTTAAGTTTAAATATCCAAAAAGGGTGCATTTTCTATCTTTGTTACACAACTTCCGGTTTCCGGTCACGTCATTTCCCTTTGAAATACTTCCGGGTCAGCGGTCGTTTTTCTGTCTCCTTCGAATGACGAACTTCCGGTTTCACGAAAACTTTTCTTCACATAAGAAAGTTCCAAATGCGCATGTGCGCTAAAAAGTCCGAGTAACATATCTGAATCTAATATTTGACATCAAACTGCATATTATGTATCCTCAAAGAGATTAAAAATAATACAAAAAATAAATATATCTTATCATTGTACAATACAATTCATAAAGATGTGTAATATAAAATATTAAAAACATTAACCATATATAGAGACTCAGTGGATTTCATATTACAAAAAGGGGGAGAGAGGAAAAAGAACATATAATTAGATAAGCCATAAATATTATAAAGGACATAAAATACCCATATTGTAATAAAAACATTTATATCCATAAAATATACCATAAAAATAAATCTAATTCTAAATATAGATATAAATAAAAATGCAAAACTATTCTAAAAATATAAAAAAAGAGGTAATCTCAAAATCTACATTTAAACCTTCTGGAGTATTGAGGTTAAACATCCACCTCATCTCTGCTCTGCTTAAAATATTGTCCTTACATCCTCCTCTCCAGTGTACTTTAATTTTCTCTATACCTAAAAATGAAAGACCTTCTGGGCTACCTCCATGATGTTCTGTAAAATGTTTAGAGACATTGTGGTTCATAAATCTATTTTTTTATATTATTGACATGTTCACCCATTCTTATCTTTAATTTTCTAGTGGTTTTCCCAGCATACTGATACCCACATGGACAGGTTAAAAGGTATATAACATTAGTTGTATTGCACGTAATTAATGTATGGATTTTATACTCTTCTTCTAAATTCCTCCTGGTTGTAAATTTTTTAATACTTCTACTTGGACTTTTCCTTAATCTACATCCTGTGCAATCATTGCAATAATAAAAACCTTTCTGTCCGTCTCAAACAATAGTTTCTCATTTCTCTTTGTCTAAAAAACTTTTTGTTAAAGTCTGCCTAAAATTCTTAGCCCCTCTAAAAATAAATTTGGGCTGTTCACTTACAAAAGGTAAAAAATGTGAATCCTCTTTTAAAACATGCCAGTGTTTTTTAAAAACATTACAAACTGACTTATTGTTAGTACTAAAATTTAAAATAAGGGGAATAAACTCATTTTTTGTCTCGTCTTTATTATTATTATTTTTATATTTCAGAAGTTGATTTCTGTCCTTCCATCCTATCTCTTCTATAATTTTTTTAATAGAGGTTGGATCGTATCCCTTATCTGTAAATTGTTGTGCCAAATTCATTGATTGAATTAAGGTCCGTACAGTTTCTTCTTAATCTGAGGAACTGTCCTTTTGGCACATTTGCAAGCCAAGGTTTAAAATGGCAACTTTGTAATTCGATAAATTAACATCTACTTTTTTAAAATGGGTTTTACTTTTAATTTGATCAGACTCTATAAAGACATCCAAATCTAGAAAGGTGATATTTTGATCACTAATATTATAAGTAAGTTTTATATTCCAATCATTAGAATTCAAATTATCCAAAAAATCAACCAGGGAACTTTTATTACCTTTCCATATGATAAAAATGTCATCTATATAATGTTTATAAAGGACCAGGCTTGCTCCTAATTCCATGCTAGGCTGAACAAAAAATTCCTCCCAATGTGACAAATAAATTTGCATAGCTAGGAGCAAACCTGGTCCCCATCGCTGTTCCCTGAATTTGCAAATAATATTGTTTTTCATACCAAAAAAAATTATTCTTTAAAATAATTTCAATTCCCTTTAAAATTAATTCTACTTGTAATTCGTTAAAATTGCCAATTTTTTGTAAAAAATGTCTGGCAGCCTTACAACCTCTATCATGGGCTATATTTGTATATAGGCAACTAACATCACAAGTAGCCATAATGTATTATTTTTCCCATTTAAATTCATTTAAAATATTAAGTAGACTAATTGTGTCTTTAAGATAGGTTGGACACTATTAAAATTAAATCAAAGTAATTATCCAAAATGCGTTCCTAAAAAATTGGAGCAAGCTAATGTTGTGGTTCTGTTCAAAAGTTTTCAGAAACCAACAACCAATAGTGTGTGCAAAAGGATGTTTTGCAATACACGTATGCTGAAAGAATAGACCTCAAAATTATATCGGATAGAGGCTTCTCCTGCAACATATCAAACTGCACTGTCTCGAATAAAGAGTAAATACAATGTTGCCAATGCTCAAAGCATGATAAACCAAATGTATCAGCAAAGGTGAATAAACATAATAGTGATAAGTGGATGAGACAGCGCTAAACAACTCAAGGCCGCAACCCTTAAAGGGGAATCCCTCTAGATACCCTTAAAACAAGATAAGTAAAAGTAACAATAAAAAAGGCTGTGCCACATAAAATCAAATTAAAAATAAGATAAAAAACAAATAAAAGAGTCCAAATTGTGCGTCCTTACGGATATTCTTATTGGGAGGCTGGTAGGATGGTTGATTCTTCAAATATAATGGTGGGTCCTCTTATATGAAAGAGAGAAAAGACGGACAACCAATGGTGCAGTATATCAAGTCCAAATTGTGACGTATTAAGAGATAATAATGGAACACTCACATTTACAAGAGCTTTTGTCCAGCTCTGAGATAAGGCGCACACAGCGGTATGATCCCTGCTTATGGGATATATGTGGTAGGATATCTCTCCGTCAGGGATGATCAGTTCTCGGAAGGAAGAAGAGACAGCCAATAGTGCTCACTGTATAGTGGTGATGGTATAAATTGAATAAAAAACGTACTTACAAATAGAGAGCAGGCAAACTGCTCTATGATGACAGCGTAAGTGGATTGATCCCCACTTAAGGATTTCTTGGGGTACTGTAATCTTCCAATTTGTTGGTACAAACCAATAAGTGGTTAAAGATAATAATAAAATAATTCAGTAAAATAACTATAAAAATAAATATTAAAAAGCCAGGGTAAAAATAAAAGAAATGTGTATAAAAAGATAATTGGCACAAATAAATAACCAAATTAACTTTAATATTAAAACACAATTAAATATCCATAACGCGTTTCGTCACAAAAGACTTTATCAAATGGAATAACATTTTCTACCTGGCATATAGGGGTTATATAGGACACATTTAATTTGAATATGGGCGCCAAAAATTGGTACAGACAATCAAAGTGCTTAATTTGTAGGCAAACTTAAACCTTTAAAATAAATACATTATTTTAAAATCTAATGAATACTGATCTATTTAAAATATGTTTGAAGTAAAAACGAAAGGGAAAAAGTGTTTAATTTTATTAATAAAGTTGGTCACATGAACGGCATCATGGGAAATGTAGTATTGTGCCGAAAATGGCGGCCGGAATGGTGTTAAATACAATAGACATATCCTCTTTTAATTCTTTTAATGCCTGTTTTTCTTTAAATGGTAAATTGTTTTGATATTTATTTAGAGGTTTTAGTTTCTTCAAGTCTTTCAAGCATAATCTTTCAAAAACTTTAATTTCTTCAGATTTTTTATTTAGCGGATAAAAGGAAATATCTGTTTAAAATCTGTATGTCTATAAGTACTATCTACTTCTTCCTCTCTTGGTTTTAAATCCTTAAAAAATTTCTTTAAACATAATTTGCATAAAAACCTATTCAAATCTAAAAAAACTATCAAACCTATTTGCCTCGCAACTAAGTGCGAATTTAAACCCTTTTCTTAACACAGACATATGTGTGTCTGTCAGGGTTTTATTAGATAGGTTAAAAATGGGTATTGGTTTCTCATCTAGTTCCTCCTTATCCTTTCCTTTCTTTTCCTTTCTCCCTCTTCCTCTATTTCCCCCTCTTCTATCTCTCTTGTTCTCTTTAACATGGTATTGGTCCTCCTTTTGTTCATATATGTTGGTCCTAAAAAAAAATCTTGATTTTCTTCTCTAAGTTCCCCCAACCTTTCAAACCTATTAAAGGGGGAATATCTAGTGGGTTTCCTCTTATTAAAATATTTATTCTTTCTTGGAGTTACTCTAATCCATTCTTCTCCTCTAAATGGAATTTTATTGTTTGAGTTCAAATATTTCCCTCTATTTATTTCATCCCTATTTCGATAGTCATTTCTACTATAATAATTCTTGGAAATAACTCTACTATTTTTCATTCTTATTGTGCTCTCTTTTTTCCAATTTTCTCCATAAGATTCTGTTTTTAATTTGGATAAATTAGGTTTAATTTTATTTTGGTTTGTTTTGCCAAAATTCCTTACTTTACCTTGGGAATAATCATCTAAATCTCGTTTATTTTTATTTTTTTATCTCAATAATCTTTTTTTCTAATTTACTAATCTTCTCAATCATTCTTTTATTAATACTCTCAAATTCCTCCATTCCTATAAATGGTTCTAATTTAATTTGAATATCTTTAATTTTTTTCTTCTAATTGATGTAGAGTCTGACCCCTCTGATCAATTATAATTCCCATCATATGAAATGAGAAAGATTCGAGAGAATTATCCCAAATTTTCATAAAAATTTCATGATCCTGATCAAAGGTTGGGAGTTTTTGAAACCTTAAACCCCTTGGGGTAATTTTCTGTGAAACATATCGTTCTAAAGTAAAAACCTCCCATTTTATTTTCATTTCTCTGACAAGAAATGTTTCTAATTGTTCACATATAACATCAAGATTATCATTAACAAAAATTTCATTTCTCTGATTAACGTCTTGATTTTCAAACCTTTTGTCCATATCCTTTTGACATGTTTTTCTCATATTGAAAATTGACATGGTAAAAAAATCTTCAATATTTCAATATCCCTTTAAAGTGTGACTAATAACAGTAAATAGAAAACAGAATAAAAAGGGGGGAGAAGGGAAAATTGAAGAAAATTGCTCAAAATCACCAAGTGTGTGTCACTCCAAATCACACAAAATAAAACCAACGGAATATAATAAACAGTATGGTGAGAGCAAAATATGTGAAAAATAAGCCAAATGTGGATAATATATATATGTGGATAATATATAATATTTTTGCATTTTTATTTATATCTATATTTAGATTTAGATTTAATTGTATGGTATATTTTATGGATATAAATGTTTTTACAATGTTTTCTACAATCATCAGATATATTTATTTTTTGTATTATTTTTAATCTCTTTGAGGATACATAATATGCAGTTTGATGTCAAATATTAGATTCAGATATGTTACTCGGACTTTTTAGCGCACATGCGCATTTGGAACTTTCTTATGTGAAGAAAAGTTTTTGTGAAACCGAAAGTTAGTCATTCGAAGGAGACAGAAAAACGACCGCTGACCCGGAAGTATTTCGAAGGGAAATGACGTGACCTGAAAACCGGAAGTTGTGTAACAAAGATAGAAAATGCGCCCTTTTTGGATATTTAAACGTAACAAGTTGTTATTAGATTTAGCACTTTGAAAAAGACCATCGGTCGAAACGCGTTGTGCAGTCTATCCTTCACTGGATATGCAGTTTTTATGCTGTATTGTATAAATAAAGATTTGTGTTCCTGTATCTACACCTTTTGTTTGGCGTTTGTGAAAACCATCCAGGAGGAAAGTAGAAGATCTGCAGTGAACTTCTTTAATCATAATTCCAGCATTTTGGCCTCCTATGTACTTATCAAGGCACTTATAGTCTGAGCCACTTTTTAAAGGCTCAGCAATATGTGAGTAAGATTTTTTCTTCTCTATTTATTTTATTTCTATATACAGGCTATACTATGTTTTGTGTTTTATATTTCTAGGACACATACAGATACATGGTAATATTGCATGTTTTATATATTATCCACATTTGACTTATTTTTCACATATTTTGCTCGCACCATACTGTTTATTATATTCTGTTACTTCTAAGATCAAGCTTAGTAAATACTTTAGCACCTTTGAGTCTATCAAATAATTCAGCAATAAGAGGAATGGGGTTGGCGTTCTTAATGGTGATTTTGTTCAATGCCCTGTAATCGATACATGGGCGCAACTCACCGTCCTTTTTAGATACACAAAAGAATCCTGCCCCTCCTGCCCCAGCAGACGAGGATGATTTTCGTATGTGGCCTTTATTCAATGAATCCTTAATATATTCCTCCATTACTCTACTCTCCTGAGGTGACTGCTCCCTTAGGTGGCATAGCGCCGGGTAGTAAATTAATGGAACAGTCATAAGGTCTGTGAGGAGGAAGAGTATTCGACTGAGTTTTGTTGAATACTTCTTTAATGTCTTGGTACTGTGTAGGGATTTCCGGGTTTTGAGGTGTACTAGTGGGTAATCCAATAGTGGCCACTCTTTTGGCAACATTCAATATACACCTTTCATAATAATCCTTAACCCATTCTAATATTTCACCGTTAGCCCAGTCAATATGAGGGTTATGCTTGTTAAACCCTTAAGGACCGGACTGTTTTTGCGATGTTGTACATTTGCGACCAGGCCTCTTTTTACACTTTTGTGGTGTTTGTGTTTAGCTGCAATTTTCTGCTCTCTCATTTACTGTTCCCATACAAATTATATATTGTTTTTTTCAGGACAAAAAGGGCTTTCTTTACATACCATTATTTATATAATCTCATGTAATTTAATTCAAAAAAATGTTAAAAAATGATGAATTTTTTTAAAAGAAATATATTTTTCTTAACTTTTACTTGAAAAATCTTTTACTCATCTACAAAAGCGAATGAAAAAAACTGCTAAATACATTCTTAATTTTGTCCTGAGTTTAAAAATACCCAGTGGTTATGTGCCTTTCTTTGCAAGTTATAGGGCTATAAGTACAAGTAGGATATTGCGGTTTCAAAACATACATTTTTTAAATTTATCAATAGTGACATTGTAACACTATTATCTGTAATAAATCTCTGAATAACACCCCACATGTACATTTTTTTTTTTAAAGTAGACAACCCAGGGTATTCCATATGGGGTATGTCCAGTCTTTCTTAGTAGCTACTTAGTCACAAACACTGGCCAAAGTTAGCATTCATATTTGTTTGTGTGTGAAAAAAGTAAAAAAACTAAATTGAATGCTAATTTTGGCCAGTGTTTGTGATCAAGTGGCTACTAAAAAAAGACTGGACATACCCATTTGCAATACCTTGGGTTGTTTCTTTTGCAAATGGTATGCCATCATGGGGGTTATTCTCATTCCTGGGCTACCATACGCTCTCAAAGGCAACGTAACCAGCCTGGCCATTTTCAGTGTAAAAATATTTGACCCATATATTTGAACCTGTAACTTTCAAAAACGCTATAAAACCTGTACATGGGGGGTACTGTTATACTTGGGAGACTTTGCTGAACACAAATATTAGTGTTTGAAAACAGGAAAACATATCACAACAATTAAATCCTCAGTAAAAGTGCTGTTTGTGTGTGAAAAATGCAAAAAAAGTAACTTTCACTGACAATATCATCGCTGTGATATGTTTTACTGTTTTCAATCACTAATATTTGTGTTCAGCAAAATCTCCCGAGTAAAGCAGTACCCCCAATGTACAGGTTTTAAGGTGTCATAGAAAGTAACAAGGTAAAATACAGTGCTAGCAAATTAAATTCTCTGGACTTTCGGCTTGGGTTGGCAGACAGGTTACTCAAATTGCAATCAATAAAATTACTTAATTATGTAAAAATATTACATAAATATGCACGTAGAATTTAAATATAATATGCATATTTATATTTTTGAAGTCTACGTGTATATATAATTATTTATGTAATTTTGTATGTGGACATATGTATATTTCATATTATTTTTATTTATTTATATATACATAGCTATATATACAATTACATTCTAAGTGTATTTTGATATATATATATATATATATATATATATATATAAATAGTTAGACTAAAATTTCAAATAGATAAAAAAATTTACATTTTTTATTATTTAAATTTTTTTTAATTTAAATTACTTATTATTTGTATTTTATAATATATTTATATACACAATATATATAGTTATTATATATATATATATATATATATATATATGCACGTTTATATTTTTTATATTAATATATGTTTATATTAATATAAAAATACACTTAGTATGACTATATATATATATATATATATATATATATATATATAATATATGTCTATATATCATATTTATATACACATACATAATTATATTTTTTTATTAACATTTACATTATTTTTTTATTTTATTTTATTTTACACTAGCAGGGAGACTGCCTGTCAGCACAGGCAGTCCCCCTGCAGGCAGACACATGGGCACCTATTGTGACCATGTGATCGCTGTGTTGAGCAATCACATGGCCCCAGGGGTCCTAATCCGCCATAGCGATACTGCCTTGGCTGCAGTCAGTCTCCCCACACCGGGGGAACGACGGCGATCGGGTAAGTACATAAGACCGCTGTGACGGTTCAGGACCATCAGCGGTCGGCAATGCAAAAATGCCGATGACGTTCCTGAACCGTCACCGGTCCTTAAGGGGTTAAGCCATGGAAAGCCTAATATGATCGGACAAGAAGGGGATGCAATAACCTGAAATGTAATCTCTTCCTTATGTAAGGCACCAATGGACAAATTAATGGGTAAGGTTTCGTGTGTAATCAATGGTTGTGAGAGTGGTCTCCCATCAAAAGCTTCAACAGCTAGCGGTGATAGTCTCTCCTTCATAGGTTTAGTATTACCTTTAACAAATTGAACGTTGATGAAGTTTCCAGTGGCACCTGAATCCATCAGGGCTTTGCATGAAAAGTTCTTCTTTTCAAAGGCAATAGAAATATCAAGGAGAAACCTATTTTTATCCATTCCATTACACCTAAGACCTGTCCCTTTAAGGTGCTTAGGTGCGGTAGTTTTCCAAACGTATAGGACAATCATTTCTCATATGGCCTTTTCTATCTCCTATATTGTCTTTCTGCTTCCGACAGTCTAGTGACCCCTGTGACAAAGTGCCCTTTGTCACTTGTGCCTGGAGAGGACTGCTTGCCCGCCTCTTGCCCTGTGACTATGGACCCTGGGAGATCTGGCCTGTTCAATTCAGTATGATAGGAGTTATGTATTTTTGTAAACTTTTGTGTTTTACTGGGAACATGTGCTCAATGGAGTCTGCTTCTATCCCTGGATAACTGGATTACTTTCCCCATTGTCTCCAGGCTAGAGGGCTCTGTAAAACCAGTTTGGGCCACATAACAATACTTTACTAACTTCTGAACCCCTGGTCTGATTCATGCCATTTTTTGATATGTTGTTTCCCTGAATGGATTGATTGTGAATATATAATTTTTATGTGAATGTGATGTATATTTTAGAAGTTATGAATGCTGTAAAAACTTTATTATTTCTGGCCAGCAGATAATTGAGCTTCATGTATTGTAGAAACTCCATTATCTAGCCTGGCCCAGAGGAGGAGTTTTGTGTTGCATAAATTGTGAGTTCTGTGTGCCAGTAAATCTGTCTTGTTCCAGCATTAAGCCTTGGCTCATGTTTGGGGCATTGGAGAAATACACTCTGGGGATTGCTATAATCACTATACTCCCCAGGGTATGATCACTAAGTTCTGCTAAGAGCTTGTTCCTTTTCCTGCTCTCTGGGGAAAGAGAGGTTCACCCACTGGAAGCTGGATCCTGGCCTTGGGTCCAGGGTGGGTGGAGACAGCAGAGACCCCGGCGCAGTTGCATCGCTGGAAGTGGGGTCTTGTCACGTATTCATCCGCTTATAGAAATGTGGTTAATGACATTTACTGTCCACACAGGAAAAGTTGTGCCGAGCAGCAACCTAATCCACAGAAGGTTTAATGCTGAGCAGTAATTGTGCAAATTAAACCTGGTCTCATGTATTCATCCGCTTATAGAAAAGTGGTTAATGACATTTACTGTCCATACAGGAAAAGTTGTGCCGAGCAGCAACCTAATCCCAGAAGGGTTAATGCTGAGCAGCAATTATGCAAATGAAACCTGGTAACTGACTTTGGGGTCAAAGGCCGGTTACAGCCTATCAGAAAGAAAGGAGGGGTATTTAGGCCCAGTTCTCAGCCTGCTCAGTGCCCTGTCGTGGTTTCCCTTGTGGTTGTCTGAGAGCGCGTTCCTGTTTATAGTTTTCTACCTGGTTTTGACTTTGGCTTTGTTTATTGACTTCTCTATATTCTGGTATCCTGACTCCTGGCTTTCCTGATCGCTGTGTCCCTTTCTGTGTTCCCTGACCTCGGCTAGTATTTTTGACTATTCTTTGTACGTTAAATCCGGCCATTCTAAGGACCGGTAATACGTTACTTATTTGTCATCCGTGCTGTACAGTTCTACGTGCTGGATCATTCCCCTGCAATTTCACTGCTCAATTCACTGTCATTTAGGAGTTAAATCACTTTGTTTCTGTTTATGCAGCCCTAGCCACACCTCCCCTGGCTATGATTGACAGAGCCTGCATTAAAGAAATTCTGGTTTCACTTTCAAACAGATGTAATTTACCTCCTTTCCACAAGCTAATCCTGGATTAAACAAGCTATTGCACCACGTCCAGGCACTCACGCAACATGCCCTCTCACCAAGCACCACTATAACTTACGCTAGGGCTCTGACTATTTTTAACAAATTCACTGCAGAGTTTCACTTGCAAGGAGACTTTTCCATTAAAACCATGGTGGTTTTTGCTTCCTTCTGTCACCTACACCTCAAATGATCACATAATACCATTAAACTTTACCTTACTGGGGTACAAAAACACATCCTCACTAACTTTCCTAATCATGCACTTTTTAAACATTTTACCCTATTAAGAATTTTCTCAAGGGTATTTACAAGGTTAAAGTTCCCGCTGGCACTACCAGATTGCCTATAGATGGTCCTATTTTTAGGCTACTTAGACCTACTGGACAAATCCCTGTTTGACTATCACACAAACGTGGTTATTAAAGCCGCCATCTTTATGGCTTTCTATGGTTTCCTCAGACCTACGGAGTTCACAGTTGTACGTCAAATGGATACAAATAGTCGTACGTCAAATAGAAATAATGTAGAAGACCACTACGTACTTTCATTACCTTCCACTAAAACTAACCACACCGTTCATTCCACTATCATTCCCCTCTTCCCTACCAAGAATGTCTGGTGCCTAGTCAAAGTACTTGATATATCCTTGTTTTCTCACCACACGCACTCACCTGACACTCCACTATTACTACTCCAAGGGCACCCACTCACCACAGCTAAATTCACATCTCACGACAGAACTATCAAGGTTGGGCTACAACCCGGCTTCCTTCTCAGGTCACTCCTTCCGTATAGGCACAGCATCTTCAGCATCTAGCTCTAACACACCAGTCCACATCATTTAAAGACTGGGCCGCTCGAAATGCTCTATTTACAATACCTACATAGAACGACCAGAGAGGGAGCTTCGACAAGCTTTCAGAAATCTGGCTTTGTAACTTGCAATAAAGTGTGTTTACTTTGAATCCTACTTTTGCCCTCTTTTTATTACAGGCCTACTCGTACGTTGGTTTCGGCACACCTCAACCAACTTTGCATCTTCTTTTACATTCCATAACCTATTAGAAATTCCAAGCACAAGTTAAATGGCCATTAGGACTGAATTTGTGGGAGGAGTTATGGCCCCTATTTATACTCCTAGCCCCTTATCACCTTTGACATTCAAGCTGTTTGTCCCCACCCACCTACACCCATCTATATATACATTTCACCTTTGTGGGCCCTCTTTTTATTACAGACCTACTCGTATGTTGGTTTCGGCACACCTCAACCAACTTTGCATCTTCTTATACATTCCGTAACCTATTAGAAACTCTGAGCACAAATATATATATATATATATATATATATATATATATATATATATATGTGACGAGACCAATCTCGCCACTGTGCATTGGAGGAGCCTGGTTGCCTGCCTGCTTCCTTTTGACTATGGACCGGCATTTAAATACTTTATTTTCCTATGCAGAAAGGTCTATTCATGTATTTCTGCTCTGGCGTTCGGTAGATTCTCGGATTTACTGAATGAACTAATTTAACCCAGATAGCTATGCCATGGAGCCTATTTGTGTAATAAAATACTTTGGCTTCATGGCAATTGAACTGTGAGTGTGTGGTCTGAGAGCCATTCAGTAATAATGTGCGCTCAGACCTAAGCTATCTGGGGATATGTTGCATGTCTGTATTTTATGTAATAAATGTAACCTTGTGAATTTTATGTATTTTATTGTCTTTTGCTGCCATGTGTTCAATTGAGTTTTGTCTCTGTCCTTGGAGATAATTGGATTACTTCCCAATTATCTCCAGGATAGAAGACTCTGTGGAACTGGTTTTGGGCAGAAAAGCCATGCTTCATTTGGTCACAAAGGACTACAATCTATCTTTTGAACCACTGGACCAATTTGTATGATTTATGTTTGTATTTGGAGTATGCTGATTCTGAAAATGTAAGTTGTATGTGAATGTGATGAATACTTTTCAAGTTATGAATAATGTGGAAAAAATGTATTTCTCTGCTTGTGATAATTACATTACCTATTGTGTAAGGTTATTGTATCACAGGCAGAGGGGAGGATTTTGTGTGGGAGTGTCTGAGTGTATTGTATGTGTTTATTGGTTGTGTTCAAAAACCCTGTGGGTGATACTAAGGTGTATATAAGAACAATAAACCCACAGCTCTGTCTGTTCCTGCTTGACCCTCAAAACTGAGCCTTGTCTCGTTCTTGGGGGGATTTATTGTATGCTGTTCCAGTTTGACTGTTAGGAGGGTAAACCTATTTGTATGGTTTTTCCTATTCGGCTGTTTACGGCATTCATATGGTTTCCTGTTCGGCGGATTGGTGTTCTGCAGTAGCTGTGCCTGTGTCTCTGGAAGGGGAAGATCTCCTAAAGGGTGGTTTAACCCTTTTATGCTGAGGGTGCCGTTACAGTATGTGTATGTATATATATATATATATATATATATATATATATATATATATATACATATATACACACACACACACACACACACATTTGTAATTTAACTCTAAGTGTAATTTTATATTAATATATGTATATATTAATAAAAAAATACACTTAGTATGACTATATGTATATGTGTGTGTGTGTATGTGTGTATATATATATATATATATATATATATATATATATAGAAACTATACAATTTCTGGCACTCTTCCCAAATAATAATACATACCAGGTGCTTCTCTGTGCAAAATACTATAAACAAAGCAAAAAATGAGAGCACTCCATGGATTTGGTAAATCAAATTACTGTATTCAAATAGCACAAAAAAAAAAAAATCGACGTTTCGACCGTCTAGCGGTCTTTATCTTGATAAAGACCGCTAGACGGTCGAAACGTCGATTTTTTTTGGTGCTATTTGAATACAGTAATTTGATTTACCAAATCCATGGAGTGCTCTCATTTTTTGCTTTGTTTATATATATATATATATATATATATATAAAATTTCTTTTTTATTTTATTTATTTATTTAATTTATTTATTTATTTTTACTTTACTTTTTCACCAGCAGTGGTACTGCCTGTCCGTTCAGGTAGTCCCCCTGCTGGCTGCACTGTGGACACCTATGGGGGGCCATGTGACCACTCTTTTAGAGCAGTCATGTGTCCCCCGGGGGTCCTAAATCAGAGAGGGGGTACTGTCTAGGCTCCCACGGCGGGGGGAACTCCGGCGATCGGTAAGTACATGGGGAGGGAGAGGGAGGGTGGAGGTTAATTTATATTTTTATTATTATTTTTTATTTTTGTATTATTTTAACTGAGTGCCTCGACACAAGCAGAGCATCAGAAGCCTGCCTGATAGCTTCCAATGCTCTGCTCCACACTGCCGGGCGCCACGTGCGGCAAACCCAGAAGCGATCACTCGGGTGCCCGGCAGTGTGAGGGGTATTACACAATGCCTCAATATTGAGGCATCGTGTAATGCCCCTTGAAGCAGGCGGAAGCGATCATGATCGCTTCCAGCGCTCAAATTTACTGCGGACGTAGGAGGTACGTCCGCGGTCATTAAGGACCGTTTTTTGTCGGACGTACGCGGTCCTTAAGGGGTTAATATATATATAATATGTAAGAGTAAACCATTTAATATATATAATACGTAAGGCTATGTGTGTATATGTATGTATGTGTGTATATATATATATATATATATATATATATATTTCACGCTGGGTCTCGCACTCCTGCTCCCAGTCTTGTTTATTGCCTAGGTGCCACTCCGACCTCAAAATATGAAATACCTTATTGGAAGTGCACTCACATGACTCGATACTGTTGCCAAAAATGTGCCATTTATTCAAGCTTCAAAAGTTGATTACATAGTGTTCAACGTTTCAGTCCACTAGGGACTATTTTTTCAAGACAATCTAACAACGCTACTCATTGCATTTAAATATACACTGTGAACTGTTGATTGGAGGGTAAAGGAACACTAACGAGGTTCAATTACATCACGTGCATCGTGAGTATAACATATGGTACCAATTACTAAAGTGTTTAATTAATTATATATACAGTATTCAATAAAACCATTGAACATACCTAAAGTGAAAAAACTCAACTATTTACATATATACAAAACATAACAAAATGTTTTCCCCAAGCAGAGAATACATACTGGACCGGAGTGATCAATATACAATCAAAGTGGTATCACATACTGAGCAAGATACAGAGTTTCACTCTTAGAGACAGCTGTTAACTCCTACTACTCCAGGTCCAAGTATGTATCAGCATGGGGGAAATCTACACATAAAAGCAGTATAAACTCTGATACTTAACCACAAAATGCATTGAGTACATTCTTGCTATACGGACAGCATTGGCAAACAAATGTGCAAGTACTCCAGTGGCATGTCATTTTTTAGAAATGGGACACTCTTTGCCCTCATTGAGATTTATGGGGATAGATCATGTCCCAGAACTGTCTAGGGGTGGCAACCGTGAGATGCGATTGCTACAAAAGGAGGCATTTTGGATTTTTACATTGGACACTATGTCTCCCAATGGACTAAATGAAATTAATTCACTTCAATGCTTTCTACCAAGAAGATAGTCTGTGATATGCGTTCCACAGCATAACATGGATTCTATATTTTTAGTGATATTTAGTTGATCTACCCATTTTCTAGGATCTGTTATATTAATGAGTATTGGCATTATGCCGACTAGATTATGGATAGTGGATTTGTTAATATTATTTGGCTGGTTATGAATGAGCTATATGATTAAGTTAAGATCTAAATCCAGTTCTATAATCGACGAGTAATGTCTGATATGAGCGTTTGTAAATACTTTACTTTATTTTGTTGCTCTTTTGCAGTAAGTTTTTGTTGATAATTTAGTGCACCTTGTGGCCATATATCATTGTTTATACTGCTCTTATCATTTGGCTTTTTACGAATGAGTTGTATAATCGAGTTTAGATTCAAACTTATTTCTATAATTGACTAGTTATGTCTGATAGGAGTTCCTGCAAATACTTTATTTTGTTCGAGACTGAACCTTGTTGTTATCCTACAGTAAGAATGTACTCAATGCATTTTGTGGTTAAATATCAGAGTTTATACAGAGTTTGACAGGCTGTCACTTCCTCCCAGCCAACCGACATTACAGGGGCCCGGTCACGGTCTTAAAGGACCGCGGCACTCAACCGGGTCCCTGTTGAGCAGTGATGTATACCCGATGCTATAATCATAGCATCGGGGAAACTTTCCGCAGTACCCATGTGTGCACGCTGCGGCACCACGCAGTTTGGGAACCGCTGGGATACCAGTTATTCTGATGAAGAAATAGCTATGATTTTTGGAAAAAATTTTTACTCATTTCAAAAGACCGTTCATATTTTTTCTGTTTCAAGAGACAAAAATGCAATCATTTTAAAATACAGAAGAATAAACAGTCTTTATACACAAATTATGATAATATTAATCTAAATTAATACAGTAACGGATATGACATACTCAGGAGAGTTGTCAAATCAAGATGATATACTGGAGTATAAAAGTTACTGCAATATAATCTAAATGATGGATAGTGAAGACAGAGAAAATAGTCTACTAACTATTTAGATATATATTTACACGTTCACACTTCCTACAGTTCACACATTTCTAAATAGGTTTAAATAGATGCTTCTTTCAAACAATCAGAAACCAAAGAAAGCATACTCTTGTGCATACTAAATACTTTAGTTTATCTGGTACATTATGATACACCATATTTTAACTCTATTTGAGTGAATTTCACCATAGACAGTACTAACTAGAGAATGATAGAGTTTGGTTCCTTAGGTTTAAAATGTAAAGCTCACTTGGAGTGAATTTTAAAGGAACACTATAGGGTAAGGAATAAAAAACACATATTCCTGACCCTATAGTGTTAAAACCACCTTATTCCCTTAAATATAGCAAAATCTTACCTTTTTTACAAGTCTGCTGCTGGCTCTGCCCGTGATCTGCCTGCTTAACTGACATAATCATAAGTGATTCTCTCAGCCAATCACAATCCTTTCCCATGGGATTGGCTGAAACTGCCCAGGAGGCAGATCAGGGGAGTGACAGCAAAAGCCAAACACAGCCCTGGCCAATCAGCATCTCCTCATAAAAATGCATTTAATCAATGC
This sequence comes from Pelobates cultripes, assembly GCA_933207985.1. NCBI lineage: Eukaryota > Metazoa > Chordata > Amphibia > Anura > Pelobatidae > Pelobates > Pelobates cultripes. The sequence goes on from OW240918.1 coordinate 86,442,306, forward strand.
ATCTCTATGAGGAAAGTTCAGTGTCACCATGCAGAGGGTGGAGACACCGAATGGCAGTGCTGCAGTTTACAGCACTGCCCCAGGAAGCCTCATCTAATAGCCATCTGAGGAGTGGCCAGTGGAGGTATCCCTAGACTGTAATGTAAACATTGTCTTTTTTTTTATGCAAAAAGCCTTAATCGAATGATTATACTCACCAGAACAAATACAATAAGCTGTAGTTGTTCTGGTGACTATAGTGTCCCTTTAAATTCCCAACTATTCCCACTTATTTGCAACTGTGTACTGCAGCCTGCACTCAGGTTCCACTTCCAAAGCAAGCTTCAGAGTTATGCATCCATTATGTAGAAAACTAGAACTGTTGAACTTATTACCCAATAGCATGTCTTTCAAACAATCGCTGTACGGGGATGGTCAGTTTTCCAAGAAACCTCTTTATGATAGGACGACTTTTGGCAAATTTATCTTTTATTTCAATTTCCAAGACATCTGTTAGAAGTGCAACAAAGGAGTATTTCTGAAAGAAAATGAATACACATGTTTACATTTTTCATTTTCCAAAATAGGGTTGTCTTGTCTCTAAACTAGCATTACTGACTGTTAACCTTATTATATTTACATATTGCATGTTATTATGTGCCTAGAACATTTTTCTGGATGTCATTGAAAGGCACGTTATAACTTACTGTGATTTAAGTTTAATTTAGCTGATTTATTTTTTATAATTTTTTTATTTTTGGAGGGGACAGAAAACATTACAAGCAGGCATGAGGTGCCCCGAGAGCAATCCTCAAGCTTTTTCTCGCAAAACATGCGGGACATTTGCTTACTAGGCACATTTTTATATTATTGTTAGCTTATACATATCAGTTTGTGAGAGTAGTGTTACACTTTAATTAGGCTAGAACAGTATTTAAACTAGTCTGTGTGCATCACAGGTTATGCATGTTATATATGAAAGGAGAAGAAAAAACAGACGTAGGTGTTAAACATGCAAGTTGCCAGGCAGGCAGGTATATCATCGTTATGTGAGGAGGTGACAGGTTAACTGGGAGCATGGCCCATGTGTACAGTAATGCATAATGCAAGTGTGGGATGAATATTATGAGTGCAAAACCAATTAAAATGGGTGAGCGGTGAATGTTACTTTAAAGTCCTCTGTCGATGGAAAGTCTCTGCCCAAGAGGTGCCAATGTGGTATGGACAGCGTCTATTGTATTAGAGGCTTTGGGCTTATACCTCTGTGTGTCCCGGTCTGGGAGTGCTTGGTCAGCCGATACCCAGCGCATTGAAGGGTTATTGGATCGTTTGAAAGTCCTGCTGAGGCTCTGCCATGAGCAGCGCTGTGTGTTCCAATTGCTGTCTCATCTGCTCGTCACCGCAGGAACCGGCGTGGACGTTGCGGGTAAGTGTATTCTCCGTTTGGTGCTTTGGGGCTCTCCATGGCGTCAAGCAAGATCGGAGCGGTGAGTGAAGTTTGCTTGTTACTGGTTGCTGTTCGGGTCTTCGCTTCATGCAGGGTCTGGGGTGAGCTTGTGGGCCAATTCGGGCCAGAGTCGCAGTGTTGCTTGATCTTGCCTGTTTGTGTTTAAGCAGGTGGGATCTCCGTCTTTGGCGCCAACTTTTAGGTCCCGTCAGGCGGGGGCCTATGCGGTTGCGGTGGGTATGTGTGGGTCTTTTGATGGGTTTACGCACTTGAGCTTTAGTGTGTCGCTCCTTGCTCGCTATTTGTGCCCAGAAGGCGTCGAGCATGGCTTCGAGTTTGTCCATAATGCTGTGCTTGTCCGTGTGGCAGTTTTGAATGCACGTGGCGTCCGCCATTGTAAGTGCCCGTGTAGCATGGGGCTGTCCTGTATGTTCTGCTGTCAGCTTGCGCTTAAGCCCTGCTGCCTGGAAGAATTGGACCGGGATCACCCCCGCCGGTCCTGAGGGGGGGGAGTGGGTAATCGGCGGGCGCTGAGGTGAGGGGAGCAGCTGTCTCCCCCCTGCCCTGTCCACCACGGGCCGCAGCTTGCCGCCTTGAGTTCTCGCTTGCGGGAAACACTCGAGTCCAGTATCGGACGATTCACCAGGGCGCCCCCAGCATGGGTAGCACACCCCGGCTTCAATTCAGGCATGAGAACTGCTAGTATTTCCCTATAAACAGCCTGTGTGATGGGAGCTCATCCACCATGTGACTGCACTGCTTGCAGGTCAGGCCCCACCCCTAATTTAGCTGATTTGTACATATGTTGCATCATAATACAAAATATATTCATCCTCTTGCACATCCTCGACAAGGCAGAAGATATGTGAACACAGAGACAAGCAGACAAAACATATTCAAAAATTATGTTTTGACTTATTTTGACAAGTCTCCCTAAATCAAAAGTGTAAACCAGATGGAGACCATTTGCTTACTGTCTTTAGAAAGTTGTCAGTCAGACTTCACTGCTGAGGCCACAGAAGGCTGAAATGGTTTTCTAAATTGTATTTGTTTGCTGGTATTCGGCACTGGACTTGCCCTTGTGATTAGGATCAATCTGATCAGACATTTGCTTAGGTACTCTTTGTAATGGCAAGTGAGTTGCTTGAACAGCCTGCTCAGGCACTAATAGGAGGACAAACTACTGAATTTTTGGCCATTTTTAAAGTTTTCATCAACTCTATTGTGGTTCATTTGTATATAACTAGCAGGGCCAGATTAACATAGGGGCTGATGGAGCTGCAGCTCCAGGCCCATGCCCATGAAATAGGCCCATTGATTTAAAATAAAAAATAACTTTTTTTTTTTTTTTTTACACTACTCTTAGGGTTTCCATCTGTCATACTGGCAATACGAGTGCTGGTATTTTTCTCAGTATAAACAGAGAGTATGATGCAATATCAGCACTGGCCAGTAGGGGTCGCTGTGTGTGGAGAGAGGCAGGGATATGAAGTTCCAGCATATACCTCCCTGCCTATCTCTACTCATTGATCCACAGGGGAGCAGCTACAGAGAGTCCAGACAGAAACAGCCTACAGCTCAGGGAAGTGAGGGATTGGGGTGAAAGGCTGCAAGGAGACATGGGGACACTGAGAACCTAAGGGATATTGGGAGCAGTGGCATACTAAGGGGGGGTGGGGGGGGCGGTCCGCCCCGGGTGCCACCAGGGTGGGGGGTGCCATGACCAGCCCCGCCGCCCCCCCCCCATGCTGCAGCCGCCCGAGCGCTCTGTAGAGAGCCTCAGGCGGCTGCAGCTTTGCCCGGGCGGTGCGTCCATGAGGGCGGACCGCACCGCCCGGGCGCAGCCTGAGGAAGGGGGCTGACAGGAGGGAGCGCTCAGCGTTGTAGCGTGGCCGAGCCCTGCAGCATTGATGGTCCGACGGGTACAGAGAGCAGCTGTCAGGCCGACTAACAGGAAGTGCACACCAGTGTGCATCCTGTTAGTCCCGCCGCAGAGACAGCTGCCTCTGTACCCGGGCTATCAGGGCCGCCACGCTACAGCAAAAGCAGGGGAGAAAGAGGAGAAAGGGGAGAAAGGGGGGGGTGAGAAAGAGGGGTGAGAAAGAAAAAAAAGGGGTGAGAAATGAGGGGGTGAGAAATGAGGGGGGGGTAAGAAAGAGGAGAAAGGAGGGGGGTGAGAAGAGGAAAAAGGGTGGGTGAGAAAGAGATAAAGGGGGGAGAAAGGGAGGGGGGTGAGAAAATGAGGGGGTGAGAAAGGAGGGGGTGAGAAATGAGGTGAGAAATGAGGGGGGTAAGAAAGAGGAGAAATGAGGGGGGGTGAGAGAAAGGAGGTGTAGAATGAGGAGAAGGGGGGGTGAGAGAAAGGAGGGGGGTGAGAAATGAGGGGGGGTGAGAAAGAGAAAGGAGGGGGTGAGAAAGGAGGGGGGCTGAGAAAGAGAAAAGGAGGGGGGTGAGAAAGAGGGAGAAGGTGAGAAAGAGAAAGGAGGGGGTTAGAAAGAGGGTGAGAGAGAAAGGAGGGGGGTGAGAGAGAAATTAGGAGGGGGAAGAGAAATTAGGAGGGGGTGAGAAAGAGAAATTAGGAGGGGGAGAGAAACTGAAATTAGGAGGGGGGAGAGAAATTGAAATTAGGAGGGGGGAAGAGATATTAGGAGCCCTTACACATGCAAACACAATTTCACACAATGCATTCCTTACACACATATCAGGACATCCCTTACACACTCCACCCCCTGTGAACAAACTCATTGGTGGAACATGAAGGTGGACCCTGGGACCCAGACCTTGAGCTGTGTAAAGGACCCCCAAAAAATGGAGCTGCTTCCCGTTCTCCCAGAACATTGATTTTTGTGACCACAGTTACAAACCGCCTCCAGATAGCCTGTTCTGCACCAGACCAGTGGAGCCAGACTGCAGCTAGAGCCCATCATCATCCTCATCTGGTTGTAAGTAGACAATCTAGTATATTATTCATGGCACTAAGCTCTAATTTACCTCACATTAAATAAATACTATAGTCCCCAGAACCACTTCAGCTTAATGTAGTGGTTCTGGTGTCTATAGCCTGTCCCTGCAGGCCTTTTAATGTAAACACGGCGGCACTGCAGCACTGGTGTTAGTTAACATGGCAAATCATATGGGTGGGGCATTGTGATGTCACATGAGGGGGGCGGCAAACTTTACTTTTGACTAGGGCGGCAAAAATCCTTGCACCGGCCTTGGCTGGAGGGGGCTGTGTGAGCTGTGGCCGCACAGTGTTCCATGGTAGTTAGGGTGCCGTACAGCTCACACAAGCAAACAGCTGATAAACTGGCCGCACAGAGGAAATGTGTATGTGTGACTGTCTGCCTGTGACTGTGTGTGACTGTCTGCCTGTAACAGTGTGTGACTGTCTGTCTGTAACTGAGTGTGTGACTGTCTGCCTGTAAATGTGTGTGTGGGGCTGCAGGGATTTTGTAGAAGGGGGCGGGGGTTTTGTATTGGGACAGGAGTCTTTATAAGGGGGGATAAGCAGGGGATTTGTGGAAGGGGGTTGCGGGGGTTTTGTAGACGGGGCAGTACAGGAATTGTAGAAGGGGCAGGACAGAGGTTTTGTAGGAGGGGCAGGGCAGGACAAGGGTTTTGTAGGAGGGGCTGACAGCGGTTTTGCAAAGTTTACAAATTGTAAAAAAAAATGAAAGAAATCCTTTAACTTTTTTACAGGTTTTTTTTTGTTTTTTTTGGGTGGGGAGGGGAGGGGGGTGCCAAGCACAGGATCCGCCCCGGGTGCCAAATGCTCTAGGTATGCCCCTGATTGGGAAACATTATTATATTTATGTAGCACCAACAAAATCTGTAGAGCTTTACAATGGGTATTATAACAGACACTTGGGGACACTGAGACACTAAGGGGCATTGGGAGACATTAGGACATAGACACTTGGGGACACAGAGACACTTGATGACACTGGGATATATGGGGACACTGAGACACTAAGATCTTGGGAGACATTATGACACAGACACTTGGTGACACTGGCAGACATGGGGACACTGAGACACTAGGGACACAGTGTCTCCATGTCTCCCAGCTAGTGTCTCAGTGTCCCTGGTATCTCAGTGTCCCCATGTCTTCAAGTGTCCTCTGGTCTCCCAGTGTCCCTAGTGTCTCAGTGTCCCAATGTCTCCCAGTGTCCCCAAGTGTCTCAGTGCCCCATGTCTCCCAGTGTCCCCAAGTGTCTCAGTGTTCCATGTCTCCCAGTGTCCCTAGTGTCTGTGTCCCCATGTTTCCCAGTGCCCCAAGTGTCTCAATGTCCCCATGTAAGTGGCAGCTAGTGTCCCTAGTGTCCTGGTGACATGGGGCCCTGGGACACATGGGGACACACAGACTAGGGGACACTGGGAGACATGGGGACATAGACACTAGGGGACACTGAGAGACACAAGAGGACACAGTGGGACATGGGGCATTGAGACTGTGATAGGGTTACTGGGAGACCTGGGGACCCGACACTAGGGGACACTGGGACATGGGGACACTGGGAGACAAGGGGAAACCCGGAGACATGGGGCACTGGGAGACTATGGGACACTGGATCACTGGGTGACATAGGCACACTGGGAGACTTGGGGACACTGATACAAAGGGACACTGAGATAGTGGGAGACTTGAGACACTGGGAGCAAACGATCGATACCGCAGCATCAAACTGTAAGTAGTTTTTTGGTGATCTTACAGCATTATCTCTTATGTCACTCCTTGTGCTTTACATCATGTGATGTCACCCATATATAATTAATTATGCAAATTAGCAAGGCCGGTATGTTTTTCGAAAAAAGTTGGCAACTGTGACGAAGTGCCCTTCACCACTAGGTCCTGGAGAGGCCTGCTTGCCAGCCTCCTCCCCTGTGACTATGACTCTTTGATGTATTTGGATTTAAAACCCCTATTCAACCTTCAGACAGACTATTTATGTAGGCTGCTTTATTTCTCTTATGTTTTAGTCACCCTGTACCCATTATAGGTGCAGGGTGTGTGTAATGTAATTGTTTATAGTGTGTGTGTGTGTACTGTGTAATGTATTGCCTGCTCTCCTGTACTGCTGAGGTTTGCTACCAACTAGGTGGGTTTGGCTATGGAGCTTGTCTAGTGCCCTCTATTGGTAGCAACAGCAATATGCACTACCTGAATAGCAAGACTGGTTCATTTGCATATTCGAGTAGATTTGCATATTGCTAATTCTGCAGACACGTGAGATTTTCTGTTAAATATTGTCTCCCCCACCCCTTTAAAAATGTGCCATTGTGTTGTGATAAGTCACTATGTGTTGCCTGCTATGGTTTGACTGTTTGTGATTTTATTGCGTTTTCACAGCAATGTTAATGTTGTGACCCTATGGGCTGGTCCCAAGGGAAATAAAGGTTTAGACAGTTCTTCTTGATCCCATAGCCTTGTCTCGTTATTGGAGGGAGCTGTTATAATCACACTGGGGATTGCTATGCTCTGCCTAGTCCCCTGAGCTTGAATCACTTAGCTCTTTTAAGAGCTTGTTCCTGACACGCTCTCCTTGGAGGAGATGTCTTCACCACACAGTCCTGGATGCTGGAGGTTCATACAGGGTGGAAGGTAGAGGGCTTTACCACACGGTCATGGAGGACAGAAGCTGATCCAGGGTGGAAGGAAGACGGCGAGACTCCAGTCAAGCTACAGCGGTTGCAGAGTCTGCGGTGGTTGTGGTGTCTGCTGCAGGGCTTAGAGTCCTCAGGAAGCGCTAGGAGCATCCTTCAATGGAGGTACCCAGTCGGGGTGCCAGGTGATCCGTTACAGCAACCCTAACTAATTTTTACATACTCTTGCTTAAGTATGGAAAACCTAAGAGGCATGTATGAGAACAAAGCTTGTGTGGACTGGCTGGCAATGAAATTAGTTAAGGTAATGCTGACTTTGGTCTCTCAAACACTGTGACATGTTCCCTTTCTTCTACACTCACTACATACAGTTTTTTTTCTGTCCCACACTATATACCAGGAGCTTCTGCCTCCTAGTAAGAAGGTGAGGAGACAAGTAGACCAGAGAGTGCTAGGGGACAGTGCTTAGAAAGCGCTGAGCGAGCGCATCATTAGACATATATATGCCATACTCAGGGTGCTTTCTGCATAGTATGCCCTTAGTTGACCAGCTTGCATGATTGGCAGGCAGTCTTTGGCCAAACATGCTCCCTTTTTTGGGCATGTTCGATCCTTTTGGCAGGTTATGTGACATGCATAAGTGGCACACACTTTTACCGCACCCATTGACTTTCTGATTCACTGGACACTGTTTTTAGGGGTTATGGATTTACTTGAAAGATGAAAACATAGGTTAGCATAGGGTATGTGTTTTCTTATAGCTGCTGTTTTCTTTCCCTCCATCACCTTCTCCATCAGATACATGATGCTTGGGACTATTTTAGTGTTTTTGATTCTGTAATTAGGCCCATCATAATAGTCAGCACCAGGCCCACTGGGCTCTTAATCTGGCCCTGATAACGAGTGTCTCACAAGTTAAAGCGGCATTGTCATGCCAAACTTACCTTTCCCCAATCGCTTTCTCTTCTCTTCCTCTCTGTTCTTTATTTCTTTATATCTAATCTAGTTTTCTCTAAAACATAAGACAAAGTAGGTACTACTTTGTCTTATGTATTTCTCCTATGCTTGACTAGTTTGCCCCACTTTCTGTGGTCAAAGGAATTTTCCCACAATACTCACCCTCTCCTCTGTTATCTCGTGATGCTTTTAGTTACATAGTTATATAGCTGAAAAGAGACTTGTGTCCATCAAGTTCAGCCTTCATCACATATGTTTTTGCTGTTGATCCAAAATAAGGCAAAAAACCTAGTCTGTAGCGCTTCCAATTTTGCAACAAACTAGGAAAAAAATATTTCTTGACCCCAAAATAGCAGTCAGATGTCTCCTTGGATCAAGCAGCTATTACCCCACTTAGAAATAATATCCCTGTTTGTTATGTTTTTGCAAGTATTTATCCAATTTTCCTTTCAAAATTCCCAAATCTTGGGGGGGAGGGAGGGGCTGCGCTTGAGCTGAATGGTCGCGTAGCGACTAAGCTCCCCAGCTGAAGGCTAGATCAGCGTTAAAAACAGCAAAATATCAGCAAAAACCACTCCACTAATCTGGTGTAGACCACAATGTCCCAATGGGGGGCACGGAAAACGGCGGATAAAAAGGAGAAACACTCCTTTTTCACAGCGAAACGGGCAAGATTACGGACGGCAGTGCAGCTATCACAAGATGGCGACAGCAGTGGAGAAGACAGAGATATGTCTAGGCGGCCATCCCCACAGGACACTATGCAAATACAGGGTGATCTGTTCAAGAAATGCTGGATGACATGGCTGTTAAAATTCAAGCGACAGTACAGTTAGCAAACTCAGGCGAGACATAATGGATTTAGGTAACCACATGGCCCACATGGAAAATTAGATGGCGGAATACGCTGAAGCACATAACAGCTTCGCAGAAAAAATGGAGGAGATGGAAGCTAGACTGGAGAAGCAAGAATTAAAATCCATGGATATGGAAGACAGATTCCGACGACAAAACCTGTGGATTAGAGGTGTCCCTGAAGATATACAAGTAGCAGACCTCACCGCCTTTTTGACATGGCTATTCCAGGCCCTAGCCCCTGATATCCAACCATCCATGCTCTTAATGGATAGGGCACATAGGGTGGCAAAACCACAACACCTACCTACTTCCACCACAAGGGACGTGCTAACGAAATTGCACTACTAACATGTGAAAGAAGCTCAAAAAGGCTGCAGCAAGACCTATCGGAGCAGTATAAGACCATCCAGGAATTTGCAGACCTATCTGCGGAGACACTACAACGAAGAAGTGCATTCAGGGACATAACATCTGAGCTGCGAATCAGAAGAATCCCATATCACTGGGGCTTTCCGACAAAATTACTAATCTCCAGAGAAGGCAAGATGCAAGTGGTCTCAGACTTCGCAGAAGGCAATCGCCTGCTACGCAGCTGAGGCATCTCCACAGCAACATCGGGAGAGGGCACCAAACGGTATGCAAAGATCCGGCAAGAATGGAGGACCGTCCGGCATTCAAAAGCCTCAAAGGTCATGGCAGAAAAGTGAAAGCGGTATGCGACGAACATTCCCACACTCCCGGTACACAAGAGACTTAGCTCCATAACGGAGCGCCCAAACAGATGGGGTGACATGACAACAACTCGTAAGATTCCATAGGTGGCCTGGGCCACGTCAGAGACACAACGCCCTAAATAGCCAAGGAGTTATTTGGCTTCCTTCCAGCCCTCCCCCCCCCCCACATGTTTTTTGCCTCGCAGGCTTGCAATATAGCCGCAGAGGTAGTACAGCCTAATGGGTCACCAGGAGACCACTTTAACATGGGTTAAAGGGTTCAAACACTCACGGTCACAGTATTAGGTTTACTCAGACAGGATAAGCTTTCTAAGATAGACTAGTACCAGAGCCGGAAGCGGAGGGCTGCTTACACTCCCCGCAGGTCGTAGCTAGTGGGATTAACTAGCGGGACATAGTTTTAGCAGGGAGACCAGTAAGGTCCAGATGTTTAAGTTATTTTTATGTTTATATGTTAAGTTTATTGTTTCTTTGGTTAATACTGAAAATGCATACTCAGTTGCCTATGACTACTTGCCAAGAGGTAACAGCAGGGGGCCACGACCAGGGCTAGACACAAACATAACACCACATGTGTACAGTTGTACAGAGGACACAGGCTGCATCAGGGGTTTACCTTTAAAGCATGCAAAGACTAGGGTCCAGAGAGGGGATATTGTAGGGCGCACACCCAGAATAAAAAACCAAGATGCACAGAGGTACACCATCGCACCTAGTAAACACTTCCATTGTGTATGAAAATATACTCGCATAATGTGCAAGGACTGAATATCCCTTACAAGAGACATATAGCAGCTGGTGATGTCTCTCCCAATCCAGGGCTCTTCACCTTCTCTACACACACTAAGAAAACCAGAAACCCCACAAACCTCATCACAATACCCTGCCCTTTATCCTTTATACTTACCAACATTCAGTGTGCACGCTGGAATGCCTGCTCCATCTGTAGTAATTTAAAATCAACAACCATACACAACTTTTTCCTCTCAAACTGCTTGCGCTTACAGAGACCTAGCTGTCCCCCTCTGATAGCGCTAATCCTGCCTCTTTATGTTTTGGTGGATTACAATTCTCTCACACTCCCAGACTCAACTGTAAAGGAGGTGGTGTAGGCATCCTTCTTTCCCCTCAATGTACCTTTCAACCAATCATAACTCCCCCTGCCATATCCTTTTCTACTTTTGAAGTTCACACTGTCCGCCTATTTAAACCCACTCCTTTAAGAATTGCTATCATCTACCGCCCCCCTGGTTATCCTAGACTATTCATTGAGCACTTTTCTTCCTGGCTTCCCCACTTCCTCTCATTTAGCACTCCTTCCCTTATACTTGGGGATTTCAATATCCCAATCAACAACCCCAATTGCACTGATGCCTCTCGTTTGCTCTCTGTAACCTCCTCCTTTGGCCTTACGCAATGGTCCAATTTAGCAACCCATACAGCGGGAAACACTCTTGATCTCGCCTTCACCAACCTCTGTACTGCCTCTAATCTCTCCAATATTAATTTTCCTCTATCTGACCACCATCTGCTGACTTTTGACATTGGCATAAATAAGACCCAATTGACACCACCATCTGAACATCAATCTCACAGAAACCTCCAATGTCTTGACCTAGAGCATGTCTCCACTAATCTCCAAACTCTTCTTTTACCTATCTCAAACCTCTCCTGTCCTAGTTCTGCAACATCCTTCTACAATTCCACCCTCTCCTCTCAACTAGACATCATGGCACCTTCTACATTTAGATGCCAAAGGCGCCCCCAACAACAACCTTGGCACACCAAGCTGACTCGATATCTCCAAAAATGCTCCAGAACTGCTGAACGCTGTGGGAGAAATTCTCACTGTGCATCTGACTTTCTCCACTATAAATTTATGCTGAGCTCATACAGCTTGGCTCTTTCCTCTGCAAAAGTAAATGACTTCAATACCCTCATAACCACACTCTCCCGTGAACGCAAACAACTATTTCACACATTTAACTCTTTTCTTCGCTCTATTGTTCCTCTTCCACCTACTAACTTGACTGCCTCAGACTTTGAAACTCACTTCACTGACAAAATCTCTACAATCAGGGAAGAGATCTCATCTTTCTTCTTCCCCCTTACAATACTTTCCCTAACTTCATTCCCTCTGTTGTTCTATTTGCACTCGCTACATTGGAAGAGGTTTCTGCTCTGCTCCAGTCCTCCCGCCCCACCACCTGCTCCCTAGATCCAATTCCCTCGCATCTCATCCATACTCTTGTCTTCTTCTCTTTCTCCACCTCTCACTAAAATTCTCAATCTCTCTCTCTCCTCTGGTATATTTCCATCGCCCTTCAAACATGCCACTGTAACCCCAATTCGAAAGAAGCCCAACCATGACCCTAACTCCCCATCCAACTACCATCCTATGTTGCTACTGCCTTTTGCATCCAAAATACTTGAAAGAATTGTGTATGCGAGATTGACAGACTTCCTCGAGTCCAACTCTCTGCTAGACCCGCTTCCGTCTGGTTTCCGCGCTAAGCACTCTGTGGAAACGGCACTGACCAAAGTATCCAATGATCTAGTTGCTGCAAAATCTTGTGGTCAGTACTCTATCCTAATTCTCCTTGACCTGTCTGCGGCTTTTGACACTGTTCACTAACAGCTTCTTCTCATCCTCCGCAATATAAGTCTTCAAGAAATTGCTCTCTCCTGGTGCTCTCCCTACCTCTCCCAGCGCTCTTTCAGTGTTTCTTTCTCTGGCTCTGCTTCTCCCCAACTCCTCTCTGTTGGTGTCCGCCAAGGTCCTTAGTCCCCTACTGTTCTCCATCTACACTGCCTCCCTTGGTAAACTCATTAGCTCCTTTGGCTTCCAATATAATTTCTATGCAGATGACACGCAAATCTACCTGTCCTCTCCTGATCTCCCCCGTCCCTCTTGACTAGTGTCTCTGACTGCCTCTCTGCTATTTCTAACTGGATGGCTGCCCACTTCCTTAAACTAAAAACTGAAATTCTGGTCTTTCCTTCCTGAAGTGTGGTTACTCCTGGGACTTAAAATTCTGGTTCTTGCTTTCAAATCTCTACATAATGCTGCTCCTACCTATCTATCCTCCCTAATACACAAGTATGTCCCATCTAGGTCCTTACGATCTGCTGAAGACTTACGTCTATCTTCTGTCCGTACTCCCACCTCTGATGATCACCTTCAATACTTCTCTAGGGCTGCACCATTCCTGTGAAACTCGCTTCCCTCCTCCATTAGATGCTCACCCAGTCTCCACTCCTTCAAAAAATTATTATCCACTTCTTCATAAAAGCGTATCAGTTAATAGCTCCTGACTGATTCCTTTTTTTGCAACTGTCACTAGTCTAATACTATCCTTACCTTTTTGTGTCACTTTACCACACTCACTCAAGCATGTAAGCTCATTGAGCAGGGCCCTCAACCCCTCTGTTCCTGTGTGTCCAACTTGTCTGGTTACAATTACATGTCTGTTCGTCCACCCATTGTAAAGCGCTGCAGAATTTGATAGCTGCTTAAATAATAACATAATAATAATAATAATAATAATAATAATGTGTGTTGCTTATTAGCCTCCCAGAAGCTGCGGTTTGCGGTGAACCGCAGCTTAATTGACGAATGGCTGGGCGGCCCTCGTTCGTATGAATGAACATGTGTCGTCGGCCATCTTAAACTGCTGAATGCCCATTATTTTACATGAACATCGCTGGGACCTCCCAGACTTTCATCCGTACGTTTATAAACATATGAACGCAGCGTCATTCGGTACTTTCATACTCACGAACTAGACTGACCCTGATGACTAAAAATTATGGAACTAATCCTGGGCTGAATTATGCCGAACGGTCGTTGAGAAAACTTTAACCCCATGGCGATCCAACTGTATTCATGAAATCTGAGCGCTTTTCGGATATTTTGAGCGCTCAGATCCAAGCTATCCGGGGATATGTTGAATATAGGAGTTGAATTATGTATAATATGAGATATATTTTTATGTGGTTTTGTTTACAGTTTAACTTTTATATTTTCTGTACCTGGAGATAATTAAGTTACTATGGCCACTTAAGCTAATTATCTCCATGTTGGAGGGTAGGGTTTAGAAAAATGCACTTTGTTATGATTGGTTCATGTTACTTGTGTTTCAGTGCCCCACCAGGTCCAGTGGGTGTTCCCTGGCCTGGAAAAACTTGTATAAAGCTGATGTATGTACCCATTTAAAACCAGTCTTCTTACCCTCAACTCACAGCCTTGACTCTTGTTGTAGGGAAATGCTAATCACCAGCTCTGCTCAGAGCTACAAGAATCTTCTACACTTACAGGGATATTGGTAGTTGCTGAAGTGGGACTCTTTGCTGTTCTCCCAGCTCGGGGAGAAGGACATCCAGGCGGTCCAACCCTCAGCTAGCCTGGGGCAACCGTAACACGGATTAATGTTGAAAAGACATTAGTGCATACGTACGTACAGGGTAACAAGGTGAGCAAACTTTTAGCCCAAAGACTGAAGGACAGACAACAGCAATCACTCATAGCAAACATAAAAAATAAAGAGGGCCAAAAATGACTACTGTCCGCACTTATGTGTACAGAATTCGCAAAATACCATAGCCAGCTTTACAACCTCAAGGATGACCCGAACAATACATGCCCCATGGCCTCAAGTATACCGAACTACTTATCCGAGCTCCCCTTACTCAGAAGCAAATCTTACTCAGAAGCAAATCTTAGCAGCGCTCATTACAGAGGATGAAATCCAAGACTGCATCAAATCCCTGCCTAAAGGAAAGGCCCCTCACCCTGACAGTTACACGAACACTTATTATGCAAAATTTTTAAAACCTTTGAACCCCACACGCATTCAACTACGCGACCCATACGGGGTCTTTCCCCTCGGAATTCCTAGCTGCTAGGGTAATCACACTCCCAAAACCAGGCAAACCACAAACTCACTGCCAGAACTTTCGCCCGATATCACTATTAAATTCGGACACTAAATTATATGCCAAATCTTGGCCACCCGACTCAAGACAATCCTCCCATCAATCGTATCAGACGACCAAGTGGGCTTTGTACAGGGGCGACAAGGACCAGACAACACGAGGAAAGTGATGGACATCTTTCAGACAATTCTCAAAGACCAGACACAAGGACTGTTGATTTCCCTTGATGCTGAGAAAGCATTTGACAGACTGACAAGTTGGCTATTTCTAGAAGCACTCCTTCAAAAATTTGACTTCCCGCAAGTATATCTGACAGCTGTTAAAGCTTTATACAGCCTCCCAAATGCTTTGGTATCAACTTGAGGGTTCCTGTCAGACCCATTCAACATTACTAATGGCACGCGACAAGGTTGCCCTCTATCACCGCTCCTCTACGTACTTGCCCTAGAACCGTTAGCAGAATCTATAAGACGTAATCCTAATATCAACAGCATACAGATAGGTGATCATGAATACAAACTTAATTTTTTTTGCCGATGATGTCCTGTTAACACTATCCCAACCAACCATCTTCCTCCCCAACCTTCAAAAAGAACTAAATCACTACAGCACACAATCATACTATAAACTCAACATCACAAAACCCAAGCGATGGGAAAAGGCATAGATAAGAGTACTATGGAGAAACTTCAAAGGGAGTTTAATTTCGACTGGAGACAGGACTACCTCACATTTCTAGGCATCAAATTGACAAAATTGCAGCACTCTTTGTTTAAAAGGAACTATCAAAAATTCAGTGTAATAGTTGCTATGCATTTGTTTCACGTTCCACTTTTTGGAGGTTTGGCTGTTGTCTAATCTGTAGACAGTTCTCTATCTTGCGGCAGGAGATTGTATTTTTGAAGTCTGAGATTTGTAAATTATCTGGTGAACAAACTCAGACTGGAACTGCTGCAAAGTCATTGCCGCAGAGACATACTAGGAATGGCAGATGGATTACTGTAGGATCTGGTAGACTTAGAGTTGTGGATAAAAGGCATTTTGCACAGTCTGTTGATCTACATAATTCATTTTCAGAGTGTAATGGTGTTGTAGAGAGATGCACTGAGGCTAGTGGTGTTGTGGAGAGAGGCACTGAGGCTAGTGGTTTTGTGGAGAGAGGCACTGAGGCTAGTGGTGTTGTGGAGAGAGGCACTGAGGCTAGTGATGTTGTGGAGAGAGGCACTGAGGCTAGTGGTGTTGTGGAGAGAGGCACGGAGGCTAGTGGTTTTGTGGAGAGAGGCACTGAGGCTAGTGGTGTTGTGGAGACCGGCTTGGAGACTATGGTTAAAACTAATAGAAAGCAGTTGTTGTTGGGGGATTCGATCATAAGAGGTGTGGAGATGGACGATGGTGGTCTTGTGAGGTGTCTTCCCGGAGCTATTGCTCACAGAGACAGGAGACATATCTGTAATATTGTTAAGCAAGCAATTGGATTTGGATTGGATGTACTTGTCCATCTAGGGACAAATGACTTGGCTTGCAATGAGGTTTCAGAGGTTAAGGAAGTTTTTAGTGTTTTTGCCAATGATATACGGCAGGTTGCTTCCACACTGTAATTCTCTGAAGTTCTGCCTGTGCATAACACTTAGAACGACAGGCGGATGCGTATTAGGGACTTTAATTTGTGGCTTGGTGAATGGTGTCGGGAGCAAGGATTTGGCTTTATTTCTCATGGTAGCTCTGTTTGGAATGGAAATAAGCTGTACAAAAAAATGGTTTGCATCTTTCTCAAAAGGGAACAAATGTTCTCAGTGAGCAGTTCAGAGGTTTTGCTAGGATGTATTTAAATTAGGAGGGGGAGGGGGGGCAAAAGGGTGATAAAACATCAATCTAATTGTCCCCCAAAACAAGGACTGAAGGTGCCTGTAGCAAGTGTGTTAAAAAATGTTTAAGCTTAGAGTCATGTCTACAAATGCTCGCAGTTTAGGGAAAAAGATCCATGAACTTGTGGCAATAATGGCAACTGATAGTGTAGATTTAGTCACTGTTACTGAGACATGGTATAATGAGAAAAATGACTGGGACATAACAATACCATGGTACTCTTTTTTTATATAGAAAAGATAGGGAAGGCAAGAAAGGGGGAGGGGTGGCCATGTATATGAAGGATAGCATAAAATCTAGCCTAATAAAAGTTAGTGAGGCGAACATAGAATCTGTTTGGGTTACGTTAGAATTTTGTAATCACACAGTAACTTGTGTAGGTGTGATTTATAGGCCCCCAGGACAAATTGAAGAGTTAGATAATCTACTAGTTGAGGAAATAGCTAAAATGACAATGAAGGGGGAAGTTATCATCATGGGTGACTTTGATCTTCCTGATGTAAATTGGAAAACAAAATTAGCTACTTGTGCCAGGAGCACACATATTCTAAACTTCCTACTGGGATTGTCTCTAAAACAAGTTTTTGAGGAGCCAACTTGTTAAGAGGCCATACTTGATTTAGTGTTAACAAATGGAGATTTGGTATAAGATATTACTGTAGGTGAAAGTTTAGGATCCAGTGATCATCAGTCAGTGTGGTTTAATATAAGAACAGTGACTGAGTCACACCACACAAAAACAAAAGTTTTAGACTTTAGAAAAACAGACTTTTCTAAAATTAGAATATGTGTAGAGGAGTCATTATCAGACTGGAGCAATTTAAATGGAATCCACGAGAAATGGGATTATTTAAAAGCTGCACTATTGAAGGAAATAGAAAATTGCATTAGGCTTGTCAGTAAAAGCAAAAATTCAAGAAACCACTGTGGTACTCCACAGATGTGGCCAAAATATTTAAAAACAAATAGGAATTATAAAAAAACCCAGAGTGAGGAAGACAAAATGATCTATAAGATTAGGCAGAAAGAGGCTAAGCAAGTTATAAGAGCTTCCAAATCACAGACAGAAGAGAAAATAGCACAGTCAGTAAAAAAGGGGGAGAAAACATTTTTTAGATACATTAAAGAAGGAAGGTATGTGGAAGAGGAGGATAAAGGTCTAGCTGACTGCCTCAATTAATATTTGTGTTCTGTATTTACAGATGAAAATGAAGGAAAGTGACCTCAGTTAAGAAAAAGGATAAATGAGTAATTTATTACACGTGAGTTTACAGAGGAAGAGGTTCTATTTCAACTGTCAAATGTAAAGACAAATAAGTCAATGGGACCTGGTGGAATACATCCAAAGCTATTAAAAGAGCTTAGTGGTGTACTAGCAAAACCATTAACAGATTTATTTAGCCAATCACTGTTAACAGGAGTAGTCCCAGAAGATTGGAACTTAGCGAATGTTGTGCCCATTTACAAGAAAGGTAATAGGGAGGAGTTGGGCAACTATAGGCCAGTAAGCCTTACTTCAGTAGTGGGAACAGTGATGGAAACCATGTTAAAGGAAAGGATTGATGAACATCTAAAAACACATGGATTTCTAGATCATAGACAACATGGGTTTACTTCAGGGAGATCATGCCAAACTAATCTTATTGATTTTTTTGATTGGATAACTAAAATTATAGATCAGGGTGGTGCAGTAGACATTGCTTACCTAGATTTCAGTAAGACTTGACACTGTTGCACATTGAAGGCTTATCAATAAACCGCAATCTTTAAGTTTGCATTCCAATATTGTTCAATGGGTAAGGCAGTGGCTGAGTGACAGGCAACAGAGGGTTGTAGTTAATGGAATATATTCAAAGCTTGGACTTGTCACCAGTGGGGTACCTCAGGGATCTGTCCTTGGACCCATTCTGTTTAATATTTTTATTAGTGATATTGCAGAAGGTCTTGATGGTAAGGTATGTCTTTTTGCTGATGATACTAAGATATGTAACAGGGTTAATGTTCCAGGAGGGATAAGCCAAATGGCAAATGATTTAGGTAAACTAGAAAAATGGTCAGAATTGTGGCAACTGACATTTAATGTGGATAAGTGCAAGATAATGCATCTTGGACGTAAAAACCCAAGGGCAGAGTACAGAATATTTGATAGAGTCCAACCTCAACATATGAGGAAAGGGATTTAGGGGTGATTATTTCTGATGACTTAAAGGTAGGCAGACAATGTAATAGAGCAGCAGGAAATGCTAGCAGAATGCTTGGTTGTATAGGGAGAGGTATTAGCAGTAGAAAGAGGGAAGTGCTCATGCCATTGTACAGAACACCGGTGAGACCTCACTTGGAGTATTGTACACAGTACTGGAGACCGTATCTTCAGAAGGATATTGATACCTTAGAGAGGGTTCAGAGAAGGGCTACTAAACTGGTTCAGGGATTGCGGGATACAACTTACCAGGAAAGGTTAAAGGATCTTAACATGTATAGCTTGGAGGAAAGACAAGACGGGGGGATATGATAGAAACATTTAAATATATAAAGGGGATCAACACAGTAAAGGAGGAGACTATATTTAAAAGAAGAAAAACTACCACAACAAGAGGACAGTCTTAAATTAGAGGGACAAAGGATTAAAAATAATATCAGGAAGTATTACTTTACTGAGAGGGTAGTGAATGCATGGAATAGCCTTCCAGCTGAAGTGGTAGAGGTTAACACAGTAAAGGAGTTTAAGCATGCGTGGGATAGGCATAAGGCTATCCTAACTATAAGATAAGCTTTATGGGTAAATATCTGCTTGGGGGAAAAGAAGGGAAACCAACTATTGGTTGGGATATGTTATAAACCACCTAATGTTAATATTGACGAGGAACAACAGCTGTTTGAGCAAATTGAGAAAGCTGCAAATCTGGGTAACACTTTAATTATTGGAGATTTTAATTACCCGGATAGAAATTGGGACAGAGGGACTAGTGCCTCAGCAAAGGGAATTAGGTTTTTTAAACTTGTTAAATGACACCTTCATGTCACAACTTGTGCAAGCACCAACTAGAATGGATGCTTGTCTGGACCTGGTTTTAACAAACAACGTTGATCTTTTGACCAACATTCAAGTAGGTGAGCACTTGGGAAATAGTGATCACAATATAGCGTCCTTTGAAATAAACTCAAAAAAACAAAAGCACATGGGGAATACTAAAACATATAATTTTAAAAAGGCTAATTTCAATAAGTTAAGGGAAGCTTTACAATATATTGACTGGCATAAACTCTTTAGTAAAAAGAACACTGAGGATAAATGGATCATCTTCCAACAAATATTACAAAGGTACATTTCTCAGTATGTACCATTGGGAAATAAATATAAAAGAAACAAATTAAAACCAACATGGCTTAGTAGAGAAGTAAAACAAGAGATTACAACTAAGAGAAGGGCATTTAAAGCATTTAAATCGGACAAATCAGATGCATCTTATAAAAAGATATAAGGATGCAAATAATGCGTGCAAAAAGGCAATTAGACTTGCTAAACTTCAAAATGAAATAATGATAGCTGAAGAGAGCAAAACCAACCCCAAAGCATTTTTTAAGTACATAAATTCTAAAAAAAAACAAAATGAAAGTGTAGGTACACTAAAAACTGAAACGGGGGTGTTAATTAATGAAGACCAGGAAAAGGAAGGAATTTTAAATAACTTTTTCTCCTCCGTATATATTAAGGAAGAACCCATGGCAATAGATGTGCAAATGATTGCTACTTAAAACTTGCAGAATAATTGTAATTGGTTAACTCAAGACAAGGTGCTGCAGCAACTAAAGAAAGTTAATATAAACAAAGCTCCAGGGCCTGACGGTATCCATCCACGTGTACTTAAGGAACTAAGTGCAGAAATAAGTGAACCTCTGTTTTTAATCTTTCAAGATTATTTTCTTTCAGGAAGTGTTCGAGGATTGGAGGAAGGCAGATGTGGTTCCTATATTCAAAAAGGGTTCAAAATCCTTGCCTGGAAATTATAGACCTGTGAGCTTAACTTCTGTGGCTGGTAAAATATTTGAAAGGTTATTAAGGGATATTATTCAAGAATTCCTTGAGAAGAACATGGTTATCAGCAAAAATCAGCACGGTTTTATGAAGCACAGGTCATGTCAAACTAACTTGATTGCGTTCTACAAAGAAGTAAGTAGAAGCATAGATCAGGGTGTTGCAGTGGATGTGATCTATTTGAATTTTGCCAAGGCATTTGATACAGTTCCACACAATAGATTAGTGTTCAAACTCAAGGAAATCGGTCTAGATGAAAATGCTTGTTCTTGGGTAGAACATTGGCTTAAAAACAGAGTACAAAGAGTTGTCATTAACGGTAAATTTTCAAGCTGGACAGAGGTGGCAAGTGGTGTCCCTCAGGGGTCTGTTCTGGGACCCCTTCTATTTAACATGTTTATAAATGATCTTGAAGACCGCATTGGAAGTCATGTTTCAGTGTTTGCAGATGACACACAACTCTGTAAAATAATACAATATGAGCAAGATATTACTTTGTTGCAGAGGGATTTAGATAGACTGGGGACTGGGCACTCAAATGGCAGATTAAATTTAATGTTGAAAAATGCAAAGTTATGCACTTTGGTGTAAAGAATACACAAGCAACGTATACCCTTAATGGAAGCGAATTAGGGATAACAACACACGAAAAGGACTTGGGAATTGTTATAGACAACAAACTATGCAACAATGTGCAATGTCAATCAGCAGTGGCCAAGGCCAGTAAGGTATTGTCATGCATGAAAAGGGCATTCATTCTCGGGACGAGAATATCATTTTGCCTCTTTATAAATCACTGGTAAGACCCTATATTGAATATGCTGTACAATTTTGGGCACCTGTTCTAAAGAAGGATATTATGGCACTAGAAAAAGTGCAGAGGCGGGCTACAAAATTAATAAAAGGAATGGAACATATTGGCTATGAAGAAAGGTTAACAAATTTAAACCTATTTAGTTTAGAAAAACGTCACCTGAGAGGGGATATGATAACATTATACAAATATATTCGGGGCCAATACAAACCATTGTGTGGAAATCTATTCACAAACCGGACCTTACATAGGACACGAGGCCATGCGTTTAGACTGGAAGAAAGAAGATTTCGCCTAAGGCAAAGGAAAGGTTTTTTTACTGTAAGAACAATCAGGATGTGGAATTCCCTGCCTGAGGAAGTGGTTTTATCAGAGTCCATACAGATGTTCAAACGGCTACTAGATGCATACTTGCAAGAACAGAATATTCAAGGATATAATCTTTCAATGTAGGGTAATAACCGCTTGATCCAAGGATAAATCTGACTGCCATTCTGGGGTCAAGAAGGAATTTTTTTCCTAGCTTGTTGCAAAATTGTGCTTCAAACTGGGTTTTTTTTGCCTTCTTTTGGATCAACAGCAAAAAACAAATGTGAGGAAGGCTGAACTTGATGGACGCAAGTCTCTTTTCAGCTATGTAACTATGTAACTATGTAACTATGTAACTATAAGGCCAGGGACTAATGAAAGTATTTAGAAAAGTGGACAGACTAGATGGGCCGAAAAGAGAAAAAATCAGCGCACTACTGCCACACAGATAAATAAAGAAGGCAGCACCTCTCAGAGGGGAGTCCCCTATAATCCCCTAAATATAAAAGGTAAAAATAAATAAAAATGAATAAAGGTGCGCCTAAAATGTATAATAAAACATATACAAAGTATAAAATAGAATAATAAAAGTAAATATAAAATGGTAATGATAAATATAAAATGGTAATAAACAATAGTCCAAAACACTTATCAAGAGTCCGTAATGGTGAGTTCTTTTGAGGTAACAGGAAATCCTGAGACGTCAAATGGAGTGGAATCTTCACAATGGTGTACTCGAATCCAGTGAAGAATATATGAAAGGGAAACAGAAACAGGAACTCCAATGGTACAGTATATCAGTGAGAATAAAATTCTAAAATAGTAAGATAGCCGTACTCACACTCTTCAGAGCTACATCCCAGCTCTGATATTAAGCGCGTGAAGTGGAACAATCACCACTCAAGGATATGTAAAGTAGTGTTTGATTGGAGAGTTTCTGGCCTGGATTCCGTTTTTGAGTAAATATTATCCAACCCAAAATGAGAGAATAAGAATATAGTGCTCTCTGTACACAGTACAGCGAAAGGATGTAAAGTAGATTACTTACATTCTATAGAGCAGGTCTATACTGCTCGGTATAAACGCCTGGGTGGTATAATCCCCACCTATGGATTCTTTGGGTTCCTTATGGGTGTAGATCAGGTGCACAAATAAAAATAAAATTATAAGTAGGAAATATAAAAAGAATATAAAGAGAAATGGCAATAAAGTGTTCTATGCCAAATAGAATTCTTTATTATAAAGTAATTAAAATAATATCTAGACGCGTTTCGCCTCAAAAGGCTTCATCAAGTAGATAATAGATCTACTTGATGAAGCCTTTTGAGGCGAAACGCGTCTAGATATTATTTTAATTACTTTATAATAAAGAATTTTATTTGGCATAGAACACTTTATATTCTTCACTGGATTCGAGTACACCATTGTGAAGATTCCACTCCATTTGACGTCTCAGGATTTCCTGTTTCCTCAAAAGAACTCACCATTACGGACTCTTGATAAGTGTTTTGGACTATTGTTTATTACCATTTTATATTTATCATTACCATTTTATATTTACTTTTATTATTCTATTTTATACTTTGTATATGTTTTATTATACATTTTAGGCGCACTCTTAGACTAGATGGGCCGAATGGTTCTTATCTGCCGTCACATTCTATGTTTCTACGTTTCTATATACAGAGATAAAAAACACATTAAAGACATGGGACGGAAAATACATATGCTGGGTGGGCAGATGCGCGGAAATCAAAATGGTAATATAACCCAAAATCCTCTACCTTTTTCGTACGCTACAAATCCCCGTCCCTATGAAGTTCCTTAAGGCTCTACAGATGACTTTGATGTGGTTTAGCTGGAAAAAAAACACAAAAACCAAGGGTGTCCTGAGGGCTCCTGTCTCGCAAAGTACAGGAAAGGAAATTCCCCAATGTGAGGGAACACTACAGGGCCACACAGATGGCCAACATTCTCTTCTGTCACTCCCAGATCCACAAGTGTGATAAGTGGACACTTATCACACTTTTTTATGGATACCCAAAGAGTTGAGACCTTCCGCCTCCCAGATGTTACCTACCACCAAAGTGATGTTTTCCGCCTGGGACACTAATAGACACAGGGTCTGCTCACCTGCCAAATGGTCCCCAGCGACACCACTGAAAACCGTACACATACTTAAAACCACATTTAACTTCAGACTATGGGCAGCACACAATGTGACCCATCTCCCGCACACTGCCCAATTCTCGTATTTACAAATACACCACACACTTAAGGGAGAGAAAAGACACAAAGTGAGAGAGGGAAATCCCATACACATGACCCAGTTTGAACACATGTGCCTAAATGTACTACAGCAGAAAAAAAACACTCTTGTTCTAGTATACCACACTCATAGAGGAGCCCCAAGACCAAATCTGGTGATTTCAAACAGAGTGGATCAAGGCTATAGGGAAAGAGCTACCACCCCACACATGGAAAAAGGCCTATGTAGCGTTCAGAGGCCTTTCAACCCTTTGCCTCACACTTCAAAATCTCTGGGAAGTTACTATACAGGTGGTACCTGACACCTGATAAAATAACCAGAATGTATAAAACACCAGACAATAACTGCTGGAGATGTCAGGCGGTCCCGGGAGACACCTTACACATCTGGTGGGCTTGCCCAAAGCTATCAGCTTATTGGACAAAGGTAGAGGAGTTGTTATCTGAAAGCACTGGTATGCAGTTCCCACCAACTATAGAAACACATGCCACTAGGCCTCACGAAAACCGATATGCAAACTAGCGTTTCTTATACTGGTAGCGGCAGCAACGCTGTGAGCAAGAAATTAGAGATCAACAACGACACCCTCCACAGGGGAACTAATAGCTTTAATTTTCACAAATGTAGAGTATGAAAGATATGCAGCACTACATTGGCAATTGCATTCTATGAAGAAGTAGAAGTATAGATCAGGGTGTTGCAGTGGATGTGATCTACTTGGATTTTGCCAAGGCATTTGATACGGTACTTCACAATAGGTTAGTCTTCAAACTAAAAGAAATTGGTCTAGATGAATGTTCTTGTTCTTGGGTAGAACATTGTCAAAATTAACGAGTTGTCATTAATGGTAAATTTTCAGGCTGGACAAAAGTGGTAAGTGGTGTCCCTCAGGGTTCTGTTTTGGGACCACTTCTATTTAACATATTTATAAATGATCTTGAAATAGGCATTGAAAGCCATGTATCAGTGTTTGCAGATGACACAAAACTTTGAAAAGTAATAAAATGAGAGCAGGATATTGCTTTGCTGCAGAGGGATTTGGATAGATTGGGGAACTGGGCACTAAAATGGCAGATTAAATTTAACGTAGAGAAATGCAAAGTTATGCATTTTGGGGTTAAGAATGCACAAGCAATTTACACCCTAAATGGTAGTGAATTAGGGATAACCACACACAAGAAGGATTTGGGAATTGTTATAGACAACAAATTAGGCAGCAATATGCAATGTCAATCTGCAGTTGCTAAGGCCAGTAAGGTTTTGTCATGTATAGATAGGGGCATAAATTCTCAGGATGAAAATATAATTTTGCCTCTTTATAAATCGCTGGTAAGACCACACCTTGAATATGCTGTGCAAATTTGGGCACCTGTGCTAAAGAACATGGCACTAGAAAAAAGTGCAGAGACAAGCTACAAAATTGATAAGGAATGGAGCATTTTAGTTATGAAGAAAGGTTAAATAATTTAAATATGTTTAGTTTGGAAAAACGGCTCCTGAAAGGAGATACGATAACTAGTGATGTCCCGAACGGTTCGCCAAATGGTTCGTGAACGGTTCGCCACGGACTCATCAAAGAGTAAACTTTGACCCTGTACCTCACAGTCAGCAGACACATTCCAGCCAATCAGCAGCAGACCCTCCCTCCCAGACCCTCCCACCTCCTGGACAGCATCCATTTTGAAGCTGCATTCTTAGTGAGCTGTCCAGGAGGTGGGAGGGTCTGGGAGGGAGGGTCTGCTGCTGATTGGTTGGAATGTGTCTGCTGACTGTGAGGTACAGGGTCAAAGTTTACTCAATGATGAGTCCGCGGCGAACCGTTCACGGCAAACTGTTCGGCGAACCATTCGGGACATCAGTAATGATAACATTATACAACTATATTCAGGGCCAGTACAAACTTTTATCTGGAAATTTGTTCATAAACAGGGCTATACATAGGACACAAGGTTACACATTTAGGCTGGAAGAAAGGAGATTTCATCTAAGGCAAAGAAAAGGTTTTTTTTTACAGTAAGAGCAATAAGGATATGGAATTATCTGCCTGAAGAGGTGGTTTTACAGATGTTTTAACTGCAGTTGGATAAATACTTGCAAAACAATAACATACAGGGATATCATTTCTAATTAGTGGGGTGATAGCTGCTTGATCCAAAGAGACACCTGACTGCTATTTTGGGGTCAAGAAGGAATTTTTTCCTAGTTTGTTGAAAAATTAGATGTGCCTCAAATTAGTTTTTTTTGTCTTCTTTTGGATCAACAGCAAAAACATATGTGAGGAAGGCTGAACTTGATGGATGAAAGTCTCTTTTCAGCTATATAACTATGTACACACAGAGGGAAGTAACCAGGCTGTGGCAGTCATATAGGGAGAGGAATCTGCTAAACTTGACATAAACAGATACAGCCCCCTCAACAATACATAACACAATACACAACACAAGAGAGGGCCCAGAGCCTTGGTGGAGCCCAGGATCAATGTGTCCAGTGACATGGAGCCAGAGGGCACAACATTTGGATAAAACACAAGTATAACAGGGGCAGGTACCCCAGACACAATAGGACTGCACGGGCAGTGGGTATGATGCAACAGCTATATTGAGTACTGCAGAGCTGACCAAACCTTGTAAATACGTTATCTCTTTTGTTCAACCGTTGTTCCAAGAGCTAGTCTAAAGTGGTACGTACGGGTTATCCTCCGGTCTGGACAACTTCCGTGCCAAGCCTGTTAGAGACAGGAGCACAAACTAATAAAAATGTATTGCCAATCATTTACTGCAACACAATGCTACCCTTCCCCGATTCTTTTCTGTATCCCAATTCCCATACTAATAAAAATTGTCAATAAAAAAAAATAATTCCCAAATGTCATGTCATTTAGACAGGGCGCCGATGAAACTACCGGGATTTTGTCCTAACACAATAAGAACAGTTTGTCCATTTGTGTTAGGAGGACATTTAGTATTTTCTGTTCGGATCAGAATTTCATTTGAATGAATGAAATACCAATCCTATTCGTGCCGTGTCTGCATCTTGCAGATGCTTATTCCCACGGTATTAAGGAGCTATACCGTGAGTAGGGGCATGTCTACTATAGAGTGAGCAACTACTGTTGTAAAAAAAAAAAAAGACCCTCCTCCCGAGCACCCACCCGTGCTGTGCGAGTGGGGCTATTAAACTGAACGGGGGATGAGGGTGCCATGAGCAGCGGGTGGGGGCCGTAAGTCTACCCTCAGCCTCCAACCATGAGCGGTGGGTGGGGGCCCTAAGTAAAAAAAAAAGAGGGACCAATTGTTCCCCCCCTTCGTTCCCCACTCATGAGCGGCAGGCAAAAGTAACAAAAGGGGGACGGCTATTGTTCCTCCCCTGCCCCCACCCATAAGCAGTGGGTGGGGGCACTAATTAACAAAATGGGGGGGTTATTGTCTCCCCTCCCAACCCCCTCCAATGAGCAGCAGATGGGAGCCCTAAGTAACAAAAGGTATGGGGGACCTATTGTCTCCCCCCAGCCCCCACCCACCGCTCATGGGTGGGGTCCAGGGAGGAAACAATAGGTCCCCCATCCCTTTTGTTCCTTATGGCTCCCACATGCTTAGTGACAACAATTTATTTTATTTATAGTTATTTGTTTTTTTTGTCCCTTCTTCACTATTATTAGGGTCAGGGGAGCAGGTAGGGTTTTATTTTATCGGGGTATGGAGGGGTTGACTACTAGGGGCTTAGGGACACATTTGGGGGGGATTACATTTAGCCCTCACCCATCGCCAACCTATTGCCCCCCCTTTTGTTACCAGACACTGCTCATGGGTGTGGGCCGAAGATTGGGAGACAGTAGGTCCTGCCCCCATTTTGTTACTTCGGACTCGCACCCGCCACTCATGGGTGGTGTCCGGGAGGGAGACCATAGTTCTCCCCCTCCTTTGTTACTTTTGGCCCCAACCTGCCCCTTTCAGTTAAATAGCCCCCTCATTGTTTAGTAGACATGCTTAATAGACATAAAATTTGATGCTAATATTGGGGTAATATTGACCCTCATATTACAGGGTGCCATGGGGAGAGTTAGGAAGTACTCCCCGCCACTTCTATTTTCATATATTACAAGGAAGGAGCTGTGAGCCAGTAGCTCCTTCCTTGTAATAAATTGAATGAACAAACAAAAAGGTCTTCGTCTGAAATTTATAATCATTTGTTTTTCTGACCCCAACACGTAGAGTACAGGGTAGCAAGGGCAAGACAAGAATATAACGTATTACTGGGCCTTAGAATGGCCAGACCAAACGTCAGACTGAGATAAAGTGGATAGGGTAGGAAAGTTTAAATAGCCTTTAATTAACTTTTGATTGGTCCACGTCATGCCTACGCCCCAAAAACATGCGTGTGTGGGGGTGCTGGAATGATGTAGGTCAATAGGAGTCTAAACCCACGTGCGAGGCGGGCCGCGTGAAGACTCACTGCGGTCAGTGCACTTGGCCAGCTCAGAAGAGATAGAGCTGTATGTGGCTCATGTGAAGGCGGGAGTGCTGAGCACCCCGGATAAGTTAAAGGACCACTATAGTGCCAGGAAAACATACTCGTTTTCCTGGCACTATAGTGCCCTGAGGGTGCCCCCTCCCTCAGGGACCCCCTCCCGCCCGGCTCTGGAAAGGGGAAAGGAGTTAAAACTTACCTTTTTCCAGCGCTGGGTGGGGAGCTCTCCTCCTTCTCTCCTCCTCCGATCCTCCTCTGGGGCTGAATGTGCGCGCGTGGCAAGAGCTGCGCGCGCATTCAGCCCGTCTCTGAAACTGCTATGTTTATAAAAAAATGGGTTAACCCTAGAAGGACCTGGCACCCAGACCACTTCATTAAGCTGAAGTGGTCTGGGTGCCTAGATTGGTCCTTTAAGTACCGCCACAATGAATAGATGAAATTCCCGTCCGAATGCCCAAGTGTTCAACTGGGAATGTACGGGAATTTATAGTGCTATCTAGCGTGGGTAGGTGACGTGTCCCACAGGGCCTTCATCTACCACATAAAGATGGCGGCGCCCAGGACCTAAGTCCGGGCATTACATAAAGTTATTAAAAATGTAAAATGGGGGGCTAGTGGCATTTGGGGGTGTCAGTTGGAGAATGAATATACTTTATTAAATTGTGTCCCAGTGCTATTTTAAATGGCTCCTGGTTGAAACAGGTGCATCATATTTGACCAAGTAACTGTTCACAATGTCAAAAATACTGAAAATGAAGTCATACTCATTCTAAAGTCCACTGAAAATGAACACCACTACTAATAACTACCACAACGGTCTGAATCACACAGACTCATTTTTGGTGTTGTCGCCAATATATGTCCCCATTTACTGGTGACAATGGAATAAATAAACAAATAAATGAAAGATGGAATGAAAATATATTTGCATAAATGCAATAAGAATTGAAATGCAGCATGCACATATTAATCAAGATGGTCTTCACACTACTTAGGAAAAGATCAGTGGCAAACCTAGCATCCAAGTATATTTGGTGCAGTACATAGGTTAGTTATGCTGGATGAGTTTTTTTTTTTAATTTTTTTTTTCTTTACATTAATCTTCCTTATAAATATGCTAATCAACGCTAATTAGTTTTGCTCTTTAAACTTACCCTTTTCCACCCATGCTGTAGTGTTTCCTTTTATTGCTCAACAATACATGTGAATAAGATGTCATGATTTCAGTTTCTAGAAGTTGAAGTTCACCTGTTACCTTTCTACAACAGAAAGTTGACAATTGAACTACAACTCTCAAAAACAATTTCTGTCCTCAATAATAACTTTTAGGACAATCTCAACAGTGCTATATTATAATTTATTATTATTATTATTATTATTAGCATTTATATAGTGACAACGTATTCCACAGCGCTTTACAATATTATGAATGGGGAAATTTAACAATAAATGAGACAATTACAAAATGTTACACGAACAATTGGTTGAGAAGCTCCCTGCTCAAACAGGATTACAATTAGAAGAAATGGAGTATAAAAAAAAAACAAAATAGGGAAAAGGGGCCGTGGCTAACCAGTAAATGAAGTAGGACGCAAACTACCTAGGCTCCGTGACTCCAGCCCACATAGCCCCTTATAACAAGCTCTTCTACCTGTTAAAATGGGAAAATCTCAACGTTTGGCGACCCCGGGACCCTCAAGGCTCGGCTCACCGAGGCGAGCCCCAGGTCCCATGGACAATTTTCTGGCTACTCCAGACGACCTCAGACACACGCGGCCAGCCGACAAAATGGCGCCGACCTCTCCTGGCACAGAGAGCACTGCAGACTCCCTACCCGGGTCCATGCATGGTGAGTCTCTCACCTAGATATCCGCCGAGCTGGTCGTGATCTCGGCTAACATGTTAACTAATGTGGACGAAACAGCCCTGGTGGCCGGACTGTGCTCAGTCATCAGGGAGGAGGTACAGGAGGTGCGCAGAGACCTCACTGCCCTCGAACAGAGCTCGAAGCCGATAGCCAGCAGACCACCCAGCACTCTCAGGCAGCCAACACTGCACCCTCCATGCAAGGCATTTAGAGCACTCCTGGAGCTACGGAGACAGGTGGAGGACCTTGACAATCGCGGCCAAAAATAATAATATCCGCGTCACAGTCCTAACTGAAAGAGAAGGAGAGGAACTATTTGACACCTTGACCCAGCTATTCACATAGATCCTGCGGGAGGAAGTCCCTGTTGAATATCAGACTGAAAGGGCTTATAGAGCACTCTGGCCACCCGGAAGGGATGGATTACCACTAGAGTTGAGCGAACCCGGACTGTAAAATTCGGGTTCGTACCGAACATTACGTTTTTTGGACCCCGAACACGGACATATCACTGTATGTTCGGGTTGGAGTTCGGTGTTCGGCAATTTAATGGCACGTTTTCAAAGGCTGCAGGGCAACCAATCAACAAGCGTTTGACTCGTGTGCCCTTAGAAGCCATCACAGCCATGCCTACTAATGTCATGGCTGTGGTTGGCCAGTACAGCATGTGACCCAGCTTCTATATATAAGCTGGAGTCGCGTAGCACCGCACGCACATGAGCTCTTATTAGTGTAGGGAGAGGATGCTGCCGCTTTCGGGGACAGATTAAGAAAGAATTCTGCCAACTAGTACATTAGTGGGGTGCACTTCATATCTGAGAGTCAAATAGAAGCGTCAAATACTGCTGTCACATTGCAGTTTTAAAACTTAAAATTTTTGGGGTGTTAAAAAGTACATTAGTGGGGTGCACTTCATATCTGAGAGTCAAATAGCAGCGTCAAATACTGCGCTTACAGCGCAGTTGTAAACATTCTTATTTTCTGGGTGCTAATCTGCTAAATAGTACATTTTGGGGCCTGCTCTTCATATCTGAGAGTCAAATAGAAGCGTCAAATAGTGTGCTTACAGCGCAGTTGTAAACATTCTAATTTTCTGGGTGCTAAACTGCCTATAGTAAATTTTTGGGCCTGCTCTTCATATCTGAGAGTCAAATCGAAGCGTCAAATAGTGCGCTTACAGTGCAGTTGTAAACATTCTTATTTTCTGGGTGCTAATCTGCTAAATAGTACATTTTGGGTGTGCTCTTTATATCAGAGTCAAATCGAAGCGTCAAATAGTGTGCTTACAGTGTGCAGTTGTAAAAATTCTTATTTTCTGGGTGCTAATCTGCTAAATAGTAAATTTTGGGGCCTGCTCTTCATATCTGAGAGTCAAATTGAAGCATCTAATAGTGCGCTTAAAGCGCAGTTGTAAACATTCTAATTGTTTTGCTGCTAAACTGCTAAATAGTAAATTTTGGGGCCTGCTCTTCACACCTGAGAGTCAAATAGAAGCGTCTAATAGTGCGCTTACAGCGCAGTTGTAAACATTCTAAGTTTCTGGGTGCTAAACTGCTAAATACTACATTTTGGGGCCTGCTCTTCATATTTGAGAGTCAAATTGAAGCGTCAAATAGTGCACTTACAGTGCAGTTGTAAACATTCTAATTCTAATATTTTCTGGGTGCTAATCTGCTAAATAGTAAATTTTGGGTGTGCTCTTCCTATCTGAGAGTCAAATTGAAGCGTCAAATAGTGCGCTTACAGCGTACAGTTGTAAAAATTATTATTTTCTGGGTGCTGATCTGCTAAATAGTACATTTTGGGGCCTGCTCTTCATATCTGAGAGTCAAACAGAAGTGTCAAATAGTGTGCTTACAGCGCAGTTGTAAACATTCTAATTTTCTGGGTGCTAAACGGCTAAATAGTACATTTTGGGGCCTGCTTTTCATATCTGAGAGTCAAATAGAAGTGTCTAATAGTGCGCTTACAGCGCAGTTGTAAAAATTCTAATTGTTTTGCTGCTAAACTGCTAAATAGTATATTTTGGGGCATGCTCTTCATATCTGAGAGTCAAATAGAAGCGCTAATAGTGTGCTTACAGCGCAGTTGTCAAAATTCGAATTGTTTTGCTGCTAATCTGCTAAATAGTACATTTTGGGGCCTGCTCTTCATATCTGAGAGTCAAATAGAAGCATCTAATAATCCGCTTATAGCGCAGTTGTAAACATTCTAATTGTTTTGCTGCTAATCTGCTAAATAGTACATTTTGAGGCCTGCTCTTCATATCTGAGAGTCAAATAGAAGC
This sequence comes from Pelobates cultripes, assembly GCA_933207985.1. NCBI lineage: Eukaryota > Metazoa > Chordata > Amphibia > Anura > Pelobatidae > Pelobates > Pelobates cultripes. The sequence continues at coordinate 86,474,735 of OW240918.1, forward strand.
GTCAAATAGTGTGCTTACAGCACTGTTGTAAAAATTATAATTGTTTTTGTGATGTTTTGTACAAATCAGCCAATAATTCCTGTATAACGAAGTACTTATTTTATTAATACGTATATAACAGGATCTTCATATTGCAGCCTTGTTACACAGGGTTTCTGCAGCCACCATTTCAAATCCCTGGAACATTCCACCAACCGCCAACAAGAACAGGAAGTAAAGAACCAAAAGAAAGGAAGTGCATCATTCACAGCCAAACAGCCCAACTGCCCATACATCACAATACATACACTCATACACTCACACACTCATACACAGCCCAACAGTCCATACATCACATCTTGCTGCTAATCTGCTAAATAGTACATTTTGGGGCCTGCTCTTCATATCTGAGAGTCAAATAGTGTGCTTACAGCGCAGTTGTAAACATTCTAATTGTTTTGCTGCTAAACTGCTAAATAGTACATTTTTGGGCCTGCTCTTCATATCTGAGAGTAAAATAGAAGCGTCAAATAGTGTGCTTACAGCGCAGTTGTAAACATTCTAATTGTTTTGCTGCTAATCTGCTAAATAGCACATGTTGGGGCCTGCTCTTCAAATCTGAGAGTCAAATAAAAGCGTCTAATAGTACGCTTACAGCGCAATTGTAAACATTCTTATTTTCTGGGTGCTAATCTGCTAAATAGTACATTCGCGGCCTGCACTTCATATCTGACAGTCAAATAGAACCGTCAAATACCAATATAACAGTATTGTAATTCAGGGGCAATACCCTCACAAGTCAAACTGAGAGGTCAGTTTATAGGGAAAACGGTTGCCTGGATACAATTCTAAAACAATTTCCATATGTCCTTTGCAGACTTTACATGCTGGAAAAACACTGCTGTGGCTTTCTGCAGTGTGCAAACCGGCAAGTAGGGCAGGGTTGAGGAGTAGGTGGAAGATGATGTGGAGGATGATGAGGTCCTAGACCCCACATGGAATCAAGGTCATGTGAGTGATGTGTGCAGTTTGGAGGAAGAGGCGCTGGTCGCACAGAGGCACCAGCACAGCATAAGAGGGAGCAGGGTGCAAAAGCGGAGCGGCCGTGCCCTAACGCTCGTCGACATGTATTATCTTTAGAATTCCCACAGTTATCCAAGTAACAGATGGAGCGATAAGAGGAACCATAACAGATTTAACTAGCCATTCGCAGTTTCGCAGTCCGGTGACTGGGACCCAGACACTGTCTGGGCGGCGGTCGGACGACCGGGAACCAGTATGCCTGATGTTGAAGTTAGGAGTCACAGTGTGGAATGGATTAGCAGGGTCTGGTGCAGGGTATCCGCACGCCGCCTGGTATTAAGCACCAGCGTTTGTGCGGCCACATACCAGGACCCTGATGCAGCTTCAGTAAAAAGAGTACTGGATACCAGAAGCCATCACCATACTGATCCGCAACTTGGAACAGGATGTGACATTCAATGTAGCGGTTGTGCGCGCTTTCGGCATTCTCACCCTGCTGCTGCTCGCCTGTCTTTGGCCTTCCCGCTCACCGCCTCATTTGCGACGTGCCCACAAGGTGGAACTACACCTTGCACATGCTGGAGAGACTGTGCGAGCAGCAGCAGGCGATAGTGGAGTTTCAGGTCAGTCGCTCTGCACCAGACTTGCCCTTCAATTGATCAGAGTTAAAGGATTTCAAGTGGACTCATTACAATTACAGGGCCTCTAACTTCGGTCCTCCTGCTCACTGCCTCATGAGACTGTACAAACAGCAGCAGGCGATAGTTTCTGATGCGAGCTCTGAGTCTCCCGGCGGTGCCGGTCCCGAATTGGATCCTTGAGTGCCCCCCCGCAGCAGCCCGGCCCTCCGGAGGAGCCTGCTCGCCCCTACCCCTCTGAGCGCCGTGGTAACATACCCCAGCGGAGAGGTGAACCGGATGGTCCAGAGGAATGGCCCTGGTGGCACGGATCCGGAGGACCGGAGCTGCCTGCCCCACGCCCTAGCAACCATCTTGCTCTCCTGCCGCCACGGATGCGAGATGACTGTGGCACACACAAGGGGTATGTACTCTCCTGGCCCTGGGTTTCCTGTCCCTATCGGATGGCACTGCTTTTTTATGTGCTTCCTGTGTTGGGGGATTGTCATCCCTGCTCTGGGGAGCCCGGATGGACGGGACCGAGAAGTGGGTCCTCACTCTGCTTGGTAGTGTGCTGGGGGGGGCGGGGGCCCTGTGCCTGCGTGTGGGTTACTGTTTAACATCCCTGAAAAATTTAAACAACTCATGCGAACGATGTGGTCGCACACAGCTTCGGTGGCATTTTTGCAGGAGACGCACTTTAAGGATAGGAGTTCCCCACCCTAGGCGATAGGCGTTTTGGGCTTTTCTGCAAATCACCAGGATGCCGGTGCATTCTGGTGTAGCCATTTTTTTGTGTGCAGACAGTACCATTCCAATGCACAGCTACGCAGGTAGATCCCCTGGGACAATAATAGAGGACCGCCCCTACACCCTTGCCAACATATACTACCCCGATAGGGGTCAACACCTCTTCCTTGCACGTACTCTGTCCCACTTGGAGGGATTCAGGGAGGGCCTACTGGTGCTGGCGGGAGACTTAAACCTGCCTCTTGACCCAAGCATGGACTCCTCTAGGCGAACTAGCGCAATCCCCTCACACTGGATACGCCAAGCCAAATTGGCACTGTGTAGATTAGGTTTGGTGGATTGCTGGAAGGTGGTGCACCCTGACATCAGGGATTGCTCATTCTATTCCGCCGCACATAACCAATACAGCCAAATCGACCATATATCTGTTGCACAGGATATCCTCTGTCTATTAATCTCCGCTGACATTGGGACCCATTGTGACACATACTATGCCCCGGTCTCCATAAAACTTAAATTGCCCAAAGGAACTTCAATGGAGACTAAACGAGAATGTGCTGACTGACATAGAAAGAGCTGCGTTCACCACACAGGTACTTACCCAATAATTTGCAACCAACGCCTTCACTGACGTTCCCCCGCTCATAGTGTGGATAGCACACAAATACGTAATCAGAGGACATTATATTATGGTCTGCACTTAAAGTAAAAAAGAGAGTGCTAGACAGGTGACGAAGCTGACCCAATGAATAGTGGACTTAGAAACTAGGCACAAATGAGATCTGACAGAAGAGGTCTACCTACAGCTGACAGACGCCCACAGACGACTCAGGGACTTACTATCCCAGAAACCTCTCCACACAACCCAAAAGTCTAATATATACTCCTTTAAATTCTCTAACAAATGCAGGCTCCTAGCGCGAAATATGCAACAGAGACAGAGGCAACGCCATATCCACAAAATTAAAGACACCCGCCAGAAAGAAACTAGATTTCCAGCAGAAATCCTGCAGGCATTTTGGGCATATTACACAGACCTATATAATTTGGCCAAAGCAACCCGAGAGCCTGTGCCATCGCATCATCGGCAAAAGATCACGGATTTCCTCTCCCGGCATGTTACACGTAAGCTCACCCCAAAGGTGGCCAAAGACCTAGGGCAGCCCTTGACCCCTGAAAGCTGGCCACAGCTCTCAAACTATACAAAGCCAACAGGGCTGCGGGACCAGATGTGCTCCCGGTCAGTTACATACGCGCCTTCTGAGACACCCCCTGTTACCACACCTTCTGGGTTGTCTGAACTCTATCCTGACCGGACGACAGTTCCCGGATGACTCACTCTGGGCGAAAGTAACGGTTATATCTAAAGAGGGGGAAAGACTGCTAGCTACCGTTCCATATCACCACTGAATGTGGACCTCAAAATATTCACCAAAGTCCTGGCCTTGCACCTGTCCAGAGTGCTGCCCAATCTTGTCCACCCTGGTCAGGTGGGATTTGTCCCCAGCAGAGAGGTGAGGGACAACACCATCAGAGCCCTCAACATCATCAACTATGCTCAGTCACAGGGGAGGCAGCTGGTTCTCCTCTCCACTGATGCCAAAAAGGCATTTGACGGGTGGACTGGACATACCTTGACGCCACACTACAACATATTAGATTTGGCCCCCATATGCGTGTCTGAGTGTAGTCCCTCTACACAACCCCATCTGCACGTATAAGGATAAATTGCGCTCTATCAGATGTTTTCCCTATCAGGAACGGAACGTGACAGGGACACCCTCTGTCTACTCTTCTGTTTACCCTCTCCCTGGAACCATTCATATAGGCGGTCAAAGGGGACAGGGGAATCTCGGGATACAGCCTGGGGAACACGGAACATTGTGTTGCGGCATACACCGACAACATGCTTTTCCTCATGGAAAAGCCACTGATCTCCCTGCCCAAACGTCTACACATCTTCCGAGAGTACGGGCAGCTCTCAAACTTGAAACTTAATATGAAGAAGTCTGAAGTTCTCAATATCACGCTCCCCCTGAGATGGAGATGCACCTGCAGGCGCAGTTCTGCTTCTCGTGGTTTGACATGCAGCTCAAGTACCTAGGCATATGGCTGACCAAAGAGTTATCCCAATTCTACCAAGCAAACATCTTCCCTATCCTCGCCACCCTGCAGGCGGATATGCACAAGTGGGCAAATCTATATATTTCCTAGTTCGGCCGTATCAATGCCGTTAAGATGAACATTCTCCTTTGCCTCATATATCTGTTCCAAACAGTCCCAGTCACACTTCCTAAAGCATTCTTCCAATCAATGACCACAGCTATCCGAAGGTTTGTATGAAACCCCAAGGGTCAGTAAAGTACAACTGGAACTGCCCAAACATTGAGGAGGCACTGGGCTCCCACCGATTATTGAGTACTACCAGGCTATGTATCTACTCAGAATAACTGACTGGCATGCCCACCCAATGACAAACTTTGGTTACACTTCTGGAGGAAAACTCCCCTAATTACTCTGGCTAGGCAGCGCGACACTGATAACCCCTTGATTGACACCACACTGAAAGTTTGGTGCCACCTTCGCTACTCCCAGCAGTTAACCACATCTCCCAACCCGCTGACTCCCATCACCCATGACCCAGACCTCATAGGGGGCCTGGATCCTGCAGACATCAACAATTTCGTACAAACTGGATTCATGTGCACCAATGGTGTGATAGAGACAAACTCAAAACCTTGATTGACATACACCCTTTCGCAAACCCAACTGGTCTAGACAGATTTCACTACCACCAAATCAATACCTTCTATAACGCCTCTCCCAGTAAACGCCTATTCCACAGAGATCTCACCCACTTTGAGATGCTATGAAAGGCCAGGCGACATGTAGGGAAAGGAATCTCGATACTGTACGCAATGCTATTATCGGGGGAGGACAGACCACAGCCAAAGTTAATTGCCCATTAACTTCTCGTGGTAGGAGTTTTCGACTGATGTAGGCAATCGGGTGTTCCTTCCCATCATCTCCTACTTGGCTGAGGACAGCTCCCGAACATGGAAGCGTCTGTATGGACAATAAAACGTAGATTAGGGGCTGGGGCAGCCAAGACAGGAGCATTAATCAACGCAGTTTTGAGTGCTTGGAAAGCAGTTTCACAGTGGGGAGACCACAGAACCTGTCGGGGAAGGTTTTTCTTTGTCAGGTCAGTCAGGGGTTTGGCAATGGCGCTATACTCCGGTACAAATCTCCTGTAGTACCCAGCGGTACCCAAGAAGGCTAGCACTTGGGTCTTAGTGTGTGGAGTGGGCCAGTTGGCGACCGCTTCTATTTTAGCCGGCTCCGGTTGTTGCTTCCCACAGCCTACCCGGTGGCCCAGGTACTGCACCTCAGCCATCCCAAAGTGACATTTTTCTGGCTTTAGCGTCAGGCCGGCGGCCCGGATCTGATCCAGGACGATTCCCACATGAGCCAAGTGTTCCTCCCAGGACTCACTATGGATCGCTATGTCGTCCAGGTATGCGCAGGCAAACTCCTGGAAGCCATCAAGGAGTCTGTCCACCAAGCGCTGGAAGGTAGCGGGGGCATTCTTCATCCCGAACGGCATGACCTTAAAGTGGTACAAACCGAACGGGTGACGAAGGCCGACTTGGGAACAGCCTCCCTGGCCAGGGGAATTTGCCAGTAACCCTTACAGAGGTCAATGGTAGTGAGGTAGTTCCCCCTGGCTATGCGATCCAGCAGCTCATCCACTCTGGGCATGGGGTAGGCATCGGTGACAGTTTTGTCATTGAGTTTCCGGTAGTCCACACAGAATCGGGTGGTGCCGTCCTTTTTGGGGACTAGAACCACCGGGGATGCCCAGGGACTATCGGAAGCTTCAATGACCCCTAGTCGCAGTATCTCGTCTATTTCCTTTTTCATGCCTGTCCTTACTGCTTCCGGAATTCGGTAGGGCGCCTGTCTCAAAGGGTTTTGGCCGGGGATGAGTGGTCAGCTCAGTGTACCCTGGCTCTTGGGAGAACATGGCTTGTTTCTCTCGGAGCAGTTTGTGTAGCTGCTCCCTCTCAACTGGGCTGTCTGTCCCCGATCTGCACTTGGTTCACTATTTCAACCGGGGAGTTAGGGGTTAATAAGTCGGGTATGGGGAGACTATCTGCGTCCTCGTGTGCAGGGCTACATATTCCTCGGGTCTCTGCAAGTATTCCTTCAACATGTTCACGTGAAATATCTTTCTTAAGTTTTCATCGTGACAGCTGGCAATTACATAAGTGGTGTCTCCTCTCTTCTCTACTATCTGGTAGGGACCCTGCCAGGCTGCTTGTAGCTTGTCTGCCTTAACTGGTTTTAGTACCATGACTTTCTGCCCTAGACAGAAGCTTCTCCGCCGTGCCCCCCGGTCGTACCAGACTTTCTGTCACCCCTGGGCCGCCTGGAGGTTGGCCTGGACTGACTTAGCCAATTGCTCCATTCGGTCCCTGAGCTCTAGTACGTAAGGCACGATGGGGACCCCGGCGTTCTCGGTCTCTCCCTCCCAGTGCTCATGGATCAGGTTCAGGGGACCCTGTACCATGCGACCGTATAACAGCTCGAAGGGAGAGAACCCGGTGGTTTCCTGGGGCACTTCCCGGTAGGCGAACAGGAGGTGCGGCAGGAAACGTTCCCAGTCCCTATACTCCTGAGTAAAGGTTTTTAACATCTGCTTGAGGGTTCCGTTGAACCGCTCACATAACCCATTGGTCTGGGGGTGGTACGGGGAGCTAAAAAGGGATTTTATTTTGCAAACGTGCCATAGCTGCTGGGTCAGTTCCGCCGTGAATTGTGATCCTCTGTCGGATAAGATCTCCCTAGGGAATCCTACCCGAGAGAATACCTGCACTAATGCATTAGCCACTGTGTCTGCCTGGATATTAGATAAAGCCACAGCTTCTGGGTAGCGGGTAGCATAGTCCACTACGGTAAGAATGTATCTCTTACCAGAGGGACTAGGGGTGGCTACCCGGCTAAATGGTTCGTCGATGATGGGCATGTTAACGAGGTGTGCCTTGGGGTGGTCTCCTCGTTTGCCTACCCGTTGGCACACCTCACACGTATTACAATAGGACCTCACATCTGCATGTACTCCTGGCCAGAACAAGGTATGGGTAATATGGTGCAGGGTACGGGTTACTGCCAGGTGCCCGGCTAAGGGAATATCATGACCCACCTGGAGGATATCTCGCCTATACTTGTGGGGTATTACAGACTGTCTCCTCCGGTGGCCCTTTTTCTCCGTGTGTCGGTACAGTCGGCCCTGTTCCCATGCAAAAGTCTCCTGGTCTGGTCCCCCAGCCCCTGTATCAGCCCTTTCCCTATATTTTTGGAGCGTTGGATCAGTTTTGGTCTCAGCCTCAAAGGCTGCAGGGGTGTCCCAGGGCAAAGGGGTAGGAAGGGTGGTCACAGTCGGGTTAAGTCTTACCTGAGCCTCCCGCACTGGTGAAGGGTCTCGTACTCGTCCTGCTTGTGACCGAGTCGTCACGGGATGTGCCTCAGCGTTGTAAGAAGGGGCATAAGCTGAGGTCATAGGTCCCAGGTCGTTTCCCATCAAAACTTCTGCTGGCAAATTATCCATAATTCTCACCCTCACAAGTCCTTTTCCTGCACCCCAATTCAAGTGTACCTTTGCTGTGGGTAGTTTGTATATGTCCCCTCCAGCCACCCGGACAGCCACTGTGTCAGGAGAGCGTTTGTATTCGGGGACTAACCGGCTTTGTACCAAGGTGATCGTGGCCCCGGTGTCTCTTAACCCCTGTGTGGGACGACCCTCCAGCAGTACCTCTTGCCGGTGGTGTTGCCTATTGTCACTGGCGGCATACACAGGGTTAGCTTCATGTAGGGGTCCCAGGTACTCTTCTAGAGGACTGTCTTGTTCCAGGCAAAACGCTCGAGCTGGGCGATTGTTTCCCGTTGGAGAGGAATTATAGTTCCGTGCGGGGTAATTGTTGTTGAGGGGGCAACTCGCTATCAGGTGCCCCGGTTGCTTGCACTTATAACATGTGGGTCGGGAGCGTTCCTGAGGGTATTGGCTGGGTGGTCCCGGGTACCGTGTAGGACCTGCCGGTACAGGGGTGCGAAACTCCGTTTGTGCAGTTGGTCGGTACTCCTCTCTTGTTTCGGGGCGCGTTATCGTTCGGATATTGCCGAACTCCTGTACTTGTGCCTCCCGGTGTTCGTCGGCCAACCGGGCGGCTTCATGTAAATTAGCGGGACGCCTGTCTTTCAGCCACTCCCGGTCTTTTTGGTCAAACCCTCGTAAAAATGTTCAAGTAAAAATAATTCCAATACCTCTGCTGCGGTAACGGCCCGACACCCGGTAATCCAATGGTTAGCTGCTCTCCGCATGCGGTGTGCCCATTCGGCATGTGTATCGTTCGCCTTCTTCTTCGTGCTGCGGAACTGCCTTCGGTAGGTGTCTGGGGTCACAGCGTACCGTTTCAGCAGCGTCTCCTTTACTGTGGGGTATTGGGCTACCTCTTCGGCGCTGAGTGTCCTGAAGGCTTCCATGGCCCGCCCGGTTAATTTTCCTGCCAGGATACGTGGCCATGCTGAAACGGGGATCTGATGCAAGGCACATTGTCTTTCAAAATCGGCCAAAAATTCGCTTATTTATTTATATCAACAGTATTGCTAATTGGATGATAAAGCTAATTGTATGTGCCCTGGTTGTGCTAATTGGACGATAAAGCTGGTTGTATGTGGACTGGCCATCTGGCACACCGGCAAATGCCTGGTGGGCCTCGATTGCCATGGGACGAGGCCGGCAGGGGTGGTCACAGGATCTCCCCGGCCGGTCCATGCAGGGCCGTTGTGTTCCATGGTGGGCCAGAGGGGGAATCAAAGATCTCCCTCACCAGCCCACAGGCAGTTACATGCAGCTGCCGGCTGGGGAGGGAGACAGTAGAAGACCCGAACCTTCACACACACACACACACACTGCACCACCTACACACACTACATTTCTGACACACACACTCTGGATCCCCTATACACACATACTACATTCCCTAAACACACACTCTCTACAACCCCTACACACACACACACTACAGCCTGTATGCACACACTCGCTACATCCCCTATACACACACTCTCTACAGCACCTAGACACACACACACATTACATTACACCACAAATACAGCATGATTGAAACCAATCTATTAACACAAAACCACTCCACAATCAGCTCACTCTATACACACTGAATCCCATAAGCAGGCTGCAAACACATGCACAGTACTCTTTCCTGGCATTTTTGTCTCCTGGTATCCCATTTATGGAGACACCAGAGGCAAGTTTAAAGCAAGCATAACGCAAGCATGTTACTACATTTGTTTGCGCTATGCAGAACAAATACTGGACTTTTTTCTCATGCTAGAGCTCTTCAGCAGAGCTCTGCGCATGGTCTGCCCTGTAAGAGCATTGGACCAACATGCTCACTTTGAGATGGGGTGTGCTTGTCATTGCAGTTGACAAAACACACCCTATCTGGCCCCACCTCCTTTTCAGTGGGCGCCTGTGATTTAAAAAATGCCTGGCCCTGTGTGTGCCTATATTAGTAGCCTGATATGTGCCCATATCCAGGGGTCAAGTCCTGGGGAATAAAGTGTGGGAAGTCACCATATTTTAGGAATGTCCACTGTAAAATACTATAGAAAAGTTACGCAAGAGTTGAAGTGATGCAATTCTAACTTATTTATTTTTTGTTTTTTAGTTTGAAGATAGCTCTATTTAGACCATTTTGGGTGTAAAAACCCATCTGGGTGTAAAACCCCAAGGGCAGAGTGTAGCATTTTTTAAAATTATTATTTATTTTTGATGTGCTGAGAAGGTACAAGTACGTATCAGCCAATATACGTTAAGCAATAGTGTCAGAGCTATCGAACAATATAAAGTTTGTAACCCCTTAAGGACCAAATTTCTGGAATAAAAGGGAATCATGACATGTCACACATGTCATGTGTCCTTAAGGGGTTAAACGAGATGTAGCTAACCCAATGCTAAGCTTAAACAAGAAATGAGTGAATAAGCAAAGCTTTTGTACTGAGAGAATTTAGCAAGGGATAATAAAACAGGAACTGTAAGAAGTTGGTGAGCAGTAACTGAGAGTGGAGACCCCAGGAGACCCCCTTTCAGGCATGAAGTGATTGCCCTTTGTACTGATGGAGTAATGCTGCTCAAGAGTGTCCCAGGGCTGGGGTGAGAAAGTCCCAAACTTTTTGATGAAATCAGCTGGTGTGTGACATTTCATACAGCGTCACAGTATGTAGGTCCAGAAGAGTAAATAAAAGGGTTCTACTACCCTCCACGCGACTGGACACTGTAGCCCCTCAGGTAAGAAGGCTGTTGTGATTCATGGTACCATCAGAGCTTCCTTCTCTGCCCCTAGGGCCTTTAATGGTCCATATACTGATTGAGGGATAGCAGAGGTTGGGGGAGCACACAGCATCCACCATTTTGTTAGCATAATGGTGCTTTGCAATAATGCCGCACACCCTCAGTTCAACAGGGAGACTCCATGGAGTCCGAGGGGAAGGCACCAGACAGCCACACTGAAGGGAGCAGAGATCGGCTGCTTCACCCCCCCACCCAGGCAAACCAGGCCACCAGCCAGCTTTCGGCTTTCTTCTGTGTGGACACCAAGTGACATCAAACAGGCTCAGCTACAACCCACTTGATTCATAATTACCTTAGAGGCAGGTAGAGTTTTCAGTGGGGGTATAAACTGCAGCTTTATGGCGATTTTGCAGCCTATGTGCCGGAGCTCACCCTGGACGCCAGGCCCCGTCCCTGAGTATAGAATATTTGATACAGTCCTAACCTCAACATCTGAGAAAAGGGATTTAGGGGTAATTATTTCAGATGACTTAAAGGTAGGCAGACAATGTAACAGAGCAGCAGGAAATGATAGCAGAATGCTTGGTTGTATAAGGAGAGGTATTAGCAGTAGAAAGAGGGAAATACTCATGCCATTATACAGAGCACTGGCGAGACCCCACTTGGAGTATTGTACGCAGTACTGGAGACTGTATCACCAGAAGGATATTGATATTTCGGAGTGAGCTTAGAGAAGGGCTACTAAACTGGTTCATGAATTGCAGGGTAAAAATTAACAGGAAAGGTTAAAGAATATTAACATGTACAGGGAGTGCAGAATTATTAGGCAAGTTGTATTTTTGAGGATTAATTTTAGTATTGAACTACAACCATGTTCTCAATGAACCCAAAAAACTCATTAATATCAAAGCTGAATATTTTTGGAAGTAGTTTTTAGTTTGTTTTTAGTTATAGCTATGTTAGGGGGATATCTGTGTGTGCAGGTGACTATTACTGTGCATAATTATTAGGCAACTTAACAAAAAGCAAATATATACCCATTTCAATTATTTATTATTACCAGTGAAACCAATATAACATCTCAACATTCACAAATATACATTTCTGATATTCAAAAACAAAACAAAAACAAATCAGTGACCAATATAGCCACCTTTCTTTGCAAGGACACTCAAAAGCCTGCCATCCATGGATTCTGTCACTGTTTTGATCTGTTCACCATCAACATTGCGTGCAGCAGCAACCACAGCCTCCCAGACACTGTTCAGAGAGGTGTACTGTTTCCCCTCCTTGTAAATCTCACATTTGATGATGGACCACAGGTTCTCAATGGGGTTCAGATCAGGTGAACAAGGAGGCCATGTCATTAGATTTTCTTCTTTTTTACCCTTTCTTGCCAGCCACACTGTGGAGTACTTGGACGCGTGTGATGGAGCATTGTCCTGCATGAAAATCATGTTTTTCTTGAAGGATGCAGACTTCTTCCTGTACCACTGCTTGAAGAAGGTGTCTTCAGGAACTGGCAGTAGGACTGGGAGTTGAGCTTGACTCCATCCTCAACCCGAAAAGGCCCCACAAGCTCATCTTTGATGATACCAGCCCAAACCAGTACTCCACCTCCACCTTGCTGGCGTCTGAGTCGGACTGGGGCTCTCTGCCCTTTACCAATCCAGCCACGGGCCCATCCATCTGGCCCATCAAGACTCACTCTCATTTCATCAGTCCATAAAACCTTAGAAAAATCAGTCTTGAGATATTTCTTGGCCCAGTCTTGGCGTTTCAGCTTGTGTGTCTTGTTCAGTGGTGGTCGTCTTTCAGCCTTTCTTACCTTGGCCATGTCTCTGAGTATTGCACACCTTGTGCTTTTGGGCACTCCAGTGATGTTGCAGCTCTGAAATATGGCCAAACTGGTGGCAAGTGGCATCGTGGCAGCTGCACGCTTGACTTTTCTCAGTTCATGGGCAGTTATTTTGCGCCTTGGTTTTTCCACATGCTTCTTGCGACCCTGTTGACTATTTTGAATGAAACGCTTGATTGTTCGATGATCACGCTTCAGAAGCTTTGCAATTTAAGAGTGCTGCATCCCTCTGCAAGATATCTCACTATTTTTGACTTTTCTGAGCCTGTCAAGTCCTTCTTTTGACCCATTTTGCCAAAGGAAAGGAAGTTGCCTAATAATTATGCACACCTGATATAGGGTGTTGATGTCATTAGACCACACCCCTTCTCATTACAGAGATGCACATCACCTAATATGCTTAATTGGTAGTAGGCTTTCGAGCCTATACAGCTTGGAGTAAGACAACATGCATAAAGAGGATGATGTGGTCAAAATACTCATTTGCCTAATAATTCTGCACTCCCTGTATAGCTTGGAGGAAAGAAGAGACAGTGGGGTATGGTAGAAACATTTAAATACTTAAAAGTGAATTAATACAGTAAAGGAGAAGAGTAGATTTTAAAAGAAGAAAAAATACCACAATAAGCGGACAGAGTCCTAAGGTAGATGGGGCAAAGGTTTAAAAATATCAGGAAGTATTACTTCACTGAGAGGGTGGTGGATGCATGGAATAGCCTTCCAGCTGAAGTGAAAGAGATTAACACAGTGAGGGAGTTTAAGCATGTGTGGGATAGGCATAAGGCTATCCTAGATATAAGATAAGGCCAGGGACTATTTACTATTACTATACTATTAAGTATTTAGAAAATTGGGCAGACTAGATGGGCCGAATGTTTCTTAACTGCCGTCACATTCTATGTTTCCTTACCCCTCCCCATCTCCCCTTCTACAAACAATAGGCCTTTTTTCCCCATTTTTTTCTATCAAGTTTCCTTTGTTATACATATTCATCAAGTTGGCTATATTAACTCTACAGATTATACACTGGTTATATACAGTTTATTAAGTTGTCCATTTTCTGTATGTTTTTTGTTTTTTTTTCCACAAATTACACACATATATGTACAGCATTTAAAAAAGAAATCTACTAATTCACATGTGTACGTGTACGTTCTCTGTTGCACACCCCATTATGTTTCTATGGAAACGAGTCACATTGCGGATACACATATACTTTCAATGCTCTGTGATATTGGAATTGACGCAATGCCATGATGGCAGATATGTCACTTTGGTTTCGGAACGCACAGACGCTGTGGATACTTGCCAGGACTTTGCCCTAATAATAGCATGATTGGATATTTCAGCAATTACAGCTCGCTTTTTGTTAGGGACTCCTGACACAGACAACATATCCTATGATTGAGGAAGCCCACACCTGGCGAAACATGTCACTGACCAAAGGATTTATATTCAGATTTAATTTTACCACATGATAGGAAGCTTCATATTTGCATAATGTTTCTTTACTAAAACTTCAGCAGCACAGGTCAATCAAAACTTTTAAACTAATCAGAAAACAAGAGTCACTGCTATAAATAGCCCTGTGATACGTTTCCACTTCCTCTTTCTTTGCTGCTCAGCCAGAGTACAGGTCAGAGTATTACTTCATCAATTTCTATCTATTTGCAATTTGTCAGTAATTCTGTTTTTTTTCATATTTATTTCTACTTTAATTTATCCCCTATCCCTGCTCCTTTAACCCTACCTTCCCTCCTTTCTGCCCTGCTGACTTCCTGAGGTAACTTTCCGTCCGCGGCCATATTTTGTTCGCGGGCGGTTGTCTGTGTACTGTTCCGGGTAAGGGGGGGTGTTTTGGGTGTTGGGGCCCTGTGGGATTCGTTTTTTTTACACTAATCTGTGTACTCCTCCACAGATACCACAAAATGAGTGATACACCACCACAGACCCAGGACTTCCAGTCCATGATTAACGCTGCAGTAGCAGCATCAGTAGAGAAAGCCCTCACAAAAATGCTCACCCAACCTCCACCTGAGGAACTTAACCTGCCCTCGGGCACATCCCCTTCACAGGGTGACGACCCGGCAGGATGCAAAAGATCCATTGCGGGCACAGCCCATATAATCAAACGCCACAGACCTGGCACAACACCTGTATCTAGACCTAAAGGGAAAGAGCCGGCAAAATGCACAAAATGGGTGGTGAAGCCTGAACCCCCCAACCGATACCCTCCTCCGGGGAAGACGAGGACCATCCTTCGGCTCTGAATATCTTAGACAAATGGAGGAAGGATGAATCCGCATCCGATTACGGGGGTGATTGGCACGATCTGCCTCCCAATGACTGCGAATATGTGTCTGGTGCTGCCACAGGTGCTCCCTCTCCTCAGGGGTTGACACACGACCTCTCCTCTCAGGAGGTAGACAGCTTTTTTCTGGACTCTCAAGGCTGCCCTTTGTTTGATCCTGGCACCATTCGACACCGAGATCCTCAGAATGGTCCCTACCTGAGTATTTAGCACACTTTGTGCATTTCTGGATACACAAACCTCTAGACAAAGAGGTCAGGGCGAGACTACGGGTGGAATGCCCGCACCCCATCCTGCCTGATAAGATAGCAGTGACCCCGGAATTCGACAAAACGGTGGTCGTATTCATGTCCCGGATGGGATGGGATCCCAGGAAAGGTGTTGAAAGAGGCCTAAAGGCCACGCAGGACAAACTGCTTGATATCCTGGGACCCTTGGGGAAGATCCTATATTTTGCCCGATAAGGCTTTGACCCACCACTCGCAACTGGATCCCACACCATACGTGAATGGGCTCAAAGATGCATGTGCCTTCCCGGCAATACCAGCGCAGCGATCTGCACAGAGAGACATAGAGCTGCGCAAGGATTCTAAGCTCATAAACAAGGCGACCAAAGAATTGGGAGCGTCGGCCAACGTTTGGCGATGTCTCTCTTTATGACACTCAACAAGGCCCAAACATCACTGTGGCAGGTATTCCGCACACCAACACCCCGTGGGGTTTTTGGAAGGGCTGGTAGGCAGAGAGGCCATGCCACCAGCCGATTTTTGGTCTTCCGGACCCAGGCCCAACACTCCATCCACATCATTCTACCCAAGTTCTGCCTACCGACAACCCACACACTATAGAGGGGCGACCAGAGGCTCTCGTGGACGTGGTCACTTCCCTTCAGGTAGGTCCCGCCTTATGTTACCCTTATATGACCTTAACTGCAGGGAAATTGCCTCTTTTCTTCAAGAATTGGAAAGACATTTTGACGGATTCCTGGATACTCCAAACGGTTAAGGGTTACAACATCAAATTTTCCACAACCCCAACGCAACTACGTCCACCGCAACCCTTTTGGGTGTCCACAGCTCATCAACTCCTCATAGACGAAGAGATACACTCACTTTTCGCCAAAGGAGCAATTCAAGAGGCTCCCAGCCAGGGCGCCTCTATCTAGACGACTTGCTGATCTTCTGTGCTTCGGCCTCACTACAGGTATCTCAAACGAGATTTATCTTGGACTTTGTCGAATCATTGGGATTCATAGTCAACAGAGAAAAATCGGCTCTCGGACCGGCTCAAGTTGTCCAGTTTCTGGGGTTCGCGATAGACGTGCCTTCTACGCCTACCTCTGTCGAAAATTGCATCAATCCAGAAGGAAATCCGAAAAGTCCTACGATTGGAGATCATCCAATTACGACTCCTAGCACGTCTGGTGGGTCTTCTATCTGCCTCCATTCAGGCGATATATCCGGGCCCACTACAAAACAGAGCCATGCAAAGACACAAGGCACGCTTCCTATGGGCAGGTTACTCTTACGACCACGTGATACCGATAACCACGGAGGTGCACAAGGAACTACATTGGTGGCTCCTTCATATGCAAGCCTGGAATGGGAAAGCCATCTTCGGACCTTCTACGGACTTCGTAGTGGAATCAGACGTCAGCCGTTGGGGCTGGGGAGCACACTGCGCAGAATTCTCCACCGGTGGCCCGTGGCTTCACAAGTAGGTGGCAATGCACATCAACTGACAATATTTCGGCAGTGCAGTACATCAACCGCCTAGGCGGGGCTCGATCTCAGGCACTCTCAGAAGCGACCAAAGACATTTATACCTTCTGCCTCTCCAGGAACATCACGTTGACAGCGGAATATCTCCTGGGCACCTACATCCTCACAGCGGATTGGTACTCCCATCACTGGAGTGACAACAGCGACTGGCAACTAGCCGGGGCAGTCTTCGATACCCTCAACCAGCTCAGGGGTCCCTTACAGATAGACCTCTTTGCCTCCCGGACCAACCGTCAACTTCCCAGGTTCTTCAGTTGGCTCCCAGATCCAGAAAGCGAGGCAGTGGACGCCTTTCTCCAGACATGGCAGCCTGGAATGAATGGTCTAGCTGGTGTCTGGAGAGGGACTTCGATCCCTTTACAGTCACTGTTCCCGTTATGTTGAATTTCCTATCAGCTATTTCTAAGTCGGGCCGGGCTTACCGGTCAGTTAATGTTACGGTCTGCAATATGGGCAGCCCATGTTACTGTCCAAGGTCGTCCGGTAGGACAGGACCCACTGGTTTGTCGGCTCATGAGAGGTATGCAACTCTCCCTCCCGGACAAAATACTCGCGCCTTTGGGACGTCGAATTGGTCTTGAATTTCCTACGAAATTGGACAGACAACTCAATGTTGTCCCTGCGCCAACTTTCGGCAAAACTTACTCTACTACTATGCCTGGTCTCTTTCCGACAGATTCCGGATGTTTGGGCCTTCAACGTGGACGGTCTTTCCTTCTCCCCAGAAGGGGTCTCGTTTTCGCGTTGCACGAAAACTTTTTCGCCTTCGTTTTTTTTATCCTTTTTTTTCAGCTTCACCCTGTCTCTGCGTGGTTAAAACTGTTCTTCGATACGTGGAAGTTATGGCTCTGCTCCGGAGTTCCCCCTCAGGACAACTACTCATTTCCTATGTCCAGCCGCACGCGCCGGTTTCAGCTACCACCATCGCTAGATGGGTTCGATGGTTGCTATCACTGGCGGGTGTCGAATCAATTTGGGGCACATTCTGTACTCGGGGCGACGGCCACGAACGCTTTTTCGTCGGGTGCTTCTCTGGCAGATATTATGCGCTCGGCTGACTGGTCTCGTGAAGGGACTTTTCGTTTCTTCTATTTCCGTCCTGCGTCTCATGCTTCTTTCGCTCTTCTCTCACAGCGTTAAAAATGCAAATTTGAAGCCTCCTGTCATGTGGTAAAATTATTGGTACACTACATTAGCATAATCTACAATCTTAATTTTAGTAATGACAGGAGGTGAATATTTCCCACCCTTCCTCTCCCTAGCAGGCTTCTCTGTCCTCTTCTACCTATTTTCTACTTTTGCTTGCGCTTTTTCATACTTCATTATAGTGACATGATTTTACAAACTAACATGAATGTCTAGAGATTTGTCACTGGGGTACTGATGAAATATGACCATTTCACCACCTTTCACCCTTTTCTCCTCTTTTGCAGTGTGAATGCTGGTACCATACAGTGGATTTACTCTTCACACCTTGGTCGTTTCAAGCAAAGTTTGGATTACTTGGGATCCACATTGTTATCTGAGTTATGATTGTTGGACTTGTTAACTGGACTGTTAGTTCGCTACAAAGAAAAATAAGTGGAAACGCATCACAGGGCTATTTATAGCAGTGACTCGTTTTCTGATTTAAAAGTTTTGATTGACCTGTGCTGCTAAAGTTTTAGTAAAGAAAGATTATGCAAATATTCGCCTCCTGTCATTACTAAAATTAAGATTATAGGTACACTACGTTAGCATACTCTACAATTACTTTTACAATTGACTTGTTTTTAACAAATGCAACCAGAAGGTACTGTACAGTATATGTGTAACGAGAATATACCCCAACACGCAGGATTCAGCTAAACAAAAGACAACACAGAGGAGAGATACGTCTACCGGACCTTAGAATGGCCGGACTCGACGTATATGAGAGGAGACAGAGTCAGGAACAATCCGAAATCAAGGGCACAGAGAGACAGCGTAAACTAGGACAAGCCGGGGTCTGGTACACAGTAAACAACAAGCCGACAACCAGAACAGATAAGGATAAAGAGAAAACGTAGTCAGAAACAAAGCCAAGGTCAATACGGAGAAACACAACTGAACACAACAAGCGCTAAAGGGAACTGATACAGAAACCACGATAGGGCAAGGAACAAAGGAAAGAAGGTGAGTATAAATACCTAAACATCTAATTTGATTGGTCCCTGTCACATCCACGCCCCCAAAAGGTAAGTGTATGGGGAGTGTGGCATGACAGGGACCAATGGGATGCCTTTTCCAATTTAGGCACCCACTGTCCCTTTAAGAGCGCGCCCGATACCCGCGGCGCGCTCTTA
Organism: Pelobates cultripes; assembly: GCA_933207985.1. Lineage (NCBI taxonomy): Eukaryota > Metazoa > Chordata > Amphibia > Anura > Pelobatidae > Pelobates > Pelobates cultripes. The sequence goes on from OW240918.1 coordinate 86,493,752, forward strand.
GAGTAGGTGGAACACGTGACCGCTACTAGTCACAGCGCGCGGCTCGTGCAGCAGCAGGACCGCGCGCGGCTCGAACAGAGGACCCCGGCCGGCCCCTGGAAAGGGTAAGTACCGCTACAATATGTGAAATGTATCTGTATATGTGAACTTTAACTATATAAGAAAATTAAATAAAAATTATTCATGTAAAAAATTTTTTTTTAACATTTATTTATATGTGTGAGAGAATATGTATGTGTGTGTCTGTTAGTGTGCGTCAAATTAATGACTGTGCATATGTCTGTCAGTGAGTGTGTTTGTTTAGATGGCTGGCCTGCTCTTTTTTGAACAAATGTATCCATATATCAAGAGGAGTGATTGTGCCACCTTTAAGCACACAAGCACTTCAGATTTGAGCTGATCTTTTACAGGACACTGTCATGTGAGTGTGTGTCATTTCAGAATTTATACACAATGTTTGGAAATTTAACTCACAGTGTTGCACTATATATTCTCTCTTTTTTAAATCTTTTATATATACTCTAACTTTATTGTACCTGTGCATTCACATATGTGAAAAGGATGAGTGTGTCCATTGCATATACACACTCACTTTTAAGCACTCAACTTACATACTGATGTTGACTGTGTCATCTTGTCATTCTGTACACAGTTATTCCAATCAGCATTTTAGCAAATCTCAATAAACCCTACTGTCAATGTGCTAAAGGAGCTATTAAAAGACAGATAATATTATTTTATGTGTAATGTTTATGAATTTACCTCTCGATGCCATAGTGGATTTGTAGTGCTTGTGATAATTGATGATCTCCTTTCTTGACCGTGATGGACAAATGTGGGAAATGTACTTCTTTTTCCTGGTCGAATTGACATCTTCAGATAAGGGTCTGGATTAAAAAACATTCCCTTCTTTAATCCGATAGCTCTGAGATCTGAAGGATGACACATAGTTATCATTCAACAAAGGCTACATAAATTAAACATATACACATTTGTATTAACCCATCCAGGATTAATGATGGGTTAGAAACTGCCACACTAACAAGGCATATGATCAGCCGAGCTCCAAAACTTTATTGTAAAGGAACACCCTAAGCACCATAACTACTGTGGCACGCTGTAGTGATTCTGGTGTAAGGATTGCCATCCCTCCAAAAGTTGTCAAACCCCATTAGCACAGTCTGGCCACTTGGAGACACCTAGTTCCAGGTACATCATTATTACAGCTCTATGAAGATGTTGGACGGATATGACGTATTTTGTTTATTCTGTTTTATTTTATCTTTTTATTTTTACTTTATACTAATAAATTAAAGACTATGCTAGCTTTAGTGTAAATATTTTACATAAACTTTATTTACTAACTCCATAGCAGCAAAGAACATAGAAGTAGAGATGTCGCAAACCGTTCGCGAACTTCCTGCGAACGGCTCCCCGCGGTTCGCCACGAACCGTTTGCGGCGAGCTCCGGTCAGCTGACACATCGCGGCCAATCTCCAGCAGACCCTCCCTCCCAGACCCTCGCACTTCCTGGACAGCATCCATGTTGAAGGCAGCTTCAACATGGATGCTGTCCAGGAGGTGGGAGGGTCTGGGAGAGAGGGTCTGCTGGAGATTGGCCAGGATGTGTCAGCTGACCGTAGCTCGCCACGAACGGTTCGTGGCGAGCCGTTCGCGGGAAGTTCGTGAACGGTTCGTGACATTTCTACACAGAAACAAAGAACCAATCAGAGACAAGTATAAAATATAACAGGCACCTCCCACTGAGGTACTTCCTCTAAATAAAGCAACATCACAATTTCCATACAAAAAAACCAAAAAAAAACCAATGTATTTCAATAATAGGAATACAACATTCATGCAGCATCCTGTAGAGTGAGAAAAACTGGTGTAATCACATGGAAGATGAGAACTAGGAAAAATGGTGTAGACCCATGAAAGGAGATGACTGTTGAGTTGAATTATGCTGAAAGAGACCATGAAAAGTTTTACTCATATACAGAAACGTAACCATGAACAAATAAGTGCCAATTATTACAGTAATCCATAAAAATTACTCAATCACGGTGGAAGAACCTAAACTAAAAAAATATACAATCTAGTAAGTTGAATATTACATCTTAATACTATTCCTAACAACAGCAGACTATACAGTACAGTCATTCCCGACAAACTAAACAAAGATAGAAATAACATAAAGCATCCAAAACAAGAAAATATTCCAAAATCACACAACCAGAGATCATGAACAGAAAAATCAAAAGGGAGGGATCTAGAAAAAAAAAAGCTTTAGTAATGCCTCCTGTCATTACTAAAGCTAAGATTATTAGTACACTAAAGCTAGCATAATCTTTAATTTTATCACGTAACAGGAGGCTTCATATTTTGCAATTTTAATGTTCCGATACAAGAGTGGATGCGGCATTAGAAGGTAGATGAAAATAGACAGTCCAAAATGTTGTTTTGTGTGACCAATATGTCGCTTTGTACAATATCTAAAAAGGAAGCTTCCTGCCGCGAAGGCTTTCAATGCAGCCTCTAACAGAATGCACACCAAACGACAGGTTACTACGAGCCAGGGACAGTAGCCACTGGACCCATCTAGATAATGTGGTGACCAAAACTGGGCCATAAGGCTTGGCTTAAGAAATCAACAATTGTCAGGAGGAGAATGATCGTAGAGCAGCTGTAGCTACTCTATGACATAAGCCTGCAACGTCGATAAACAGAGTCTCGACAGAGCAGAAAGGTAAACCTAGTAACTTGATGTAGCGATAATCTATCGTTAGAAGGCCAAACCTTCAAAAATCGAAGAGCCTTGTCAATGTCTCATAAACCCGTATATTTGGGTGCTGGCGGCAATCAGCAAACTTGACCAAGGATCTTGACCCATGGCCAAACGAACAACGTTAATGGAACACTAAGACTTGTCTTCCAAAAAGAGGGACTATAACATTTTTAATATTGATGAAATACGGGCAGTAAAGGAATTGAGATTCTGTCCCACACACCAATTGGACCAAAAATGCCAAGCTGAGAGAGTGAAGGAAAAAAGTATTTGATCCCCTGCTGATTTTGAACATTTGCCCACTGACAAAGAAATGATCAGTCTATAATTTAAATGTTAGGTGTATTTTAACAGTGAGAGACAGTATAACAAAAACAAAAATAAAATAAAAAATCAAGAAAAATGCATGTCAAAGTTATAAATTGATTTGCCTGTCAATAAGTGAAATCAGTATTTGACCACTTCCACTTAGTACGTGGTGGAAAAGCCTTGTTGGCAATCACAGAGGTCAGACACTTCTTGTAGTTGGCCACCAGGTTTGCGCACATCTCTCTCATTTTGTCCCACTCTTCTTTGCAGATCCTCTCCAAGTCATTAAGGTTTCGAGGCTGACGTTTGGCTGTCATGATTCTCATCATGCTAACCAGAAGCCAGACTTGGACCTGTCTTCTTGGGCCTGGCTGGGATCAAACCTGTGTCATGTGCTTTCTTGAGCAGGGGGACCTTGAAGGCACTGCAGGATTTCAGTCCTTCACGGTGAAATGTGTTACCAATTGTTTTCTTGGTGACTATGGTCCCAGCTGCCTTGAGATCATTAACAAGATCCTCCCGTGTAGTTCTGGGCTGATTCCTCACCGTTCTCATGATCATTGAAACTCCACGAGGTGAGATCTTGCATGGAGCACCAGACCGAGACTGACAGTTACACCCTGTTCCAAATTATTATGCAAATGATATTTTTCTCATTTACCTAAATAATTGATGTAAATAACAGTCAGCATAATTCTCATGTTATCAACTATTTTTAAGAGTACAATTCAAATTTTATTGAACAAACCTCCTAATAATAACAGTATTTTTTTTTAAACATAAAAAACTTACAATGCACTGTTCCAAATTATCAAGCACAGTAAGTTTCAAAACACTTTATAGGTTGTAAAGAACTGAAAATTGTCATTTGTTGTGTTTGCAGCATATTTACTGAAATCAAAAGCGATTTCAATGAAACTTATAACAACATTTTAACTTTTTAAACATTTTAACAGTTTACGTTACATTTTAACATAGGACCCCTTATTTGATAGCAGCTTCACAAGTCTTGCATCCATTGAACTTGTGAGTGTTTGGACAGTTTCTGCTTGAATTGGTTTGCAAGATGTCAGAATAGCCTCCCAGAGCTGCTGTTTGGATGTAACCCTCATAGATCTTTTGCTTGAGGATGCTCCAAAGGTTCTCAATAGGATTGAGGTCAGGGGAGGATGGAGGCCACATCTTTTTATACCCATAGCAGCCATTGATGCAGAGATATTCTTTGCAGCATGAGATGGTGCAGTGTCATGCATGAAGATGATTTTATTACGGAAAGCATAGTTCTTCCTTCGGTACCAGGGAAGAAAGTGGTCAGAAACTCCACATACTTTGCAGAGGTCATCTTTACACATTCAGGGACCCTAAAGGGGCCGACCAGTTCTCTTCCCATGATTCCGGCCCAAAACATGACTCCACCACCGCCTTCCTGACGTTGCAGCCTTGTTGGAACAGGGTGGCCGTCCATACATCTGGACCATCCAGGAAGTGCACGGCACTCATCATTGAACAGGACTGTTTGAAAATGAGTCTTCATGTATTTTTCTGCCCAATGCAGCCGTTTCTGCTTGTGAGCATTGGTTAGTGGTGGCCTAATAGAAGGTTTATGCACAGTTGCAAGACCCTGGAGGTCTCTACACCATGATGTCCTTGGGACTGCAGAGGCACAAGCAACTTCAAATATCTGTTTGCTGCTATGTAATGGTATTTTAGTAGCTGCTCTCTTGATTCAATGCATGGATCTGGCAGAAATCTTCCTCAATGTGCCTTTATCTGCACAAACCCGTCTGTGCTCTGAATCAGCCACAAATCTCTTAATAGTGCCATGATCATGTTTAAGTTTTCGTGAAATATCTAATGTTTTCATACCTCGTCCAAGGCATTGAACTATTTCACTCTTTTTGGCAGCATAGAGATCCATTTTCTTCCCCATATTGCATGAAAACAGTGCTCTGCTTAACCCCTTAAGGACCAAACTTCTGGAATAAAAGGGAATCATGACAAGCCACACATGTCATGTGTCCTTAAGGGGTTAATAATGTGGAACACCCTCCTTTAGTAATTTTTCCTTAAATTGGGCTCACCTAGCAATCTAATTATCACAAGTGTCTGTGATTGTTTTCAGTGATCAAAAGAGCCCTGGGACACAATGTCACCCATGAGTTAAACTGAAAAACAAAATATTTAATCTTTGTGACACTTAAATAGAATTTGCATAATAATTTGGAGCAGGGTGTATTTTGTGTTTCTTCCAGTTGCGAATAATTGCACCAACTGTTGTCACCTTCTCACCAAGCTGCTTGGTGATGGTCTTGTAGCCCATTCCAGCCTTGTGTATGTCTACAATCTGGTCCCTGACATCCTTGGACAGCTCTTTGGTCTTGGCCATGGTGGAGAGTTTGGAATCTGATTGATTGCTTCTGAGGACAGGTGTCTTTTATACAGGTAACGAGCTGAGATTAGGAGCACTCCCTGTAATAGAGTGTTCCTAATCTCAGCTCGTTACCTTTATAAAAGACACCTGGGAGCCAGAAGTCTTTCTGATTGACAGGGAATCAAATACTTATTTCACTCATCAATTTATAACTTTTTTGACATGCATTTTTCTGGATTTCAAAAGAAAATATTCTGTCTGTCACTGTTAAACTACACCTACCATTAAAATTAGAGACTGATCATTTCTTTGTCAGTGGACAGCCGTTTAAAATCAGCAGAGTATCAAATACTTTTTTTCCCCTGACTGTAGCATCTCCTTGTCCCCAGGACCCACGAGTCCCAAAGGAAGTCTCTAGCTTCTTTGATACTCCAGGAACCCCTAAAGGACTCCAGGCCACCATAGAGTGGCGTCCGTCAAGCAGCATTGGATGAGGATTCCCTGCTGGGTCCCTGGGTAGATTTGGGTCATATGACAGGAGGAGATGATCCTTGCAAGTTGAGCAAGGAACTCTGGGAACCAAGGCCAAAACAGAGTAAGTAGGAGCAAAAATCACCTTCTGTTGTCAGATATGATGAAGAACCCTCAATGTTATTGTGAATGAAATGAAGGCATTCGCCTCTCGAAACAGCCAAGTCTGGAAGCCAGCTGTAGAAATTAGTCAGTTTATAGTTGGTGTGGGATGTGACCAGATTCAATTGAAATGGCCCTGTAGCAGACCACAAGTGTCAGGGGTGGCGGTCCGATGACCGGGACCCAGTATGCCTGATCTAGATAGTAGGAGTCACTGTGTGGAAATGGATTATCAGGGCCTGGTGCAAGATAACTGCATGCTCCCTGGTGTTGAGCACCAGCGTTTGTGCGGCCACATACCATATCTGAATAGGGAGGCTCTGCAGCAGATATGTATCTAGTACAGAAACAAGGTAAGACTAGAATAGACACCAAACAAGAAAACAAGACAAAACTAGGAGAACCCAGAACCAGAGCAGGACAGAAAGCAGAACCCAGAACATGTACACAAGACATGAGGAAAACAAGAACAGGGCAGGACCAGACTGTACATGAACTGGGAATACAAGACAAAATAAAACAAGACAAGAGATACAAGGCAAAACAAGAGGAAACATAACTAAGTACTATATATGAAAAAGATTGGAGATTTAGACATAAATGGCCAAGATGTCTGCAGCCCACCACTGCGCCAAAGTATTCCAATTACGGTGGGTCCTAGACTGCCTAGATATGCATGACTAAATAAACAATAATAAAACACACACAGCACTTACCTGCAAGAAAGGGGCAGAGGACTTGAAACAACTGCCTGCAGGGACCAACTGAAACAAAAGGATTAATGGAAAAGGAAAGGGTGTGGCAACATAAAACAAACATTTAAAGGAATCCAGGAGACTGGGAATTCTAGGAACGGAATACAGGAATGAACCCAGAAAACCCAGCAAAAAGAAAACCAGACATGGAATAGAAAACCAGAAAAAACAAGAAAAACTAAACAAAAATTGTAAAAAGAGTACTGGATACCAGAAGCCAAGGCCAGACATCTTCGCAGAACAGAGCAGGATGTGACAACGGGTAACCCAACCAGTTACCTCCGCTAATTCTCATCCTGCAGCCGGTCAGGAGCCATTTAAAGTATAACGAGACCCATTTCCCACCAGTAACTGGAAGACCCACTGTCCTGGAGGTACAACAACAGCTTTGTTGGCCACACACGGTTTTTAAGCATAACCCCATGCAAGGGATGTAACACACAGCATACAATCTCATCTCCAAGAGTTCTCCCCCTCCCCAGGAACCTAACACGGGAAAGAGCTTTGTCTCCAAAAGCCGGGGGTCTTCATCCCATGAGCCTTTGTACCTGGGAGATAAAGCACGGGAAAAGGGGACCCGTTGGAAAAGAGCGGGTCTCTTTTTCCCAATGGGCACCGCAAAACCCGCCAAAATCACCAGTGTCCCAGAAGTTCCTACACCAATCTCTGGGACCCTCACAGCCAGTGGCGTACATACCGGGGTCGCAGGGGTCACCCTGTGACCTGGTATGTATGCCACTGTGGCCAGCCTCTTCTCTTGGGGGGCCCAGGAGCCGGCCACCTCAGGGCCCCCCGAGGCTGGCCCTGAGATCACCATGCGGTTGGTCCTGCGGGCGCGCGACGGAGCACTCTCCCCTGTGTGCTCCCTCTTCAGCTCCCTCGCGCACCGCACTGATACCAGAGCCGGAAGATGACGTCATCGTTCGGCTCCGGCATCTGTATGCGACGCATGAGGGAGCTGAAGAGGAAGCACTCCCTTGCACGCCCGCCAGCCAGTCTGCCTGCCCGTCTGCCCGGTGACTGGCCGCCCAGGAGCCAAGCAGCACCACTGGACCCCAGGGAATCGCCTCAGCTCTTCAAAAGGTAAGGGGATTAAATTTAAAAAAAAAATGTGTGTGTGTTAGTGTGTTAGTGTGTGTGTGTGGGTTAGAGTGTGTGAGTGTGTTTTTGTGTGTGTGTGTGTGTGTTAGAGTGTGTCTGCTAGTGAGTGTCAGTGATTGTGTTACTGTGTGTGTCTGTTACTGAGTGTGTTTCTGTGTCTGTTAGTGAGTGTGTGTTTGTCAGTGAGAGTGTATGTTTTGTAAGTGAGTGTGTATGTATGTCTGTCGCTGAGTGTGTCTGTCAGTAAATGTGTGTGTCTGTTAACTAGTGTGGATGCATCTGTTCGTGTCACTGTGTGTGTGTGTCTTCAGCACTTACCTTTCTCCAGCGCCGGACTCCCTTTGGCGTTGGGGATCCATCCGCCTCTCGGCTCCGAATGCGCATGCGCGGCAAGAGCCGCACGCGCATTCAAACCGCCCATAGGAAAGCATTACTCAATGCTTTCCTATGGACGTTCAGTGTCTTCTCACGGTGATTTTCACAGTGAGAATCGTGGAAGCTCCTCTAGCGGCTGTCGATGAGACAGCCACTAGAGGCTGAATTAACCCTCAGTGAAACATAGCAGTTTCTCTGAAACTGCTATGTTTTCAGCTGCAGGGTTAAAACTAGAGGGACCTGGCACCCAGACCACTTCATTGAGCTGATGTGATCTGGGTGTCTGTAGTGGTCCTTTAAGTGTGTGCATCTGCATGCACTGGCATACATACCACGGTCGCAGGGGTCGCAGCCCTGCAACCCCTGTGACCAGGTGCCCGCCGCCATGTGTTGCGGCCCCGGCCCGCACGGTGGAGGGGCCTATGGATCAATTTTCGCACCGTGGCACCATGGGTCATGTGTACGCCACTGCTCACAGTGGTACCTTCCTCAACCAGGCTCCGCTCGCAAGGGTTCTGTGTGATACCCTGCAAGGGAAGCATCTCCTTTCGGAAGCATTCATTAATTACTTCTCTTGTGGTTTTACACTTATGTTGCAAGTGCGAATGTTCTGATTAATTGGTGTGATCGCTCTAATGGGGCACTGGGGAGGTCCTTGTTCAGGAAACAAATGAGTCAGGAAGCAATCCACAAATGCTCCCCCTGGCTCGTGTTTGTCTTCACTGAATGGCATCCAGCCGTTGGAGAGCTCACTAATTGTTTCCCTTGCGGTTTGTCATTATTTTGCGAGGTGTGAAGGTTCTAAGCTAACATTGTAAATGGGGTATTAGGGTGGTCCCCGTTCGGGAGGCGAATGAATTCCCTTTGTGAAAGGACTCCCGAAAGGAGAGCGGGCAGAAGATCCGAAAAGGTGGGGAAATACACATAATATCAGACAGGCAATTCACGGACTTGCAGAGGTCCCGCCACAGGCCCCATTTGAGAATCCAACATTGAATCAAGGAGGATAAAAGACCCATGATCCGTGCAAGGAGTCTAAACAGAATTGTGTCCCAATTGAGTATCTTGCTAATCTCCTTGCGAATTGCAAAGACTTTAGCTGAAGGGAGCAGTAGTGTACAAGATTGTGAGTTAATGTCAGACCCCGGGAACTGTACAGTGGGAACCAGGGCCGATTTGGCTCAATTTACAGTGAATACAAGGGATTCCAACAACTCCCTGGCTACCAGCTGTGTTTGGACTTGGCATAAAAGCATTATGTTGTCCAAGTATATTATGCACCAAATTCCTTTTTTCTCAGAGGTGCATAATTCCAGCAGGTTGATGACCGTCTGTGGCCACAAAATGAAGTGGGTAAGAAATATGTGATTGAACAGGGATGACCTCAAACGCGAAAACCGCGAATGGTCTGCAGCACCCAGATAGCTGTGGGCAGTTCTACTCAATTCTGGGAAAAAAAGAGAAAGGCGACCCTCTGTGGATGCCGTGGGCAATACAGAAGGTCGAACAATTAAACAAGGCTATATTATCTGTGCTGAATCTTGCTCGAGCACATCCTCAACCACCGTGGCCTCTGTTCAAGCCTCTTGAGTAATGGAAAAGTTGCCGACCACCCACTTCCATTTAGAAGGGTTGTTGGCATAAATTGCAGGGGCCCAATGGCCAGAAATGGCTGGTAGCACAACCCCAGTCAGCCCTGCCAAAAACACCCCTGGAGGTGTTGCCTGTGAAAACTTTGGTCATTGAGGATTGCGCTTTATTGAGTGAGGTGAAGATGTTTACGTGCTTGTTGAGCTCTTTCATAAACGCTTCACCAGAGCTTGCCATGTGCCAGTTCTTGTGCCCCAAGATCAACAACATGCCATATATTAGAAAGAGTGCTGCCCGGAATCTCTCCAAAGAGAGCGCCACATTTGTATTGCCCAAGAAACAAAAACAAAGTTGGGCTTATTCACGTATATGCCGTCCGTTCATTAGAGTACCATTTCCGCAATGAATGAGTCTGCTTGGGAATAAGCATAATCTGCAAAGGTCATTATATGGGCATGTGGCCTAGTTGCGTCATGAAGCTTATCATGAGCTCCTTTAAAACCCTGTTCAACCACTTTCCGCAAGTCTCTTCCACCTCTTGCCAGAACTGCCAACATAAGCTGGTCAAACTCTGGTGTACATGCCACATTGTCCGGTAATGAAGGACAATGACATTTGTAACAAGTCCTCTTATGGACTTCTGTGTGCAGTGATTTATGCAGCCAGATATGCATAAATGTCATCTGGTGGTTAGATGGTGCCCAATCCCCTAAACGAGGGTGGCAAATATTTCCTTGGTCAAACATTCACTTGGTCTGTTGTGAAAGGGAAGGAGATATTGTGTGCTGGTGTAGGCACCCTGTGTGAGGGTCGCTTTTCCCATGCTAGGCTCTGCTTTGGACCCATTGCCCTTCCAGTGGCGTTTCATCGCATGGGTTTGTTCTCTGGAGGAGCAATCAGATTACTCTGACATATCCTTGTAATGGGAGCATTTGGTAGTTTGTTTGTTTGACTCAAGGCTCACAGGTAATGCCTTAGCCAAGCTTTTCTCCACTGAGGTGGTGACAGCTGCGTTAATTAGATATTGTAGGTAGATGGGAATATGGGTACGGATAAGAACGGACAACAGCTCAATTAGCCTGCCCTTCAGTGGGTCCCCGCTCAGATCTCAAGCTGGTTTTAGCTCATCTTGTGCCATTACAGAGAGACCATATCTGAAGCATATCAGACTGGTCCCACCCGTATGGGCAGTCCAGATCCAAAATCGCCCAAGCGCAAGGAAAGGAGGAAAACTGGGGCAGGGTAGGAAAAAGTGATGGAACCCCATTGGGCGCAACAAGGAAAGACCAGGCACAACAGGATCCACCCTAGCACCGGGGGACAGGGGGTAGCTCTGACAAACCTCCCTAAGAGCCCTAACACAAAATAGAAGCCAATGTTAGTGTAGAAATCGTTATATATATATATATATATATTTTGATACAATAGTAAACATAAACAGTACCAATGAACAGGCACAATATGAGATCAAAGAAAAAGTGAGAAAACAATACTCTGACCTGAGTTGTGATGAAGCAGCAAAGAAAGAGGAAGTACCTCAGTGTGATGTGCCTGTTATATTCAATACCTTTCTCTGATTGGTTCTTTGTTTCTATGTTTTTTGCTGCTATGGAGTAAGTAAACAAAGTTAATGCAAAATATGAAGCCTCCAGTCACTTGGTAAAATTGTATCTCTACTCACCATGTAATAAGTGGGGGGATGTGATTAACAGCCAAACTGTATGCCAATGAAGTGTTATTGTGTTCTAATACAGGGATTCAAGCCCCCATTCTACCCTTAGGCAATAATGGAGTCCTCTGTGAAGCACATGGCCTTTCACCAGGCAAAATCAGTTGGGTTGTTGATAAACTCCTCCTCCATTCCCTTCCAATGCAATACCCCTTCCCCCAGGAGGCACTCTGGTTCTGTTACATCCTAAGGGATTGACTAAGGGAGGTGTGTCCAGCAGAAGGAGGGGCTAACCTGTTTAAAGCCCTGTGAATAGCACATTCTCTCTCTTCTTTGAATTACCTCTCTTCACCTTTTCTCTCTCTCTCCCCTCTCCCCACTGTACACACCCTCTCTCTCTTACTCTCAGCTGCTGATCGATGGAGTGGTAACTGTATCACGTGTCTATGCCTGTTTTATTATGTTAATTTAGCCTACTTTCCATTCAGTCAATGATTAGTTTTAGTAGCAACATATACTAGCCTATTTCAAATGTATATGTATTGTTTATTTGTTTGATTAAGACTTTATTAATAAATATTATTGAATTGCTGAAAGCAAGGAGTGTGGACTCTGAATTTACACTCGGTTTTTAAGTTATTATTTTTAGTTATTAATGTTATTATTAATTCCAAATTTTATCCAACTTGCGAGTTAAACGTTTATTACATTTGGCGAGCCATGTTATTATTTTCTACCACCTTTTAAGCTCACTTGCAAGGGGGGAACAATCCAGTCTTCTCCAGATACATGTGAGCTATAAAAGGGGACAAAATAACCGAACCAATTTTTGTTTTATTTTTTTGTGAGCGTTTTCGGCAATACGTCCAGGGCCAGGACTTGCGGGATCCTACAGAGGCAACCAGAGTGAGACGCAGTTTTTAAGCCGGCCATCACTTCTGCAGGATCGGAGATAGCCAGACCAAGGATTCAAAGTGGGGTGCACACCATTTGATTTGCCTGCAGTCTGAAGACACAAATCGTGTAAGTACTTTTTAGCTTTATTTTATGTAAGAATGGAAATTGTAGCAGAGTATGCAGCATCTAGCAGTTTTGATCCACTAATGTTTGAAAATGAAAATGAATTTAAGAAAATGCATAGCATGTGGTTACAATGCGAAAAAGAGAGTAGATAATAAAAAATGGTGTTTGAATAAAGATAAACAGAAAATCCAAAACTGCATGAAATTGTTGATGTTCTTAAGAAATCAGTTAAATCGGATACTTCTGGGGCACACTATTGTGGCTTGTATACAAAGTAGTACTCATAAATTTAGTGATTGTCCAACTTGTAGCTTAAATGCAGAATATGTAAATACATTAGAGGATAATTATGAAGCGAGAGGAGAGCTAATTTCATCGCTTAGAACAGGTTTAGCTGCACAAACCCCAGTTGCTGTATGTGGCCATAGGGATATGTGTGCAGAGGAAGAAGAGGCATCTGGTATTACAGAAAATGAGGACCAAGGGGTAAACAGGGGAAACCTTGTACTGGATGGGTTTGATAATAGTGGTATTCCGGTATTAACCCCCCATATAACTAAACCATCAGCATCACCTTTTAGGGACCCTTTGTCCATTACACCGACTGTTAAAAGCAGGGCATCTGCCACCCTGCAGACTGCTAAAATTCTGCAGCAGCAAGATAGGGATAAAGTAATGAAACAGCTTGTTAAGTTAAGATCCATTTTCCCCCCATATGACTGCAAAATAGATGTAATTTCGAATATGTCCAACTTTGAATCTGCAGTCAAACAATATATGCTCTCTCCTAAAGAGGCATGTATTATGCTTAAAATGTGGGCATGCAGATTAAATTCACCCATAAATGGGCCCATTAATCGGGATCAAAACTGGTTCAAAGAAGACAAATGGGGGACAGAAGGAGACAGGCTTAGAGCAATATCCAAATTGATTACCGGAGAAAGAGATTTAGACAGTCATTCACTCGCTGAAATGAAGGTACACTTACAGGATGATCCTTGGGTTTTTGCATCTAAGTTTGAACAAGTGTACCGACTAACCCACCGTATACCACAAGACCAAACCCCTCCTGATTTACTGCAATACCTGATAAAAAAAATTCACTTATTTAGATCCCAGAGTGCAAATGATAGCAGAGGAAAAAGATACTCTGGAAGGAGTTCTAACTATTATAGGAAAAGCTAGGCAAAATTTAATTAGGAAAGGTGTTACAGGACATCACAATATTGCAAATATATCTACCAATGAAGGGAAGCAAGCCCTCCAAGAGATTCCCTTCAGAGGTACTTGTTATTATTGCAATAAACGTGGTCATAGACAGAAAGAGTGTAGAAAGGCAAAGATAGATCAAAGGATGACTGAGGGATGGCATGCTTATCCCTCTGGGCCTTTCAAAGAAAGAATAGGTCAAAATGTATATAAAAAGATTGAACAAAATAAACCCCCGGAAAAAAACGTTCAGGGACGCCATTCTTAACCCTGCCTAAGACCAATCTATGTGGTCCTGCGCGGGAGGCTCTGAGAATGATGACTGTACAGGGAGCAGTGACTAGCAACTCTAAAATGAATGAAGAGGGTGAAGCTCCTCTGATTTCATTTTTGGAATAACTATAACTGGATGGCATGGTTCCTATTTGTAACACATTTATGGACCATGCAGTACGCCCTTACATGAATGAAATTATGGCAAGGCAACAGACTAAGAATTTTACTAACATAGGAGCTTCATTGAGACTTACTGACCTATCACTAAGTCCCCCTTTTGGGGCAAAACAATAACATATGAATTTATTAATGGAATTTTTGTTTTTACTTAATTGCATAATCCTGGAGTCAAGCTAAACACTTCAAAGGTTGCTCACACAAAAGGTAAAATTTTTGGGAGTAGCTATCACAGCTGCCCAATTAAAGAGTGATAGCAATCTTACAAGTCCCCAGACCTTTTAACAAACAATCCTTGAAAATGTATTTTTTTAGGACTTGTACATTTTTCAAAAGAATTTGACACACGCCCTATTTGTATCCATAGTGGCATTGCTTATGCCACCAGATCAAACTATCTGTCCCTATAGAATCTTGGGAAACTGGTTGGATGGGGACTAGAGCACCCCTCCAGTCAGCAGTAAACACTCATTCAAAGGTACAATTGAATTTGTTAGCAAAGGAGTCTGTCTTAGATGGAGACCAATGGCATTTACATGTAAAAGACCCTGAAGAACTGAATAGGAATCCTAATCTTTCTCTTTTATTACAGAAACATCAAACACTTCAAGTGGTTATTCTATAAAAGGGTTGTTATGTAAAAGTATATCCATGCCCTAAGCAACAAAGGCCTATGCATCAGAGAGTGCCAGTTGCAGACAGCCCCTGGAAGTCAATACAGAATGATTTTATAGGTGCACTTACACTGTCCAAGGGGGGTCTCATATATGGCCCCAACAAATTGTAAAATTGTATCTACTCCTCAAACTCTGTTTGAGAAAGGGGGGTAGGCTTAATAAAGATTAAACATTTGATCAAAATTATCCCTGGGATGCAAATTGGGAAGAGCCCTATGTAATCCTAGAAACATTGGGCAAAACATTTGTAAAAATGCAGAGGTCTATACAAGTCAGTCCATGTAGACCAACGTAAATTATACAAAGGGGCTTGTTCCCCAGGTACAGAGTTATCTGCTAAGAACTCATACGCCTTCTTGATCTCTTACAGATTTTTCCAAAAGTACCGAGACATGGATGTTACTCAACATGCTAAAACTCACCTGGAAATTGATGGAACAGCTTATCACAGGCCAAAGCAACAACAGCTGTATCTATGCAAATGCAGCTCGATCTACCAAAGACTTAACAGAGGACAGCAGTGACAATCTACAAGTTCCATATGTAGATGTGACATTTAATTTTGGGTGGGCTGTCAAGATTGTTTGGTTAAAGCAACATGATTATTTCAAGGGATTTTGGAAAAGACAATAAGGGAAAATAAGAACATTGGGAATGTTTATGGACTGGTTGAGGAAAATGGGAATGTATATGGGCTGGTTGGGGAAAATGGGTTGTAGATCTGGAGGGAGGACATATTAATATCAAATGAAATGTTACTAACCCTATTTATAATGTTAACAGCAATCTTAGAGAGTATCATACCAACACAAATTATAGTGAATACATTAAATTGTAAAGGGGATAAATTGGGGAACATTAGGACACAATAGGGGTGGGGAAGTGAAGGTCTTGTTGAATGTAGAGGAAGAGATAGAGCATACAATCCTGACTCCTTTCACCTATATTCATACAACTCCATCACTAATGGATAATGGGAGCAGACCTGAGTGCCAGGAGATTAGAGTGGTCTCTATGGTACTTTCCAAATTTGTTCATTGAGACCTACCCCTATAGTCAGGAATGTTACTTTCCAATTGATTCAACTAACAGATTGGCTAGTTTCATCACACTTTCAGAACTGTTCTAGGGTCACATCCACTATTAATAAGGTTTTAGTCAGATGGGTGACAAGAAGTAGAACTAGGAATAGGAGGGTTGTCTTGGGTACGGTTCTGGGAGGTGTGGGTACTGGGTTGGGTTTTGTAAATATAATTGATATATATAGTATGACTGCAACACTCCAGTCTGAGGGTGTTAAATTCAGAGAACTATCAATACTTTAATGGAGGATTGGACACAGAAGGATCAACAAACCTGTGCTGAGTTCTTTCATCAACAACAAGAACTTTAACTAACTGAACATTTATTTACTGACATGGCTAGTACTACCTGGTGGAAGACTCACTTCCGAAACCAATCATCATGGGGTACTGCCGTGGAAAATGTATTAATTCACCCATTTATTATTGTATTGTGTGTTTTCTGTAGTATGCATTGTTAATCAGGTTGGTATTTGTTGTTACTTAAAGTCATTGATTGTTAGAGTATATCATCTCCAATATGATATGTAAATGGAAAGAGCTCTATTGTGACAATGGGTTGTGCATTCACATAAGTAGATACACTGCAGGATGCATTCTCTCTCTCTCTCTTATCTCTGGTGGGTTTTATAGAGTCTAAGTGTCTCATCCACTTCATTGCCAATAGGAGGGATGTAATAAGTGGGGGGATGTGATTAACAGCCAAACTGTATGCCAATGAAGTGTTATTGTGTTCTAATACAGGGATTCAAGCCCCCATTCTACCCTTAGGCAATAATGGAGTCCTCTGTGAAGCACATGGCCTTTCACCAGGCAAAATCAGTTGGGTTGTTGATAAACTCCTCCTCCATTCCCTTCCAATGCAATACCCCTTCCCCCAAGAGGCACTCTTGTTCTGTTACATCCTAAGGGATTGACTAAGGGAGGTGTGTCCAGCAGAATGAGGGGCTAACCTATTTAAAGCCCTGTGAATAGCACATTCTCTCTCTTCTTTGAATTACCTCTCTTCATCTTCTCTCTCTCTCTCCCCTCTCCCCACTGTACACACCCTCTCTCTCTTACTCTCAGCTGCTGATCGATGGAGTGGTAACTGTATCACGTGTCTATGCCTGTTTTACTATGTTAATTTAGCCTACTTTCCATTCAGTCAATGATTAGTTTTAGTAGCAACATATACTAGCCTATTTCAAATGTATATGTATTGTTTATTTGTTTGATTAAGCCTTTATTAATAAATATTATTGAATTGCCGAAAGCAAGGAGTGTGGACTCTGAATTTACACTTGGTTTTTAAGTTATTATTTTTAGTTATTAATGTTATTATTAATTCCAAGTTTATTCCAACTTGCGAGTTAAACGTTTATTACACACCATCTCTGGGGTTGTAGCTACATCAGCCTGGGAACAAAGCACCCATATGCTTGGTATATAGTCCCTGGACTGGCTCTAAATCACTTGAGTGGTTCCATTAAAGAAGATGTACTGCTCCCATGTTTATCCAAATTGTGCTGTGCAATTTCCTTTCATTGTTTTTTCAGATATATACTGGTTCATTATGCTTCTTATCTAAAGGAGGATTCCACATTGCAGTATATAAGTATAATTATATTATAGTTGTTTCACATTTTGCATTCACACCTTAATTTTTGTATTATAGTTTGACATTTACTGGGTCCAGATGGGCACACATGTTGCTTTCAGTCTCGTAGAGCTGAAGAAGATGGATATCAGGTTTTTGTTTTTTTTAAAAAGGGAACAATAGTAAGCGCACCTGCTAAGCATTCTCAGGTAATGAATGAGTTCCTGTCTTTCATAACACTTGTAACGGACCGTTTTGCACACAAGGGGTAAAAACCGTTTAGGCGATCGGCCCCCTTTCCAGAGATACAGGCACAGCTACTGCAGAACACCAAACTCTCGAACTGGATACAAAATAGCACTCCAACTCCCGAACTGGAACCTCCCAAATAGCTGCTAGCAGACGAACAGGAAAAGCAGACAATCAGCTTACACTCCTGGCAATCAGTCTCTAACAGCATACAGTGAATCCCCCCAAGAACGAGACAAGGCTCCGTGTTGAGGGTCAAGCAGTGGTCTGTTTAATGAAGGCTACCTGCCCAGCTTTTATGCAGGTCTCCCACCTGGTGGACACTCCCCTAGGGGACCAAATGGGAGACTATGACAAGGGACAGACAAGTAGACAAATAGGACACACAGTCACAGTATATTCCCACAATGCATCCTGGCTTCCTCCCCTCTGCCCTGGGAGATAATTGAGAAGTAACTCAATTATCTCCCAAGACAAAGGCAAAACTCCATTACACATGTGGGGACACAAAACCAGTATTATACTTTAAAATACATAAAGTAACATTTATTACATAAAACACAGACATTAACATATCCCCAGATAGCTCAGGTCTGAGCGCACATTATTAAGTGAATGGCGCTCAGACCACACAAATACAGTTTAATCGCCATGGAGCCAAAGTCTTTACAGTCAGTTTCATACGAATGGGCTCCATGGGATTCCTATCTGGGGTATAACACATTCAACCAAAACTACCGAACACCGGGCCGTTCGTGCACTTCCACCGAACAAGAAGGGAGGTCGGCGGCTTCAGCGGTGTTCGCGCAAAACTGTGTCCGATTTTAGTTCCATGAAAATAGGGGCGAACACCGCTGTGCATTCGTATGTTTAAAATGGCCGCGACCTCGTGTTCGGGATACGAATGGCGGCCACCCAGCATTCGTCAATTAAGCTGCGGTTAACCGCAGCTTCAGGGAGGTTAATTGCCGGCACACTCCAGCTCCCAGGTGGTCTATTCATTCGTGCGGTTGTTCGGTAGATTGAATCTACCGAACAACTGGCAGAAAAGCACGAATACAGCTTTTCTCCAGGCGAAATAAAGTCTTTTAAAAGGGGGCCATAGTCCAGAGGCAGCAGGCGAGCAACCAGGCTTCTCCAATGCAATGTGGCGAGATTGGTCTCGTCACATCTCTCCCCTTTTCCAAACAGACTAACAGGGTATCTGACCTCCTGCCGGTCAGTGCCCTTGTTAGTCCAGCAGCCCACCCACAAAACACAATCAACAGCACAGCCCACCCACAATAAATAGTTACTGCACCTGGGTAGAGGAGAAGCTTGTCCATGTCCAGGTGCCTCACCACGGCTGTGCTGGGTACGGGTACGCTGACTTGGTGGGGTGCTGCGTGGGCAGAGACCAGCGGCACTCTGCCCTGTTGCCAGCGCTACTGGGAGGGTAGCCTGGTTGAAGCCTGGTTGTTGGAGAGGGAGACCGACTGTCTCCCCTTTAGATACACAGTCCTGCTGCTGGAGACCGACTGTCTCCCCTTTGGTTACACAGCTCTGCTGCTGGAGGGAGAGACTGACTGTCTCCCCTTTGGATACTCTAAGCTGTCGCTGGGGAGAGGGGGTACCAGGCTCCTCTCCCGATAGAACACTCTGCCGCTGGGGAATGGAGACTGGGCTCCCAATTCCCGGCACATCACACTGCCGCTGGGGAATGGAGACTGGGCTCCCAATTCCCAAAAAATCACGCTGCCGCTGGGGAGGGAGGACACTGCTCTCCTCTCCCTGGACTTCACACTGCCTTCCCGGCATATCACTCTGCTGCTGGGGGACAGGAACAACTACCTCTGCCCCCTGTAACTTAGCCTGCCGCTGGGGAGGGAGGACGCTCTCT
Organism: Pelobates cultripes; assembly: GCA_933207985.1. Lineage (NCBI taxonomy): Eukaryota > Metazoa > Chordata > Amphibia > Anura > Pelobatidae > Pelobates > Pelobates cultripes. The sequence continues at coordinate 86,513,494 of OW240918.1, forward strand.
CCTCTCCCTGCACTTTACACTGCCGCGGTGGAATGGAGACTGGGCTCCCAATTCCCTGCAGGACCAGTTGAGAGACCTCGGTCCCATCTCTACCGGCCACCTGGGGTTCTTCCCAGAAAATATCAACAATGTCTTCCCAGCTGAATGGGTCTGGAACTGGATCTGTCACCTTGCTGTCCTGCTGAATCTTCTCAATGGAGTGGAAGAGATCTCGGTAGTCCTGCTCCAGTTCCCACTCCAGGGTTGCTAGGTGAGCCAGGTCTTGCTCAATGTTGTGAGTGTCATCCCAGTCATACCTGCTCTCCCTTCACTCCAAGAGATCACTGAACCGGGCTTGTATAGGGCTCCCAAATTCAGGCTCTGAAAAAGCCTCCCATAACAAGCCAGGACCATCAAACTCCTCTCCCTCTGGCTTGTCATGCTCGGCTGTCCAGGGCAGGTACTGTGCCCCATACCACCAGAGCGCCTGGTAGGCATCTTCCAGCCAAATCTCCTGCCATACCGGTGCTCCAATTCCTTCACCCATTCATCCAGGGGCTGCTCTCCCAGGAAGGGCATCCGCAGGGCCACTTGCTTCTGCAACCGCTGCTCTTCACTGGGGAGACTCTCGCCCCGCTGGTATTGTACATTATCCAGGGCCTGGTACCAGATGCCTTTCCTTAATGCATCCCGGCCATCCAGGTCCTCCTCCTCGTATGACACTGCTGGTTCCATTCTGTTGCTGTCAGGGTCGCTGTACTCAGACATGCGTTGCCCTCAAATTGTAAATCCACAGAATGGTGTTGCCTGTAGCTGTCCTGTAGTCTGTGGGAACGATCCCGCCGCTTGCCACCAATTGTAACGGACCGTTTTGCACACAAGGGGTAAAAACCGTTTAGGCGATCGGCCCCCTTTCCAGAGATACAGGCACAGCTACTGCAGAACACCAAACTCCCGAACTGGATACAAAATAGCACTCCAACTCCCGAACTGGAACCTCCCAAATAGCTGCTAGCAGACGAACAGGAAAAGCAGACAATCAGCTTACACTCCTGGCAATCAGTCTCTAACAGCATACAGTGAATCCCCCCAAGAACGAGACAAGGCTCCGTGTTGAGGGTCAAGCAGTGGTCTGTTTAATGAAGGCTACCTGCCCAGCTTTTATGCAGGTCTCCCACCTGGTGGACACTCCCCTAGGGGACCAAATGGGAGACTGTGACAAGGGACAGACAAGTAGACAAATAGGATACACAGTCACAGTATATTCCCACAATGCATCCTGGCTTCCTCCCCTCTGCCCTGGGAGATAATTGAGAAGTAACTCAATTATCTCCCAAGACAAAGGCAAAACTCCATTACACATGTGGGGATACAAAACCAGTATTATACTTTAAAATACATAAATTAACATTTATTACATAAAACACAGACATGTAACATATCCCCAGATAGCTCAGGTCTGAGCGCACATTATTAAGCGAATGGCGCTCACACCACACGAATACAGTTTAATCGCCATGGAGCCAAAGTCTTTACAGTCAGTTTCACACGAATGGGCTCCATGGGATTCCTATCTGGGGTATAACACATTCAACCAAAACTACCGAACACCGGGCCGTTCGTGCACTTCCACCGAACAAGAAGGGAGGTCGGCGGCTTCAGCTGTGTTCGCGCAAAACTGTGTCCGATATTGGTTCCATGAAAATAGGGGCGAACACCGCTGTGCATTCGTATGTTTAAAATGGCCGCGACCTCGTGTTCGGGATACGAATGGCGGCCACCCAGCATTCGTCAATTAAGCTGCAGTTAACCGCAGCTTCAGGGAGGTTAATTGCCGGCACACTCCAGCTCCCAGGTGGTCTATTCATTCGTGCGGTTGTTCGGTAGATTGAATCTACCGAACAACTGGCAGAAAAGCATGAATACAGCTTTTCTCCAGGCGAAATAAAGTCTTTTAAAAGGGGGCCATAGTCCAGAGGCAGCAGGCGAGCAACCAAGCTTCTCCAATGCAATGTGGCGAGATTGGTCTCGTCACAACACTGTTGACAAGCTTTCACAGCTCAATAAAACCACAAGCAGTGCGTGCATCTAGCAGGACCAAGGCTGTTTTTAACGCAGGGCAAACGGGGCAGCTACCTCAAGCTCAGTTACTCCTTTGGGGCCCAAAGCAGGTGCCTCGTGTCACAAGTGTATGTGTGTGTCAGTATGTCTGTCAGTGTATGTGTCTGTGTGTGTGTCAGTTTTGTTTATCCGGTCTTCCAGTGTGGCTCAAGTCGTGGGAGTCAGGAGTGCTGAAAGCATCGTGTCGGTGGCCATTTTGTCTTGCAGCCTGTGGTAAGCCCGCTTAGTGGGAATCATCAAATGTGGACAAAGTGTGGCTTCACCACAGGGAGGACCGGGACATCCAACAGTGGTCCATAGGAGTATGCTTGGTCTCCGTAGTCAGCTCGAGACCAAGGAGAGCGGCCAACTCTCCCCATCTCAGCCTCCCATAGGCTGCACTTGCTTTTCATCGTGTGTCTGCCGATCACCAGCTTCAAAGTTGCTACTGTAGTGGCCACGGCTAACTTGAGGTTGGCTGGCTTATGTGAGTGCTGAAGGAAGCAGATATTGAAGGGTAAAACATGCTGAAGTGGGGTCTCAGGTCCGGACCTCAGGCTATGTGCGCCCAGCTAGCTCTGTAGTCAGGCTCTGTCCCCCATATAGTTCATATTTTAATTGCTTAAATGCTATATGTTCTTTATATTTGTATGTTATTATAGTTATAACAGCAATGTTAAGAGCATATGGGCTAGTTCCAAGTAAAATAAAGTATTGTATAATTCTCCTGTGTGTGGGGTAACCTAAGACGCCCGGGTTTAAAAGTCTTGGTGGTGGCAGTAGAGTAAAGTGTATTAAGGGGGGTTAGTGTAGAAGGGATTGCAGGGGTTAATTGAGTGGTTGCTGGGACTAGCAACAGGTAACCAGGGGTCTGGTGTCATTAACCCTGTCACTTCCACACTCTCCCCACTGTCTCGGCTGGGCCTATAGCCCACGCTCGTGACAAACTGGCGGCAGCTAGTGGGATATATTTAGAGATTTTTAGTGCTTGCTAGATTTTACCTGTAAAGGGGGTCTTAGCACTAAAAGAAATTGCATACTTGTTTTTGTGTAATTTCCAAAGACCAAGCTCAGTGCTGATTTAAAATACATACAAAGTGCAAAACAGTTCTCCCCTCCCATCTTTTGTTTTTCTTTCTCTATCCTATTTGTGAATATGGAGGCCTATCGCAAACAATCAAAAGAGGCCTTGGAATTGTTGTGCCAAGAAAATAATTTACCAACTTTTGGCAAAAATAAGGCACAACTTATTGCTGACCTTGTGGAGGCTGACAGCCATATTTTCCAGCCAGAGACGGATACTGAAAGGGTTACCGAGCTCCCTACTACTGCAGGAGTGTTGCTTACTGAAATGCCTGGTGGTTGTACCCCTCAAAACATTAAGGACATTTGCTCAACTGATTTATTTCGGCAACTGATGGCTGCAAATCCTCAGGAGGCCCTGCATGTGATGATCCAACAGCAGGCTGCAGAAAGGGAATCTGCAGAGAGGCTAGCCGAAAGGGAAGCGCAAAGGCATGCTGCAGAAAGGGAGGCACAAAGGAGACATGAGATGGAACTTGCTAAACTGCAATTTACCCTTCAGTCCTCACTGAACAGCAATGCATCAGAGTCCAGCACACGTAGGCTCCGTAAGGATGATTTTCCTTCCCTCGAAGAAGGGACAGATTTGGATGTATTTTTAAAAAGTTTTGAGAAAGTATGCAGGCAGCATCAACTACCTTCAGACCAGTGGGGCAGATATTTAACTCCACAATTGAAAGGGAAAGCTTTGGATGTGTTTGTGTCCCTTCCCCCAGAGACTGATAACAACTATGAGGCAATCAAATCTGCATTGCAAAAAACGTTTAACCTTACTCCTGAGTCTTACAGGAAAATGTTTAGGAGTATGCAGCAATGCCCATCATCCAGCTGCATTCTATATCTTGCACAATTAGAAACCACGTTCCGGCAATGGGTAACAGGAGTACAAGCTACTACCTATGAAGCCCTTAATGACTTACCGGTCCTGGAGCAGTTCTTGCAGACCCGGAGCCCTAATGTACGAGAGTGGATTTTGGAAAGAAAGCCAAAAAATGCTAGGGCTGCTGCAGAACTGGCAGATGACTATGCCAACATCCATGCACCCACATCCAGGCGTGGACTTGTGTCAGCTGCTACTTCGACCTGGAGAGAAGCTACAGTTCAATCACCACCTGTAAGATCTGCAGTGAGAACTTCACCGCCGACTGCCAGCGTAGCCGGGGCTATGTCAAGTGAGTCAGATGCCCGCCGTTGTTTTCGATGCAACCAGATTGGTCATCTGAGCAGGACTTGCCCCACTAGGAATATGCCCTCACCAGTCCGTGGAGGGGCACCATCAGTATTGCTTGTGGGTGGGTCTGTGGGGAAACGAGAGGATAACCTGCAGAGTGTAATTGTGGGTGACCGAGTGACCATGGGACTGAGAGATTCTGGAGCTTCCTTCACCCTGGTGCGACCTGAAGTGGTGAATATGGAGGACATAATCCCTGGAAGAACCATGTCCATCAAAGGAATTGGGGGTGTACGCCCCGCTGTGCCCTTGGCACGTGTGTACCTTGATTGGGGTGCGGGCAAAGGTTTGCGGGAAGTGGTGATTTCAGAGGATATCCCTGTTAATGTTCTGTTGGGGAATGATTTGGGCAGGATGCTCTGTCACTATGCTCCAGCGGACACTGTTTGTGAGCCAGAAGGGCTGACTGCTCCACCTAAGGTATTGTGTGAAACTTTGGGAGACATTGTGAAGTGTGATTGTTGGGAGGGAGAGCAGGGTGTGGATAAATATCTACCTGTAACTGAACCAGTGATGTCTACCAAATGTGAGATAGGGGTGAGTAGTGATGTGCCTGTATCAAAATACTGTGAGGCTGGGATGTCAGAGAGTAAGGGAGAGGAGGAAGGTGAGAGCCAGGGTAACAAGTCAGCAGTGGTAACAAGTCAGCAGTGGGTCACGGCTGCAGAGTCTGAGGGGCTATGTGAGATTGCGAGAGGATGGCCTGCCTTGGAGAAGAAATTATGTGAGTGTGTGCAAAATTCTGTATCTGATCAAGGGGGGTCAAATGTGTCCTGTGAAAATGTATGGGAAAAGCCTTCCAGCGAGAGGGGCCTGAAGGAATATATGTGCCAATATGTGCCTGAAGCAGATGTATGTGATGCACTGGGTGAAAATGTGAAGGGACAGCAAGGCTATGAGGGAGAGCAGAGGGTATGTGAGCTTTACTCTGCGGCAGGCTTAGCCAGTTTCCAAAGTTCGGTATGTGTGATGACCTGGAGTGAAAGTGAGGGGAACGGACAGACTCAGCCTGTGGGTCCAGGAAGGATGGCTGCAGGGAAACATACTGTTGGAGGAACCAGGAACCTTGTCAGTTTATCACAACTCACGCATACACCTAAGCAACTTTCTGATTGTGAACCAAAGGTTCAGAGTCTGATAGTGCAACAAGCCCAGCAGACAGACCGCAAAATAAAAGAGATGATGGGTGTTGATACAGCACATCTATCCTGGGAGTGTTCTCTGTCTGCTTTTTTGTGTGCTTACCGGGGAGTGCTGCAGAAATCCATTGGTTTCTTCCCCTTACAGCTACTACATGAGCGCAGTGGGTGTGGTTTAAGGGATGTTACCAGAGATCGATGGGAAATTGAAACAGGCAAATCAGGCATGTTTGTTGAGGGTGTAGCTGTGGTATGGACTGATCACAACCTGCTGCAGATGACAGGTAACAATGATAAACTGCTCCATTGGAGCCCTATCCTCCAACAGTATAATTTCACTGTCCAACACAAAAAGGGCAGCTTGCATGGGAATGCAGATGGCCTGTCTCGGCAACTAGAGGGTTAATGGTAGACAGATAAATCAGCCTGTGGCTGAATTTTTCTGTCCACCATCTTAAGGGGGAGGTGTCATGCCAAAAGCATGAGTTGGTGTTTGATGTGTGTTTATATATGTTAAGAGTTGTTTTTTTGTAAACCTTGGGATGACATTTATTGTGGTCTTTGATCTTGCACCAGGCCTAGACCATAAAACATCTAGATAGCCATCACCAGAGCTGGACACAAGGAATTTCATAGAGTGGGCAATAGACTGCCAGACCAACCCCCTCTGATCCCCCCCAGGGGTCTGCCCACTGAGAAACAACTAGTTTAGATATATGAGGGTGTTGGACTATCCAGGGGGTCAGTTATTCATTTTTCTTTTGTCAGTAACTTCTAGGAGATCTATACCATCTAAGACTCCCACAAGAATTCTATATGGGGTAAATATATGTAAGGAATTTCTTGTGTTTTCTCCTATTTTATTTTATGTACTGTTTTGCAATTTGTTATCTGTATGTCATTTATTTCTGTATTTTGTACTCAGCACTGTGAATCCTTTTTGTCAGATTAAATGTTTACTTAATCAGCTTGTGTCTCTGTTCTCTATGAGCTTCACTCTCCAGAGGAAAGCTCAGGCAAACACGTTACCAAAAAGGGTTAACTATATATGTTTAATCAGTAAAAGTAGAACTGTGATACTATAATTCTCCTGTGTGTGGGGTAACCTAAGATGCCCGGGTTTAAAAGTCTTGGTGGTGGCAGTAGAGTAAAGTGTATTAAGGGGGGTTAGTGTAGAAGGGATTGCAGGGGTTAATTGAGTGGTTGCTGGGACTAGCAACAGGTAACCAGGGGTCTGGTGTCATTAACCCAGTCACTTCCACACTCTCCCCACTGTCTCGGCTGGGCCTATAGCCCACGCTCGTGACACAGAGTATTCAGACCTGTTGGTCAAGAGAGCTAGACCTGAGAGCCGCAAGTGCCTTTGTTAATGCAATAGCAGTCACTGTAAGCAGAACTGCAGAGGGATATGCAGAGGGGACGATTCCTGCCTGGGGCTGCAGCAGAATAAGCAAGGTAAGAAATCTGCCTGGAATGAGAGCTGCAGCCTGGTCGGGTGGAAAGCTCTAGAGCAGGGGTTCTCAACCCAGTCCTCAGGACCCCCTACCAGTCCAGGATTTGGGGATTACCTGGGTGTGTCTCAGGTCTTTAGAAAAAGGGAAAAAAACACCTTAGACTCTAAGGTGTTTTTTTTTTCTTTTTCTAAACACCTTAGACACACCAGGTAATCCCTAAACCCTGGACTGGTAGGGGGTCCTGAGGACTAACGTTGAGAACCCCTGCTCTAGAGAGACAGTCAAGTCCAGGCAACTGGGGTTGAAGTGTTCCAGGCTCCCTCCCCAACGACTTGCTGGGTAGTAAACGAGCTTTGTTACAACACCATATCTACGGTAGGTAGATCCTAGAAAATGATGTAAGCCAGGGGCACATATAGAGGAGTTTTTGGTGATAGGGCATTCTTACATTTCCAGCCACGATTTGGAGAGCTCCAGCATTGACCATTTCATTGCTGTTTAGTCTTGGGCAGTGTACAAAACATAATTTGGCCCCTTTTTTTCTTCTTAAGCTAAAAGAGTAATATGTATTTCACCAGTAAAAAAAAATAATAGAGGAATGTGAACAGGGAGGGTCTCTAGAAGGAACATCCAAACAGTCCTGTCAAACACCTTCTCCACATCAGTAGACAGCAGAATAGAGGGATTTGAGAGCATATATTAGGTTGACACTTTAGTGGTATTCTCTCTGGCTTCTCTGAACCCCACAAAGCTCACCTTGACTAACCGCACCAGATGGGGAATGAGGGCAGGGCATCTGAGAGAGAATTTTGGCAAACAGCTTAAAGGATCACTATAGGGTCAGGAACACAAACATGTATCCCGGACCCTATAGTGTTAACACCACCATCTAGCCCCCCTGGGCCCTTCATGCCTCCATAAATATAGTAAAAATCTTACTGTTTACAAGCCTGAAGCTGTTAATCTGCATGCTGCTAGACTCAGAAAAACTGTGATGGGATTCCAGCATGGTCAAAATTTAGTAGGCCAAAATCTCCACATGGCATATGCTAATTAGTATCTAATTGCAAACAGTTGGATGAGTCATCAGTGTACTGAGCATGTGCGGAAGTGGAGAGCACATTCCTTTGTCTTAGATGAACCATGTGGTCTGCCCATATAAGGTGATCCTGAATATCCTGTTCACTGATTGGTTAAGGGTATGTGTGGGTGGATCTATAAGTGGGAGGAGATATGCTGTTAACAAAAAGCATCTGCAATCTGTGCTCTGGCTCTCAGGCATTTTTGGAACAGGAGTTCATCTGACACCCAATCGGTATGAATAATTAACCTTTTTACTTCATGAAGACCTACCGCCATCTCTCTGTGTTTGGCTTCTGCAATTGATTATGGTAAAATTTCTGGTGCGTATTGGCCAGGAATCTTATTGCACGGAAGCCTGTGCAGAGATTTGAGATGGTAATCTTTTACCAAATCCTTCACAGCTGCACCCCTGGACTTCTGCGTGGACCTCCTTTCGTCTCGGGGCGCCTCTGGCATGTTGTCCAGGAGATCATTGGCTTCTATGCAGTGAGTACCGGGGTGTCCTGTCGATGAGTGTAAACCCAGGTCCAGGAACTTAAAGATAAGACTGTTAGACGGTGAACCAACAAGGGGTTGAATTTGTATCTGTAACCGGTAATCTGACTGCCCCCTTCCAACAAAGGGAAGAAGCGAAGGCGCACCACTTATTGGAAATTAAACGCTCTGTAGCCAGCCCGTTTAATATAGGAGGATTAGTGTCATGCTGAATTCTGGTGTATATATGTTCAGCCGGACACCAGTATTCTGGCAGACTAAGTGTAATCCTGTTGTATATTCGGTCACTAGAGTGGGGATACTTGAGAGACTAAGCGAGATCCTGTTGTATATTCCGTCCGCTAGTTCTCACACTATCTTGACTAAGTGTGTCCTGATGTAAATTCTGCCACTAGATCATAGGTAGAATATATAGGCTAGTTGGATCCTGTTGCACATTTCGTCGACTAGACCGTGGTGCCTCGGCAGCGTAGGCTAGTTAATCCTGTTGTACATTTCGTTCACTAGACCTTGAGGTGCTGGCTAGTTAGAATAGTTGGGTTGCTGTAAAAGTTGTACATAGATTGTAATTGCTGATATGTATGTCCTGCTAAAAAGTTTGAGCTCTGCCATTTAGCGGACGTGTAAAAAGTGTTTATAGTGTAAAATAGTGCACGGTACCATAACCACTGAATTGTACCATAACTACTAACATTATGTGAACAATACTAAAATTACTGTTTAACATTGTATGTGTAACACTTTAACTATCACTAACTGACCTTGTAACTTTAAAACCATAATTGTCTAAACTGTATAATACTTGCTAACCGTACCATAACCACTGACTGTAAAGACGATATTGCTGAAATGTTATGTAGTCACTTAGTTTAGGTTGATTCATAGTGTGGATAGTTGTATGGTTTGATTAATAGTTACAGTGATGAGTATATAGTGTTTGGTGAGACTTTTTGATTTTACTTGTGTGTGCGACGTTGTGATATTGTTGAGTGTGTGAGGATCGTGTGTGTGCATGCACGTGTGTGTTTGAGCCTAGTAATTGGGGAATGGCATGTCCTGGTGGCCGCATGGCCTCCATGTGGCAGTCTTGACCTAAATTTAGTGCAGTGTGTACATGTGGCTGTAACTAGTAGGCCGGAATTCTATGATCAGTTTCTGTATATTGATAGCTGGAAGCAGATCATTGAAAAACTGCCTAAGTGGATTAAACTGTGCCATGAGGTGGCTAGGACTCGCCTGTCCATGAAGGCCACAACTCCACCCATATTGGACACTCCCCCTGAGCCTGAACTCCCTTTGCCACTATTCATCCTCAGGAGCCAGAGGAGGTGCTGCTGGTGTAGCCACTCCCCCACTCTTCCTCCCAAGCTAAAACTGGTATAGCTGGTATTTGCACTCCCCCTGCTCTATTGTCCCAGTCTACCCAAATACCTAACTCAGACTCTGTTTTTTTGTTTCAAACTCTCCCATTTCTGTACCAACCCCCACTGGTTCCTTGTATTTTGAATGGACCCCCTTTTGGTAGGTATTTTAGCATTGAATTTAAGTAACAATTAAAATTGTGAGTAGAATTCTTAATAACAGAAACTGAGTCTATTGGATCAGATAATTCTCAGCAATGACATTGTACCATAATCAGTGAAATAGCACTGCAACTACTGAACCCTGTGTGCCTTCAGCAACAGTAACAGTCTAAAATACAACTGGAAGAAATGATCAATGGTATAAGACGCTAGAATATACGTTTATCCTTTTTTTAAGTTATTGGATGGGCCCCTCCCAGCTTCGTCCAGTTGCTAAAATACAAACTGAGATGCTTAATTTACCTTAGAAGCACTCGAGGGCCACCTACTGGTCATCTTCGGGAGTTATATTGATTTACATTGTTTAAAATACTAATGACCGTTTACAACAGACAGAAGTAGGATTGCTTACCCTACTTTAATATTTCTTGTTATAAGGTTTTATTTTAGGTATAAATATATTAAAAGCTAAGTTTTATTATTAGACCCATAAAGACTATTTTGATACAATTACTTACCCTTTGGTGACACCTACTGGTGGGTTGTTGGCTTAACACAATTCTATTTTATTTTTCACCCACCTAATGCTGACCAGTAAAATTAATTTAGCCACTTCCACCTACCTTACTGCTCCCCGACCGGAACCTGTAACTAAACAACCTTACCGAAGTCCCATACTTACCCGACAAATGACTGGCACCCTTCCCTCCCGACATTTACAAATGCCCTTGCGACTCACACCGGGCAAACCAGCAAGCCGATCAGGTATTTGTTTATGTTCCCTTCACCATGACCGACTTGTTCAATTGGAAGACTCATAATTCCTCCTACACAGAGAAACCTCAAGCCATGACGGATTTGGTCACCTATATTATTCAGACCCATAATCCCACCTGGGCTGATTGCCAGCAGCTTTTGTTAACTTTGTTTAATTGTGAGGAAAGGACCCGGATTAATCAAGCGACTATTAAAGCGCTTGAGGAAACGACCCATACTCAAAATCAAGCTAATCCAGCCGCTTGGGCCACTGCCCATTTTCCAAATTCTGACCCCAACTGGAATGTGAATGGTGCTGATATGCCCCACTTGAAGGCCTATCAGCAAGCCATTACTGCTGGCATGAAGGCTGGTGGGAAGAAAGTGATTAATATGTCAAGGACGGCTGAGGTGCAGAAAGCTGATGAATCACCCAGTGCTTTCTATGAGAGACTGCTTGAGTCATACAGACTGTACACTCCTTTCAATCCTGAAGCCCCTGAAAATTCCCAAATGATTAACTCGACATTTGTCAGCCAGGTACAGAGTGATATCAAGAGAAAGCTACAGAGGTTAGAGGGATTTGCAGGGATGTCTCTTTCACAGTAAATGGAAATAGCAAATAAGGTGTACATGAATAGAAAGACTGAGACGAAGCGTGAGGAGGAACGTAAAATGAGGAAGAAGGCAGACATGTTAGCGGTAGCTATCACAGGTGTAGCGAGACAGGGAGGGGAGATGGATAGAGTAGTAGAGAATAGCACTAGGCAGGAATCAATGTGCTTATTGTAGAGAGGAAGGACATTGAAAGAGTGACTGCCCACAGAGGGGATATTTTATAGGCGGTAGACAAGATGAGAGAAGAGGACGAGGTGGTTATGGTAGTAGTTATAGAGGATGAGGTAGAGGAAGTTTTGGAGGAAATAATAGCATTAGCAGAAGGGGTATGCAGGAAGGCAGATATTATCCCCCTACTCAGAGACCGAGGGATAGGGAAGAGAGAGATTTTGTGGATCTGGCTGACAATGTCATGGAAGATTACTGATACCGACCGGGCTCCAGCCCCCTTGGCCGAGCGGAGCCTATGGTCGATGTATCAATAGGGGGAAAGAGAAGTCCTTTCATAGTTGACACGGGTGCTGAACATTCTGTGGTGACCAAGCTGGTAGCTCCTCCTTCTGGAAGATGTGATAGGAGCTACTGGGAAAAGTGCTGCTAGACCGGTTCTCAGGAGTCGCACTTGCATTCTAGGAGGCCATTTTGTTAAGCAGTTCCTATACATGCTGGATTGTCCAGTTAAACTTCTAGGACGAGATCTATTGTCGAAGCTTCAAGCTCAGATAACATTTCTGCACAATGGATTAATGTCCCTGCAGTTTAATAAATCACCTGGCATAATAGCGGTATGGGTGCCAAAACAGGAAGAATGGAGTTTCTATTACAAATGCGAACCCAAGGAGTGATTAATCCTTATTTGACATTCCAGGAGTATGGGCAGAGAATAATCATCCAGGACTTGCCCGTAACATCCCACCGATACATATTGAGTTCAAGCTTGCGGTGTATCCTGTTAGCCTTCGTATCTTGTTCTTTTATCTTCCCCAACAGCTGTAAAGGTGGCAGAGGTGACTCCTTGGATTCATCACTCTAGGGTTAAACCAGCGGTAGATTCCTGGCAAGCTACTCCAGATCCTGAGAATCCTTGCAAGATCCGGTTGAAGCGCATGAACCAGTCGGATTGAGTGTGATTTGAGAAGGATGAGGTGACCTTTTTAGTAATGTGGTTGGAAACACCATCAGAGATCAACAAGCAGGTGTTTTGACGGCCATAATAAAGCCTGACCACCTGCCCACTTGTCATAGAGTGTTTCAAAGGGACCTCTGTGAAGGTGAGAATCAGAAGGACAACAATCCTTGAAGCCCTCACAAGCGGGAAGCTGAGGTGCCGGTGCACAGTCGAAGAATAGGATGAGGACCTCAAGAATGTTGTGTTTGTGTGTTTTAATGTTTTCTTAATTTTTCAGGAAGGTAAAGGTGAGGATATTTCAAGCTGTGTTAGTTGTATTAAGACTACAAAAGCGGGTAATCAAATATCTCAGACTCTTATTTGGCACTCGCAATATGAATGTAAAGGATCTGTGTCTAGGTGTAGGTACTTAGATACGGATTATAGTGTGTGTCAACCGATATCAGGTGAGCCTAAGTGTTTTGATCCCTGTTTCCAACCCCGTACAATTTGATTAGTGATACGAAATAGTAACTCTCAGGGGACATTGATAAATAGGACTGTACTTAGCACCATACATTCCATGGGGGTTCTATTATTTGATATGTAAGGCGATTTCAGGTAGTAGGAAACCATGGAATGTGTGCGGTAATATTAAATGGGAAAGAATTTAGCAAAAGATCTACTGATCCTGATTGCCCAAATAGAGACTTTAACTTCTGTCCATATTGGTCATGTGTAGACTGGGCGACCTGGGGAAAAACAGTAGATCAAGATATGATTATCCAAAGGTTGCCCACTACACCGTATTGTAAAACTGACCATTTCTAATCCGCAGCACTTCATTGACAAGTTTGGGAATCTCTTTTGGTTTCAGATACATGGTTCAGGAGCAGATCTAGGAGCCATAATATATGTAGGTCTTGTGGGGATATTTATGGGGTCATAAATATTAAAATAATATTTTCATAAAATTATCAAAAATTAATTTCATAATTTTATTACATCAAATTGATATCTTGAGAATTACCCACTATTTTAATTCTCTTAGATCCTAGAGAACGTCATCATTTTAGAGGATTTTTACTCCATACAATTAAATCACAAATTTTATTATAAAAATATAATTTATTGTGACAGTATCATAAAATAATAATAATATGTAACATGCGTGATAATAATCAGTGAATATTTAGTATAACATAGGTATACAACAAAATGGCAATGGTTTTAAACAAATTCAATGGCTACAGCATCAACTGTCAAGACTTACAAATTTACGATATGTAAACAATTTCACAGACACAGAAAGCTAAACTTCACAGGACATAGAATTCCTCACAGTGCACGGCGCAGCGAAAACCCATAAAATCTTGGCTCACAGTTAGATCCTGATTAACTCTTTCAACGCTGGCTAAATCCTCCTAGGCATATAATATGCTACTCTATTGCTATTTTTTTTTTCCGTCAATCTGTATTTTTATTGAGGTAAGCAAGTTTATGTTACAGAACGGTGAGTATAAAGTTAGTACAGTTGATACATTAGAAATTAATAACATAGCTAATGCGCTGTCTTCGTTGGTTCGTCAGTGCTCAGATTCCTTCTTGTACATGCATTCTTATAGATTATTACTTTGCATTTAAGACAAGTGTATAATAGTTTGCTGTTGGTTATAGTGTCAGCTAAGCCCCAGATCTCCTCTGAGGTCATCTATGTATCCCCCCCTGCACTAGTCGGTCAGGTCATCCAGACCATCTCATGTTGAGTGCTAGAGCGTGTGTGCTGCATCAATGCTGTGTGGCGTAGGTTCCTAGGAGTCTCCAGTGACTGGGTCCTCAAAGGGTAGTTGGTATTGTCTCCAAGCATGCTTGCACGAGGCCCGGGTACCTAATCTAAGCGGCCATGTCCCCCATGGTCTCCAGTCCGGTGATAGTCTGATATGACCTATCAATCCGTGTGTCATGTGGGTTATTTAAGATAACCCCTCTTGGGTCTCCCACCCCCCCAGCCCACCTTCTGTTTGAGACCTGTTGTGCGTGTGCCCACTGGAGCCACTGGAATTTTCCTGGGGGGTGTTCCCCTTCACGTATTCTATTCCCTTCTGGATTATTTAGGGCATTTCCCCCTCCCTCCCGGTTTAACTCGTTATTGGGTCGGCCAAGACATCTCTCCATCCATTCACGACGGCCCCACTGTTGCTCCACTCCTATCCCCCCATCCGGGCATCACCGGACCAGCGCACTGGGGGAAGAGATAACCGGGTAGGGGAAAGGCAGGGAGGGAGGAATGTGCATGGGAAAGGCGCTCTCCCCATCCCCCCGGTGGAGGGAGTAGCATCTGGAGAAGCTGCAAGGGAAGGTATGTATCGTCCTGTGGACTCCTTTCCAGAATGGGGCGATTTTATGACAGGACCACCATATGTGTAGCTCTGTGCCTGGTCGCTCCCCACATCTCCAACAAGCATCAGAGACCTCGGGTAACATGCGGTGCAGTCTCTCCAGGGTACAGTACCATCCTGTGAGCAGTTTATAGTTGGTTTCCTGTAGCTTAGAGCACATGGAACTTTGATGTGTTAATATGTATATTTTTGTCCATTGTGGGTCGGTGAGCTCGATCCCCGTGGCCTCTTCCCACCAGGCCTCGTGCCTCGCTGGTTCCAAAGGGACTGCTGCCTTGAGTAGAGCATACAGAAGCGAGATCCCTTTATTAAGGTGTGTCCCGGCCTTGCATAGTTTCTCAAACTCTGTCAGTGGTCTATGGAAGAGATGTTTACCGCGTTGTGAGTTATAATATGATTTGACTTGAATGTAGCGGAGCCTATCCAGGGTCGTCGGGGTCTCGTCCACCATTAAGTCCGGAAGTTGTTTGAGTGCACCTGTCGCGCACCACTGGTGCATATAGGGCCTATCCGAACCGCCAAATGCAAGGATATCTCTGGGCACGAGGCCCCCTGCCACCTCCGGGTTGTACGTTACCGGGGTCAGCGGCCCCGGTAGTGTGGTGAGTGAGAGCCTTGTTTTGATTGCATCCCATATCTTTAGGGTTGCCCTATGAGCGGGTGGTGTTGATCTAGGGTTCTTCTCGTAGGTTTGTATCTCCACACAAGTGCCGGGAGCTCCCCCTCCATTTGGGCCCGCTCCATGTATATCCAGATCTTGGATGTGTCGGTCGTATGCCAGTCTACTATGCGCTGTAGGTGCGTGGCTCTGTGGTAACTGCAGATGGAGGGGAGTCCCACCCTTCCTTGCGCCTTCGGTCGGTGGAGTAGTGTCCTTCTGATCCTGGGCTATTGGTTTCCCCAGATGTACCGTGAGATGTCAGAGTCCAGCTGTTGGAAGAAGGACGTAGGTAAACATATTGGAATCGTCTGGAATAAATACAATAGGCGAGGGAGGAGGTTCATCTTGATGGCATTCATTCTTCCAAACCACGAGACACACAGACCGGACCACCACTGCAGATCCCTCTTGAGAGTTTGCAGTAGCGGAGTGAAGTTGTAGGGGTACAGTTGAGTGAGGTCCGTTGTTAACCATATGCCTAGGTATTTAAATTTCGTTTCACACCAGGTAAATGCGAACTGTGTACGCAGGTGGGAGGCCTCCCCCGCCTCCGCGGAGATGATAAGAGCTTCTGAGTTGTCTGCGTTGAGCTTCAGGTTTGATATATGGCCGTAGTACTCGAAGGCCTTCAGCAGGTTTGGCAGGGATGCCAGGGGGTTGCTGATAAAAAAAAGAGCATGTCGTCTGCATATGCTGCGATCTTATGGGTGGATCCTTTCAGGGCTAACCCAGAGATACCCCTGTCCGTCTGACCACCCCCAGGAATGGTTCCAGGGAGAGGGCAATCAGAAGGGGGGAAAGCGGGCACCCCTGCCGTGTCCCGTTCTGAATCTGGAACAGAGGCGATAGAGCTCCATTTATCCGGATCCTGGAGCTCGGAATCATGTACAGTGACGACACCCATGCCAATAAACACGGCCTGAATCCCATCGCTGACAGGGTGCTATTGCTATTTTTAATTAAAATAATGTTCATATCATTAACCATTCCATGGAACAGTCCAATAAGAATAATCTACTAGATTTTTACAAAAGTCGAATTTAACTCTACATAAGATACACTATTTTATTTCAGAGCAAATCAATAATTAATTATAGTTAAATCCCCTTTCATAATATTGTAAAGCGCTACGGAATCTGTTGGCGCTATATAAATGGCAATAATAAATAAATAAAATAAAAATACACCTGGATAAACAAAGCGGTATGCTAACATGTGATAAATATATCATCCATATATATAATTATTTTGATTCCACCTGCAGAATGGAATGTTTATAACTATATATTCTTTAGTTAACTAAGATTTCTCAATTATGGAATCTGACCGGGATTTATCCTGGCATATATCTTGCTATTAGTAAATACTTTAAATAATTTAGATTAATTAAATAAAACCAGCACAATTACCAGTTATGTAGATGCTCTTATCAGATGAGTAGGTAGTCCCAGGAATGAATGGAAGTGAGGTTAATGTTTGTAAGGAGGTGTGCATGTGATAGAGAAAGAGATATTGGTTAGAAAGTAATAGTAAAATTCTAAGTGTCTAGAAAGTGTTTCTTGAGTTGTGTCCAAGAGAGTTTGAGAGTTGAGTGTTAGTCCCAGAGTGTCCTGAATTTCTCTCCTGGATCTTTGTGAATGTCCGAATCTGCATCTGAATGTGAATCTGAATCTCCCTCTTCCCTTTGTTCCTAACTTTTTAAAGGGCCAGACTCTCTGTACGTCATTAGTTGATAAGGCCAATAGGACACTGAAGGTGTGGTCAACTCACAGACCACAATTTAGATTTTGGTCAGTAGATGGTGCTCTTTCCTCATCAAAATTGTGTGTCCTCGAAAGAGTTAACTTATTTTGATGATGATTCTGACATAATTTGGCTTATCTAAAATGACTGCCATAACTTAAATTTGGCTGTCAGTTCATAGCGTTTCTTTGGGTTTTCTCCAGACAGAGCGTCGACAATTCCGGTTATATATCTACTTTCTGACACGCCTAAACTTAAATTCACCCTATTTTTTACAATGGGACCTTGTAAAATTTAGAAAGTAAAATTGAGTCTTATCTGGTCACTGGTGTCTGGCTTTCTGTGAAGCTGTGAGACATTATTTTTCTATTCCACTAATATTTATTAAATAATATGGTATTTATTCATTGACATTTAACAATGAATGGTCTGTATTATTAACATAATACTGATAATATGCAATTAATATAATAGTAAATAAAGTATATAGTAGTTAGATGTATGTATGTATGGTTGTATTCCACCCCCATCCTTGTTGTGTTTACATAATGCATTCCTTAGCACAGGCTGATGGCTAGAGTTACTGAAAGCAAGAAGAAATTATGTGTGTTTGTCAGCCTGAAGATCCAAAATGGAGTCAGCTTGGTTTTAAATGTGACTGGCAGTAGACACTTTTAATTTCTATCTTAGCACAAAATGTCTGTCGATATAAATATTCTGACAGTCTTGAAACCGAGACAAAGTTGCTCAGACTCATCAGGTATTCCATTCCTTTTATGAGGAGATGAGTGTTGAGGCTAAAATTCCCCATAATGTTAAGAACCTGTTTATTATTTGGTATATAACATTTTTGACAAAAATGAAACTAAATCAATATGTTAAAAGAAAAAGAAAAATAGAGCCGAAAGAGACTAAGTACTGGTAGATAGTGTAAAAATGGGGGATAACCCCTAAATAGTTAATTGGGGAAAAAAAATAAGATAGTATATCAGTCTAGATAATTATTGTCACAATAGGAGAGAATAAAACATAACTTTTAATGGATATTATCTAAAATGAATGATAACACAAGAAGAAGGGGTTAAAAACAAAGACCATAATTTCCAGTCCTTTTACAATGTCTACTCTTGCTGAACCAGCACAAAAAAAACCTCTTATCTAGCTGCTAAACTAGCAGAAGGAGATAATTGTATCAAAATAAGGAGGACTAAGTGATGAAAAAAAGTATCTATTCACACAAATATATGCAGTGCAGGAAGGCGGTTGCTTTCTCAGTAAGCTGTACTCTCTTGCAGAAAGAGTCCAACAAAATCCATAGGGCTGCCACTAATAGGCAGGATATATTACATGTGTAACACCTAGTACCCCAAGTTACAAGGTAAATGATTAACAAAAAAGAGAGGTGCTGTAGGAGGAGGGTAAGTGGTTTTCAGTGATAGTAAGGAGTGTAGCACGTTCCTATAGCTAAATGCAGCTGTTTGGTCTAATGTGCCTTCGTGGGCACCCCTTATTATATGCCTGCTCTGTCACTAATCCCCCCACTAGATAGCAAGATTATAAATGTAAGATAAATCATATATATAATAAAGGACTAAATAATTCAGTCACAGGATGCCTGTTCTCAGTGAGATAGCTGACAGAGTGTTGGCAGTGCTGATCAAGCACATGAGTATTGCCGACTGGGTGTCCTGAGCCCCTGATGCTAGCGTTTCGCCCAGGTTGCTCATCAGAGGGGAACTGAAAGCAGGTAGGTATCTGGTTTAAATATGTAGAGCTTGTACGTTATTTGTTAGGGTTAGTATACTGTTATCCAATAGGACGAGGGGAGGAGTGTCTTCTTTCACTGCCGGTATTAACCCTGTAGGTACTAAGCTGAAAAGAATGTATGTTATATATTGTGACAAAATTACAGGAATCATGATAAAAAGAAGGGTTGTAACTTAGATAATAGTTCATACACAGGAAATGGTTAATAATGATATTTCCAAGAGTAATATCAGGTTGTGTAGTGATTGTTACACGATGTTATAAAAATTATGATAGTAAAAATCATGATAATGAAAATCAGTAAATATAATCACATGGTGAGGATCAAATTCTAAAATGATTTTTAACACATCAGATGAAGTGAAGTTTGCAAAAACCAATGTTAGCATTATTGAAGTTGTAGTGACTGGACACATGTCTCCCAGTCAGGGGTTCATGCATGGTTTATTAATGTATTCTGTTGTTCCAGTCATAGTAAGGGATTTCTATGCTGGCAAAAATGGACACCTATGAGTAAGTAACAGTGTATCGTGTTTATGACAGACACTAAGTCAATCCTGTTATAATATGGTATTTAAATGCATAGCCACCGGTGCAGGACTCATGCATAACAATTGATTCATTTAATTTATTGAACCCAGAGAGAAGGGGGGGTCCGATACATGGTAGTATCAAGGTTGGCAGATCCTCATCAAAATCCAGGCAGCCACCGGTGCAGGACTCCTACATAGTGCTCGGGATATATAATAGTCTAAGGTGACTGTATGTTTAAATATTGTGGAAATTATGCTTTATTACGGGTATTGAGGATTGATAAATTAATGCTGAACTGTATTGACTACATACTCTGGTACTCAAACTTAGTAAATAATGAGTACTGTGATGCCGATCATAGCCAGAGATATTCTGTGATGGCTGGGATGGTTGTATACTGTGATTATCACAGGATCTGAATTTACCCTATTGTAGTGTTGTGTTTATATGTATAACCACCGGTGCAGGACTCATGTACCACAATTAATGAATTTATTGAACCCTGATACAATAATAGAGTTATGGTGATACTAAGTATCTAAAAAAAAAAATAAAGAGACTAAGTTAGTTGTGAATGAAAGGAGTGAAATTAAACTCCTCATTGAGTCCATGGGGTGCAAGTGTTTTAAGTTGATGTATCCATCTTGATTCTTTTTTAAGAAGATCAGATTGAAATTACCTTTTTCTTGAATTGAGATGGATACGTTCTAAAAATTGAAAAGTGAGATTTGAGGGATTTGTGTCATGGACGTTTCTCACATAATTTGCCACCGGTGAGGAGATATTAGGATTTTTTACAAAATTGACATGTTGCAGAACTCGCCTCTGGAACTCTTGATAGGTCTTACCCACATATTGGATTTTGCAGCTACAGGTTATAACATAGATGACCCTAGTTGTGCTGCAATTCACAAATTATTTTATTGTGTGTACAGTTTTTGTGTTTGTATATAGTATGGTTTTAGATGGCATGATATACCTGCAGGCCTTGCAATGTCCACACCTATACAGTCCCTTAGATGTCTGTAACCAGGTTACAGGTGGTTGTTGGGGTTCTAAGTGACTGTGAACTAGTAGGTCACGCAAATTATTGGCTCGTTGTGGTGTTATGTTGGGGAATTGTGGAAGGCTAGTGCCATATCCTTATCATGAGTAAGTATGGGCTAATTATCTGAAAAGATCTTACAAATGGGATCCCAGTACTGGTCGTAGGTACCAATGCATCTTATAGTGTTTTTAGTGGATGGGCGTCTTTGGTTTCTGAGGCAGGCAGCTCTGTCCATTAGTGAAACACGTTGAAATGCTTTTTTTAGGATCTTGTCAGGGTATTTGTGCTCTTTAAAACATGTTCTAAGTGCCTTGGCTTCCTTTTGGAAGCTTTCCTCATTGGAATAGTTCATTTTAGCTTTAAGGTACTGTCCAAAGGGAATACCCGCTTTCAGTTTATGAGGGTGATGGCTGTTCCAATGCAACAAATTGTTGCATGAAGTTGGTTTACGATATAGTTCTGTTTCAATCTTGCCTCCTGCTGTTAAACGAATTGTGAGGTCGAGAAACTCCAGTTGATTCTCACTGATTACATGAGTGAGTTAACTCATTGTTCCTATTAAGTTTTTCAACCATCTCCTCAAAAGTGGGGATGGAGCCCTTCCAGAACACAAGGACATCGTCAATATACCGATGCCAACTGAAGATAAATTGATTATAGCCTAATTGTAGGTTTTCTTCCAGGATGGTGGTTTCCCACCAACCTAGGTAAAGATTAGCATAACTGGGGGCACAGGCTGTTCCCATCGCTGTGCCCCTTGTCTGCAGGTAATATGCGCCATTAAACATGAAAAAATTGTGGGTGAGAATATATTCCAAGATTTCCATAAGAAATGTTCTCTGTGTTAAGGTAAATTTTTGGGTCTTTTCCAAAAAATAGGAAGTAGCTATTAAGCCTATGTCATGAGGGATGTTGTTGTATAAGGCGACAATATCAAGTCTGGCAATAAAGGTATATGTGGGTACCACAAGATTTGCCAGCATTAATAGTGTTTGTTTCGTGTCCTGAATGAATGAGGGGAGTTCTGCTACCAAGGGATGAAGTATTTTTTCTAAATATTCGCTGGGTTGTTCAGTAAGAGAATTGTTCCCAGAGACGATCGGTCTGCCTGGTAGATTAGTGGCATGTTTATATATCTTAGGCAGACAATACAAAGTAGCCCTTGTCTGAAGGTTTGATGATTAGGTTTTTATCAGAACTTAATTCTTTCATGGCCTGGTTCTCAGCATAAGATAGATTATTAATCATAGGTATATCAGTGAGGTTAAGTTGTTCTATTTTCTCAGTGGTCATTTGTACAAATAAATCCAGGTTTACTATATCCTTGAAGTTGGGCGTATACCAGCTTAGAGGTTTGAGATCGGTCAGGGGTGGGTTCCTCTCCTTATCTTCAAGTAATGTTACTAATGTTTTTAGATGTGAATAATCGTCTGATGAGATTCCTAGCTCTTTTGCCATTAATGTTTCTCTCTTTTTGTGCAATGCGCTTAGAGCAAGTTTACAGCCAAAAAGGTTGGTATCTTTGAGCCAGTTGAACTTGTCAGCTCCTGGGTAGGCACAAAAGAGAGCCCTTTATTTAGAAGGGATATATGTGTAGAAGAAAAAGGAAAATTGGACCAATTTATCATCTTGTTGTCAGTATTTGTACTCAGATTATTTTTTTCAGTCTGTCTCGGTTTGATCTGTAACTGCATCTGTTTCTGTCCCTCAGCCTGGGTCTTTGAGAGTTCTGCCAAGTTTGGTCTAAAAAAGAACCCGCTCTAGACTTGGGTTCAGAATTAGTCTGTGGGGAGATGTTAAGGAAAGACTTCTCTTGAGTCCTTAAAATTCCTTTATTTTGTTGAGGCTGACTATTAGTTGTTTTGGAAAAAGAGCTACTTCTGGATCTATTACGTGAGGGCTCTCTATCGGACCAATCTGTGTCAGATGGAGAAGAGTTTCTGCTATTGTAGAGTCTTCTGATTTGTGTTTTCACTTTGAAGATATTGCCTTCACTGAAATCTTTATGATCACGTTGGAAGTTCTGCCAACAGTATATTAACGGTAACCAAAGTAATTCTGTGTATTTGTGAATGTAAAAAATATTTCAATAAAGAGAAATTTAAATATAAAGAACCTGTTTATTGATTTGGCTGAGAGTATTGCAGGTAGTCTTAATATAACTGCTTTGTATGTGGAGGCACAAATATGGGAGACCAATGGCCATGGGAGGCAAAAGAAGTATGGTACCCTGGTTCTGAGACAGTTGAACAACAGATGCCTTCCCAAACTGGTCATCAAGTAAATGTAAGGGAAAAATCAGAATGGTGTTTAAAGACATCTATAATAGGTCATGTATGTTTAGTTAGAGGAGGTCCAATGTATAATACACCTGTTGGAGAGTTAACATGTTTGGGACAGAAGGCCTATAATGCTAGTACTCAAAATACTACTTGGTGGTCAGCTTTAAATGTCTCAGAACGTACTAATCCGTTTGCCAATTACACCAATTTGAGAGAGGTATAGTTTCATCTATCTGTTACATCTAATTGGAGAGCCCCATGAAATTTATACTAGATCTGTGGTGAGAAGCTTACTCAGGGTTTCCACAAGATTGGGAAGGAGCATGTGTGCTAGGTATGCTTAAACCATCCTTCTTCTTGTTGCCAATTGAAACAGGAGAGACCTTGGGAGTTAAGGTTTCTGATATTAATTATAAAAAGAAGCGAGCATCATTAAACGTAGGTAACTGGGAGGATGATGACTGGCCTCCTCAGCACATTATTAATTACTATGGACCTGCTACCTGGGCTGAAGATGGTATATATGGTTATAGAACCCCAATATATATGCTCAACCGCATCATAAGATTACAGGCGGTGGTTGAGATTATAACTAATGAAACGGCTAAAGCTCTCAACCTTTTAGGAAAACAGAATACCCGGATGAGATAGGCCATCTATCAAAATAGGCTAGCTTTGAATTACTTACTAGCAGTAAAAGGAGGGGTGTGTGGAATGTTTAACCTTAGTAATTGTTGTCGGCACATAGATGATGAAGGGCAGGCAGTGATTGACCTTACCAACCACATGGTTAGACTGGCGCACGTACCCATCCAGACTTGGAATGGGTATAATCCAAATAGTTGGTGTGAGCAGTTAGGAGGGATTAAGGCATTGGTAGGAGGGATGGTATTTATTATTTTCCCTATGCCTTTTCTTGCACGGCCTGATCCCATTGATTGTTAGGTCTATACGTAGTATTATTGATAGTACTATAGAGAGAAATACGGCTGCTCATGTAATGGCCATCTGGAAGTATGAACCCTTAACCCAAAGAGATACTATCGATGAGCAGGTTGAGGAGTGCTGAGAAGTTAGAATGCTTACATGGTCTGTTCTGGTTCATGGTTACTTGAGAGGTGTCGGCAAATTATGATTAGTGATGTATCTGGAATAACTTTGTATCAGAAGCATTAAAGGGGGGAATGTGATGGGATTCCAGCATGGTCAAAATTTAGTAGGTCGAAATCTCAACATGGCATATGCTAATTAGTATCTGATTACAAACAGTTGGATGAGTCATCAGTGTACTGAGCATGTGCAGAAGTGGAGAGCACCTTCCTTTGTCTCAGATGAACTATGTGGTATGCCCATATAAGGTGATCCTGAATATCCTGTTCATTGATTGGTTAAGGGTATGTGTGGGCTATATGTGAGCTATATGTGGGAGGAGATATGCTGTTAGTAAATGTAAGGGGAAAATCAGAATGGTGTTTAAAGACATCTATAAAAGGTCATGTATGTTTAGCTAGAGGAGGTCCAATGTATCATACACCTGTTGGAGAGTTAACATGTTTGGGATATGCTGTTAACAAAAAGCTTCTGCAATCTGTGCTCTAGCCCTCAGACATTTTTGGAACAGGAGTTCATCTGAGACCTGATCGGTATGAATAAAGAACCTTTTTAATTCCTGAAGACCTGCCTCCATCTCTCTGTGTTTGGCTTCTGCAATTGATTACGGTAACAAAACAAGCAGTCTGCTGACATGTGGTAGCCTGATCAAATCACAGTGCTTCCCCATAGGATTGGCTGAGACTGACAAAGAGGCAGATCAGGGGCAGAGCCAGCATGATTCAAACACAGCCCCTGGCCAATCAGCATCTCCTCACAGAGATGAATTGAATCAATGAAGCTCTATGAGGAAAGTTCAGTGTCTGCATGCAGAGGGAGGAGATACTGAATCACAGGATGCCCTGTACTCTGCTGACAGCAGAACTGAGTGGATGGAGGCATATTATGCCTCCATCAACTCCGAAGTCCCTCTGGTTCACTCTGAGTGACTGCAACTGGAGGTGTTCCTAGCTTTCAATGTAAACACTGTATTTTCTCTATCTATGAGAAAGGTTGAAGTTAAGCTTAAGATGAAGTTGTTCAGGTGACTATAGTGTCCCTTTAAGGTCAGCATTCAACAGGTAGATTGGTCTATAACTCAAGCATGGGTGGGGTCCTTATTCTCGTAATGCAGAACTACTATGTGGGTACTTAGAAACTGGCTGGGCAGCGCAGCTCACTTTAGGAGTGTATTTAAGGTACAGAGAATGTAACACCTTAAGTATTGTTTTCTTACAATTCAAAGTAAACCCCTCTGGGCCATGGCTCTTTCCTGGTTTGAATGATTTTAAGGTACAAGAGAGCTCCTCTACCGTAATGAGCTCCTCCAGACTAGGAGCTTCAGCTGAGGATAGGGAGGAAAAAATTTGTTGAGGTAAGTAAGCAGGCGTTTTGGGGCAGGGATGGGCTCAGTACCCGAAAGGCCTGTGGGAGTGTGGAGTTGGGGCAAGACGCTTTTAAGCAAGACGCTTTTAAGCTTCATAAACCCTCAAGATGGTCGCTCTCATCTGCAGGAGATCATGTGGCAGTTATGTGCGGGTACAGAATCGATAATCCCAAATTACGAGTACTCACCCACAAAAGACACCATGCCAGGAGCTCGACAGTCTTCCCACAAACTAGGAATCGGTTGAAAATGAAGGGAGTACATGTCTGCCATCTGGCGCACTGTGGCGATCCCGTCACCCTGTGTCACAAACTTACCTGCACCTGGCGCCTGCAGGGCTTCCCTCTTGGGCCACATGGTCAGAACTCACTTACCACAATCCTCAGGCTGCGCTGCCCACATACTCCACGTGGCCGCGGGGCCTAAATAGATATTACTCACCTTTGGTAACTGTACCCCCTATAAATAAAATATTTTGCCATGATGTCATGACCTTAGAGGGACCACGTCATCTAGGCGACCCAATGCTGTTTGGGGTCGCAGAGATGACGTGGACCAATGGGAACTCTTTTGAGCCTGCTTCAGCCTCCATTCATTGCCCTATTGTGGTTTCTGTATAGATCCTCGCTTTGTGCTCCTAGTGATTCCCTAGTGATTTTCTTTGTTTGAGCTCGGCTTTGTATTGACCTTGTGATTTCTGGTATCCTTACCTGGCTTTGTGTTGACTCTGAGTATTTCTGTAATTCTGACATTGATTTATCTTGACCCTGTTTCTTGCAATACTAATACGTCAAGTCTGGCCATTCTAAGACTTGGTAATACATCTTTCAGATCCACCTTTTATGGGTTTCCACTTTCCTGCGTATTGGGATAAGACTCCTGTGACATCCTAAACATCACCTAAGCTGAAGTATATTATGGTGGACTCCTGTACTCCTGGTTTTCTTTTTCTGATTCTATCCTTAAGCTCTAGCATGCATTTTATTGTATTTAGCAATAATTGTTTGTCTGTGTTTCTGTGCTCTTTCATACACACAGCAGCTCACTCACTTTTTATGTTGCCTAGTCTGCAGTCAGCCTACCGATGACTGTCACTGTTATTGGTTACCTAAACTTTGACCCATTGACCCACCCGGTTTTAACCCTGTATCAACAACCGACTAAATCATGTTTATTCGTTATCTTGTTACTCTATGAACACTATCTACACGCCTAGTCTTTGTTTAGCCTTGCTTGTTTCGCTTGTATATCTTTTTTTTTTTTTTTTATTCTTTCTTTATTCTTAATCCACATAGGATGCAGGCATTGTACAGGCATGGATAAGGTAAAAAATAAGAGATGACATTGTACATCATACATGACAACCTGTTATTTTAAACAGTAGTGTGGCCTATTGGACCAAGGGTTTTGTGTTTAATATCAAACAAAAACAAAGACAATTAAGTATAGTGTAACGGCTATCCAGCTATAGTGACGGTATCAGCCGTTGGGGACATCCTTTTTTTCCCGGAAAGTCGCTGTATAGTGATGGAGCTGCTTATTCCCCATAAAAGAGAATCACTCTCTTTTATGTGATTCTGCCCATGCAAGGGAGACACCCACATAATTAACAGTACAGCCAATAAACACAATATACATTCCATACATCTCCTCCCCTTAGAAAACCACATAACATAATTAAAATGAACATATTTTTCCCCAAAGTTTGGATGTACCTCAAATACTTGTTCCATGAATCCTGGCCCTGCAGTCGGTCTTAGTTTGTGCGTAAAAAGTCTCGAACGGCTGGCCATCCATATATAATCTCACGTTCGCTGGAATCCCCATAAGCTGTTAAGTCTTTCGACAGGGCGTTCGGTAGTTGTAGCACGATTTCCCGAAGTTATGGAGGTCTCAGTGGTTCACCTATTCGAGTGTCCATTTTTAGTTCTAGACACTCGACGGCAAAACACCGCTGTTCGGGAGTTAAAATGGCCGCAAACATGTGGAAGTCCCGAAATGGCGGCCACCCATACAGTTCGTATAGCGTTTGTGCGTTTCTTTGTACGAAAATCCCCATAGAGCAAGGAGGTAAATGGGTCATAATTAGGAATCAAGGTGGCCTGGTATTTGGTAGCAAGCATTCGTATTGTGAATGCTTCCCATGTCCCAAACTGAATAGTAATCCACAGTCTCCCTATGCAGGTTAAGCTGTCCTCTTTGTTACATGGCTCCCCTTTTGTGGAACACCCCGGCAGACCCGGATTGATCCTTTTCCGGTCAACGTGGGGCTGTCTGGACATTGGTTATGGCAGAAGTTCGGTTTGTCTAGACAAGCCATCTGCGTTCCCGTTGAATTTGTCAGGCCGATATTGGATGGAAAAGTTATATGGTTGTAGCGCCAGGCTCCATCTCAATAAACAGCCATTATCTCTAGCCACGCGATTCAACCACACGAGGGGGTTATGGTCAGTGATGAGGGTGAACTCCTGACCATACAAATACGGGGTAAGTTTCTTTAAGGCCCAGACCAGGGCTAAACACTCTTTTTCCACTGCCGCGTAACTCACTTCTCTGGGCAACAATTTTCTACTTAGGTACGCGACAGGGTGTTCTCCTCCATCTTCCCCGATCTGGCTTAAAACTGCCCCTAGTCCATACATGGATGCATCTGTGTGGACGGCAAATCTTTTGTTAGGGACTGGGGCAGATAGCACAGGAGTGTTGATTAGTGCTTTCTTTAATGTCTGAAATGCTGTTTCACAGGCGGGAGACCACAGGTAGGTTATTTTTGGTCAAATCTGTCAAGGGCTTGGCAATACTACTATAGTCGGGGACAAATTTTCTGTAGTACCCCTCTGTCCCTAGGAAGGCTACTACCTGGGTCTTGGTGTGGAGTGTGGGCCAGTTGGCCACGGCCTCAACCTTGGCTGGCTCTGGCCGCTGTTTCTCACATCCCACCCGGTGTCCCAGGTACTGTACTTCGGCCATGCCAGAGTGACATTTCTCTGGTTTCAGAGTGAGGCCTGCGACCCTAATCTGGTCCAGCACGGCCCCTACATGTTGGAGATGCTCTCCCCAGGTCTCGCTGTAGATCGCAATGTCATCCAGGTACGCACAAGCGAAATCCTGGAAGCCATCAAGGAGTCTGTCCACCAAGCGTTGGAAAGTGGCTGGGGCGTTCGTCATCCCGAATGGCATGACCTTGAATTGGTACAAACCAAACGGGGTGATGAAGGCCGACTTGGGGACAGCCTCCTTGGCTAGGGGAATATGCCAATATCCTTTACACAGATCAATGGTAGTCAGATATCTTCCCCTAGCAATGCGATCTAGGAGTTCATCTACTCGAGGCATGGGATACGCATCTGTCACTGTTCGGTCATTAAGGCGTCTATAGTCAACGCAGAACCTGCTAGTCCCGTCCTTTTTGGGCACTAGTACTACGGTTGATGCCAAGGGGCTGTCTGAGGGTTCTATAACTCCCAACCTAAGCATTCCCTGTATCTCTTTTCTCATCTCTTCCTTAACTGCCTCCGGGATCCTGTAGGGGGTCTGTCTAAGGGGGCTTTGTCCCGGGGTCTCCACGTAATGGGTGGCTAACGTAGTATATCCAGGTTCTTGGGAAAATGTTAATCCCTTTTCTGTCAACAGCTGTCTGATCTGTCCCTTTTCTCCCGGGTTTAAGCGCTCCCCTAGTTGGACAGTACTGAGTACATTATTAGGTTCGGGACAGGCTAGCAAGTCGGGGATAGGCAGACCGTCTGAGTCATCTGTACCCAGACTACAGATGGCTGCAATATCCTCGGGTTTTTCCTTGTATTCTTTTAACAGGTTCACATGGAAGGATTTCCGAATCCGGTCATCCTTGTTACTGGCAATTACGTAGGTGGTGTCACATACTTGAGGTTTGGAGATTGTTCCCTTTCACTGGTCTAAGCACCAGAACTTTCTGTCCCACCTGGAAGGTTCTCTGGTGGGCTCCCCAATCATACCACTTCTTCTGTCGACCCTGGGCCGCATGGAGGTGGTCTCTTGCCATCCGAGCCAACTGCTCCATGCGGTCTCGCATCTCCAAAACATATGGTACAATGGGGACACCCTCATGTTCCATCTCTCCTTCCCAGTGCTCTCGGATGAGATCGAGGGGACCCCGAACTCTCCTTCCATAGAGCAACTCGAACGGAGAGAACCCAGTGGATTCCTGTGGCACCTCTCGGTACGCAAACAAAAGGTGCAGCAAGAATCGCTCCCAGTCTCTGTATTCCACAGTAAAGGTCCGCAGCAACTGTTTCAGGGTACCATTAAAGCGCTCACATAGACCGTTAGTCTGGGGGTGGTAGGGCGAGCTGAAGAGGGTCTTGATACCACAAACCTTCCATAACTGTTGGGTCAAGTCTTCAGTAAACTGTGTCCCTCAGTCAGACAAAATCTCTTGGGGAAACCCCACTCTGGTGAAGATCCCGACCAAAGCACTGGCAACAGTGTCAGCCTGGATATTCGTCAGAGCGACAGCTTCCGGGTAGCGGGTGGGAATGTATTTCTTACCGGAGGGACTGGGGTTAGGTAGGGGCCCCACCAGATCGACTGCCACCCTACTAAAAGGCTCTTCGATTACCGGCATGAGTGACAGTCTCGCCTTCGGGTGGTCCCCTCGTTTCCCTACCCGTTGGCATACGTCACACGTGCTGCAGTAGCGCCGCACATCCTTTGAGATCCCAGCCAAAAGAAGGTCTGGGTGATCCTGTAGGTAGTGTGGTTACCTCCCAAATGTCCTGCCAAGGGGATATCGTGTCCAATTCGGAGAAGTTCCAACGGGTACTTTCTGGGTACCACTAGTTGGCGCTTCTGCGATGGAATGCAACCTCTCTTCCTACCTTCAGTTAATCTGTACAGCCTGTCATTATCCCATATAAAACGTTCCCTTTCATCCCCCCCACTGTCTGCAAGTTTCCTGTACTTTTGGAGGGTTGGGTCCTCTCTCGTTTCCCTCCCAAATGCTTCTGGGGTATCACAAGCTAGAGGTCTCTCTATAGGGTCTGGCCTACGGGTCGGTTCTTTGCTTACCTGGGTCTCCCGTCATGGTGTGGGGTCCAGTGGGACACGAGCTTGTGAACGAGTGGTCACGGGGCAAGCGGCAGCAGTGGTAGGTAGGCTGAAGCAAGAGGGCCAATATCGTTGCCCAACACGACTTCAGCAGGCAAATTGTCCATGATGCCCATGGTGGTCTTCCCAGACCCGACCCCCCAGTCCAAATGTACCCGGGCAGTGGGTAAATGAAATACAGCTCCTCCTGCGACCCGTACAGCCACAGTGCGGTTGGACAAATGATCCGGTTTCACTAGATGTCTCTGCATTAGGGTGATGGTTGCACCGGTGTCCCTCAAGCCTTGCGCCACCCGACCATTCACTCTCACCTCCTGTCGATGATGCTGCCGATTATCTGGTGATGCTGCCTGTATCGGGCCCGCCTCATATAGAATACCCAGACATTCCTCCGGGCCCACTTCGGTCTCCAGGCAAAAGGCGGCAGAGGTACATGGTGCATGGGGCAGGGGTGCGAGGTGAAGCGGTTTCTGTAGGTGGTGAGGGGTGCCGCCAATTGTTAGCTGCCGACCCCAAAGGACAGTGACGAGCAAGGTGCCCTAGGTTGTTGCAGCGATGGCACGCCATTCTGGATACATCTCAAGGGTAATTGGTGGTCCTGGGGGAACAGGAGCACGGAACTCCGGGCGAAAGTTATTAACTGGGGTACGTGGTTCTGTCCTGCTAGCTGGTCGGTGGGTACTTTGGCTAACTTTTCTGGTTTTGGCATACTCGTCTGCTAGCCGAGCTGCCTCGTTCAGGGTGCTGGGTCGCCGATCTCGCACCCAGTCTTGCAAATCGGCTGACAAATCCTGGAAGAAGTGCTCCATTAAAAAACAACTGTAGTACTTCTTCCCCTGTATAAGCATTACATCCCTGAACCCAGTGTGAGGCCACTCGTTGGAGACGATTGGCCCATTCCATGTGAGAGTCCACTGCCTTTTTCTTGGACTCCCGAAAGCGGCGCTGGTAGGCTTCCGGTGTTACAGCATATCTGGATAACAATGCCTCTTTGACCCGCTGATATTGTAGTATATCCTCTGCGGTGAGGGACCGAAATGCCTCGTTGGCTTTGCCTGACAGCTTCCCGGATAAAATAGTGACCCATTGCTCGGGGGGCACTTGGTGTAGTGAGCACGGTCTCTCGAAATCTACCAGGTATCCGTCAATCTCCTCTTCACTCTCCACAAACGCTTTGAACGCAGTGAAGGGTACCTTCTTTGGGGTGGTAAGTGGAGGGTGAGCAGGGACTGCATATGTAATGGGCTGTTGGGCTCTTACCAGTTCAATTTCGTGCCCCCTCCTTTCCCGAATATCTGCTTTTGCGTCGAGGAACAGCCGCTCAATCAGCTCCACTGATGTCGTAGGGTAGAAGGCTAGTCTTCTCTGTACAATGCTCGCTGCTTGGCGCCAGGGGTTCCGTCACTTCCATGGACCGATCCATCTCGTCCAGCTCCAGCAGATCTGCTATCAGCTCTCTCCGTGGCCTGTAACTGGCACTCCTTCCCCAACTCTCCAGTAGATCCTTTAGGGTAGGTCTCTTCAATTTGGCATATTGAGACTCCATCCAGCACCTGCGCTGTGGATGAAAGGACCATCCCACCGCTAGTCTTCTCGTCCTCCTCGCTGCTTGGCGCCAGGGGTTCCGTCACTTCCATGGACCGATCCATCTCGTCCAGCTCCAGCAGATCTGCTATCAGCTCTCTCCGTGGCCTGTTACTGGCACTCCTTCCCCAACTCTCCAGTAGATCCTTTAGGGTAGGTCTCTTCAATTTGGCATATTGAGACTCCATCCAGCACCTGCGCTGTGGATGAAAGGACCATCCCACCGCTGCCACCAATGTAACGGCTACCCAGCTATAGTGAGGGTATCAGCCATTGGGGACATTCTTTTCTTCCCGGCAAGTCGCTGTATAGTGATGGAGCTGCTTATTCCCCTCTGCTGGATCCAAGGTAGAAGTCAGGTACAGCTCTGAAAAGAGCTTAGTGACTATGCTGCAAAATTCCCCTTTCAAGAACGAGACAAGGCTACGTTTTGAAGGGTCAAGAAGAACTAAAGCTTTAATGACAGACACTCTCTTTTATGTGATTCTGCCCATGCAAGGAGGACACCCACATAATTAACAGTACAGCCAAGAAACACAATATACATTGTAGCGGAGAGCTGGTATTACACAGCCTATCTCCACTTTAGATCCCAGGGAGGCTCAGGAACAAGTAATTATAAATCCATAGGGTTAAGTATTCAGCAGGCAAAATAACACAGCAGTATCCCAACAGCAATCCCAATAACTGGACGACACACAGTATCAGGAGCAGAACTAAAGATTTATTCAGACAGTGGCCTTATAAAGCCTGCTCCCATGCAAGGGAGGGATTTCCATTAATTTGTACAGTAGCCAATCCTGCTCTGGTAACCTCCCACACATCTCCTCCCCTCAGCCTGCATCATAATCCCCTTATCCAGGACGCCAATTCCCCCCGTTTCTGGATGTACCCCTAAACCTATGGGTACCACTTTAAATTATACATCCCCTGGTAGCCCTGATCTGGGTGAACAACATATCCAAAAATCACCCAGATCAGACCAGGACTTCGGGAAATATATGGAGGGAATAAAATGACCGACCGCACTGGAAAGAACAGCCGAATGGGGTTCCATGCAATGGGGCCCTGCGGTCGGTCCTGGGGTAAGGGAACAAACTGCATGAAAGCCTCCAGCTACAGAGACTAGGGAGGGTTCGCCTGAATCCCCTTGTTCGGTTGTTTCTATCTACCGAACGAGGGGCCGTTTGGTAGTTTGGAACCGAACGGACCGGGCTTGTGGAGGTCTCAGCGGTGTTTGCCTAGTCAAGTGTCCGATTTGAGTTCCAGACACTCGACGGCAAAACACCGCTGTTCGGGAGTTTTAAAATGGCAGCCGCCACGTGTTCGTTTCCCGAATGGCGGCCACCCCCGAGAACAAAGGACTGCTACTCAGCTTGTCAATTACCCGTTCGCAACAATGTTGCAATGGGTAATTGAAGGCACACTTCACACAGGGGAGGTCTGACTGTTCTGTAGTTTCATTCGAACAAACTAAGGGAATAAAACTACCGTCAATCAGACGAATACAGTACATTTAACACATATAACTTTGCCATTTACACAAATGCATTCAAAACATATGTAATTCTCAGGACAGCCCAGTGCCATCCGCTACACTGCTCCCCCTTGCCCATAAGCCGACAAACACAGTCTGATCCAACACGGATCGGCTTGGGGATGTCCGGGGAGGCTCACGGATCATTTCTCTAGGTCGGTTTGTCTTGACAACCCGTCAGCGTTCCCATTCTGTTTGCCCGGGCGGTACTGAATGTTAAAGTCAAAAGGCAGCAGCGCCAAACTCCAGCGCAGCAGCCTGGCATTGTCCCCAGCCACCCGGTTTAGCCAGACCAACAGGTTGTGATCCGTGAGCAAGGAAAAGGGCTGTCCATACAAATATGGCTGCAATTTCTTCAGGGCCCACACCACAGCCAGGCATTCTTTTTCGATGGCGGCGTAGCTCACTTCTCTTGGCAATAGTTTCCGACTGATGTAGGCTACGGGGTGTTCTCCGCCATCGGCCCTGACTTGGCTCAATACTGCTCCCAATCCAAACATAGAAGCGTCTGTGTGAACAAGAAAACGTTTAGTTGGATCGGGAGCTGCCAAGACAGGGGCATTAACAAGTGCATCTTTCAACAGTTGGAACGCCTTCTCACACTCCGGGGTCCAGGTTACTTGGCGTGGTAAGTTTTTATGGGTAAGGTCATTAAGGGGTTTGGCCAGGGCACTATAGTTGGGGACAAACTTGCGCTAGTATCCAGCAGTCCCTAGAAAAGCAAGGACCTGGGTTTTTGTCCTGGGAGTGGGCCATTGGGCTACTGCCTCTACCTTAGCAGGTTCAGGTTTCTGCTTCACACACATCTCTGTGTCCAAGGTACTGTACCTCTGCCATCCCTATACTGCATTTAGCTGGCTTCAAGGTTAATCCGGCTTCTCGGATCCTATCTAACACCGCCCCTATATGGGCCAAATGTTCCTCCCAAGTGTTGCTAAAGATGGCTTTGTCATCTAAATAAGCACAAGTGTAATCCTGAAATCCATCCAGGAGTCGGTCTACCATCCTCTGGAAGGTAGCGGGTGCGTTTTTCATCCCAAACGGCATTACCTTAAATTGGTATAAACCGAATGGGGTGACAAAAGCGGATTTAGGAATGGCCTCGGGCGCCAGGGGAATCTGCCAATACCCCTTACATAGATCAATGGTCATGAGGTAGTTACCTCTAGCCATCCTGTCCAGTAATTCTTCTATCCGGGGCATAGGGTATGCATCGGATACCGTCTTTTCGTTTAACCTCCTGTAATCCACGCAGAAGCGAGTTGTGCCATCTCGCTTGGGTACGAGGACTACAGGGGAGGCCCAGGGGCTATCTGACAGTTCAATCACCC
Organism: Pelobates cultripes; assembly: GCA_933207985.1. Lineage (NCBI taxonomy): Eukaryota > Metazoa > Chordata > Amphibia > Anura > Pelobatidae > Pelobates > Pelobates cultripes. The sequence goes on from OW240918.1 coordinate 86,548,510, forward strand.
ATAGGTGGAGCATCTCCTCAATCTCTTTACGCATGTTTTCCTTCACCGATTCAGGGATGCGATACGGGGTTTGGCGCATGGGAAGCTGTCCTGGGGTGTCTACCCGTTGAGTGGCCAAAGGAGTGTACCCAGGTATCTTGGAGAATGTGTCCTGTTTCTCCCTTAATAACTGTTGTACCTCGGTATGCTCCTGTGGGCTCAGCCAATCCCCCAGAGTAACTTCCCCCAAATCCCCGGACAGTTTGCCGTCCCCCAGGAGATCTGGGAGAGGCAGGCTGTCGAACTCTTCATTGGAGGGGGTGCAAATCACGGTTACCTCCTCTGAACGTTCCTGGTAGAGCTTCAGCATGTTCACGTGGATCATGCGTCACCCCCCAGTCCCTGTACAGGCGCCAATTATATATGTGGTGTTGCATCTCTGCTCCATCACTTTATATGGGCCCTGCCAGGAGGCCTGCAGCTTGTCATGTTGGACTGGTTTCAAAACTAGAACTTTCTACCAAACCTGGAAGCTGTGGTCCCTGGCTCCCCTATCATACCATGTGCGTTGGAGCGTTTGAGCCGCCTGGAGGTTCTCTCGGACTGACTTGGTCAACGCTTCCAAACATTCTCGAAACGCCAGTACATATGGTATGACAGGGGTACCGTCGGTACTCCCGTCTCCCTCCCAGTGTTCCCGGATAAGATCCAGGGGTCCCCTTACTCTCCGCCCAAATAGTAACTCAAATGGGGAAAATCCTGTCGATTCCTGCGGCACCTCCCTGTAGGCAAACAGGAGATGCGGCAAAAACCGTTCCCAGTCCCTATGGGTGTTGGCAAAAGTGCGCAGCATTTGCTTCAAGGTCCCATTAAACCTTTCGCATAGCCAATTGGTCTGGGGGTGGTATGGGGTGCTAATAATCGATTTGATGTCACAAAATTTCCAGAGGCTCTGGGTGACTTCCGCAGTGAACTGGGTACCCTAATCCGAGATTATCTCTCTGGGTAACCCCATCCTCAGCCACGGTTTCTGCGTGTATGTTAGTCAGGCCAATCACCTCTGGATATCGGGTGGCATAATCCACTACAGTTAAGATATACCTTTTTCCAGAGGGGCTGGGTTTTTTCAGGGGTCCTATTATATCCACTGCTACTCTGCTGAACGGTTCCTCTATTATGGGAAGCGGGTGCAATTTTGCCTTCCGCCAGTCCCCTCTCTTCCCTACCCTTTGGCACGTGTCACACGTGTTGCAGTACCTGCGGACTTCCTGACTAACTCCCGGCAAAAAGAAACTCTGGGTCAGTCAGTGCCGGGTGCGACTGACTCCTAAATGTACTGATAGCGGAATATCGTGCGCTATCCGGAGTAACTCTGCGCGATACCGTTGGGGTACCACTAGCTGCCTCATTACAATAGGGTCTGACCCAGCTACCTGCTTGTCAAACTCCCTGTATAGCAACTGGTTATCCCATACAAATCTTTCGCCATCCCCTCCCGACTTTGTCTCTATAGACATGTAAGGTGGGGTCGGTGGCTACCTCAGCCGCAAATTCAGTAGGGGGAGCCCAAGGGGTACATTCTAAGGTAGGGGAACGATCTCTTACCTGGACCTCCGAGAGTGTGTTGTAGTCCTGGGTGTGGGCCTGTTGTCGTGTAACCACTGGGTGTGCCTCTCCGGTCGTTGGGGTCTGGGGTTCAAATGCAGACGTCAGTTTGCCCAGATCGTTCCCCAACAAAACCTCCGCTGGCAGCTGGGGCATCAACCCCACCTCCACATTCCCAAACCCCGCTCCCCAATGTAAATGTACCCGAGCTGTGGGTAGCCGGTATACTGCTCCCCCGGCTACCCTGACTTCTACTGTTCTGCTGGTCTTGGCCTGGTCAGGTACCAGGTGACTTTTAACCAGTGTGATGGTGGCTCCTGAATCGCGGAGCCCCTGGACTGCTTTCCCCTCCAAGGACACAGTCTGCCTATGATGCTGGCGGTTGTCAGCATTAGCCTGCACAGGATCCGCTTCATGCAATACTTCCCATTGTTCCACTGTGTTTATGGGAATTGCGGTGCAATAGGGACTTGTTGCCTCTGCTTGGTAGTAGTGGGCTGCCTGTCGAGGTGATGGGGGTAGTCCGGGCCTGATCCAGGTGGAGCGATCTTTTAGCTGTGGGAATTCCCTCTTATAATGTCCCCAGCATTGGCAATGGTGGCACTGTACAGAGCTAGTTGGTCGAGGTTTCTGTTGGTACACTAGCGGGTGGATAAGGAGGTAGTTGTCGTGGTGGCGGTGCGGTGTTGGGGTATGGGCTCTTCCCCCCTAGGGGTCAGATAACTGTCTTGATGGGAGCTGGTTTTTGCTGTGTGCGGGCATCCAGGTACTCCTATCCAGGTACTCGTAGCTGCTTCTGTGAGGGACTTCGGATTGCGGTCTCTCACCCATTCCTGTATATCATTCTGGATGCCCTCATAGAATTGCTCCAATAGAAACATTTGTAACTAGTCCTCCATGGACCGAGCTTTATTGGACTGTACCCACCCCAGGGCGGCCCGATGTAATTTGCAGGTCCATTCCACATGAGAGTCCTTGTCATTTCTTTTTAACTCTCTAAATCGCCGCCGATATGCCTAGGGCGTGATTGCATACCGGGCCAGGATCACCTCTTTTACCCTGTGGTAATTATGAATTTCCTCATCTGGTACAGTTCTATATGCTTTAGCAGCCTTTCCAGTGAGCTTCCCTGCTAAAATAGGTACCCATTCCTCTGGACTAATATTATGCAGTTCACACAGTCTCTCAAAATCTTGGAGAAAAGCATCTGTCCTCCTCTGCTTCTACATATGTTTTAAATGCTTGGTAAGGTATTTTTGCCTTACCCTGTGTGATGGTAGCGGTGGTAGCATTCTTCTCCAGATTTTGTAGTGGCCTTTGGCGCAGTATAAACTCCTGCACCTCTGTCATTGTCCTGGATATAATATCCGCCGTTGGATTCTCTCCATAAAAGGACAGCCTAAACTGCGGCTGTCTCTGGAACTCCTCTTGCTCAGATCCATCCAGGGCCGTCTTTAAGGAGGGGCAAACGGGGTAGCTGCCCTGGGCCCAGTTACTCAGTGAGCATGTTCCAGCAGGGGTCCGGTCGGCGCTGTGGCCCTTTAACAGCGCGACCGGGCCCCTTGCTTAACGGCTGCATGGGAGGAAGTGACGTCCGCGAATCACTTCCTCCCACCTCAAAGATATCGGGCCGCGCGGGAGGCTGCTGAGCCAGCATCCAGTGAGGAGGGGGAGCAAGAAGAGCCAGACCCCCAACTCCCAACTACCCCAGCCAGCACACTGGACCCCAGGGAAGGAAGCCTCTTTCAAAGGTAGGAAACTGAAGAGTGTCTGTCTGTGTGTGTGTCAGTGTGTCATGTGTGTCATGTATGTCTGTGTGTCAGTATGTATGTCTGTGTGTCAGTTTGTATGTCTGTGTGTCAGTATGTATGTCTGTCTGTGTGTCAGTTTGTATGTCTGTGTGTCAGTTTGTATGTCTGTCTGTGTGTCAGTTTGTATGTCTGTGTGTGTGTCAGTATGTATGTCTGTGTGTGTCAGTATGTATGTGTCAGTGTGTCTGTGTGTCAGTATGTATGTCTGTGTGTGTGTCAGTATGTATGTCTTTGTGTGTGTCAGTATGTCTGTGTGAGTGTCAGTATGTATGTGTCAGTCAGTATATGTGTGTGTCAGTTTGTATGTCTGTGTGTGTGTCAGTATGTATGTCTGTGTGTGTGTCAGTATGTCTGTGTGAGTGTCAGTATGTATGTGTCAGTCAGTATGTCTGTGTGTCAGTTTGTATGTCTGTGTGTGTGTCAGTATGTATGTCGTGTGAGTGTCAGTATGTCTGTGTGAGTGTCAGTATGTATGTGTCAGTCAGTATATGTCTGTGTGTCAGTTTGTATGTCTGTGTGTGTGTCAGTATGTATGTCTGTGTGTGTGTCAGTATGTCTATGTGAGTGTCAGTATGTGTGTCAGTCAGTATATGTCTGTGTGTCAGTTTGTATGTCTGTGTGTGTGTCAGTATGTATGTCTGTGTGTATGTCAGTATGTCTGTGTGTGTCAGTTTGTGTGTCTGTATGTATGTCGGTGTGCCAGTCAGTATGTCTGTGTATGTGTCAGTATGTATGTCTGTCACAGTGTCAGTATGTCTGTCACAGTGTCAGTATGTCTGTCACAGTGTCTGTGTGTGTGTGTGTGTGTGTCAGTGTGTATCTGTATGTTGTCAGTATGTATGTATCTGTGTGTGTGTGCCAGTGTGTATACCTATGCATGTATCTGTATGTAGCCAATGTGTGTATCTGCATGTGTCAGTGTTTGTATCTGCATTTGTCAGGTTATGTATCTGTGTTTCTGTATGTTGTCATTGTGTGTGTCTGTGTATCTGTATGTTGTCAGTGTATCTGCGTGTGTGTGCGTGTGTGCATCTGTGTGTCTGCATGTGTGCCAGGTTGTGTGTCTGTATGTGTGTGTGTCAGTGTGTGTAAATGTGTCTGTATAGCTGCATCTGTATGATTGTGTATATCTGTGTATCTGCAAGTGTTTCTGTGTGTGTATGTGTATCACAGTGTGTGTTTGTGACAGTGCATGTGTATTTGTGCATACATCTCAGCATTCAACACTACACGCAAATACACACCTGCATTCAAACTTCAACACTACATATAAACACACCTCTTTTTTTAAACAACAAAATTATATATAAACACACCAGTGTATTCATAAACCAACACTACACATAAATGCATACTTGCATTTAAATGCCATCTCCACATACAAACACACCCCTACATTCACACAAACATACTCCATACAAAAACATGCTTACACTCAAACACACAAATACTGCTCAGTGCTAAATATAACCCTGCATGCATAGGAAAATGGTAGCGCCCCAGCTGTCAAAGCATTGTTGGAGTTGCATGACAGATGGGGATCTACCTTTTGCCCAAATTAATTCATGCACCAGAGCCCTCTCTACTTTACGTCCGCCTCTGCCTTGGGGTGGGGGGCATGATTGCATGCCAGGGAGGGGACGACCGGGTTCAGGGGGCCCAAGCAAATGTTTGCACAGGGTCCAATCCATATTAAAGACGGCCCTGGATCCATCTGCTGAACTCCGCTGCTCAGGGATCGCCCTGTCCTCATTCTGGTATTCTGCTATCACCTCTGCAATGAGGGTTGCTTTCCTTTTGTTGCTTGCTGCAATACCTTTCACTTCTAGGAGATCTTTTAGCGTGGATCTTTTAAGCTTCGCATAATCACTCTCCATCCGTATTCCATTAGTCCTTGTTCCCTTGTGAGTCTGGACACAGCGCTGCCAACCAATGTAGCGAAGAGCTGGTATTACACAGCCTATCTCCACTTTATATCCCAGGGAGGCTCAGGAACAAGTAATTATAAATCCATAGGGTAAAGTATTCAGCAGGCAAAATAACACAGCAGTATCCCAACAGCAATCCCAATAACTGGACGACACACAGTATCAGGAGCAGAACTAAAGATTTATTTACACAATGGCCTTATAAAGCCTGCTCCCATGCAAGGGAGGGATTTCCATTAATTTGTAAAGTAGCCAATCCTGCTCTGGTAACCTTCCACACATTTCCTCCCCTCAGCCTGCATCATAATCCCATTATCCAGGACACCAATTCCCCCTGTTTCTGGATGTACCCCTAAACCTAGGGGTACCACTTTAAATTATACATCCCCTGATCTGGGTGAACAACATATCCAAAAATCACCCCGATCAGACCAGGGGTTCGGGAAATTTATGGAGGGAAAAAATGACCGACCGCACTGGAAAGAACAGCCGAATGGGGTTCCATGCGATGGGGCCCTGCGGTCGGTCCTGGAGTAAGGGAACAAACTGAATGAAAGCCTCCAGCTACAGAGACTAGGGAGGGTTCGCCTGAATCCCCTCGTTCGGTTGTCTTTATCTACCGAACGAGGGGCCGTTCGGTAGTTTGGAACCTAACGGACCGGGCTTGTGGAGGTCTCAGCGGTGTTCGCCTAGTCGAGTGTTCGATTTGAGTTCCAGACACTCGACGGCAAAACACCGCTGTTCGTGAGTTTTAAAATGGCGTGTTCGTTTCCCGAATGGCGGCCACCCCCAAGAACAAAGGACTGCTACTCAGCTTGTCAATTACCCGTTCGCAACAATGTTGCAAAGGGTAATTGAAGGCACACTTCACACAGGGGAGGTCTGACTGTTCGGTAGTTTCATTCTAGCAAAGTAAGGGAATGAAACTACCGAACAATCAGACGAATACAGTACATTTAACACATATAACTTTGCCATTTACACGAATGCATTCAAAACATATGTAATTCTCAGGACAGCCCAGTGCCATCCGCTACATACATTCCATACATCTCCTCCGCTTAGATAACCACATAACATAATTAAAATGAACATATTTTCCCCCAAAGTTTGGATGTACCTCAAATACTTAGGGTACAGGCACAAATCCGGTGTCCCCAGATAGCTTTGTTCTGGGGGACCAATATATACAAAATTCAGCCCATTCGGTTCAGCCGTTCGGGAGACATGGGGCTTGAAAGTTTTGATCGACCGCACAGGCAAAATAGCCGAAAACAGTTCCATGAATCCTGGCCCTGCAGTCGGTCTTAGTTTGTGTGTAAAAAGTCCCGAATGGCTGGCCATCCGTATATAATCTCACGTTCGCTGGATTCCCCATAAGCTGTTAAGTCTTTCTACCGAACGCCCTGTCGTTCGGTAGTTGTAGCACGATTTCCCGAAGTTATGGAGGTCTCAGCGGTGTTCGCCTATTCGAGTGTCAAATAGCAAAACACCGCTGTTCGGGAGTTAAAATGGCCGCGAACACGTGGAAGTCCCGAAATGGCGGCCACCCATACAGTTCGTATAGCGTTAATGCATTTCTTTGTACGAAAATCCCCATAGAGCAAGGAGGTAAATGGGTTATAATTAGGAATCAAGGTGGCCTGGTATTTGGTAGCAAGCATTCGTATGGTGAATGCTTCCCATGTCCCGAACTGAATAGTAATCCACAGTCCTCTTTGTTACATATAGGATAGCTGCAAACAGTTATGACTAAGCTCAGTATCCCTACAGGATGTATTGTAGGTTAGAGTATGTTTTAAAGTGATAGCATAGGCTATGTACCTCTTGCCATCTGAGAATTGGATGCATATACATGTCACTGTAGCTGAGCTAGAGGCTATCACCCACAATGCTGGATGTGTAATGGATGTTCAAGGGTCAGATAAGTGGGTGAGTGGGGGGGATTAAAGGGGTATGACCCCCATGCCAGCGGGTGTATGGAGAAAACGAATGCGACCCCAAGGACTTTCAATATGGTAACAGCATATAAGTGTGAGTAGTTATGTATGTTAAGGTTAGTATAATCAGATAAGAATATTGTAATAAAACCAAACTAAACAAAACGAGATATATGCTGGTGGTCTTTGGCAGTTCAAGGGACCATTGTGGTTGCAGGACTTCCCCTCAGTGCGGCTGGCACAAATGGATGAACCCTTGTGGGGTCCCGGACAGTCAACTTTGATCCCTTCATATCAGCAGACAGCCTGATTCTCTGGAGTGTGATATTTCAGAGGCCTTCAAGACTTTCAGAGTCGTGGGGGATCAGGAGACTTCTTGGGACTCCCCACTTATGCTTTATGAGTTCCATGGTTAAAGGTCTCATGGACCTGCACCAATCCAGGGTCATTCTAGACAAAGCTGCAAATAATGTTAGCTGGTGATCTTCAAAGCTGTAAGGCGACCTGCTTGTCAAGACCGTTTTGGAAGCGGATTATTACATCCCTGTTCATTCCTGTTGTGCCTGTGGTAGGTGCTGGGATCCTGTAGCAGCCATCCAGGGTAATTAATTTAGCCTGTTTGGCAGAAAATAGTTTTGTAAAAAGTCTCTGTATCAGGTGAGGAATCTCTGCAGTAGAGATGTTGTTTAGAAGGCCACACACCTTCACATTCTTCCACCTCCTCCGATCTTCCATTGCTGCCATGTGGTAATGAATCTGGGCCGTTGCGCCGACAATTTATGTTCTAAGCCAGTGGATTTGTGGCCACCTCTGTCATGCAGGTGGACCTTCAGTGTACATTCTGTCATCAGGGACACTGCATCTTGTTCTTGATACTGTCTACTGCCGGCAATTTACTATGGAGGCCCCAAAGCTCCACCAGGCCTGTCATGCCACTCTCAGATGGGCCGTGCTCATCCAGCCAAACGTCCTTAGCTGACCTGAGGGAGCTGGAGGGGCAGACCAGAGGCATTAAAGCTGACAGGCTCACTTATATATCTTAATTTTTTTTTTTTTATGTATCCTACTTCTCATTGCCTCAAAAAAAGAAAGAGTGACAAAAAATAAATAAATAAATAAAAACAATTATGGTCAGCAAAATAACAGAAAATAAAACTGCAAACTCATGTTTAAGCAGGTTAATCTAGGAAGAGGAAACTGTAAATGTCTTATCATTATCTTCTGCAACCAGTATGCAGGAATGGCCACTATCATCTTGAATATGACCTACATCCAGGTGCTTTTCAACATACCTTGTGAATGCAGTTCAGTCTAATACTCCTCTCCTGCACTGTAAACAATTTTGGAGGCTTGGCCAAAGTAGTTAAGATTGTGAAGAGGATGCATACTGTCACACCCTGTGCACAGCAATAAATCAGAGTGTGGCTTTTCCTTAAATAGACTATGTGATGGACACCTCCGCCGACGGATGCTCCTAGCACCTCTCAAGGACCATCAGCACTGCACTTGACACCATAGGCACCGCAGACACCACGAGCCACCGTAGCTTGGTTGGGATCTCGCCGTCTCCTTCCCACCCTGAGACTCCAACCTCTGGATCCAGGAGCATGTGGGAAGGATCTTTCCTTCAAGAGAGTATAGATGGGTTTCTCCTCCAAAAGAGTATAGCTGGGGTTCTCCTCCGAGAGAGTATAGCTAGGGCTCTCCTACAGGAGAGTATAGCTGAAGAGAGAGAGCTATTACAAGAGCTAGCAGTGTTATAACTGGTATAGCTGTTCCCTACAACAAGAGACAAGGCTACAAGTTGAGGGCAAGAAGATCTGGTTTATTGAGTGCAAGGGGCATTTCTTTTAAACAGTTTTCCCCACAAGGTTACCACCTACATGGACCTTGTTGGGCACCAAAAACACAAACTTAACAACCAATCATTTACAGACACACAGTTAAACAATCACATTCATTACTGTAAAATTCCTCCCCTTCACTTGGGATATGATTGAGTTAATTACTGTATCTGCTTAATTATCTCCAAGCGAAAAAATATACTTTTTACACAATTTTTATAACTCCAAAATTAAACATTCAATCCCAATAAAAATCCCAACATTTTCAGAACCAGCATACTTAGGGGACAAACATATCCAAAAATCATGCAAATTTGTCCAGTGGTTCGGGAGATAGCTAGAAGTCCCATTTTGACAGACCGCACGCACATTTTCATGCCCAAAACAGTATCCAGAGATTTGGGCTGGGCAGCCGGTCTATTCACAGTAGTTCAAATACTGTTGAAATGCACGAACTGAAGCCGTTCGTGAAAATAGCAATGTTAATGTGGTGTTCATATTGTCGAACGCCACTTGACTCCATTCGAAGTGTTGAAGTTCCAGAGAAGGTAGAAGCTCAGTGATGTTTGTGCCGTCGCTTATCCGATTTCAGTTTCATGAACTCGACGACTAAACACCGCTGAACACGTTCGACTGAATTAAAATGACCGCCGCCACATGTACGTTTGTCGAATGGAGGCCACTTCGACTACTTCGGCACTTCAGCTGTATCCAAAGTGCCAGTTCAAAAGTGCAGATCCTTTACCATAGGGCCAGACACAGTGTTTTAGAATCCAATCTGCACAAATTGAGTTTTTAACAGGCAATACACCCCAGGGGCCATAGTCACAAGGCAAAAGGCAAGGCATTAGTCCTCTCCAAGCTCAAGTGGCGAAGGGCACTTCGTCACAGACTATAACAAGACCACCAGTAAACAAGGCCCAAATATGTTCAAAGAGGTTCTTTCAACATATTTTATTTGATATGCCCTGTATTTTAAATGCATAAAGAATAGCTGACATTAGGTGAGATATATGTGTTATATTAAAACTTAGTATATTTGACATTTCTATCTCACTCTAGGCACCCAGACCACTTCAGCTTAATGAAGTGGTCTGGGTGCCAGTTCCAGCTAGGGTTAACCCATTTTTTAATAAACATAGCAGTTTCAGAGAAACTGCTATGTTTATTAATGGGTTAAGCCTTCCCCCAAAGCCTCTAGTGGCTGTCTCATTGACAGCCGCTAGAGGCGCTTGCGTGCTTCTCACTGTGATTTTCACAGTGAGAGCACGCCAGCGTCCATAGGAAAGCATTGCAAATGCTTTCCTATGCGACCGGCTGAATGCGCGCGCAGCTTTTGCCGCACGTGCGCATTCAGCCGACGGGGCGGAACGGAGGAGGAGAGGAGGCAGAGAGCTCTCCGCCCAGCACTGGAAAAAGGTAAGTTTAAACCCCTTTCCCCCTTCCAGAGCCGGGCGGGAGGGGGACCCTGAGGGTGGGGGCACCCTCAGAGCACTATAGTGCCAGGAAAACGAGTATGTTTTCCTGGCACTATAGTGGTCCTTTAAGTAAAAGGGTGATTATGGGAAAGTGTGCATTTCAAATAACTATACAAGTCAAATTAGCATAAAATTCCTTTGCAGTGAGTCTACAATATTTATCATTTATGAACTGATTTGCATTTTTCCATAAAAATCTTCACATTTCACATTTTCAGTTTAACAATCTGCTCACTACACAGAAGAGCTACACAGCCTCACTGCACAGAAGGTTGCAAAATTTACGCCAACATAGTTAATGTGGAAAAAAATATCTGCGGGACAGTTATGACCTCACTAAAACTCAAGCTTTAGGAATAAGGTTTGAATGATATTATGAAGCAATCACACAGACAAGAAGAGGCATTAACTGTCTGGTCAGGATCCAAAATTGGGATCTGGTTGGTTGGAACAATATCAGTTGTGTCAGTCCCCTGGCAATTGCCTACACAAAATTTGTTACTGTAGTAGTCCACCCATCCCCTGGATAATTTAGATCCCTTACACTCCGGCAATTTAAATTACAATGCTTTGCTTATTTTGTATGATATATTGTATTAGAATTAGAGATTGTTTACTTAATCATAATAGAGTCAAAAAAAGTTAAGAAACATTGCTGTAAAGTAAGATTGGACTCACCTGATAGTGTAAAACCAATTAATTTTCGACAATGTTGAGCAGCAGAAGCATCTTCCATAACATCTGCTCCCATCTAGGTACAAAACACATTAGAGAGTTTTCTAACACAATCTTTTTTTATATTCATCATGCTAATAGTTTCTATGTGTATTCAAGTTACACTGGTATGTCAGACATAAAGAACAATTAAAGGGACACTCCACTGACCAATAAATTATTTTAAGGCATTATTTAGTAGGTATACTCCACACTGACAGCCATACTGACACATACACTGACAGCCACACCGACACACATACTGACAAGCATATTGACACACATTCACAGACATACTGGCACACACACTGAGAGATACACATATAGTAACAGACATAAATATTGGCACACTGACAGACATACTGACATAAAGCCATTCACAGACACACACAAACTGACAGACATACTGACATACAGACATATACTGACATACATACACTGACACATACACTGACACACACACTGACAGACATACTGACATACAGACATATACTGACATACATTCACTGACACACACACTGACAGACATACTGACATACAGACATATACTGACATACATTCACTGACACACACACTGACAGACATACTACGCAAAATGTACACTTTTAAACCCACCCTCCAGTATGCTACCTTGGAAAATTGTGGTTTACTCTTCCAGCTTGACCTCTGCCTCCTCAGTCTTTCCTGCACGGCTCATCTCTTTGTGGGAGGAAGTGACTCGCGGCCGTCACTGCCTCCCATGTTCCCAAAAAGCAAAAGTGCCCGGCCGCGCTGTTAAAGCACCAAAGCGCACAACCGGGCCCCTGCTAACACAAGTCCAAGTGCTTGGGCCTCACCGAGGGCCTCCTTATCGTGTGCGTTCACCTACGGGCCATGGAGGGGGGTAAAGAAATGGTTGAGGGCAGCGGGGCCCACGGGGCAGCTGCTTCAGGCCCCCCAGAAGTAACTGGGCCCGGGGCAGCTGCCCCGTTTGCTCCGCATTAAAGACGGCCCTGACCCCAATAAAACACACATGCATGTAACTATGCATTTTGTTCATTAGGGTATATGTAAAAAAAGCTCTTCTCTGCAGCCTTTACAAGCCTTCTTTCCCAACCCACATATTATGTAGCTGCCCAATCACAGATTGCCCTTTGCAGCTCATTAAGGAGCCTTTGCTAGGTAGGTTCCTTGCTTCTTGAGCTCCACTAAGCTAATGAAATATGCACTTTTGTATAATGAGAAGAAAACATATGCTTTTCAAACAATAAACAATTTAAAATCATATTAATTTTATCCAACTATATATGTAATGAACCATACGTCCAAAAAAAATGGTCCTCATATGTCTGCAGTAAATTTGAGTGCTGGAAGCGATCATGATTGCTTCCAGCCGCTCTAAGGGGTATTACACGATGCTTTGATATTGAGGCCGCAATGGGTTTCCACAGTGATGCCAGCAGGGGGACTGCCTGAACGGACAGGCATTGTGGAATACCCCCCAAAATGACGGGCACCGGAGTGATCGCTCCCTCCAGAGCGATCACTTCCGGGTTGCCGCACTTGGCGCCTGGCGGTGTGGACCAGAGCATTGGAAGCCTTCAAAGGTAATAGTAAAAAAATAAATTAAAAAAAATTAAAAATAATTGAAAAAATTAACCCGCTACCCTCCCACTCCCCCCTCATGTACTAACCGATCACCGCCTGTGAGAAAACCAGCCGGGATTGTATGGTTTTCTCTGAACATTCGTTTATTTTTACCTCATTCGTTTATTTTATGCAACCTTGGTTGGGTAGATTAAAACTACCGAACACCGACCACCCTCCTGGCTCATTGACTTCACAGGAGCCAGTCAATTAAGCGCTTTCTCAGGGTGGCTGCCATTCGTATATCCGAATGCCACGTGGCTGAGAAAACCGCAGCCATCTTGTTTGTTTGGACAAAGACTGCGGGACTGGCTCGTCGAGTGTCTGGAGCTAAAATCGGACACTCAATTTCCTGAACACCGGTCCTAAACATACGAACGCTGGATCTTCATTTCACAAACAGCTAGGAGAGCGCTGTTCGGTACTTTGTTGCAGTCATATGAGGGGAATAATCACTCCTATGAGCCAGGAGGCTCCATTCGTGGATTATTTCGTTATTTGACATTTTCGAAATTGACACACTGAATTCGTGGAACTATTTTGGGCAGGAGCCTCGTGTGTGGGCGGTTACTTAAGACTGAAAAAAGAAGAAAGAGGCACTATATAGTATCCCAAGCAAAAACCAGAAAACAGTGCCAAAACACCCAAAAGTGTACCTCACATACACCAATACAATATAAACAAAGGGGTAAGTCTATACTGTATCAAATACTAGTATAGACTAAAGGGGTGGCACAACAAACATGAACCATACAACCTGTATACACTATAACACAGTTCTTCAAAGAATCTAAAATATGAAAAAAATCACATAATAGTGAAGCATGTACAGGAATA
>OW240918.1:86567271-86694919 GCA_933207985.1 Pelobates cultripes
GTGTAGAGCCTGCAACCTATTGCTAGTTCCCTATTGCCCTTTTCAAACTCCTCCCACCAGGGGCCCGGTCCAACACTGTATCTGCACATCAGACAGGGCCCCTTTTCCTCTGCAGTTCCCCTGTGCAGCAGCTGAATTGGGAAGAAGTGATCACAATTCATTCACACTTCACTTCCTCACTTTTACATAGAGCAGTTAGCCTGCCCTATACATTGTGAGTATATTTTATTATATTATACACCATCAATATTTTATTGAGAGCACTATCGCTGTTTTATCTTCTCTCCGAGCTCCTGATATTCCCATCAAGATCACTCATCCTATATCCTACAAGTGGGGATTATACCGCTGTACGCCTAACAAACTAGAGCTAGCGGAAGCTCTACCGAATGTGAGTGTATCTACTATATTTTAATACCTTTTATTGTACGTGTGGAACATACTGCACCATTATTGTTTCCATTTTTATCTCCCACTTGGCTGTCTGCCACCACATAGAAGAGGACACTCGCCGTATATCCTGTAAGTGGGGATAATACCGTTGCAAGCCATTCACACCAGAGCTGGATTAAGCTCTGTCAACTGTAAGTAAGACATCTTCTATTTTTACTACTTTGGATCACCCTTCTCATCACTTACATCCTTTGGATATTGTAACAAGTAGAACTTCGGAGACAAGATAATAGATTCTATTGGACTTGTTATTGTTATTTATTGTTTACATTGGCGCAGACCCATCCCCCCATTTTTTTGCTTTTGTCAATTTATTTGTGTGTATATGTTTCTATGTGCATCTGGCTGTGTGTGTCACATTGTGTATATATATATCTGTGTGTGTGTGTGTGTTACTGTATGTAAATCTGTGTTAATATCATCTGACTGTGTGTGTCACACTGTGTATATCATCTGACTGTGTGTGTCACTGTATGTATATCTGTGTGTATATTATCTGAGTGTGTGTCACTGTATGTATATCTGTGTGTATATGATCTGTGTGTATATTATCTGTGTGTCACTGTATGTATAGCTGTGTGTATATGATCTGAGTGTGTGTCACAGTATGTATATCTGTGTGTCTATTATCTGAGTGTGTGTCACTGTATGTATATCTGTGTGTCTATTATCTGAGTGTGTGTCACTGTATGTATATCTGTGTGTATATTATCTGACTGTGTGTGTCACTGTATGTATATCCGTGTGTATATTATCTGACTGTGTGTGTCACTGTATGTATATCAGTGTGTATATTATCTGACTGTGTGTGTCACTGTATGTATATCAGTGTGTATATTATCTGACTGTGTGTGTCACTGTATGTATATCTGTGTGTATATTATCTGACTGTCACTGTATGTATGTATGTGTGTATATTATCTGAGTGTGTGTGTGTGTGTGTGTGTGTGTGTGTGTGTCACTGTATGTATATTTGTGTGTATATGATCTGATTGTGTGTTTCACTGTATGTATATATGTGTGTATATAATCTGACTGTGTGTTATACTGTGTAAACTATCTGACTGTGTGTATATTATCTGACTGTGTGTGTCACTGAATGTATTTGTGTGTATATTATCTGACTGTGTGTGTCACTGTATGTATATCCGTGTGTATATTATCTGACTGTGTGTGTCACTGTATGTATATCAGTGTGTATATTATCTGACTGTGTGTGTCACTGTATGTATATCTGTGTGTAT
This sequence comes from Pelobates cultripes, assembly GCA_933207985.1. NCBI lineage: Eukaryota > Metazoa > Chordata > Amphibia > Anura > Pelobatidae > Pelobates > Pelobates cultripes. The sequence goes on from OW240918.1 coordinate 86,568,969, forward strand.
ATTATCTGACTGTCACTGTATGTATGTATGTGTGTATATTATCTGAGTGTGTGTGTGTGTGTGTCACTGTGTGTATATTTGTGTGTATATGATCTGATTGTGTGTTTCACTGTATGTATATATGTGTGTATATAATCTGACTGTGTGTTATACTGTGTATACTATCTGACTGTGTGTATATTATCTGACTGTGTGTGTCACTGAATGTATTTGTGTGTATATTATCTGACTGTGTGTGTCACTGTGTATATCTGTGTGTGTATCACACAGTGTATATGATCTGTGTGTATAGTATCTGACTGTATGTATATTATTGGACTGTGTGTGTCACACTGTGTATATCTGTGTGTATATTATATAACTGCTTAAATTCACACACACTCTATCCCTGCATCGATACACAGACTGTCCACATTAAAGGACCACTCTAGGCACCCAGACCACTTCAGCTTAATGAAGTGGTCTGGGTGCCAGGTCCAGCTAGGGTTAACCCATTTTTTCATGAATGGGTTAAGCCTTCCCCCTAATCCTCTAGTGGCTGTCTCATTGACAGCCACTAGAGGCGCTTGCGTGCTTCTCACTGTGATTTTCACGGTGAGAGCACGCAAGCGTCCATAGGAAAGCATTGTAAATGCTTTCCTATGCGACGGGCTGAATGCGCGCGCAGCTCTTGCCGCGCGTGCGCATTCAGCCCAGGAGGAGGAACGGAGGAGGAGAGAAGGAGGAGATCTCTCCGCCCAGCGCTGGAAAAAGGTAAGTTTTTAACCCTTTCCCCTTTCCAGAGCCGGGCGGGAGGGGGTCCCTGAGGGTGAGGGCACCCTCAGGGCACTATAGTGCCAGGAAAACGAGTATGTTTTCCTGGCACTATAGTGGTCCTTTAACAAAGACAGACATTCACACACCGGCAGTCACCTTCATTTACACCTAGAGTTTCTTCAACACAAATGCATTTTATATCCCTTCCTTTACACAGACACAAGCATTGCACACAAATACACTCCTACACACACTGATACTTTAAACAAACATGCTCCTGTATTCACACACCAAAATCCCATAATATCTCCTGCATTTACTCCCAATAAATAAATCTCTGCATTCACACATCTGTTCTACATTCTTATAGAACTCTGCCTGCCATTCATACATGTACACTGCATGCAAAAAAAAAACTCCTGCAGTTTATTTTCACTGGCACTACACAAAATATCCTTTGGGTTTTACACATATCAGCATTACACATAATTATCATTACATTGACGCACACAATAATACTTTGAAATTGCATATAAATACAATATTGCATTAATATTCTTGCGGTAAAACACATGATCCCTCCACTAACACAGTTTACTACACTCAAATATGTTCTTGAATTCAAACACATTGGCATTCTACAAACACATATGCATCCATAATAGTACAATATGCAAAAGTGTCCATTTTTTATTTTAAATGCTCAAATGCAAACATTCTCCGTCCTGGAGTAGGATAGGGGATTAGCTCTATTCACTTCAAGGGACTAGACGACACACAATCCTGGGAGCTGTAGTCCTTACAAGGACTTTCCCAGCCGAATCCTCCCCAAGCTGGACCAAGGTGCTGAGTATTGATTAGCCCTTTGTCTGGCCTTCAGGTAGTGTTTGTTCCCCTTAGTCTCAGGCACCTTCCCTCCAAAAAGCACTCTCCTGGCAGATTTCAAAGTGGTTCAAAACCAAACCAAGTTGTCCGTGAACTGCGCGGTAACCTCATACCGAAAACAGTTCGATAACATTTGCGGATAAGTCTGAGTGAAGTGACCGGGAACCCACAAAGTCCTCATGCTGAATTTAGTTCCATAGCAGTCGTGGCTAAGTACCGCAGGGACTATTCATGGGTTTAGTTCACGCAAACGGCCCCAGAGAGCCAGGGGTCGGTTCTATTCGCATGAAGGGAAAGTACCGAACAAGGGGAACACAAGGAGAGCTGCTAATGGTGGCTGGGCAGGGTAACTGCCAAACGGTGTCCCAGACCTGGACCACAGTCGGTGGGCAGGAGACCGGCTTCCACAATCTTCCAGTAGTCCATGGCAAATGTACATGGGAAGGAGCGTTTGTCACACTATGTTTAACCACAATTTCCATCATTCTCATTTTTTGCACCAACATATATTAAATACATTTTTTTAAAGTACAAAAGGGGCTTTACTTTCAATATGTCTAGGAGTTCAGTTTATTTTTGGTGGTTATGGGTCCCAAATTGCAAGGAGTAAAACAACAATTCAATGTGGAGAGATTTTAGAATTTTGTATGTTTGTCTTGTAACCATTATAGCCATCACAGAAAACATAAAAAGTATATATTATATAAAGTAGACACCTGTAGAATAATAACATTGAGCTGTAAATTATGTAAGCCATTGTATGGATTCTGCACATGATTTTTGTTTTAACCCCTTAAAGACTGAGGCAGTTGTACAAGTTGTGATCCAAACAAAACATAAACAAAACCTTGAATTTGCGCTGTATGTCTGTCCAGGTGTTATTCACCTCTTCACCTCTTTTTTTTTACACTCAGATTTAGAAATTATGAGTCAGTTTTTTATTCTTGTGTATCATCATTGTGTCAATTCTTCAGTGCTAAAATAGGTGATTCAAATATTTATGATGCTGAAGGGAATTTATCAAAAGCATGGGAAAATTAAAGTGGCAGTTTAATTTGCTGTGATCTTTGTTCTTTTTCACTTCCCCCTTCTCTGTCCCCCCTTTTTCCCCTCTTCCCCTCAGCTTCCTTTCCCTTTTCATTATCCAAAACTTATTTTAAATCTAATAGTGTTACATTGTAATTATATTGAAAGTATCTATTACAAATACGCTGACGTAGAAAATCAAACTACATTCACACAACCATTCATACCTGTCCCGGCGTGAGAGTAGAGGTGTCAGTTGGAAGGAGTCTCAGGCAAGTCTGTAACCAGAGGCCGGAGTCTCCATATAGCATTATTTAACCCCAAGTTCTCAAGACAAACATATACAGCTTTCTCCATGAATCTCTGATAGTAAATCTGTGAGGTAATTTCAGTCCACTTAGGGATCGCCTCAGACTTTGGTGGCCATTAATATATGCACAATTAGCATTTTTATTTCTTCTTTCAATTTGGGAAAATCCAAATGGAACAAAAAGAGTTGTGGGCTAAGTTCAATATGGGACTGTGTTAAACTTGTAAGTTAATTTTCTAACTTGACCTTGAAAGGAAATAGGCAGGTACATTCCTACCATATATGCCGTACAGTTCCAGTTTCCCTCTTGCATCTCCAACAAAGATTACTAATGTTGGGTTGAAACTAACTTTACCTGTCTGGTGTCGGATACCATCTGTGTAAAACTTTGAGATAATTTTCAAACAAAGAAATACTATGCATAGTTAGGTTTTTTTTTTTGGTCAGATTTAAAGCAGTAACATATTCACTGGATACAAATTCTGCGCTCTGGTCCCTTTCCCATTTCATAATCGCACAAAGCTTTTTACCCGTTTTGCTCGTTTACAATCATTTTCTAATCTTAGAAGACAAATTGGAGCAATTATCTAGGTCATAGAGTTTATTCAGCTTATTACCGCTCTTAATTTCCCTATTTTTTTGGTATTTTCTGGTATTTGACTTTGGCTTTGTTTTGACTTCCCTGATATCTGGTATCCTTGACTTTTGACTTTCCCTCATCTTTGAGTCAGATTCTGTTTCCATGACCTCAGCAAGTATTTTGACTATTCTTGGAGATGTTAAGTCCGACCATTCTGAGGTCCGGTTATACGTTATCCTTAGTCCTAGGTGTAACACAGTACTGCATTCTGGATCAACTTTTATTCCTGATGTAATGGATCACCCGTACTCCGACCGAGTACCTTCCGTTGATGGACGCTTCCTAACTTGCGCCGAGGACCACAAGCACCGCACTGGACACCACAACCACCGCAGACTCCACAACCGCTGTAGCTTAACTGGTCTTGCCATCTTCCTTCCACCCTGGAACAGCTTCTGTCTTCCAGGACCATGTGGGAAAGACCTCTTCCTTCCACCCTTCCACTCTGACATCCAGGACTGTGTGGGGAAGACCTCTCCTCCAGGAGAGCGTATCAGGAACAGCTCTTAGAAGAACTATGTGATTAAAGCTCGAGGGAGTATGCAGAGCATAGCAATCCCCAGTGTGATTATAGCAGTTCCCTCCAATAACGAGAAGATCTGTTTAATGCAAGGAGTTTCCATTGGTTTGTGTCCCTTTTCTCACAGTTTACCACCAGGTCCAGGGGATGTGACTCTGGCCTGAAAACTTGTATAAAAGAAAGTCCTTTTGAAGCTGCCTTCAATATGGATGCTGTCCAGGAGGTGGGAGGGTCTGGGAGGGAGGGTCTGCTGCATATTGGCCAGGATGTGTCAGCTGACTGGAGTCCGCCGCGAACGGTTCGCCGCAAACCGTGGCGAAAAATTCGCGACATCACTAATGGTCAGACAGAGAGAAAGTGTAGTCAGAGACAAGCTGAGGTCAGGATAATCCTTTTTGACTGGAGTCCGCCGCGAACGGTTCGCCACGAACCGTTCGCGAAAAATTTGCCACATCACTACTGACCATTCTAAGGCCCGGTAATACGTTATATCCTTATCTTGTCCCTTGCTATCCTAAACTCTGCATGTTGGGGTATTACATAGTGACAAGAACATCATATTTCCAAGTAATCTCATATACCAGGTAGCTATGAACACATCTCTTTTTATACCCAATGATTGTGATACGAATGATGTATGAATGGACAGTAAAATAACATTTTGTTATAATTTTTAGACAAACCATAAACAGAGGGAATGTAGAATATTACTATGTTCATATTTATATGTATAGTAGGCATAGATGTCTAATGGGTTAAAAAGAACTTTGCTATGCTGTACCATGCGAACTCTGAAATGTGGATTAGGGGTCTTGTCTTTATATGGCTAGGGTTATATTTTGACATCATTATGGTCATCATTATGGTCAATAGAATATTGAACAAAGGACCACAAGATTCTTCTTGTCCGGCTGTTCTCTAACTATGTAGAATCTAAATCTCCCATCAGGAGTCCAGCAGTTAACATCTGCTGTCGAACATCCATTATCCTGTAACATCCTTTGTTGTTTTATTATATATCAGTAACTGTAAGAATAAACCTGAAGAAACCGTCAGTCAGATTGCATATTAGTACTTTTGGTTAATATAGACGTATATTAACCTGGCGAGCCTTTAACCCAAGACGATATACATAAAAGACTTATTTCAATACCTATTGGAAAACACACAGAAAAGTGATTTCATACTTTACAGGTTATTTACCGGAGGGTATTTACATTTTTACAAGAGTATTTACATATTTACATAACAAATACTCCATCTGTTAACTTAAACCAAGTTGGGTTAAAACAATGCCCCACTACCCTGGCCAAGGGAGTAGAAATAAGTTTTAGTCAATAATGTTTTAGATGAACCACAAAAACTGAGTAATTATTTTTTAAATCAACAGCAGGGTTTTTTTAGATGTGGTTACTGTAGCGCATGTAATAAAACAGGAAATAAAAAAACAATATGTTAAAGATTTTACTGTAAATAATACTATATACAAAATAAAAGAAGGTATTACAAGCAGTTCCAAAAATGTTGTATACCTGCTTACCTGCATGTGTGGTTTACATTATGTAGAACGTACTACGAGATCTTTACACACACGTATAGGTGAACATGTCTATAATATAAAGAGGAAATATGTGCTACATCAAGTGTCATTACATTTTGCACAACACCATCAGGCTGATCCTACACAATTAAATTTTATTGGAATTCAACAAGTTTCGAGAACATGGAGAGGTGGAGATTTTATAGAAAAAATAGGGAAGGTCGAAATGCAGTGGATTTTTATTTTAAATACTATGGTTCCTACACGGCCTGAATAACGATTTTGAAATTTGTCATTTTTTAAGAGAATAAATATTAATATTAAAATTTATTTTAAATTTATTTTTAAATAATTGATTATAATATATTTTTATTATTGTTTAATATACTATTTATTAAATCTATAACTCCAGGTTCTTTATTTAATTTTATATATAATTTTATATATATATATATATATATATATATTATACCTATATATATTTTTTTATTCTGTGTATAGTATGGAATTTATTCTTGTATTAAGTTAAAGTATTTTTTGGGTACACTCTACTATGCACTTTTTTGCACCTATTCCCTTGTTTTATATTAAAAAGCAATGATATGCCTTATGACATGCTAAATAATAGTTCTCTTTTTTATCCTTTTTTCTCTTTTTTAGTCAGTACTGCTTTAAATCATGATTAACAAAATTTTTTAGTTTTTGTCTGTGTTTTTATGAATGTCTCTTTTTGTCTTTTATAAAAGTTTCTTTTTATATGCATAAATTTTGTAATATTATTCAATGGAAGCCCTTTTTACAGTGAATGTTATTTTAATGTGTTTTAATGATCTATGTATTTTGGACTTAAGTTCTATTTGATTATTAATTAATATGTCTATTACTTGTTGATTTGATTAGATAATTGGGTCTATATTGAATGTATTTTATATGCAATTACAAACAACCAATCATGTGTGGCTGATGCCCTTTATAAGCCCACAACCAATATGGAAGTTGTGAGCACGTCCTGAGGAAGCAGACCGGTGAAACGTGTTGACGTCACAAAGGGGGAGGAGCTTGCAGATCACGGAGTTTGGAAGCGGTCTTTATTTCCGGTAATCGGCACCACAGGTGGACAATTCATCAAGCCGAACTGGGAGAACGCCTGACAGAGCAGCCTACCACCCTGACACAAATAAGCTTTTGTAGTGAGTGGACATATGCTTGTCATACTCACCAACGAATCCAGTAAGGTGCTTGTCACGCTATTTCTCTTTTTATTCTTATTCCATTTTATTCTATTTTATGTATATGTGTATTCCTTTTCTGCATGTGGCAGATAATAAATTAATGTCATTTTTTCTCCATTGGAGTTCTACTATAGTATTCCTTAAAGTGATATTTCTCAGCTTGTGAATTATTATAAATGTATATGTTCACATTTTTTCTGTAAACAATCTGCACTATTACTGTTTTTTCTCTTCCTTCTATATACATCATTATTGTTGGAAGATACATCATACATCAAAAAACAGTTTGTATATATAAACACCTCAAATTGGTAGAATTGCTCCACTCACTATCATACACTATTTTCTCTTTTTGGTGAAGTTTGGGATTGCACCAGAGTGTGAAGCAATTTGTCAATTAAGAAATTTAGCACCCAGATTTCATTTGTTTACAGAGTAGAAAAAAGTACCATGATTTTGTCCATTATCTCATCCCATAGACCAAAAGCAAAGAGTGCTTCCTTCATAAAGGTCCAATTGACCCTGTCAAAGGCCTTTTCAGCATCCAATGACAGTGTCAACAAGGGCCTCTGATCTTTTTTGACCATTTCCAAAATATCTATCATCCTCCCAATTTAATCACTGAAGATCTTCTCAGGACAATCAGACTTAATCTAGATGTATCAAAGAGGGTATAAAATTTTTGAGTCTATCCGCTAGGACCCATTTAATAATGAGACCCATTTAATAATGAGATTGGCCGATAGTTTAATACATTTTCTTGGTCTTTACCTGTTTAAGGATAGGGATTCTATGGGCTTAAATTATTTAATCAGGAATTTTATTAAACTTCCCAAAATCATTAAAAGCCTTAGTAATATCCTTTATGGTGTTTTCTTTCATCAATGTATAAAATAGATTATTATACCCATCTGGGCCAGGGGTTTTGTTTTTCTTCAATTTAACAATGGCTAGTTCGACTTCTCTCTCGGTGAAGGGTTGATCTAATTTGAATAATTGATCCTGGGAGATCTTAGATAATTTAAGATTTTCAAAATATTTTTTAACTGCTTTATTCGGACCTGGTTGTGGAAGATTATCTAAGACTTCCCCAATTTGTCGCCATCTTTTATTTTTGTAATGAATCTCTTAGCTTTTTCTTTGTTTAACTTATTAGTCACCCATTTAGTGGCTTTATTGCCTTGGTTATAGCATTTACTTCAGAGAAATTGCAATGCTCTATTAGCATTGGTAATTAATATGTCAATAATTATTTTTTTCAGTTGCTATTATTTGCGCTGTAAAAATACTAGAGGGGTTCAATTTATTTTGATTATATAGACCATCCGATTCAACATATAATTCTGGGAAATTATTTTCTTTTTTTTTTTTATCTTTTGCCCCCATTTTTATTAGGTATCCCCTAATCACACTTTTGTAGGCACACCAAATAATTGGTGTGCCTACATCAGTGCCTCTTCTCTCCTGAAAGTACAGATCTGTCATGGTCTTTTTTATTAGAATCCCCAAATAAGGGTGAATGTTTTGAAGTTTTTAGATATAGAATATGTGATTTCCTCCATTTGTTTTACCCCTTCCACTCTTTGGATCCATTCTCTAATAGAAAGGGGATTTGCCTGTTTCCACTTAACCGGGATCAGCTGGTTAGCTGCCATAAGCAGGTGGGAGATCAGAGGTATGCCCGGTTTTTCCTGTATGGGTGGCGGTAGAAGAAACAACATATACTCCGGGGAGAAAGGCAACAGTGTGGTTGTGATGAGCTGAGTGAGTGTGTGTATCTATTTCCAAAATGTGTTTATTAACGGGTGTAGCAGAGGCTTGGTATTTCACAGGTTAACTCCACCAAGATCCCAGTGAGGCTCAGGAACAAGTGATGAAAAACCCTATGAAGCAATAATTCCAATAAGCAAGGCAATCCAAGAATATCCCCATACAGATCCCAATGACTGGACGACACACAGCACTAGGAGCAGAACTGACTTTTATTACACACAACCTCCTTTTAAGCATGTCACTCATGCGAGGGAGGGATTCACATTCATTAGGACAGTACCCAATGGCATAGTAATTACCTCCCACCCATCTCCTCCCCTTAGTATGACACCTAATCCCATTATGCAAGACACAGTTTTCCCCAAGTTCTGGATGTACCTGAAGATTATCAGGTACACCCATACTTAGGGTACCCCGTGGATGCCCTGATCTGGGTGACCAACATATCCAAAATTCACCCAGATCAGACCAGGGGTTCGGGAGTTAGGTGGAGGATGAAATTTGACCAACCGCAAACGAGGTGGTATCCGAAACGGGTTCCATGCATTTTGGCCCTGCGGTCGGTCTCCGTTCAGGAGGTAAAATACATAGAAATACATGCCATCCACGATTAAACTGTCATTCACCAAAATAACCGAACGGGGTGCTGATTCGTCTTCCCGTTCAGGGGGTTATGGAGCTCTGGAGGTGTCAGCGGTGTTCGGGTAATCGAGTGTCCGATTTGAGTTCCAGACACTTGACGACCTAACACCGCTGAGCCTTCGTGCGCAAGATGGCCACCGCCACGTGTTCATATGCCGAACGGCGGCCACCCAGATACATCAATAAACCACCTATCAGTCTGTGGTTAACACACGTTCGACAGCCTAACTGGGAACACACTTCACTCTGGGGAGGTCTATTAGTTCGGTAGTTTCCATTCGTATGAAATACAGATGGAAACTACCGAACAAATATACAAATGCCATTTACAGGAAATATAAATCAGAGACAACACACGAATTGCAGGATTCTCAGGTTTTTTTAAGGACAGCCACAGTGCCACCCGCTACAATGGGCATTCCCACCATATGTGTGACGGGTGTGGGTCTTGTTGTTGGCATCTCCAGCAGGTGTGTTGAACACTGGTATGAAGTTTGTGTATCTTAGCTGGAGTGTAATGCCAGCGTGCAAGCCTTTTATAATAGCTTTCTTGTGTGGCTGTGCATGTGGATGCTTTGTGTTCTCTAAGGAATATTTGTTTCCACTGGAGAGCCGATATATTGATATGTTATTCGTCTGACCACTTTACCGTTAATTTAGGAAGCTTGGGTGGTCTAGTCTTTAGTATTAGCACATACATATTGGAGAGTAGCTTACTTTTCAGTGGATGTGAAGTGCACATCCATTCAAACTGGGTAGGTTCTCCCTCACCCATTGGTAAGAGCTTCATGCTCCTTATAAAGTGAACTAGTTGAGTGTATTGCATTTGATGTGTTCCCGTGGGGTTGTATGAGGAGAGAAGATGGTTGAGGGGCGTTATTTTATTGTCCTGCACCATATCTTGGAGCTGGAGGTAAGACTTGTCTTGGCAAGGCTGGAACAATCTACCTGATAACCCTGGTTGGCGTAAAGGGTTGTGCGTGAGTGGATACAGTGGGGAAGGGTAATGTGAAAAGATCGTAATGTGGACCATGGTCATCCATGCTTTAAGTGTAGCAGTAATTGTTGGGTGTTTGTGTTTTAAGAATGGAAGGCTCAATTTGTGCCATGGGATTGTCTTAATGGGAGCATTGAAGAATGAGGCTTCTATCATCGCCCATTGCTGTGTTGTATTTTCTCTTGTCCATTCATAGATCCTAGTCATTGTGAGGGTCGTCTTGAGTGTATTGAAAAATTTATTTGGGAATGCAATGGGTATTGTTTGAAGTGCATATAAAATGTGAGGGAGCACATTAATTTTTATTTTACAAAACCAACCAAACCCTGGCCTGTGCCAGGTTTTCAAATCCTTTGATATTGCAGCTACAATCGGGGGAAAATTCTATTTGTTTAGATGCACAATTTTGTGAGGTAAATGTATCCCCAGGTATTTGATGGATTTACTGGCCCATGTGAAGTTGACTTTGTCCTTGAGGTGAGCTTCTAAGTCTGGTGTCGTGTGTAGGGAAAGTATCTCACATTTAGTGAGATTAGCTTGAAAGTTCGACACCTTGCTATAGTTAGTCATTTTTTCAAGTATGTGGGGTAGTGAGTGCATTGAATCAGCGACCGTAAACAGGAGGTCATCAGCAAAAGCCAATATTTTGTATTCCACCTTGTTGATAGTAAAGCCTTGGATCTGCTGGTGCTCCCTTAGACCCTGTAGGAATGGTTCTAGAACTAATATAAATATCAGACCGTGCGAACAAGCATTCCTGCCCTGTGCCGTTAGTTATTGGCACCGAGTTGGATAGTTGTCCATTAATACATAGTCGGGTGGTGGATGAGGAACATATCGCTCCAAACCAGCCAAGCTATCGTTGCCCAAAGCCCAATTGTCTCATTGTAGCTAGCATTAGGGACCAGTCCACTCTATTGAACGCCTTTTCTGCGTTGATAGCGAGCAGAACGCTAGGGATCGTGTTCCTAGTCGCCCAGTGCATTAGATTTATGATTTTGGTGGTATTGTTTTTTGCCTCCCTGCCCAGCACAAATCAAGAATGGTCTGGGTGGATAAGCCCCTGGAGGGGAGGTTTTAATGGGCAATATTTTTGTAAATAGTTTTATGTCAATGTTGATTAGCAAAACGGGCCTATAGCTGGCACAATTTGTTGGATCTTTACCCATTTTAGGAATTAGGGCTATTGTCGCTTCTAATGCGGAATGAGGTGTTGAGAAATGGCTGAGCTAGGATCTGAGACATAGTCTTATAGTATTTACCAGTAAAGGCATCAGGGCCTGGACTTTTGCCCACCGGGACCTATAGTGTAGTTGTTAGTTCTGAACATTGGGCGATTAATGCTTTGTAGGTTGATAATGATTCATCGCTAGAGTGTTGCTCCTCTAGTGTTTTTATATCATGAGTCAGAGTCTGTATTCTCTTTTCTCTTAGGTGCTTTTGTTCTGAGGCTAATTATATTAGTTCCCCTCTCATGACAAATTTATGTGCTTCCCAAAGCATTGCAGGTATCGTGTCCGGGTGTGCATTTTCTTGAAAAATAACTCTGTATAGTCTCCTTCAACCTAGATACCGACTCTGGATTATTAAGCAGGAGATCACTTCCATTGGGGAGATGGAGTAGGCAGAGATGGGATCATCAGATCTAGTGTTATCGGGGCATGGTCAGACCATGTAATCACCCTGTAACGAAATCCCTTATTTACAGACCATGCGAACAAGCCTGTTCGGTTATTTGGAGGATTACAGCGGGATTTCGTGGAAATAGCCATAAAAGCGAATAAACTACCGAACCACCGACCTCCCACTGAGGTTGTGTGGCACCTATTGACCACCCTGACTGTTGCGGTTAACCACAGACTAATTGGGGAATAGCTGGTGGTCCGCGTTCGTTTACCGAACACGTGGAAATCGCCATTTTGTATTGTCGAACGCGCAGCGTTAAATGGCGAGGATTACCTGGAACTGATTTCGGCTACTTATTTTGTCAAACACCGCTGCTACCTCCTCCCATCCTCGTTCGTACGGTGGAAAAACACACGAATGAAGGGGATACTACTTCATTCGTGCGCTGAAAGTATGTGAAAGTGACCGACCTCAGATAGCTATATTATGGAACTTGCAGTCGGCTACAAACACACGAACGGCCGGTGAAAGTCAAACTTCAGTTGACGATTCTGAGAACTGTGTTCGTGGGATCTAAGCGCTATTCGCTTAGAATATGCACTCAGATCCATGTGGAACTTAAAATTTATGTTGTGTAAAAAGAAAGTTATAGATTTTTATTCTGTTTTGCTGAAATAATAAAAGCCATGTTTATTTCTTCCTGGAGATAATTAAGGCTCTCTTTGGTACCTTAAGTTAATTATCTCCAGGAAGGAAAAGAGGGAGTGATTTATGTAAAAGGGGAGTGCTTATGCTATAGCCACTGTGATTGGCTACTGTGATACTTTTGTCCCAGTCTTCCATCTGGTCCCCTGGGGGAGTGTCCACCAGGTGGGAGACCTGCATAAATACCGGGCGGGTAGCCCACAGTAAATCAGATCGTTTTACCCCTTCATGAAGTCTCGACTCATGTTTGGGGGATTGGGAGTTATAATCACTTCGTTTCAGCTGGATTTCGGGAGAAGATGCAAGGATCATCGCTGCACGAATAGAAGGATCCTTTACACACCCCATATGAGGCTACTTTAATGAGGAGGAGAGATCTATGTTGAAGGAAAATCATATATATTTGGGTATAGCTGCCTGTGGGGGGAGAGAAGAATAGTCTTTCCAGAAGGGATGCATGATCCTCCAGCTGATATAAAGTTGGACATTGTGTAGGATATTATTGAAACGTATGTGGGCAGGTATGAGATAGTCACTATAAGCTGAGAACGTGTCTAGATCTCCCTCAAGTGTAATATTCTATTCTATTCTATTCTATTCAGTTACTATTTTTTGGGTGGGATTGGTGTTTTTTTCTTTTTTCTTTTTCGATTGTTTAGGCTTTTTTCAATTTTTTCTTTATTCGAGGTTGTTAGGGGTTTCTACAAAAGGTCTAAAGTTGATGTAAACAAACAAAGATATTCTGTCTTTTAAAATAAGCTCAATCAATGCTCAGGGGTTAAACACTCCTCATAAAAGGAGCTTCCTCTATGAAACAATTCAAAGGAACAAAATTGATATATGTTTCCTTCAGGAAACTCATTGGAGGGTTGAATCTAAGATTAAATGGAAATATTCCAAATATGAAATTAAAGGTCATTCCTCATTACTAAAGTTACTTGTGGAGACTAAATGAGAGCTCATTAACCGAAGAAAATATAGAATATTTAACTAATATAGCTAAAGAGGTTTTCACCATAAATAATAACAAAGAAGTGTCAAAGTCAACATTATGGTGTACTTTTAAATCCTATATGCAGGGTTTTCTTATTAAATTGGGAGCAGAAAAGAAAGAAAAACAAGGTAAACAACTGAATGATTTATTTATTTTATTGGCTCAAAAATAAAGTGAAAATAAAACAATAATTCTGATAGTTGAAGATGAGAGATTCATAAAATACAGACAGAAATTAAAGAAAAAGTAGAAATTAAACCACAAAATATATTAAGGCAAAATTGGTATTTTAGACAATAAAGCAGGGAAATTACTATCAAATAAATTGAAAAATATAAAAAGAAATAAAAGAATCAGTAGAATAATAGGAGGTGAAGACATTTGCTCTACTCCCAGAGAAATAGGACAAGCATCTGCAAATTACTATGAATCTTTATATAATCTTCCAGACAATAAGTTTCCACAGGTACGGATAAGTAACTTCCTTGAAAAAATATCTTTACCATGCCTAACACAAGATAAGATAGAAATGCTTAATAAACCAATAGAACCTGATGAAATAAAAACAGCAATTCAAAATCTAAAAGTAGGTAAAACCCTGGGGCCAGATGGATACTCATCAATATTTTTTAAAACCTTTAAATACCTAATCTCTCCAGCCTTAGCAAAATTATTCAAAGAAATTCAAAAGAAAAAAAATCATTCCACGAAGAAATGTTAAGAGCCACAATTTATCCCATTCCAAAACCTGGAAAAGATTCCAATTTTGATTCTAACTATCGTCCTATCTCCTTTATAAATACGGATATTAAGATCTTTTAAAAAAATCTAGCTGAAAGATTAAAAATGGTGATCTCGAATATTATTATAAGTCAAGACCAAGTTGGATTTATTACTAATAAATATGGGAGTGACAATATTAGGACTTTGATTAATAGCATTTCCAATATAAATAACTTTATTCCACCTGCTTTTTTTTCTTTAGATGCTGAAAAAGCATTCGATCGAGTTAATTGGAAATTTCTATCCCAGGTTTTGGAGAGATTTGGAATTGTTGGCTCATTTAAAGATTTCATTATGAGTTTATATACCTGTCCATCAGCTAAGATAGCAGGCTATGGGGCAATATCTGATTGGTTTAAGATAAAAATGGAACTCGTCAAGGATGTCCTCTTTCACCTTTATTATTTATAATTTCTATTGAACCTTTAGCAGCTCTTATTAGAGAATCAAATAAAATATCTGGAATATATATGAAAACAAGGGAATGTAAACTGCTATTATATGCGGATTATGTAATATTAATCCTGAGTGACATACAAAAGTCATTTCCAGCTACTCTGGATATAATTAAAACATTTGGTTTATACTCCAACTATAAATTAAATTTGAATAAGACGCAGATTATTTCAACTAATATTACAGAGGAGACGAAAGAGTTCCTTCAGTTACAATACAATCTTGTATGGAACAAAGACACAATTGAATATTTAGGAATCCATATAGGTTTTGATTTAGAGATGATGGTACCCCTAAACTATAATAATCTTTTAAAAGAAATTAAAATAACTTTAGACTCAAGGAGTAATGTGAGGGCTTCATGGATAGGGAAGAATAATACAGTGAAAGCTTATATAATGCCTAAAATTGAATATTTAATGAGAAATATCCCTATAAAAGTCCCAGATAGGATATTAAAAAATTTCCAATATTTAATGTGGAATTATGTTTGGGACAAAAAAAGGCTAGAGTCTATAAAAAAAATATGACGAGGAAGTCCGACGAAGGGGGTATGTCCTTCTCAGATATTTTTCTAATTTCTAATTCAATAATGCTTTCCCATTGTCTAGCATGGAATATTGTTAATAAAGATCCACCAGTATGGTACCAATACGAGGAATTAAGCTGCATAACATTAAATTTACAGTAGATAGCTTGGCTGGATTCTAACACTTTTAAAAGTTTAAATATAAACAATTATATTATTCAAGATAGATATATATATATATATATATATATATATATATATATATATCTATCAGTTAGAAATAAAAAAAAAAAAGTACGTAAGACAACAAGAATATTTTACTTTTCTGGTTTACGGTGACAACTAGTTTGATCTATTATGGTATTAGTGCATACTTTTTAAAAAAAGGTTTTGGTTTGAATATGTCCATCTTGAATAAAAATATTAAGGTCTAAAAAATTGACTGATACATTACTGTATTCCAAGTTAAAATTATGCCCCTATCATTGTCATTAAGATGATTTAAAAATAATTTAAGAGTAGTTTCTGAACCTTGCCAGATAAAAAAAAAACAAATTGTCAATGTAACGGTAGTAGGAAACCAGGTTTGCCTGCCAACTATGGTCTCCCCAAATGGCCGAAGATTCCCAATCGGCCATAAAGAGGTTGGCATAGCTGGGGGCAAACCTAGTACCCATGGCTGTGCCTTTCTTTTGAATGTAAAACGAATCTAAAAACCAAAAATAGTTGTTATTTAAAATTATTTTGATGCCCTGTATGATGAAATCTATTTGACATACTGGAATGGAATTATCTTGTTTTAAAATTCTTTCAATTGCCTCACATCCTATATTGTGAGGGATTATGGTATACAGCGATTGGACATCGCAAGTGACTAAAATATAATTTTGGCACCAAGTAAAATTGTTTAAAAAGGATAAAAGATGGAGTCTTTTAAATAGGATCTCATTTTGTTAACTGAGGGCTGTAATAAGATATCTATATATTCAGAAAGGTTAGATAAAACAGAGTTTAGTTACCCTGCCCAAGAATCCCAGGTGGGGATTGTACCACCCAAGCTAGTACAGTGAGCAGTATATTCCTGCTCACTTAAATGTGAGTACTTTATTGTTTATTCTAACCTGTTTAAGAAATACAGTGAGCACTATATTTGGTTTTATTTCTTCCAAATACCGAGGACCTCCTCTGACTATCAACACCTATATCCTACCAGTGGGGGATCAAACGCCACTGACTGCCAGGGATACCTTAGCAAGTCCTAGCTCCCAAATAGGTGAGTGCATATTCCTCCCTATTGTGAAGTCTTCTTTTTTCTGGTCATTTTGCCATCTGCACTATTGGAGTTTCTTTTTTGTGTTCACATATTTAAATCTGCACCGAGAAAACTGGACTATTCCAAGACCAACAACTCATTCAGATCTACAGCAAACTCCAGTGCCTGCAAACCTACCTGGTCTTCTTCCTGTCTATACTATATTAGGACTTTCTGTAAGATATATTTCCTTGCTCTGTTTAACATATATGTAAGTACATTATCGCAGTTCATATTACATTACAGTTATCTATATATCTATATATTTTTTTCTCTCTCTTCTTTATCATTTTTTACGGTTTACAGTGGCTCGACCTATTTTTCATTTTTATTGTCTTTTATCCTTTTCTGAGGGAACCTCATAATTATAGGTTGCAGCCCTTTACTTATTTCAGCTCCTAGCCGAGTATACAGCACTGATCCAATTTTTATTCTTTTGACTATATATATATATATATATATATATTTTAATAATAATTCTACGTATATATTTATGTAATAATTTTACATAATTGGGTCATTTTATCAATTACAATTTGTGGGACCTGCCTGACAACCCAGGCCAAAAGTCCAGGAAATTTAATTTGCTAGCACTATATTTAACCCTGTAACATTCCAAGACACCATAAAACCTGTACATGTGGGGTACTGTTCTACACGGAAGACTTTGCTGAACACAAATATTAGTGTTTCAAAACAGTAACATGTATTACAACGATGATATCGTCAGTGAAAGTGAAATTTTTTGCATTTTTCACACACAAATGCCACTTACACGGACAATATAATTGTTGTGATAAATTTTACAGTTTTGAAACACTAATATTTGTCTTCAGCATCTCCTGAGTATAACAGTACCCCTCATGTACAGGTTTTATGGTGTTTTCAAAAGTTACAGAGTCAAATTTAAGGGATCCCAGGTGAGTCTCCCCAACCGCGATCGCCGGCATGGGATCGCCGGCAATCGGGTAAGTAACAAAAACCGGAGGGCGTACTATTATGCCCTGCAGTGTTTAGATCCGCTTAGAATAGGACGTAATAGTATGCCCTCCGGTTTTAAGGGGTTAAAGAATCCATAAAAATGAGAGAAAACTTCTGGAATTCATCCTAGAGTGATCATCTACTCTACAATGAGTCTCTTGCAGACCACAGATTCCAACGCTTTCTTTTTTAAGAAATGTAAATAGGGTATATAGTTTTTGGGGAGAATTGATAGCTTCCACATTTAACAAAAATATTCTACGTTTTATCTATTAGGAAAAATATAGATAACAGCCCTTTCTTTCTTTTACTGGCCCCTGGCAGAGACACCTTGACAATATCCACACAATAAAACCAAAACACACACATAAACATATAACACATGGTTTTATACAACCCTATCTTATAGGAGTGAAAACTACCCCTTATGATTGGAACACTAGCCCTTCATATGTTCAGCCATAAAAAAACAAACAAAGAAAAAACACTATTTGGAGCACCGCAATCCCACGGTGCTCTAGCTGGTTAGGATAAAACAAACTATTGAAGTCAGGGAGGGGAGGTTGGAAGCAAAAAACAGTAAAATTGTTTTTTTTTTTTTTTAAATTATCTTTAGATTTTTACATTCCCATTTTTATTCGTATTTTTGCCGCTTATTTTTTAAATCTCAAGTGTCCCACAGTAATAAAATTATCTTAACTGTACTCTGCAACATCTTTTGAATACAACAATCCCCCATGTGTATACCTTTGCAAAATACAATCTTAATCCCAATATAAATCCCTAAACCAAATCCTAATCCCAAATATAACCCTAAATCTAATCATAAACCTCACCCATACTTAACTCTTTTAAAATCTTAACCCTAATCTTAATCCTAACCATATCACAGATTCCTTTGTCGATTTCAACAGAGAAACTCATTTGTTGGCCCCAATCTGAAACCTAATCCAAATCCTAAAATTAATTATAATCCTAATTTTAAACATAAATCTAAAATAAACCTAATATACTGTGGCAAACCTAGCCACTTAAGACTATTGTGATATATAAGGGTTGCCCTGGAGAGACTGAAGATATATGGCTTATTTTATGTTGTTCGGTTAAATATGTGAGAGAGCATTCGTATGCTAGTGGCACGAAAGCCGCTAGCATTCCTATGGTAGTTTCACAAACATTGACTTTCAACACTGTTCATGAAACCACACACAGGGGGTCGTGTGGCTCCCATTACGGATTGCAACATTGTATCTACCCTCTGTTAACCGGTTCTCAGGGTGGCTGCTGTTCATATACCACGCACGCGGCAACAGCCATCTCGGATTTCCTTTTAGCCCAGCGGTGTTTGGTTGTTGTGTGCCTGGAACTAAAATCAGCTACTCGACAGCACGAACACCGCTGGACTTCCAGACCGTTCGGGACCACCGGTCAGTCGGTATTTTCATACAAACCGTCCATTCGTATGTTTTCCTGCGTGTTCGTATTAAATTATGTTTCGTGTGGCATTCGGCTAATTGTGCTGGGATCGGAGTGGTAGTTCCCCGAAGTACGCGCTCAGATCCCAGCTATCTATACAGATGTCATTCAGTAAAATGGCATGAATATCGTGCAAGTTATGTATTTTTATGTGAAAAGACAGGTTCTGCTGTACAGAGGGATAATCCACTTAACAGTATATTCTTATGGGAGTATCCTTCTATTACAGCAGGGCATGGTGGGAAAATCTTCCTGTATGCTCAGTTCCCCATGTAGTCCCCTACTGTACAACCAATGCAAAGTCACTCCAGAAACCCATTACATGGGGAACTGCATAAATACTGTGACCTGTGAATAAAAGCTCAGTTGACTCCCAGCCTATGTGTCTTCTAGTTCTTGGGAAGAAGGGATTATTATTACGCTACCTGGATTATTGTATGCTGCATCTGTCTACCAGCGGAGACCCTGTGGATTATACTACCTCTCCGCTACAATTGGTGGCAAGTGACAGGATTTAAACCACACAGCAAACCAGCGTTCGGCAGTAACCACATAAATAAAGAGGAAAAAGCAGCAGTTCAGCAAGACAAACCATTCGGATAAAACCAGCGTTCGGTATACGTCAAAATATACGAACGACTGGTGAATGGGGACTGTAGAGGAGCGGCAATATTAAATCCCACGATCTCCACTGGTTAAGAAGGTAATCCACAGTCAAGCGCTGAAAAGTAAGGCAATATCCCAAATCTCCCAGTAACCAGACGAAACACAGTTCTGAGAGTCAACTGAGGCTTTATTCACAGGCTCCACAATTTATACAATTCCCCATGCAAGGGGTTTCCTGAGTCCTATCCCAGGGGTATTCCAGGAGTGGACTACGTGGGGAACTTAAAGTACAGAGCATTTCTTCCATCAGGCACTGCTGCACGAGAGGAATGTACCGTTAAGTGGATTATCCCTCCGTGCAGCAGAACCGGCAATTTACATTAAAACACACAACTTTTCGAATATTCGGTTGATTTGCACGAATGGACGTTCGGTAGATAGCTGGGGTCTGAGCGCATCATTTGTGAGATTACCGCTCAGATCCCAGTTAAAACAACCGAACGCCGCACGAAATACATATTCAAAACATGCATTCAAAAGACCGATTGGCATATGGGGAATAAAATACCGAACGGCCCGGAACTCCAGCGGTGTTTGCGCCGTCGAGTAGCCGTTTTTAGTACCACACGCTCGACGACCAAACACCGCTGGGGGAACAAAGAATCCAAGATGGCCGACCGCCGCGTGGTCGGTAGTCGAACGACGGCCACCTAGGAGAGCCTCTAATTACCGATTGCTATATTGTTGCAATCGGTTAACAAGCACCACACGTCTCTTAATGTGTGGGCTATTACAGGGTGGTTTATTCGGTTCACGAACGGCCCGCAAAGTTGCCGTTCATGAAACGAAATACAGCTATCTGCTTTCGGCAGATAGCCAATACAGGCAATACAATTTTATACAGTCAGCATACATTACACCCAGGGACATACATATCACCACAACCATACAGGCAACCCTTAAAGCCACAGTCTCTGTATAATGTCCAAGTGGCTAGGTTTGCCACAGGGACAAACTATGCAGCATTGAAACGGGCTACACTGAAGGAGTTATTGGAAGCAAGAGGAGGAAGCATAAGCAATAAAACAAAAGCGACCCTTGTGGCAGAACTCATGGAGGGGGACAGAGCAACCACTGCAGCGAACCCACCGGAGGCAGAACCCAGTGAATTTACCAAGGAGCTCCAGAGCAGGTTATCTTTTTATGCAGAGCCTCCCCCGAGAGAGACAATGGACAGATTGACAGTCCAAGTCAAGCGCTGAAAAGTAAGGCAATATCCCAAATCTCCCAGTAACCAGACGAAACACAGTTCTGAGAGTCAACTGAGGCTTTATTCACAGGCTTTATTCCTGGTGGTCAGACACCAAACTGGGGAAAGAGCCCCGGCCCCCGCTAGCATTCCACCGGGCATTCCAGCCTTCAAAAGCTATACGGAAGCTGACGGCGAGATAGATAACTACTTGCAGGATTTCAAGAGGATGTGCAAACTACACGACATCAGCTCGGCAGATCAGGTACCCCTACTGGCCGGGAGACTGTCCGGCCGTGCAGCAGAGGCGTACCGTGCTTTGCCAGACGAAGACAGCAGGGATTACCCCAAAGTAAAACAAGCTATTCTAGCCAGGTATGCTATTACCTCAGGGGCATACCGGCTAAAGTTTCGGGACATTAATAAACTAACCAAAGACATGCATACAGAGTGGGCACATTGACTACAGGGGGCCGCAAAAGGATGGTTGGCAGCCACCCAAGTTACCACCGTAGCAGATATGTTCCAGTTAATGGTAATAGAGCAGTTCTTCAGAACTGGGTCAGGGATCGGAAACCCTGCTCCCTACAGGAGGCAGCCAAGCTGGCTGAAGAGTTTCAGGATGCGAGGGGCGAGACCAACACACCCAGCACCGACCAGCTTACGCACCTACAGCATCGTTACCAGCTGGGACCTCCGCAGTACAGCCACGACCAGGGGTAAGCAATAAACACCTACCCCCCCAGATACAACACACACCCACAAATCTGTTGCCACACCTGCAACCAGCAAGGGCATATTCAACGAGACTGTCCCAGCAACCGGCCCCAACAAAACTGAAACAACCCAGCACCCAACAAACGAGCAGCAGTACACTGTGTCCAAACCCTTGGGGACCTTACACAAAGTCAACCCTATCCAAGCCGCCTCCGACAATCGGCAAGGACATCGGCAGGAGGTACACCTAAAGGGAAAGAAGTTACAAGGATTGCGAGACTCTGGGGCCACCTTAACTTTGGTCCGTAACCACCTAGTGCCAAAGAATACTTTAACTGGGGACTGTGTGGCAGTGCGGGTAGCAGGGGGAGCCATTTACAAAGTCCCCACTGCCAAAGTGCATTTGAATTGGGGACCGGGGGATGGAAACGTGGAGGTGGGGATGATGCAGGACTTACCCGTCGATGTCATCTTGGGCAACGTCCTGGGGGAGCTGACTTCAGCGTTTGTTCCACAGCCCCCCGTTCAAGAAGCGTATATACAGTCGTTACCCGTCAGCAGGCCCGCACCACGGCTCCATCTAACCACTCTGAGGCTCAGGTAAGCAATGTGCCCCCAAGCCCTCTGAACTTCCCTGGGTCGCACCCCTAGAATTCGGTACCAAAGTAGCCTTAGACCCTTCTCTTCAGGACCGCATAGACATGGACAAGGCAGGCCTACAGGGAGAAAGGTATTCCTGGGACAAGGGGTTGCTGTACCGCCACGCCGAGAGAGTAGTAGCTGGGTCTATTCCCACTCCCATTAAGCAGTTAATTGTCCCTCGTAAGAACAGATTAGAGTTATTACATATAGCCCACGATATTCCCCTATCGGGACACATAGGCGTCAGCTGCACTAAGCACCGGCTGATGCAGAACTTCTTCTGTCCAGGTATCTCACAGGATATTAGACAATATTGTCAAACCTGTGATACCTGCAAGAGGGTAGGGAAGAGGGGAGACCGGTACAATGTTGGTCTCCGTTCCCTACCCATAATTGAAGAACCAGTCAGTAGAGTGGCAGTAGATATAATAGGACCCCTAGCGAAGCCCAGTCCCTCCAGCAAGAAGTACATATTGACCGTAGTGGATTACGCCATCAGATATCCAGAAGCGGTGGCTCTGACTAATGTACAAGCAGAGACAGTGGTGGATGCCCTTATGCAAATATTCTCCCACGTGGGATTTCCCCAGGAGATTATTTCAGATAGGGGCACCCAATTCACTGCAGGTCACCCACCAGCTCTGGAAAGTATGTGGTGTACAACCTATCCTCAGCTCCGCCTACCATTCCCAGTCCAACGGTCTCTGTGAGCGGTTTAACGGAACACTCAAGCAGATGATCCATACGTTCGTAGACACTCAGAAGGACTGGGAACGATTTTAACCCCACATGTTGTTCCCCAAGAATCCCCAATTGTTATTCAGGAGGACGGTAAGGGGCCCCCTCGATCTAATCCAAGAAAACTGGGAGGGAAGAGTGACAGCTAATGGTACCCCTACTGTTCCATATGTGCTAGAGTTTAGGGAACGCGTGGATGCTCTGACCTGGACGGTACGCGACAACCTCCAGGTGGCCCAACAGCGACAGCGCAGATGGTACGATAGGGGGCCAGGGACCGCAGCTTTCAGGTCGGGCAGAAGGTATTAATCCTCCGGCCCGTTCACAATGACAAGCTGCAGGCTTCCTGACAGGGTCCATACTAGGTGGTAGAGCTGATATGCGACACCACTTATGTGATTGGCCCATGCGCTGGCACAGGGGGCAGATGCATGCTGAAGCCCTACCACAAGCGTACCAAAGAGGTGACCGCTATTTGCGCCCCAGCTACCGAGGACCTTGATAATTTACCTCTCCCCGACCTCTTAGAGAAAGAGGGCCAGGACGGGGACCTGGGAGAGGTACAATTAGGGGAGCGTTTAAGTGCCCAGGAGCAGGCACAAGTTCTGGGTTTAATTAAGGAAAAAGGAGCCACCTTCTCTAACCTCCCCGGGTATACCCCATTGGCCACCCACAAGGTGGAAACCCCAGGGCAGGCTCCCCTGCGCCAACCTCCTTACCGCATACCAGAATCCGTAAAAGGAAAACATGCGGAAGGAGATCGAGGAAATGTTGCAGTTAGGAGTGATAGAACACTCCGACAGCCCCTGGGCCTCGCCAGTAGTTCTAGCTCCGAAACGGGATGGAACGACCCGTTTCTGTGTAGACTACCGTGGGGTCAATGACAAAACTATATCCAATGCCTGCCCTATGCCCCTAGACTGCATTAGGGAGGCAGGACTAACCCTTAAGCCCAGTAAGTGCCACACAGGGATGGCAGAAATTCAGTATCTAGGGCACAGGGTAGGAAGTGGTCAGCAGAATCCAGAGCCCGCTAAAATAGAGGTGGTTGCCAAAAGACCTTGCTTTCCTGGGTACTGCAGGATACTATCGCAAGTTCGTGCCAACTACAGTACTCTGGCCAAACCCCTCACCGACCTAACCTAGTAGTATGGGCCCCAGAGTGTGAGCAGGCATTCCAACAGCTCAAGACTGCGCTAGTTCATTCCCCTGTACTTTCTGATCCAACTAAATGCTTTCTCGTTCATACAGACGCTTCTATGTTTGGATTGGGAGCAGTACTGAGCCAAGTCGGAGCAGATGGCAGTGAACCCTCCCGTAGCTTACTTGAGCAGAAAACTTTTACCCCGAGAAATAAGCTATGCCGCCATTGAAAAGGAATGCCTGGCCATGGTGTGGGCCTTCAAAAAGCTATAACCCTATTTGTATGGGCAACCCTTCTCCTTGCTCACAGATCACAACCCGTTGGTGTGGCTAAACAGCCGCTGCTTGCCACCAATGTAGCGGAACGCTGGTCTCTCACAGACTATTTCCACTGGTAGTCCAGGTGTGGCTCAGGAACAGGTAGTAACCCCAGGAGAAACATCCACAGTAATAGAATAATCCAACAGCGTAGCAAGCACAATCAGCAAAGGCCCCCCGGGCATTCCTGTGAGGTTAGTTGGGGATCTGGACCGGCCGTCCAGCATCCCTGTGGGTAAGGTACCGAGACCTCTGTCCCATCTGTACCGTCCAGGGGTTCTGTATCTCCCCTTGGTGGGATAAGCTGCGTGGGGGCAAAGGGGTAACAGGCTCCTCTCCCGGAAACACTCTCTCTCGCTGGAGAGGGAGACCGATAGTCCCCCTTCCAATAAATTGTCCTGCTGCGGGATAGTGAGACCGACCTTCTCCCCTTCCAATAACATGCTCAGCCGCTGGGGAGTGAGACCAGTTGTCTCCCCTCCCTGTAAGGATGTTATTGTCCCTTCTCCCAATAACATACTTGGCTTCTGGAGATGGAGGACGACACTCTCCTCTCCTGGTAACATACCAGTTCCCATTCCTGGACAGCCAATTCAATCAGGTCTGGCCTTAGGTTTTCAGCCATAGGGAGATCCAGCATGGCCTCTCTGTAGTTAAATATGTCCCAAAGCCGTGACTCTGCCGCACTCCCATATTCCGGTTCTGCAAAGGCCCCCCATAATAAGCAAGGGCCATTGTAATCCTTGCCCTCTGGTCTGTTGAAGCCATTCCGGGAACACGCTGAACCGCGTACCAACGTAGCGCTTGGTATGCATCGTCGATACCCAGTTCCCTCCATGCCAGCGAATTAAGCTGCATCACCAATTCCTCCCGGGCTGTTCTCCCAGCATTGGCATCCGTAGGGCCATTCGGGCTTGTAGTTGCTGCTCCTTGCTGGTGAGACGCTCACCTCGTCAATGCTGGACACTCTCTAGGGTTTCTTCCCACATCTCTTGTCGGACGACCTCTCTGCAGTCCAACTTGGTTGCCTCTGCTATTGGCTTATCCAGTGAGGCCAAGAGGTTCTGTAACCTCCGGTTAAACTCGTCCTCCACCTCGAGTGTTGTCCAGGGACTCGCTGGATCTATGCCGCTCCCGCCGCTTGCCACCAATGTTGCAGAACGCTGGTCTCACAGTGACTTTCAACACTGTTCGTGAAACCACACACAGGGGGTCATGTGGCTCCCATTACGGATTGCAACATTGTATCTACCCTCTGTTAATCGGTTCTCAGGGTGGCCGCCGTTTGTATACTGACCACGCGGTGGCGGCCATCTTGGATTGGTCGTCATGTGCCTGGAACTAAAATCGGCTACTCGACAGCACGAACACCGCTGGACTTCCAGACCGTTCGGGACCACCGGTCCATCGGTATTTTCATACAAACCATCCATTCGTATGTTTTCCTGCATGTTCATATTAAGCAATGTTTCATTTGGCATTCGGCTAATTGTGCTGGGATCTGAGTGGTAGTTCCCCAAAGTATGCACTCAGATCCCAGCTATCTATACAGATGTCATTCGATAAAATGGCACAAATAATGTGCAAGATATGTATTTTTATGTGAAAAGACAGGTTCTGCTGTACAGAGGGATAATCCACTTAACAGTATATTATTGTGGGAGTATCCCTCTAGTACAGCAGGGTATGGTGGGAAAATTGTCCTGCATGCTCAGTTCCCCATGTAGTCCCCTACTGTACAACCCCTGAAAGTCACTTTAGAAACCCCTTACATGGGGAACTGCATAAATACTGTGACCTGTGAATAAAAGCTCAGTTAACTCCCAGCCTATGTGTCGTCTAGTTCTTGGGAAGAAGGAATTATTATTACGCTACCTGGATTATTGGATGCTGTACCGGTCTACCAGCAGAGACCCTGTGGATTATACTACCTCTCCGCTACATATACCTGATACGTATTCTAACCCCAACCTTATCCATAATTTTAATCCTTAATTTAATCCTAATACCAATGGTTCCCCTCTGCTAATATCATTACTGATATCTGCAAAGAGAATTCTAAGCCAAAACCGAGAGTGGTATATTGATGTCATCTACTGTGTTTTCAGTATGACAGTCATATCCTGTTACTTAGAAAATAGCATGTCCAATTCATTGAGATTGGTGCTGGGCAACTGACAGGGCCCAGCACTGATCAAAGTGGCTTTTGGGCATGGAGGATGACACTCCAAGGTCTGTTCAGACCCTGTGGGTCTCCCAAGCACCAAATTCAAATCACTGCTGTTCAGCTTTGTCGCTCAGCAGCACTGTTCTCTTTGGTGTTAAAGGGCTGTACACAATGCTGACTTTTAGCACTGCATGCAGTTCTTCAAAAAGTACAGAAAATGTACAGCTGATAAAGGGGTATTTATTGATACCTGGGTTTCCTGTGTGAACACTCTTCACTCTGCCAGCAGCTCACTTGTAAGTTTGGGGCCACTAAAAATGAACTCAGCTGACAGACAGTGGCGTCTCTAGGATTCATTTTTCAGAGGGGGGGGGGGGTGTGGCAAATGGAGGGCCAGGGACAAAAGTAGGGGGCACATTTAACCCCGCCCTCGCTGCAGTTTGACCCCGCCCCTGTCGCATGTTAAGCCAAGCCCCCGAAACAATGTGTTTTGTTTTTTTAATAATACCAGGTGGAGGATTCATTATTTTCCACCAGGGATTATTAAAAAAACAAACACATTATCGTTGATACAGTGCCATAGTTGCCAACATTTGAAAAAAAATTTCCAAGGACATTTTGAAGCACAGCTATCAATTACTGTCTGGGTATAATATCCCTGGACAGTCAGTGCTCTCTGTATAATACAGGGATGTGTGTATAATAAATTGGGACACTCAGTGCTCCCTGTATAGTGCTGCTCTCTGTATAATACAGGTCTGTTTGTGTATAATATCCCAAGACAGAAAGCAGCACTATACAGGGAGCACTCACTGTCCCGGGATATTATACAGGCACATGCCTGTATTATACAGAGAGCAGCACTATACAGGAAGCACTGACTGTCCAGGGATATTATATACACACAGATCTGTATTATACAGATAGCTGAGCATATACCTCATGTCCCAATCTCTAGACTACTAGTACCTGTCAACAGCAGCTCCCAGACGCACGTGTAACAGGGCTAAAGTGTGCGGCAGCTCACACAGATGATTCAGCGGTAAAGTGCACTCGCTGGCAGAGCTAAAATGGGAATCCCTGGGAATCCAAAGCAGCCCTGGAAAAAAATGTATGCCATTCCTACAAGTCAAAAAAATAAAATAAAATAAAAATATATATATATATATATGTATATATATATATATAGTACAGTAAGCACACAAGCTCACTGACATGCACAAATAGGCTTACTGACAGACAAAACTCTCTGACTCACACACAAGCTTACTACAGACACTCACTTGTATAAACAGAAGGCTTACTACAAAGAAGTTCAGGGACAGACACAAGCTCACTAAAGACAAGCTCACTGATACACATGCTCACTAAATAGAAGCTCACTGACACACACAAGCAGTACCATTTTAACAGAGTTAAGGGCCCCTGGGCAAAGCAATGCACTGGGGCCCTTCCTACACAACAACTCACAGGAATATTAATTATTCATAGACTGCGGAGTCCATACACACACACACTGCTGAATCCATACACACACACAGATTGCCGAGTCCATACACACGCACACAGACTGCCGAGTCCATACACACGCACACAGACTGCTGAGTCCATACACACGCACACAGACTGCTGAGTCCATACACACGCACACAGACTGCTGAGTCCATACACACGCACACAGACTGCTGAGTCCATGCACACACACACACAGACTGCTGAGTCCATGCACACACACACACGGACTGCTGAGTCCATGCACACACACACACGGACTGCTGAGTCCATGCACACACACACACAGACTGCTGAGTCCATACACACACACACACAGACTGCTGAGTCCATTCAGTGTGTGTGTGTATGGGGATAGTGTATGTGTGTAGAGTGTGTGTGTATGGGGGGGCAGTGTGTGTGTATGGGGGGCAGTGTGTGTGTATGGGGGGCTGTATTGGGGCAGTGTGTGTATGGGGGGCTGTATTGGGGCAGTGTGTGTATGGGGTAGTATGGGGGGCAGTGTGTGTATCGGGGCAGTGTGTATGTATGGGGGGGCACTATGGGGGGCAATGTGTGTGTAGAGTGTGTGAACACCCCCCCTCCCCAAGCCTACCTGTCAGTGGAGGATGTTGCTTGGGGTCAGGCAGCCATCTTCTGCAGCAGAATGGTCTGCTGCTTTACGGCGGGGGCGGGGCTTATTTGCGGGAGGCGGGTCTTTGTTTGGGGGCAGGGCCTGTGCCGGGGAGCCAATCAGTGCTCCCTCCAGCCACAGACAGCCCCCAGCACCTCTCTCCTGCATTCCCTTGGGCTGTAACAGGCTGTTACAGTCCGAGGGAAGCCCATGGCCAGCAAGTTGCCGGCATTTGGGGGGGCCCTAGCGACGCCACTGCTGACAGAGGGAAGTCAATACATTTATTGAAACTTCCTTGTGTGAACAACGCTGTTCACATTGCACTGGGACAATGGAGATTTAAATCCTGATTTTAAATGCCTGTTTGCAGAGCTCAATTTAAACCTTGCAAGCAGAGCACCGGTCAGTCTGGGGCCACGAATATTGTCTCCAGCTGAGACTCTCCTGGTACAAGTGAATGGCAAAAGTGTTTCATCTTAAACATACAATAAACATTAAAGTGTGCTTACAAAGAGATGAGAGAGATCTGCTCGACCACCGTCCATGTAACCTACTTAACCTACTTAACAGAATCCTGAGTAGAAATTAGTCTAAATTAAAAGAGATATATATTTTTTTCTATTTTAATTGAACATGTGTCCCAGATATGTGTCCTAAATTAATGCTGCTCAAGTGAATAATCAGCATGAATTAGAATTTCATATGTTCCCCTAACTTAATCATGTAAAACTGCAGCAGTTTTTTTCTCTTACGTTAAGTAGTATGTATGGACAGTCACAATTTTGGGCTCAAATCCCACTGTCCCTCTTTTTTTATGAGCTTCACACTGTTTAAATGTGTTTAGGAGTATAAAATAGCTTTACAGCAATAAAACAACCAGTAATGTGTCTTTAAACTGCAATACATTTGTTTAAAAATAATTCTGTATAAATATGATACATTAGTATTGTGATAAATTACATTTTAGTTGTATAAATTGTTATTGGTAAGTCTAAAATGTATCAGACTGGCCACACCCATAACCACACCATACCATCCCAGAGTGGGAGGGGAGTGAAGGGGGAGTTTAGTAACACAATTTTGCCACTGACTCTGTCCAAAAGGGGCAGACCAGCCCAGAAAGGCAGTATGTCTGCCCACATTACTGTCTTTCTGTCCATCATGCAGGCTGGCCCACTGAGGACTAACCCTGCAGTGCTCCCTGCAGGGTTCTAGTGCCCTAAGCATATCACAAGCATGTCTAATGATGTGTTCATGCTATGATTGTTGGGGACAGGTTCCTGGTGTCCCCAAAAGTGGGACAGCAAGGAACTAAGGGAAGTCTTGAAAATCTGGGTTGTCCCACCGAAATCAGGATGATTGGTAGTCATGCAACACCCTTACGTACCCACCAAAATGTAAGTGTCTATCTTTGTACATTTTAAATGTTGGGTGGTATGCAAGGGACCTAACCTTTTCATCCTATAGAGAGTTAACTTGATATATTGTACTTCCTCTCCATTTAAGGAATCACTCCACTGTTGAAAGAAAAAGGTGAATGTCTGAATTCTTATGCATCAGGGCCTCTTTCAAATATAAGTAAGCAGAAAGCAAGAAAGGATTAACACAGGTCTTTTGTGTTTTTGTTTTTAGCAAATTGGTATTAATCAAATGTGGATTATATACTTTGAGTTATATTATATTATTTATATAATATGAGTTGTTTAAAATATTTTAATGTTAAAACTATTGCTAAGGTAAAGTAGAAAATGCTTGGGAAATTGAGGCTTGGGTGATGGAAACAGTGGGGTAGCTCTACAATATCCTTTAGGACAATGTATTATATTCTTCCACTCTAGCACAGGAAGTCAAGGGAAGTAGAGACAGGGATAGGCTATCATTGGGACTAGTTACAGAAATGTCATTTCACAATGTATGTGCCCATGGTTAAGGAGCTACACACATAGCAGAATACATGGGTGTCCGCAGGGGGGGGGCAAGGGGGGGCACTTGCCTCCCTCCCCCCCTGGATTTTTTAGCTTGTTCTGCTATTTTTCGTGTGAGATTTAAAATGAACTGCAATACTGGCTGTGTATGGAGAGAGACAGGGATTGGAAGCTGCATCTTATCCCTGCTTCTCTCTACTGATTGAAACCGCAGGGGAGCAACACATGCAGCCAGAGACATCCTACAGGCCAGGTAAGTGAGGCATGGGGGGAGGAGATAGCCTATAGATTTGGGGGGGGGGGCAGCAGCCTATAGATTTTTGGGGGCAGCAGCCTATAGATTTTTGGGGTTGCAGCAGCTATAGATTTTTGGGGGCAGCAGCCTATAGTTTTGGGGGGCCACAGCACATAAGTTTTAAGGGGGCAGCAGCCTATATATTTTTGGGGAAGCAGCCTATAGATTTTTGGGGACAGCAGCCTGGAATTTTTGGGGGCAGCAGCCTATAGATTGGGGCGGGCAGCAGCCTATAGATTTTTTTGGGGGGTGCAGCAGCCTATAGATTTGGGGGGGGCAGCAGCCTATAGATTTTTTTGGGTGGGGCAGCAGCCTATAGATTTGGGGGGGCAGCAGCCTATAGATTAGGGGAGTGAGGCATGGGGGGGCAGCCTATAGATAAGGGAAGTGAGCATAGGCGTGCACAGCCTATTGCATGTGTGTCAGGGTGCTGTTAGTGTGCTGTGTGTGAGGGTGCTGTTTGTGAGGGAACTGGTAGTGTGCTGTGTGTGTGTGTGTGTGAGAGAGGGTGTTTGTGTGTGCGTGTTTGTCCGGGTCCTGTTAGTGTGCTGTTTGTGTGCGGGTGTTGTGTGTTTGTCAGGGTGCTGTTTGTATGAGAGTGTGCTGTTTGTGTGTGGGTGCTGTGCGGGTGTTGTGTGTGGGTTTTGTGTGTTTGTGAGGATGCTGTTAGTGTGCTGGGTGTGTGTGGGTGTTGTATGTGTGTGGGTGCTGTGTGTGCGAGGGTGATGTATGTGTGGAGGTGCTGTGTGTGCTGTATGTTTGGGTGGAGGCTGGAGCCGACTAGTTAATATCCCAGTCCTGCTGCCTTCCCTGGTGGTTCAGTGGAGAGTGAACTCTAGCCCGGGTTCTCTGCTGCCTCCCTCCATGCTGCTGTGGACCGGTTAGGTAGAACTTTGATTTCCCCACCGGCCCATGGTGGCTTAGACCAGAGCCGCCGCTCGGATAGCGTCGGCTCTGCATGAGCCGACCGGGAGATCCAGAGATCTCCCCTGCTGATCTCAATCCATTGGCGTGCCGCGGGGATTAGGTTGTGCCCAGGCACACCCGAAACACCCCGTGCGCACGCCTATAGAAGTGAGGGATGGGGGAGACAGCCTACATAAAGAGTCAGCAAGGAGCAGGAAGGTAAGGTAAGAAAAGGAGAAGGAACAGAAATGAGCAGGAAGGGACATCAAGGAGCAGAAAGGGGCAGCAAGGAGCTGGAAGGGACAGCAAGGAGCACAAAAGGTAAAGTAGGAGAAGGAGCACAAAAGAACAGAAATGAACAGGAAGGGTCAGCAAGGAGCTGGAAGGTAAAGCAGCACAAAGGTAAAGTAGAAGGAGCAGAAAGGGTCAGAAATGAGCTGGAAGGGGCAGAAGGAGCACAAAGGTAAAGTAGGAGAATGAGCAGGAAGGGGCAGCAAGGAGCAGAAAGGGACAACAAGGAGCAGAAAGGGACACCAAGGAGCACAAAGGTAAAGGAGCAGAAAGAATCAGAAGGAGCACAAAGGTAAAGTAGGAGAAAGAGCAGAAAGGGACAGCAAGGAGCACAAAGGTAAAGTAGAAAAGGGAGCAGAAAGGGACAGCAAGGAGCACAAAGGTAAAGTAGAAAAGGGAGCAGAAAGGGACAGCAAGGAGCACAAAGGTAAAGTAGAAAAGGGAGCAGAAAGGGATCAGAATGAGAAAGGAGCAGAAGGGCGCTAAATAAGCAGAAAGTAGCAGAAAGGTAAAAGAGCAGAAGGGGCCAAGGATAGAAAACAGTGTCAGAAGAAAAAAAAGACTGTCAAATGAAGGAGAGGAAAAGGAGATTGGAGCAGGAAGGACAAATGAAGTGAACCCTCCACTTTATTCTGGACACCACATCTTAAGGCTTTGGTACCTGGGCCTGGCAGGGAAACGCTGGACCTTCTCATCTCCAAAGGTAAAAAAATATCAGTATTAATGTGTTCACTTTTATTTACTGAGTGTCAGGAAGCACAGAGTGCCGTTGGCTTGCTGATTGGCTAGAGCGGTCAGCTGGCACTCTAAGCCAATCAGTAGCTCCCCATTCATAAAAAGTAAAAATATTTTATGAACCGGGAACTAGCGATTGGCTTAGAGCGTCAACTGTCCACTCTAGCCAATCAGCGGCACCCATTCCTGACGTCAATCTGCACTTCCTGACACTCTGTTTCAGAAGCCAAATACCACTGAGCGACCTGGAGCTGGAGGAAGCCTTTGAGGTTAAACCATTTGAGAGCGATTTAACCCCTTAAAGGAAAGCGAGCACCCAGGGGCTTCCTGGCATCATAGCATTTTTATTTAGGTGAAGTTGTTATGGTGACCAGAATGGTCCTTTAATTTGCTTAAAGGAACACTATAGTGTCAGGAATACAAAAATATATTCCTGACACCATAGTTGTGAAAACGCTATTCACCCTGGCTTTATGTGATAATGGCTATGCCCCTTCCCTTTCATGACACTGTCAAAAAGGTACCAAGCATGGATGTCATTACAATTATGCACCCCCCCCCTGGAAAAATTCCTGCAGACGCCCATGGCAGAATAGTAATGTTTTAGAAGAGAAAAAGTGAATCCACACCATAAAAAGTGTAATTTACTTACCCCAAACATCTGGGTGAAATACTGTCCGTTGTGGAAGCCTGTAATAATGATTATAATGTTCCATGCTAAATGCAGCCCAAGGTTTCAGATTGTTAAATAAACATAAGGAAAAGGCAGCTAAAATTAAGTTCTGTTTCTTTTCAAGGCACAACAAACCAAAAGAGCATATTTGGATATAAAATAAAAAAAATGTATTGCATGTGTGCAGTAATGTTAACATTAGAGGCTAGTCCATTGCGGCAGGTGGGGTGAAAACCCACCAGTTTTTGAGGCAAAAAATAAATAAAAATATATTAAATCTCTTTGCATACTGCTAATAAAAACACATGTGTCTGTCATTTTTATATCTGCAGTTTTCATTCTTCCCTTTAATGATGACTGGAGATGTAGCTGGGTTTGAACAGGGCATGGTATCTCATGGGGTTCAATAGGTACAGTACAACAAGTCGAGAAGGTGGGGCAGTACCACCCCATCTTCAAATATAATTTTCCACCACTAGATGGCATGTGTATGCTTTCTGGCTGCACATAATATAATTTACAACGCAAGTGTTTGCCAGGAAAGCCCAATTGCCTGGTAGCAGTAACACAAATTATACGGACATTTGTTTACAGAGATAAAAGATTTCAAAAGATAATCTGTTATAGAACAAACATGACTCACAAAGCATCAAGGGAGGTGTAATTATGCAATATCTAAGGGTCTACCTTTGTCCAAATCTATGTTAAAATGTAAGCTCATACAAACAGACCTTCCACAACTTTTTTTTCCAATATGCTGACCTTGTCATAAACAATGTATATGCTAGGTCTGTCCAGTGTGCAGTGCTGTGCATTGAAATGCTACTATATGGCTGATAATATTAATCATAATAATAATGTAATAAAAAAAAAAGAAAAGAAAATTTACATACCACAACCGCAGGATTTCTCACAGTGATGCAAGGTGTTGTAGCTCGCAGAGATCCACTTATTCCATGATAGTACTTAAAGCAAATTTTTATTTCAGCTGCACAAAAAATGGTAAACAAAAAAATTACTCAAGAGAATGCATAGTATAGACATTTTGCAATATTGATGGAAAGAAAATTAAAGAAACAATCCAAACACCTAAACCCCACAGTAAACTGAGGAGGTAATGAGACCTAAAGTGTCCAGACACCGTCCCACAGTACTTACCTGGGTCCTTAAATTTTAATGCAGGACACTGTCATTCTGCATTCTTGAATTCAAGAAATGCCATGCCTCATATAACCAATGCAATTGTGCCTGAGTCATTTCGGCTCCCTCCACCATGCCACTGGACCACCAGGCAATGCGATCTCCCCCCTCGCTGGCAAGGTAAGAACCAGGGAGGGGGCAATAAAATTTAAATATAAACAAATAAATTTAAAAAAATACTACCCTCCCCCCTATTTTAGACACACTGCATCCTTACAAGCACACGCTCTGCACTACACACACACACACACACACACACTACATTCCCTAAACACACTCTGCACTACATTCACTAAACACGCATACTAAATTCACTAAACACACTCTGCACTACACACACACACACACTTTGCACTCACTACAAACACACTACATTCACCACAATCACACTACATTCACTATACATATTTTGCATTCACCACAATCACACTACATTCACTAAACACATTTTGCACTCACTACAATCACACTACATGCACTATACAAACTTTGCATTCACTACAAACACACTACATTCACTATACACACTACATTCACTATACACACTACATCCACTACAAAAAGACACACTCAGCATTCACTATACACACCTACATTCACTACACACACACTCTGCATCTAATTCATGCATACAAACATTACATATATTACACACAACGTACAATCTGCATACAAACATTACATACATTACACAAAACGTACAATCTGCATCCACTATACAAACTGCATCCATGACACACATACTGCATCCACTATACACACACTGCATCCATGACACACATTCTACATCCACTATACACACTGCATCCATGACACGCATTCTACATCATCCACTATACACACTGCATCCATGACACATTCTACATCCACTATACACACTGCATCCATGACACACATTCTACATCCACTGTACACACACACACACACACACTTCATCCTTGAGGGCGGACTCTGGGCTGGCCCTGGGGGCCCAGATCTTGAGCTGTGTCAGGGGCCCTAAAATTTTGATGGCAGCCCTGTCCACGGCAACACCCCAGGACGGATACTGTGTGGACTTCCTTTCATCTCGGCGCCACTGAGCCTTCTTCTTCCAGGAGACCATAGGCTTCTGCACTGGGGGTGTCCCGTCGATGAATTCCAATACCATTCCAGGAACTCAAGGTAAACTCATTACGGGTTAAATCTGGATCTGGTATCTGACCTTTCCCAATTGGAAGGACCACTCTAGGCACCCAGACCACTTCAGCTTAATGAAGTGGTCTGGGTGCCAGGTCCAGCCAGGGTTAACCCATTTTTTCATAAACATAGCAGTTTCAGAGAAACTGCTATATTTATGAATGGGTTAAGCCTTCCCCCTAATCCTCTAGTGGCTGTCTCATTGACAGCCACTAGAGGCGCTTCCGTGCTTCTCACTGTGATTTTCACAGTGAGAGCACGCCAGCGTCCATAGGAAAGCATTATGAATGCTTTCCTATGTGACCGGCTGAATGCGCGCGCAGCTCTTGCCGCGCGTACGCATTCAGCCCAGGAGGAGGAACGGAGGAGGAGAGCTCTCCGCCCAGTGCTGGAAAAAGGTAAGTTTAAACCCCATTCCCCCTTCCAGAGCCAGGCGGGAGGGGGTCCCTGAGGGTGGGGGCACCGTCAGGGCACTATAGTGCCAGGAAAACAAGTATGTTTTCCTGGCATATATAGTGGTCCTTTAAGCTAAACGCTCTGTAGCTAGCCCATTTAGCATATGGTCTGTTTGTCTGGCTGAATTTTGGTGTATATATGTTCAGTCGGATTCTGGTTTCTGGACTAGTTGAACTCTGTTCACTAGATTGCGGATTCTGGAGTGAGTAGACTAGTTGAATTCTGTTGTAAATTTAGTACACTAGATCTCGAAGTGTGGAGCTACTTGATTAACTGAACTCCGGTATAAGCCCAGTTCAGTTTAGAACGTAGTCTCCAAAAGTACTGTTTAGTTAAATCCTGATGTGTGTGGATAGATAGATAGATAGATAGTTAGAGAGTTTAGCTAAATTGTAACCTATAAAGTTAGCATTTGGCTAACTACTGATATATATAGTGGTTAGCAGACCATTGAAGTGTATTGTTTAGCTAGATTCTGGTATAAATATTGTCTAGCTAAGCTCCGGTTTATAATGTGTATATCTTGCTAAATTTTGATGCATATACTCTTCAGACTTTTGAAGTGTAGATAATGTTTAATTGTGCATGATACCATAATCACTGACACCATAACCACCGACAATATAACCACTGACTATTGATACGGGGTTGTAGTAATATTGGGCGATCGGGTGGTTTAGACGTTAATTAACTGTATAGCTTTTGGTGGGTTTTGACTTTGTTCTGTATGCGTGGGACATCATTAATGTTGTGAAACGTGTGAGGATCCTGTGTGTGTGTGTACGCGTGTGTTTTGGCTTGTTAATCGCGCCACCTGGTGTTACTGAGAAGGAGCTTTGTGTGTCGATTGTAACTGTGTTTGTATATTTGTACTGCCTTGAATCAGACTATCCGTTGCAGTAACGGGTGTGTCCGATTCACAAATTGTTGATCCTTTGTCTTGTATGTAAAAAAAAAATAAAAAAAAAAAATTGCTAAGGGATATGCTGTTTGTGATTATGGTGTAACACTGTCCCCCAAAAGATTAAATACTCTGTGTAGCATAGAATGGCCTGTTCTGGTAACCAGTGGCCCTCCTGTGGTAGCCTTGATCCAGATTTAATACAGCAGGTTCACAATGTTATAACTAGTATGCCGGGACTTTATGATCAGTTTCCGTATATTGATTGTTGGGAAAACAGCCTAATTGGATCAAGTTATGCCACACGGAACAATGCCGCTTAATGGTTTCCAGAACTCATTTGTCCACTAAGACCTCAACTCCACCTAGTTTGGACACCCCCCCAAATTTGATTTTCTCTTACCAACCCCTACTCTTCCTCCTGAGCTAGAACTAGAGTAGCCTCATTGTCTCCATGCCTCATTGTCTCCATTTACCCACTCACCCACCTCAGATACCAGCTCATCTGTCCTGGACGCACCTATTTCTGTGCCTACCCCCACTGGTTCTTTGTACCCTGAACTGACGCCCTTTTTGGTAAGAGTGTATTTTAGCGTATTTTATTATCGTTTAATTGTATTATTAAATTTTGAGGAGAATTCTTAATAACAGTAACTGAGTCAATTGAACCAGATAATTCTCAGCAATGACATAACACCATAACCACTGGCAATATCAAACACTGACAATAACATAACCACTGAGATCACCATGACCACTGGCAGTACCATAACCACTGATAATACCATAATCACTGATAGCCCCTCCCAGCCTTGTCTGAGATATCCCCCTTACAAACTGATATGATTAATTTGGCTTCCTCTACCCACCTGACGACCCCCAACCGGAACTTGTTAGACAACAATATTCTACAAATGTCAGTAGTCCAGTTGTAACACATATGACTACTGGTACCCTCCAACCCGGCATTTACAGATGCCCCTCCGACTTACTCCTGGCCCAACACTCATTGATGGCAATGGCCAGTTACAATTGGGAGACCCTGTATTTGTGTACGTTCCCTTTACAACTACTGATCTGTTTATTTGGAAGATCCATAACCCCTCATATACGGACAAACCATAAGCTATGACTGATTGGTTACATCAATATTCAGACCCATAACCCTATATGGGCCGAATGTCAGCAGTCAAAAGATAAGGTGAAAGCACACACGAAAGAAAGGAAAATTATTACCTTGAATATATAGTACACTTGGAAATATAAACAAAACACAACATAGAAATATGTTTACTAAAAGGGAGGTTCAGAGCTCTAAACACTCACAATTGTTTGCGCCGATTAAAGTTGGCTCCAGACTTATAGAGCATGTATGTCTCCTTTAAGGACATAAACAGCCTTTCTCCATTAAATAAGCATATTTTCCAGATAGTGGAAAGTTGGAATCAGGAACCATGAGTTGGAGAGATTTTTAAAAGTAACTTTTATTACTATATGTTATATAAAACAAAAAAAAAAATGCACAACGCATTTCAACCACAAGCATATGGTCTTCCTCAGGTGCTGCTGAATG
Source organism: Pelobates cultripes (assembly GCA_933207985.1). Classification (NCBI taxonomy): domain Eukaryota; kingdom Metazoa; phylum Chordata; class Amphibia; order Anura; family Pelobatidae; genus Pelobates; species Pelobates cultripes. Next base: position 86,607,988 of record OW240918.1, read on the forward strand.
TTACAATGCAGCTAAAACTGTTTATATATGTTACAATACCAATAAAACATAATTAATCACACATTTTGATAGGATATACACATTTGCATATATGGTCTGGGCCGGATGTACATTTGCCACACTCAACATGGCGGTACTTCCGATCTGAGCATATTCAAACCGCCATATTGGTGGCTTTGAAAAATATATACAAACATGTCATAGCAATAGGATATAACTCCCTTTTGGATAGAGACAGCAACAACATGATGAATAACACGTTGTTGTCTCCTTCCCCGGGATATAAATAAAGGCATTCATAGATGCGTTGTGTCACTTCCTGTGACGTGTCGGTCTTCAGTTTAGTCTGTCGTGTCATTCCGATTTCGCCGTGCATATCAAAATGACACTTCCCCCTCTTCTATGGTTGCCTGTCAGGCTTATTTCGTGAAATATAGCGTAGTTTGCGTGTATCTTAAGTTGTAGACGCCATTTTCAAAGAGGTAAAAAGTCCCACATATGAAAATTAAAGTACAAATGCAGAAAAATATAATTATAAATATTTAAACCACACAACTAAGAGAAGGGCATTTAAAGCATTTAAATCGGACAAATCAGATGCATCTTATAAAAGATATAAGGATGCAAATAATGCGTGCAAAAAGGCAATTAGACTTGCTAAACTTCAAAATGAAATAATGATAGCTGAAGAGAGCAAAACCAACCCCAAAGCATTTTTTAAGTACATAAATTCTAAAAAAAAAACAAAATGAAAGTGTAGGTACACTAAAAACTGAAACGGGGGTGTTAATTAATGAAGACCAGGAAAAGGCAGGAATTTTAAATAACTATTTCTCCTCCGTATATATTAAGGAAGAACCCATGGCAATAGATGTGCAAATGATTGCTACTAAAAACTTCCAGAATAATTGTAATTGGTTAACTCAAGACAAGGTGCTGCAGCAACTAAAGAAAGTTAATATAAAGAAAGCTCCAGGGCCTGACGGTATCCATCCACGTGTACTTAAGGAACTAAGTGCAGAAATAAGTGAACCTCTGTTTTTAATCTTTCAAGATTCTTTTCTTTCAGGAAGTGTTCCGGAGGATTGGAGGAAGGCAGATGTGGTTCCTATATTCAAAAAGGGTTCAAAATCCTTGCCTGGAAATTATAGACCTGTGAGCTTAACTTCTGTGGCTGGGAAAATATTTGAAAGGTTATTAAGGGATAATATTCAAGAATTCCTTGAGAAGAACATGGTTATCAGCAAAAATCAGCATGGTTTTATGAAGCACAGGTCATGTCAAACTAACTTGATTGCGTTCTACGAAGAAGTAAGTAGAAGTATAGATCAGGGTGTTGCCGTGGATGTGATCTATTTGGATTTTGCCAAGGCATTTGATACAGTTCCACACAATAGATTAGTGTTCAAACTCAAGGAAATCGGTCTAGATGAAAATGCTTGTTCTTGGGTAGAACATTGGCTTAAAAACAGAGTACAAAGAGCTGTCATTAATGGTAAATTTTCAAGCTGGACAGAGGTGGCAAGTGGTGTCCCTCAGGGGTCTGTTCTGGGACCCCTTCTATTTAACATGTTTATAAATGATCTTGAAGACCGCATTGAAAGTCATGTTTCAGTGTTTGCAGATGACACCAAACTTTGTAAAACAATACAATGTGAGCAAGATATTACTTTGCTGCAGAGGGATTTAGATAGACTGGGGGACTGGGCACTCAAATGGCAGATGAAATTTAATGTTGAAAAATGCAAAGTTATGCACTTCGGCGTAAAGAATACACAAGCAACGTATACCCTTAATGGAAGCGAATTAGGGATAACAACACATGAAAAGGACTTGGGAATTGTTATAGACAACAAACTATGCAACAATGTGCAATGTCAATCAGCAGTGGCCAAGGCCAGTAAGGTATTGTCATGCATGAAAAAGGGCATTCATTCTCGGGACAAGAATATAATTTTGCCTCTTTATAAATCACTGGTAAGACCCCATATTGAATATGCTGTGCAATTTTGGGCACCTGTTCTAAAGAAGGATATTATAGCACTAGAAAAAGTGCAGAGGCGGGCTACAAAACTAATAAAAGGAAAGGAACATATCGGCTATGAAGAAAGGTTAACAAATTTAAACCTATTTAGTTTAGAAAAACGTCGCCTGAGAGGGGATATGATAACATTATACAAATATATTCGGGGCCAATACAAACCATTGTGTGGAAATCTATTCACAAACCGGACTTTACATAGGACACGAGGCCATGAGTTTAGACTGGAAGAAAGAAGATTTCGTCTAAGGCAAAGGAAAGGTTTTTTTACTGTAAGAACAATCAGGATGTGGAATTCTCTGCCTGAAGAAGTGGTTTTATCAGAGTCCATACAGATGTTCAAACGGCTACTAGATGCATACTTGCAAGAACAGAATATTCAAGGATATAATCTTTCAATGTAGGGTAATAACTGCTTGATCCAAGGATAAATCTGACTGCCATTCTGGGGTCAAGAAGGAATTTTTTTCCTAGCTTGTTGCAAAATTGTGCTTCAAACTGGTTTTTTTTGCCTTCTTTTGGATCAACAGCAAAAAACAAATGTGAGGTAGGCTGAACTTGATGGACGCAAGTCTCTTTTCAGCTATGCAACTATGTAACTACTATGTAACTATGTAACATATAAAAAGAGAGTATATTATATAAAGGAATATATATTCCCCAAAAAATAAAACTAATATACATATAAAAAAGGAAATAAAAGAAAAAACACCCAACATAATAGATATGTAAAATCATATATACATAAGAACCTAAACCATGACAAATATACTATAACATATCTAAAAAGTATATGTATATATTATAAAATATTATTGATCTCAAAGTCGATGTTCAATCCTTTAGGGGTTAATGTGCATAGCTCAAATATCCATTTGGATTCTTGTATACTAAGAGCCTTAGCAATATCCCCTCCTCTCCAGTTTATATTCACCTTGTCAATGGAACAATAATCTAAGTATTTTGGATCAGAATCATGGTATTTCAAAAAGTGTTTAGATATGCTGTGGTTGGAGAAACCCTTTCTAATATTCCTGATATGTTCACTTATTCTGATGGTTGACAAACATACCCAAAGGACAGTTTTTAAGGGTATGTAAAAAAACTGTACGAATCAGGAAGAACACATTACCCAATCAACTGTTCTTAAAAATTAACTTGAACAAAAGGGTTATGATAAACAAGATCTGCAAGACAGCATCAATACAGTTGCCAATATAGATAGATCTTGTATTGCACTATAAGGAAAAAGGAGATAACCTCCAAAAAAACAACAGTGAACAGATTCCATTTATTTTTAATTTCTCCAGCAATATTGGCGCCGTTAAGAAAATAATAAACAAAAATTGGCACATTCTTTAACAAGAAGATGTGCAAAAGTATATAGGTATTGTGATCCTTGTTTGCAGATAGCACGGTCCTCTAGGGTAAACAACAGGCACAGTCCTTTGGTTTTCATATAATCCAGGCAATTTTATTGGCAAGTACACACAGCAACACAACTAAAACATAAATGTAACAGGTTTCCCCTTTAAACAAAAACCTAGCTTGCCTGAGCACTGACTCACTTTTAATATCCCTCTCTATCAGGGTTAAACTAAGAAAACTTATCATTGGGTTGCACCAACCTTATTAGATAGTAACACTCTGCTCTCCTTTCCGCACTCCAGTGCTCCAAGCCAGCCTTGACTGCTTCCTTCTGCTCTCCCAGTGCTCCAAGCCAGCCTTAACTGCTTTCCTTTCTGCACTCCCAGTGCTTCAAGCCAGCCTTAACTGCTTTCCTTCTGCACTCCCAGTGCTCCAAGCCAGCCTTAAATGCTTTCCTTCTGCACTCCCAGTGCTTAGTCTCCTTGACTCTCTCACAGGAGAGAACAGTGTCTCTCTTATCTGCTTCCCAGGAGGAAACCAGCAATTCCCCATCACATGCCTAGCAGGGAGGGGTTTATTCCCACTGCTGCAGCTGATTATCTGCAGCTGAGCAGGTGGTTGGAGACAGATCAAAACTCTGGCCTGGAACTTATTTCTTCCAGTTGTATGTAAACTGCAGAGTGGAGCATTGGCCCACCCTGCTCTCCAAATGCTCCACCCCAGGGGCCCATAACTAAACTTTGGTTTGTGTTGTCTACAGCACATACTACACATACTCCCCCTGGGGTTAAATGTTATAGGCCTATCTGCCTTCACTTTATCACAGTACAAAACCAAAGTTTATTTTCAGAGGTGCTAGAAACCTAAAACAGATTCTGACTACCAGCTTTATGAAAAAAGAAGTTCCAAAAAAACTTCTTAACTAATTGGACACAAGAACAAAAGGGCTTTTTTCATTGTGGGACATGCAACTCTTGTTGCATCACCACAATATTGAATAAGAAAGTAGAATTTTTTTATTCTACTGTTACTGAAAGGAAATATCAAATCAAATCCCTGATTACATGTCATTCCTCTAATGTTATCTGTTACGGTGTAGTTGTGGTTTTCAATACGTGGGGAAGACATCCCGACAACTAAAAATCAGAATAAGTGAACATGTCAGGAATATTTGAAAGGGTTTCCCCAACCACAGCTTATCTAGACACTTATTTGGAATACCATGACACTGATCCAAAATAATTAGATTTTTGTGCCATTGACAAGGTGAATAAAAACTGGAGAGGAGGGAATATTGCTAAGGCTCTTAGTATACAAGAATACAAATGGATAATTGAGCTACGCACATTAACCCCTAAAGGATTGAACATCGACTTTGAGATCATTAATATTTTATAATATATACATATACTTTTTAGATATGTTCTCGTATATTTATCATGGTTTGTGTAACGGGACTGCAATATTAAGTCCCCAGATCTCCGCTGGTATAGAAGGTAATATCCCAAATCCCCCAGTAACCAGATGAAAACCGTTCAGGGAGTCAACTGAACTTTATTCTCGGCTCCAGGAATTAACTGCCAACTGTCAACTTTTTAAAAATGTTCTGCAATGCATTACACACACATACCCTTGGTTCTTAAAGTGGTACATGCATATTGAACCGAACGGATACAAGCATTTAAACAGCAGGGAGAAGGTTTAACTCAGGGCCCACAGGCAAATACATGAAAAATCCTTCACAATGGCCCCCCTTTTTCTCCCTGCTCCGGCACCTCGGTTGGACCTTTCCTGGTCCAATAGGGTTGACGGGACTTTCCAAAGTTTTTAATCTGAGGCCAAGTCCGTTTGGCGCGACAGTCCATCAGCATTCTCGTTTTGCTTGCCTGGGCGATAATGAATAGTAAAGTCATAGGGCTGTAACGCCAGGCTCCAGCGCAGCAAACGGGCATTATCCCCTGAGACCCGGTTGAGCCAAACTAGGGGATTGTGATCCGTAATGAGGGTGAAGGCCCGGCCATAGAGATAGGGTGTGAGCTTTTTGAGTGCCCATACCAAGGCCAAACACTCCTTCTCAATGGTGGCATAACTGACCTCCCTTGGCAACAACTTCCGACTCAGGTATGCCACCGGGTGCTCTCCCCCATCCTCTCCGATCTGGCTTAGTACTGCCCCCAGTCCAAACATTGAAGCGTCTGTGTGGACAATAAACCTTTTGTTAGGATCTGGGGTAACCAACACTGGAGCATTAACGAGAGCATTCTTTAGTGCTTGGAAAGCCACCTCGCATTCCGGGGACCACAGGACTTGTCGGGGTAACTTCTTTTTGGTCAGGTCGGTCAGGGGTTTGGCTAGGGCGCTATAGTCGGGTACAAAGCGTCTGTAATAGCCGGCTGTGCCCAAGAAAGCCATGACTTGTGTCTTGGTTTGGGGAGTGGGCCAATTGGCAACGGCCTCGATCTTAGCCGGCTCCGGCCGTTGCTTACCACATCCTACTCGGTGTCCCAAATATTGTACCTCCGCCATACCCAAATGACATTTGTCTGGTTTCAGGGTCAGCCCGGCCCCCTTTATCCTATCTAATACTACCCCTACGTGTTCTAGGTGCGCTTCCCAGGTATCGCTATAGATGGCGATGTCATCCAGGTAGGCGCATGCGTAGTCCTGGAGACCTCCCAGTAATTGGTCCACCATCCATTGGAAGGTGGCCGGGGCGTTCTTCATCCCGAATGGCATAACCCGGAATTGGTATAGGCCGAACGGGGTGATGAAGGCAGACTTGGGTATGGCATCTTCTGCTAGGGGAATCTGCCAATATCCCTTACATAGGTCAATTGTGGTCAGATACTTCCCTGCAGAGATACGGTCAAGCAGTTCGTCCATCCGTGGCATTGGATAGGCGTCAGAAACTGTTTTGTCGTTGAGTCGTCGGTAATCCACACAGAAGCGGGTTGTCCCGTCCTTCTTTGGTACTAGGACTACCGGCGAAGCCCAAGGACTTTCTGAGTGTTCTATTACCCCTAGCCGAAGCATCTCATCGATTTCCTTCCGCATCCCTTCTCGGACTGCTTCCGGAATACGGTAAGGGGGCTGCCTCAGGGGTGCTTGCCCTGGAGTTTCCACCTTGTGGACGGCTAGGAGTGTGTACCCAGGCTCCTGAGAGAATGTGGCCTGTTTGGTTTCTAGCAAGCGGACAGCTTGACCCCTCTCTTGTGGTCCCAGTTGTTCGCCTAGCTGGACTTTCTCTATCTGGGTCCTCCCTTCGTTGCTGCCCAATAGGTCGGGAAGAGGTAGTGTCTCTGTGTCTTCCCCTGCTGGTGCACAGATAGCGGTCACTTCCTCTGCCCGTTCCTGATAGGCCTTAAGCATGTTGATGTGAAAGGTTCGCTTCACATCCTCATCCTCGCAGCTAGCTATGGTGTAGGTGGTGTCGCATATCTGCCCTATAACTTTGTAGGGGCCCTGCCAGGCGGCCTGGAGCTTGTCTGTTCGGACCGGTCTTAGCACCATGACTTTTTGGCCGATCTGAAAGCTCCGGTGCCTAGCCCGTCGGTCATACCATACCCTCTGACGCTGCTGGGCTGCCTGGAGGTTTCCCTGCACCGCCTGGGCTAGTTCCTCCATGCGGTCCCGCAGTTCCAGCACATAAGGTACAACCGGGGTCCCCTCAATCTCCGTCTGCCCCTCCCAGTGGTCCTTGATAAGATCTAAAGGCCCCCTCACCCGCCTCCCATATAGGAGTTCGAAGGGTGAGAATCCGGTTGATTCCTGCGGCACCTCTCGGTAGGCAAAGAGAAGGTGTGGCAGGAACCGCTCCCAATCCTTGTACGCCCCCGTGAACGACTTCAACATTTGCTTTAGCGTCCCGTTGAAGCGTTCACACAGGCCATTAGTCTGGGGGTGGTATGGGGAACTAGTCAGGGATTTAACTCCACAGACTTTCCATATCTGCTGGGTTACCTCGGCCGTGAACTGTGTACCTTGGTCGGACAGTACCTCCTTGGGAAAGCCCACTCGGGAGAATATCCGGACTAGTGCATCTGCCACCGTCTCAGCCTGTATGTTAGAAAGGGCCACCGCTTCAGGGTAACGGGTGGCGTAATCTACCACTGTGAGGATATAACGTTTGCCGGAGCGGCTAGGTTGGGCCAAGGGTCCTATGATGTCCACGGCTACCCTCGTGAACGGTTCTTCAATTATGGGCATGGAGACCAGTTTAGCCTTTGGGTGGTCTCCCTTCTTACCTATGCGTTGACATATCTCGCACGTCTGGCAATACGCCCGGACGTCATCGGATACCCCAGGCCAGAAAAAGTTCTGGGTTACCCGATATCCCGTCCTGCGTATTCCCAAGTGTCCTGCCAGAGGAACGTCGTGCCCAATTCTCAATAACTCCCGCCGGTATTTCCGTGGAACTACCAGCTGGCGTTTTGCCTAGGCCCAGGTGCGTTAACCCGTGTCTCGGTGAGCCTGTACAAGCGGCCTTTTTCCCAGATAAACTGTTCCTTCTCTAACCCCCCCGTTCCTCGCCTGGCCTTCTCTCGATACTTTCTGAGGGAAGGGTCTCCGGTCACCTCCCGCCCAAAGTCTTCTGGGGTGTCCCAGGGAAGGGGTTCTATAGTCAGGGGTAGGTCGGGTTGGCTTACCTGGGTCTCAGTAGGAAGCGGATGGCTCTCGGCAGCGCGACCTTGTGCTCTGGTGGTTACTGCGTGGGCCTCCTGAGCGGTGGTTGAGGCGAACGCCGAAGTCAGGGGCCCAATGTCATTGCCCAACACGACTTCAGAGGGTAAGTCTTTCATTACGCCCACTTGAACATTGCCAGCTCCCGCACCCCAGTCCAGGTGTACTTGTGCGGTAGGAATGCGATACACTGCCCCCCCTGCCACTCTCACAGCAATTGATTTCCCCGGCTTCTCCGATGCGTTAATGAGATGTCGTTGTACTAGCGTGATGGTTGCACCACTGTCTCTTAATCCCCGTGCTGTCTTGCCGTTAACCATGACCAGTTGGCAATGGTGTTTCCGATTGTCTGTGACGGTGGATTGCACCATGAGGGCTTCTTCCTGACCCAGCTCCTGACCCAGCTCCTTGGGATCCCAAGTCGAATCTACACAATGGGCTGCTGCTGGTGGTTGCTGGTACCCAGGTCGAGACCAATTTGACCTGGTGTGGTTGTTCATGGGGCAATTCTGTCGGATGTGACCCAGCTGTCGGCACCGGAAGCAACGTAGCTCGCTGACATCCTGTCGTGGGTAGCGAGAGTTAGAAGTCACCGGTCGGTTAGGGGGTTGGTATCGGGCTGCTGGTGGGTGTGATGGCACTGAAGGTTTTGGAGGTTGTACCCGTGGTGCAACTTGGTTAATTTTGCGAGTATCCGCATACTCATCCGCCAACTTGGCGGCCTCTGGTAGAGACAGGGGCCTGCGGTCTCTCACCCAGTCTTTGACATCCGCCTGGATATGGTTGTAAAACTGTTCCAGGAGTATCAGTTGCAAAATCTCCTCCGCGGTGGCGGCCTGGCTACTGTTAACCCAGTTCGAGGCCGACAGGGATAACTGGCATGCCCATTCCACGTAGGAATCTTTAGCGGTTTTGCGTGAGTCCCTGAACTTCTGTCGGTAGGACTCTGGGGTTACTGCATAACGGGCCAGGAGTGCTTCTTTAACCCTGGCGTAGCTATGGATCTCCTGTTCTGGTACAGCCCGGAAAGCATCAGAGGCTTTGCCTGACAGCTTTCCTGACAATATTGAAACCCATTCTTCCTTAGCTATCCGGTGCAGGTTACATTGCCGCTCAAAATCTGCTAAATAGTTATCAATCTCACAGTCTTTTTCGTCAAAAGCTTTAAAAGCGCTGAACGGAATTTTCTTTGTATCCGCTGTGTTGTACTCACTGTTTGGGAAGTGTGCTGCTGCCTGCTGGACTGCTGCCAGTTTTAATTGTAGCTCTGCGTCTCTTTTTTGTTTAGCCTCCTCCGCTAAAAGGCTCATTACTTTCAGAATAATGTCAGCCGTTGGGTTTGGACCGAACCATGCTAGCTTCTCCCTCATTTCTTTGTTGGCTGGTGATTCCTCCTCCTGAATCACTGGTGTCTCCATCTCTTGTACAGCTGGCATTGCTGCAACCAAGTTCTCTCGGTCTAGCTCCATTAACTCTGCTATAATGACCTGCTTGGTTTTGTTGCTAGCAATCCTTCCACGAGCTTCCAGTAGCTCTTTCAGTGTATTTCTTTTAAGCAGGGTGTACCAGCCTTCCATTCACTGTTGCCAGTGTCTGCTTGGAATCCTGGTGTAACGGAAGTAGAAGGGAAAATCCCGCCGCTGCCAACCAGTTGTAACGGGACTGCAATATTAAGTCCCCAGATCTCCGCTGGTATAGAAGGTAATATCCCAAATCCCCCAGTAACCAGATGAAACACCGTTCAGGGAGTCAACTGAACTTTATTCTCGGCTCCAGGAATTAACTGCCAACTGTCAACTTTTTAAAAATGTTCTGCAATGCATTACACACACATACCCTTGGTTCTTAAAGTGGTACATGCATATTGAACCGAACGGATACAAGCATTTAAACAGCAGGGAGAAGGTTTAACTCAGGGCCCACAGGCAAATACATGAAAAATCCTTCACAGTTTGGTTCTTATATATACTTTTATTATATATGTTTTTACATATCTATTCTGTTGGGTGTTTTTTCTTTTCTTTTATTTCCCCTCCCCCTTTTTATATGTATATTAGTTTTATTTTTTGGGGAATATTTATTCCTTTATATAATATACTCTCTTTTTATATGTGTGGTTTACATATCTATAATTATACTTTTCTGCATTTGTACTTTAATTTTCATATGTGGGACTTTTTACCTCTTTGAAAATGGCGTTTACAACTTCAAATACATGCAAACCACGCTATATTTCACCATATGAGCCTGACAGGCAACCATAGAAGAGGGGGAAGTGTCATTTTGATATGCACGGCGAAACCGGAAATGACGCGACAAACTAAACTGAAGACCGACACATCACAGGAAGTGACGCAACACATTTACGAATGCCTTTATTTATATCGCGGGGAAGGAGACACTAACGTGTTATTCATCATGTTTTTGCAGTCTCTATCCAGAAGGGAGTTATATCATATTGCTATGATGTGTTAGATATTTGTATATATTTTGTAAAGTATTTTTTAAAGCCACCAATATGGCGGTTTGAATATGTCCGGACCGAAAGTACCGCCATGTTGGGGGTGGCAGATGTACATCCGCCCCTAACCATATATGGAAATGGTTGTATCATATTAATCAACATGTGTGATTAATTATGTTATTATGTTTTATTGATATTGTAACATATATAAACAGTTTTATCGGCATTGCACAATTTTCCTTTCTTTTGTGTGCACTTTCACCTTATCTTTTGACTGTATTCTTGTTTTACGTATAAAAAGTGACAATATACTTTGGTGATTTAGTATTTGTACATCCCTAAGCGCCACCTATATCTTGTCTTATGAATGTCAGCAGTTACTATTGACTTCATTCAGTTCAGAGGAAAGGACCTGTATTAATCAAGTGGCCCTTAAAGTTCTTGAGGAAACTGCCCGTACCCAGAACCAAGCTGCTGCCCATTTTCCCAATTCAGATCCTAATTGGAACATAAACGGTGCTGATATGACTCATTTGAAAGCCTACCAACAAGCTATTATTACGGGTATGAAAGCAGGTGGGAAAAGGCTATAAACATGTCACAAACGGCTGAAGTATTACAAAAGACTGATGAATCTCGCAGTGCCTTTTATGAGAGACTGCTTGAATCACACAGACTTTACACCCCTTTTTTAATCCTGAAGCCCCTGAAAATTCTTGTATGATTAATTTGGCATTTGTTAGCCAGGCACAGAGTGACATTAAAAGGAAATTGAAAACGAGGGATTTGCAGGGATGTCCATAACACAGCCAATGGAAGTCGCAAACAGGTTCTATATGAATATGGAAGCTGAAACGAAGTGTGAGGAGGAACGCAAGATGAAAAGAAAGGTGGATATGTTAGGTGTAGCAATTACAGGAGTGGGCAGACGAGGAGGAGGTGAGATTAGGAATGTCAGACCACAGTTAGGTAGAAATCAGTGTACTTATTGCAAAGAGGAAGGACATTGTAAAAGTGACTGCCCATAGAGGGGATATAAAGCAAGTTTTAGACAAGAGGAAAAAAGGGAATGAGGTGGCTATGGAGATGACTATAGAGGAAGAGGAAGTCTTGGAGGGAACAACTGTAGTAACAGAGGAGACGTCCAGAAAGGTAGATACGATCCCCCTACTCAGAGACCAAGGGATAGGGACGAGAAGGACTTTGTGGGTCTGGCTAATACAGTCATGGAGGACTATTGATACAGACCAGGCTCCATCCACCTTGGCTGAGCAGAGCCTATGGTAGAAGTAACAATAGGGGGAAATAAAAGTTCCTTTTGATTACGGGTGCTGAACATTGATACAGGTGCTGAGCATTCCGTTGTGACCAAATTAGAAGCCCCTCCCTCTGGAAAGACGGTCACTGTAATAGGAGCTTCTGGGAAAGAAGCAATCAGATCGGTTCTCAGGAATCACACTTGTACACTAGGGGGCCATCTTGTTCAACATCAGTTCCTATATATGTCTGAGTGCCAAATTCAACTTCTAGGATGAGATCCATTGTCAAAGCTTCAAGCACAGATAACATTTCTACCCAATTGATCAATGCCCCTGCAGTTTAATAAATCACTAGGCATGTTAGCTGTACTGATGCCAAAAGAAGAAGAATGGCGTCTGTATTCTGCAATGGTAACCCCAAACCCAAAGAGTGATGGATCATTATTTGACATTCGAGGAGAATGGGCAGAAAATATTCCTCCAGGACTTGCTCGTAATAGTCCACCCATACATATTGAATTAAAATGTGGGGCTCACCCTGTGAGCCTCTGGCAGTAACATATACCCCAGAAGGCCAAACAGAACATACAGACATACTTGGACAAGTTGTGAACTGTAAAGGTGGCGGAAGTGACTCCCTGGATTCATCACTCTAGGGTTAAAACCAGTGGCAGAATCTTGGCAAGCTACCCCAGATCCTGAGAATCTTTGTAAGATTCGGTTGAAGTGAACTACTCAGTCCCTGAAGCTTGATTAAAGTGACATAAGGAAGTACGAGACAATTTCAAAAAACGTGGTTGAGAAAGATATCAGAGAGCATCAAGTAGGTGTTTTGATGGCCTTAATAAAGCCTGACCACCTACCAACATTTCATTGGCAGAGTGTCTTGAAGGGAAGAGAGGATCAGAAGGACAATATTCCCTGCAGCCCTCACAAGCGGGAAGCTGAGGTGCCGTCGCACGGTTGAATATGTGGATGAAGACAATCTATTTCTTTGTGTGTTTTGGTGTTTTTATTATATATATATATGGAATGCAAAGGTGATGACATACAAGGCTGTGATAGCTGTATTAAGACTACAAAAACAGGTAACCAAACTCTTATTTGGCACTCGCATTATGAATGTAAATTATCTGTGCCTAATTGATTATAGCGTGTGTCAGACAGTTTCAGGTGAACCCAAGTGCTTTGATCCCCAATTCCAACCCCGTACAACCTGGCTGGTTCTTCAAAATGCCTACTCAAAGGGAGCATTGATAAATAAAACTTTGTTAAGTACCACCTCTTCTCTAGGAATCCTACTATTCGATGCATGCAAAGCAATTTCTGGTAGAGGAAAACCTTGGAAAATATGTGGTAATGTTAAGTGGGAATGAACCTATGGGTTTAATGATAAATATACCTATGCCCTAGTAGAAGAACCACTGACCCTGATTGTCCAAAAGGGGATTTCAACTTTTGCCCATATTGGCCATGTGTAGGTTGGGCGACCTGGGGAAAAACAGTAGACCAAGACCTGATGATTCAGAGGTTACCTACTACTCCTCATCAATGGAGTGTAACCCTGTACACATGACAATTTCTAACCCCCAGCAATTTATTAATACGTTTGGGAATCATTTCAGTTTCCAAATATATGGTACATGGACAGACCCAGGAGCCATTCTATATATAGGCCTTGAAACCGAGACACTGAATGCCCAAACTCATCAGGTATCCCATTCCTTTTATGAGAAGATGAGTGTTGAAGATGAAGTTTCCCACACTGTTAAAAACCTGTTCATTGATCTGGCTGAGAGTATCGCAAGTAGTCTTAATATTACTAACTGCTTTGTATGTGTAGGTGCAAATATGGGAGACCAATGGCTATTGGAAGTGAGAGAACTATAGTACCCTGGTTCTGAGACAAATGAGCAACAGATGCCTTCCCACTCTAGTAATCAAGCAACGATACAGGAAAAATCAGAATGGCAATTAAAAACATTTTTTTAATAGTCTGTAAACGGTTAAATCTGTTCAAATTGTTTTTTATTGTACAGTCTTAAACTGCATGTCTCATCAAACTCACTCCTTTTGCTTGTACTGCCCCTCTTCCTTTCAGCAGCACAGTGACAAGGCTACGAGTTGGGGCATTGATGTCTAACCTTGGCCTACAAATAGTTAGCTGGCCAGCATGAATATTGTAGTAATAAAATAAAACTATACAGTGCCAAAGCTACATACCGTATTTATCTGCGTATAACACGCACTTTTTCTCCCTGAAAATAGGGGAGAAATCGTGGGTGCGTGTTATACGCCGGCCCTTTAAATTCTGCAGCCGCCTGAGCGCTCTGTCAAGAGCGCTCAGGCGGCTGCAGTTGGTACTCACCTTCCCTGTAGCGTGGCCGAGCCACTCTGCAGTCCGCGGTGGCCGGCCGGACTGATAGGAAGGTGCACGCTCAGTGTGCACCTTCCTGTCAGTCCGACCGGGTACAGGAAACAGAAACTCCTGTTCCGCGCGGAACAGGAGTTTCTGTTCCCTGTACCCGGTCGGACTGACAGGAAGGTGCACACTGAGCGTGCACCTTCCTATCACTCCGGCCGGCCACCGCGGACGGCAGAGCGGCTCGGCCACGCTACAGGGGAGGGGAGTAAGAAGGGGGAGTGAGTAAGAGAGGGGGAGGGGGGAGCAAGAAAGGGGAGGGGGGGGCTAAGAAGAGGGGAGGGGGCCAAGAAGAGGGAGGGGGGGCAGGAGGGGGGGGGTGGAGAAGGAGGGGGGGAGGGGGGGAGCAAGAAAGGGGGGGTAAGAAGAGGGGAGTAAGAAGGGGGTAAGAGGGGGAGTGGGAAGTAAGAAGAGGGGGAGGGGGGAGTAAGAAAGGGGGGTAAGAAGAGGGGGAGGGGGAGTAAGAAGGGGGTAAGAGGGGGAGGGAGAAGTAAGAAGAGGGGGAGGGGGGAGTAAGAAAGGGGGGTAAGAAGTTCTTTATTTGAAATTTAAAGGACCACTGTAGGCAGCCAGAACACTTCAGCTTAATGCCAGGTCCCTCTAGGATTAACCCTTTTTTTCATAAACATAGCAGTTTCAGAGAAACTGCTATGTTTATACTGAGGGTTAATCCAGCCTCCAGAGCCTCTAGTGGCTGTCTCATTGACAGCCGCTAGAGGCGCTTGCGTGCTTCTCACTGTGAAAATCACAGCGAGAGCATGCAAGCGTCCATAGGAAAGCATTGTAAATGCTTTCCTATGCGACCGGCTGAATGCGCGCGCGGCTCCTGCCGCGTGTGCATTCAGCCGATGACGTCGCGAGCAAGGAGGAGAGGAGGAGTACAGCTCCCCGCCCGGCGCTGGAGAAAGGTAAGTGTTTAACCCCTTCCTCTCTCCAGAGCCGGGCGGGAGGGGGTCCCTGAGGGTGTATAACACGCACCTCATTTTAAGAAAGAAATTTCAGGGGGAAAAAACTTAAAGGACCACTATAGTGCCAGGAAAACATACTCGTTTTCCTGGCACTATAGTGGTCCTTTAAGTTTTTTTTCCCTGAAATTTCCTTCTTAAAATGAGGTGCGTGTTATACGCCGATAAATACGGTATAAACTTGGAAGCTATATATCTTATAAAATCAGTGCCTTAGAGCACTAATTCAGTTAGTACTCATTCTGTTTTCTGCATTCTAATTAGACATTATACCATAATGCTTGATTTAGAATATTGGGTTGAAATTGATTAGGGCACTCTCTGGTTAAATCAAAAAAAGTGTTCACCGTACAAACTCAATTGAACTTTCGGTCTACCACTTAATGACAGATAAAATAGACTAAGAGATTCTATATCCTCTTAACTGCTGATAAGGGGGCTGATAGTAATGGATCAATGGCATGGTGGCCAACTGTCCCATTTTTGCTGGGACAGTCCGGGCAAGCTGGAGTCTGTCCCAGCCAATTAACTCTCCTGGGACAGTCCTAGCAACTTGCTGGGCCATGTGCTTTCATTATTTTCAGGAGGAAGGAAGGTGCTGGAGGCAGTAGAGAGCTGCTGGAAGATGCTGGGGGCTGGAGAGAGATGCTGGGGGCTGCATTGAGGCTGCTGGGGCCAGAGGGAGCGGCTGCAGGCTCCGCCCCACAATGAAAGCCATGCCCACATATGTTAGCTCTGCCTCCTACATGAAAGCTCTGCCCCTGCTAAGCAGCACACCTTGCTGCAGGAGGAAGAGGCCCAAGATGGCTACCTGACCTCCCAGTGCCAGGTAGGCTTGATATACTCAGCCTTGTGTATGTGTGTACGTGCCTGCTAGTTAGAAAGCTTTTGTGTGTCAGTGAGCTTGTCTGTAGTGAGCTTGTGTGTGCTTGTGTGTGTCAGAGAGCTTGTCTGTAGTGAGCTTGTGTGCAGGGTTGTCTTTCCGCATGGGCACGCTGGGCAGTTGTCCACAAGCATGGCAGCCGTGATCTCCATGTGCCCAGGCCGACAGAGGAGACCTGCTTTCTTGCTGTGGGCCATTGCGGGCCGGGGAGGAGATCAAAGATCTCCCTTACCTGCCCAAAGGACCTTCGTTAGTGATAGGGAGGGCGGGAGAATCTGGAAGGCAGATCTCCTCCTGCGAGCATGTTGTGCAGAGCATTGCCACGTGTTACAGCATTCTGCTTGTGGGAGGAGTGAAGACAGCCTGCAGCCAGAGGAGCTGCAGGCTATAGACAACTCACCACCACTGGACCACCAGGGTACAGAACACCTTACACAAACAAAGCACAGCAGCCTTACACACACACAGCACCCCTCACACAAACAGCACCTCTGACACACATACACAGCCCCCTCACACACAAACGCAGCACCCATCACACAGAGCACCCCTCACACAAAGCGCCCTACACACACACAGCACCCTCATACACACAGCACCTCTGACACATACACAGCACCCCTCACACACTTCACACACACTCAGCAACCCTGACACAAAGCACCACTCACACACAAACAACACCCCTCACACAAACAGTACCTCTAACACACATACACAGCACCCATCACACACACCCAGCACCCCCCCCCACACACACACACACACTGCACCTCTCACACAGCACCCCAACACACAAACACATACACTGCAGTGTGTGTAATCAGCTGTCTAGGTGTATTCAGCAGTCTCTGTGTGTGTATTCAGCAGTTTGTCTCTGTGTGTGTATTATATGTATGTATTGCATTTGTTGAAGGTACCAATAAACAATAAGATTAATTGTATCGAAAAAAAAAAATCTGTGAGTTGTTGTGTAGGAAGGGTCCAAGTGCACTGCTTTGCTCAGGGGCCAATAACGCCCCCGAGCAAAGCAGTGCACTGGGCCCTTCCTACACAGATGGTACTGCTTGTGTGTGTCAGTGAGCTTCTATTTAGTGAGCATGTGTGTGTCAGTGAGCTTGTATTTAGTGAGAATGTGTCAGTGAGCTTGTCTGAAGTAAGCTTGTGTGTGTCACTGAGCTTGTCTGTTTGTGAACCAATTTATGTTCTATTGTATAGACACAACTTTCTGACTGAAGCACATCTGCACAAGGTCTTTCTATAGTTGTACTTGTACTGACAGTGTCACCACTGATACCCAACTCACCTAAAATTATGAATGTAAAGGATCTGTGCCTAATTGATTATAGCGTATGTCAGACAGTTTCAGGTGAACCCAAGTGCTTTGATCCCCAATTCCAACCCCGTACAATCTGGCTGGTTCTTCAAAATGCCTACTCAAAGGGAG
Organism: Pelobates cultripes; assembly: GCA_933207985.1. Taxonomy (NCBI): domain Eukaryota; kingdom Metazoa; phylum Chordata; class Amphibia; order Anura; family Pelobatidae; genus Pelobates; species Pelobates cultripes. The sequence continues at coordinate 86,625,517 of OW240918.1, forward strand.
CATTGATAAATAAAACTTTGTGAAGTACCACCTCTTCTCTGGGAATCCTACTATGCAATGCATGCAAAGCAATTTCTGGTAGTGGAAAACCTTGGAAAATATGTGGTAATGTTAAGTGGGAGTTTAATGATAAATATACCTATGCCCTAGTAGAAGAACCACTGACCCTGATTGACCAAATAGGGATTTCAACTTTTGCCCATAATGGCCATTTGTAGGTTGGGCAACCTGGGGAAAAACAGTAGACCAAGACCAGGTGATAAAATATACCTGCCTGATTTAGATGCAGTGCTGCAAATGTATCTATTGCATGCCAAGTATGCATGGTATTGTTGGTGGGAACTTGGTGTTATAAAGGTCTACTCAAAAAAGAGAGAATTGCAAGGAATTAAGATGGGTATTTCAAACTTTAGGTCGAAATAGTGCAGATGAATGGGAGAATTTTTCCAACTCGGCTACTTTGGCCTAAAGTTTAAAATTAAAATCTCAATTCCCTGTAATTCTCCCTTTATTGAGTAGACCCTGTAATCTGCATGATAAGTAGGCAGGGATTAATAATGTGGGTTGGCCAGAGTGGGCAGAGCTTTGTGGCAGTGGTTGTGGTAAATTTTCAAGGTAGTAATTGATACCTGTGCTGCAAAGTGTCCCTGGAAATGTTTTGTTCAAATGTGACCAACTATGAAATGGCTCTAAGCTCATATTATGCTCTTAGTTTCTCATAAGTACTAAACAACATTAGTGCTCCCCAGAGTTGGAGTAAAAAGAAAATGATACATTACATCTAGTATCCATTATCACTTTGCATTTTGGATCCTTTAATTGACTGGTTGAGCACGGCTACGTTTACTCTGATGTAAAATCCAATCTGTGCGTGTTCTTTAACAGCTTTTATTCTTTCTCTTTAATAATAAAAGCCTTGGCAATAACGAATGAATGCTTTCTGCACTACTTAATATACTGATATATTTCATCAGCACCATTGACAATATCAGTCAGAGCTGATTTCTTACTCTTTCAATAAATCATGAGAGTTAAAGGAAACCGTTATCAAAAGAATATCCCTATTTTTATGTAAAAGCCATACAATGCATTAAACAAATATGGAATGAAAGTAATATATAGTTACTTTTCTTATTATATGTTACGATTGCCCCCGGTCCAGCAGGGGGGTTGATCGCTTGGATGTCCTGCTTCCCGTGGTCAGAGAGTCGAATGTAGTTCCCTTCGGTAGAATCTGCAAGTGTAGAATATCCCACGAGGTGTAAGAGCATTAATATTCCCGGATCCCTACAACACAAGTCAAGGCTGTGAGTTGAGGGTCAAACACGAACTAACTTTACTGGCACACCAATACGACAATTTATGCAATTCCTCAGGCCCAAGGACAGCCCCCTATGGACCTGATGGAATACAGGTACAGTACAAAAAGGTAACCAATCACAATACAATGTATCATTTGAATTAGTACCCGCCCAGCTTGGAGATAATGAGGCCAACGGTTATACAATGTAAGTGTCCAAGCGCACAAAAGACCACGTTTTATTATGTCCCATAAAACCGTATAAAAATACATAACTTTAACATTTTGAGGTGAAAACGGTTCATTCTACCATTCATTCGATAGCTCGGGTTCGGGCACATTAAGTATACGAATTGCGCCCAGACCCCGCGAACGGAATGGGCAATTTCTGCCGTATAAAGTCTGGTTCGGCACTTTGGTCGTTAGTCCCCGATGGCGGCCATGTTTTTAGGCGGTTCAATAGGCAGCGGGACCTCGACTCCAAACTTATGGAACGGAAATCGGATACATAGTCATACGAATCCCCGCTATCAGTCTGGTTGTTAAGACCGTTCGGCATACGAACGGAGACCGCCGGCTAGTACAGTACTTGATCTGCGGTTAACCGCAGAAACCACATTCTAATTGCTGCCACATATCCCACTGTAGGGGGTCTCCGTTCGTGAGTCTCTCGGCAGTTTCCATTCTGTAAATTGTATACGAATGTGGATCCTCTGGGCCCGTCAATTAGTTTGTGGTTAACCGCAGACCACAGCGACTTAGGTGGTTAATGAGCGACACACTCCGCTCGTCGGGTGGTCGGTCATTCGGTACTTCGAGAGGTGATGAGGTTAAGTGGCGGCACACACCAAAGTCTGGGGGGGTCTCTCGTTCGTACCACGAATTGTCCTTTATAATGATTTGTGTAATCCATTCGTATACTTTCCATCCGATAGCGTAGGGGTCTGTATGCAAGGGGTTGGGGTGCAACAGTAGCGAGATGTGGTAACAATAATAAAGTCATATTGAGTCTTTGTAACATTATACATTTGATAAATATGTTTAAAAATATACTCACCTTCAAAGAAATGCAGCTATTAGAGAGGCTGTTTGTAGATTCTCCCTAACCATAAGGAAGCTCCACCTATTAGCAGCATTGCGCACATTGGTCTATGGAGTCTGATCTAAACGTATAAATGTATACCTAAATATCTAAAAGTATAATAAGAAAAGTAACTGTAACTACTTTTCAGAAGTTGCACAAATAAAATGGACAGAATGCAAACCTATTAAAAAAATGAGTGGAAATTCAGGAAGCAAACACGGAATAAAATATAGTTAAGTGGTGAAACCCTAGCTCACACTAATCTCACCTGGTACGATAAGCCCCCATTAATCGTTCAGAACATAAAATATAAACCTCAAGGATAAGAATTCTAAGTGTACCTGGAGAAGTGTAATGGGAAACAAATGACATTAAAAAAAAATAATAAAAAATAAATAAATAAATAAATATATATATATATATATATATATATATATATATATATATATATATATATATATATATATATATATATATATATATATATATATATATATATATATATATATATATATATATACACAGTACAAATAATAAATACAAAAATTGATGGTGTGGGAATGAACTGGAAAAAGACTTCCACAAAAAAAGGGGGAAGGGGGCACAATCTACCAAATGGTGAATATGAAACAAACAAACAAAAAAAAAAAATATTGCTGGAATCAAAGTAGTTAAATATCAGATAAAAATATGAAAAGATACAAGTATCAAAAAATATCAATAAACGCCTGGGGTGTTGATAAAAGTAATTTGTGTACCCCAGTGGTGTTCCCGGTCGGAGGCCAATGCCAGGGTCAACGTCCCAGAAAGAGAGCAACTGGGCTTACAAAGAGTCCTGGGGCAAAACACCAGCCTGTTTATCATGGGTGCCAGCGCCATGGGCATTTTGTGAGAGAATGTCCCTCCCAGTCCCGTGGTCCAAATCACCCAGTTCCACCGGTCCAGATGGTTGGAGAGTGGGGTCCTGAGGAATATGTTGGGACAGCAGAGGAATTGGAGGTGGACCAGTACCATGACTGTTCGGACTGGCCCATCTTGGCTCTGTGAGTGACGCCGGTACTGACCATGCAGTGGCCCAAAAATGACCCAAGCCGCCACTATCACCAGCGAGTGCTGGTAAATGGAATCCCTGCAGAAGGACTGCGGGACACTGTAGCATTCTTGACTATTGTTAAGCCTCATTTGTTGCGAGGTGTTCTGCGATTGCCCCAACCCAAAGTGATTGCCATTGCTGGCGGAGGGCGGCTTGCTATTTCTATAACTCGTGCGTGGCTGGACTGGGGCTGTGGATATAGGGAGGTGGGAGTGTTGCCAGGCCTTCCTGTGGATGTGTTATTCGCCAGCGACCAAGGAGACATAGGAAGCCCCCCACCCCAGTCATTCCAGGGTCGCTACCACAGGGCGGCACTGGCACCCATTCTGGGGATGTACCAAGTGCTGTTCGAGACAATGATTTACTGGTAGTGAACCCTTCCACTCAACCCATCATACACAAAGGTTGCACTCCCACTCTGGCAAAGGATCTGGTAAGACCAAACCCCCCTGATCTGACTAAGACTGTTTGGACTGACCCTGCTGTCCTGAGACAGGAGACACTGGTGAACCCACAGGGAGAAAGGATCTTTTGGGAGGGTGAAATGCTGTGCAGGGAGAGTAGTGTGGTGGGACAGGAGTGGAAACTGACCTGTCAACTTGTTGTATCTTCTTACTGCCTTTTGCCAGCTGAAAGAGAGTTTAAGTACCCAACCCGGATTACAACAAGCGATTTATTGTGCAAATGGATGCCTCTACGTATGGCATTGGGGCAGTCTTAAGTCAAGTGGGTGATCAGGGGAACGAACATCCAGTAGCTTTTCTCAGTTGGAAGCTGCTGGGTCGAAAGGTCAGCTATGCGGCCATAGAGAAACAGTGCCTTGCTGTAGTCTGGGCTCTCAAGAAGCTACAAACCTATCTCAATTGAAGGGATTTCACGGTGGTAACAGACCACAATCCCCTCTGCTGTCTAAACCGACTGACTGGTGAGAATGGGTGATTGCTGAGGTGGAGCTTGGCACTTCAGCAGTCCAATTTTACCATCCAATATTGCAAAGGCCAGTCACATGGCAATGCTAATGGACTGTCTAGGAGAATAGAGGGGTAGCCCTGTCCTCCTGCAGCCTGTGACCCAGGCAGTAGGGTCCCAGTCTACCAGGACTTTCCTTGGGGGGGGCTGCAATGTGACAAAAAGAGACTTTAATGTGTCATATGGCACAAGATGCAAAGCCTCCCCCCATGTTTAGATATCTGCCTGACAGTTGCTGTTTGAAAATAAAAGCTGTTCCTGTTTGTACCAAGAAAGAAGCTGGTTGTCTCTTTCCTTTCTGTAACTATCCAAGATCTGCTTTAATCCTTGGCGGGTACCGATTTTTTGTATTAAATGGATTAGATAAAAAGCCCATATGAAATACCTTTGCAGACGGGTTTGAACCCTGTTACAAACTGCCTTTTGTAACTGGTTTTTCATGTGACAAATTGCCCTGCTTCCCTGGGTTATGGAGAAGCCTGTTGGCCAGTCTCCTACCATGTGGCTATGACTCTTTGATGTATTTGGCTTTAAAGCTCCTATTCTACCTTCAGACAGACTATTTATGTAGGTTGCTTTATTTCTCTTATGTTTTTGTCACCCTGTACCCATTATAGGTGCAGGGTGTGTGTAATATAATGTTTATAGTGTGTACTGTGAAATGTATTGCCTGCTCTCCTGTACTGCTGAGGTTTGCTACCAACTAGGTGGATTTGGCTATGGAGCTTGTCTAGTGCCCTCTGTTGGTAGCAACAGCAATGTGCACTACCCGAATAGCAAGACTGGTTCATTTGCACATTCGGGTAGATTTGCATATTGCTAATTCTGCAGGCATGTGAGATATTTTCTGTTAATTATTGTCTCCCCCACCCCTTTAAAAATATGCCATTGTGTTATAATGTCACTGTATGTTGCCTTCTATGATTTGACTGTTTGTAAATTCATTGAGTTTTCACAGCAATGTTAATGTAATGACCATATGGACTAGTCTCAAGTAAAATAAAGTTTTAGACAGTTCTTCTTGATCCTAAACATATAGTCTTGTCTCGTGATTGGAGGGGACAGCTATGCTCTGCATGGTCCCTTGAGCTTTAATCACTTAGCTTTTTTAAGAGCTGTTCCTGTTACGCTCTCCTTGGAAGAGAGGTCTTCTCCACACAGTCCTGGATGCTGGAGGTTCATACAGGGTGGAAGGAAGAGGTCTTTCCCACAAGGTCCTGGAGGACAGAAGCTGATACAGGGTGGAAGGAAGATGACGAGACTCCAGTCAAGCTACGGCAGTTGCGGAGTCTGCAGTGGTTGTGGTGTCCAGTGCGGTGCTCGTGGTCCTCGGTGAAAGCTAGGAAGCGTCCATCAACGGAGGGTACTCGGTCGGAGTACAGGGAGTTCCGTTACAGTGGTGGCAGCAGTGGGATGGCTTCCCTAGTGCGAGGAGCAGCATCCTGGGAACACCAAGCAAGCATGATACGTCGCTATGAGGACGACGACTTAATTGTGAAGGTAAAGAGGCGGCTAGCCAGGTATGACCCAAACCCTCCAGATGTGATGGTTGACCTATATATGCAAGAGGTGTATGTGGAGAACCAAGCGGCACGGTGCCTTGAGTTGTACAGATCGGGACTGTGGATACCCAAGCCCAGCGGCAGGGTGAGTCCCAGGGAGAGGAGACAAACGGTCTCTCTCCCCAGCAGCAGTGTGTTCTGCAGGGAGAGCAGGCAGCTGGCCTCTCTCCCCAGGGGCAGTGTTCCCTACATGGAGAGGAGGCAGCCGGCCTCTCTCCCCAGCTACAGTTTGCACCCCAGGGGGCCGAAGTTGTCGTCCTTTCCCCCCCCAGCAGCAGCGTATCCTACAGGGAGCAGAGAGAGTCAGACTCTCCCCAACAGCAGGACAATGTTATGGGAATGGAGACCGTTGGTCTCCCTCTCCAGCAGCAGCCTATGTTCCAGGGAGAGGAGCACAGCACCCTCTTTCCCCAGCTGCAGCTTACCCCACCAATGGGAGACACCTGTCTCCCAGACGGCGCAGATGGGACCATGTTCTCTGTGCCTGACCCTCAGGGATACTGGACAGCCTGTCCAGATCCCCAGCTACCATCGCCGGAGTACCAAGAAGAGGGGGTAAGTGATATCTCCTCTCCCCAGCCAAGTCCCCACCAGGCTACCCCAGCAGAAGCGCTGGAATCAGGGCAGAGTGCAGCTGGCCTCTGCCCCCCCAGCCCCCACAGCGTGGTGCCCCATCACCCCAGAGGAATCACCAGGTGCAGTAACGGTTTGTTGTGGGTGGGGTACACTTGTGATTGTTTGTTGTGGGTGGGTTGCCCGACTAACGCAAGCCCTGACCAACAGAAGGTCAGGTACCTGGTTAGTCTAACCCCCAAAGGGGAGATATGTTACAAACTGCCTTTTGTAACTGGTTTTTCGTGTGACAAATTGCCCTGCTTCGCTGGGTTATGGAGAAGCCTGTTGGCCAGTTTCCTACCATGTGGCTATGACTCTTTGATGTATTTGGCTTTAAAGCACCTATTCTACCTTCAGACAGACTATTTATGTAGGTTGCTTTATTTCTCTTATGTTTTAGTCACCCTGTACCCATTATAGGTGCAGGGTGTGTGTAATGTGAAATGTATTGTACTGCTGAGGTTGGCTACCAACTAGGTGGATTTGGCTATGGAGCTTGTCTAGTGCCCTCTGTTGGTAGCAACAGCAATATGCACTACCTGAATAGCAAGACTGGTTCATTTGCATATTCGGGTAGATTTGCATATTGCTAATTCTGCAGACACGTGAGGTATTTTCCGTTAATTATTGTCTCCCCCACCCCTTTAAAAATATGCCATTGTGTTATAATAAGTCACTGTATGTTGCCTGCTATGATTTGACTGTTTGTAATTTTATTGAGTTTTCACAGCAATGTTAATGTAATGACCATATGGGCTAGTCCCAAGTAAAAATAAAGTTTTAGACATTTCTTCTTGACCCTCAACATGTAGTCTTGTCTTGTGATTGGAGGGGACAGCTATACTCACACTGGGGATTGCTATTCTCTGCATACTCCCTTGAGCCTTAATCACTTGTTCCTGTTACGCTCTCCTTGGAGGAGAGGTCTTTCCCACACAGTCCTGGAGGACAAAAGCTGATCCAGGGTGGAAGGAAGATGGCAAGACTCCAGTCAAGCTACGGCGGTAGCTGAGTCTGCCGTGGTTGTGGTGTCCGGTGCGGTGCTCGTGGTCATTGGCGCAAGCTAGGATGCGTCCATCAACGGAGGGTACTCGGTCGGAGTACAGGGAGCTCCATTACAAACCCCATCTTGCTCAAAGTCATAGTCATATATGTCTAGTGTAAGCGATTGAAAGCTTTTTCAGCCTCTAATGCCATAATTATACCTTGCTGTTTACTCCTGTGTGCCTATTCAATAAGATCTATAAAATATCTGGTGTTATCACCGACTTGCCTATTTGGCACAAACCCAGCCTGTTCTGCTGAAACAAGGTCATCTAATAAGGGTTTAATACGCATAACCAATAATTTGGCATATATTTTTATACCAGCATTTAAAAGCCTTAAGTTTGCGCCCTCAGTAGGTAATTTCCCTGGTTTTGGCAAAGTCACTACAACTTCCAGCATTTCTTTTGGTATTTTGCCTGTTTTTTTATATAATTAAAAAGTAAGGTAAGGTGTCAGAATGGGTTTCATTTTAATATAATAATAATTAGAAAACCCACCTGGGCCTGGTTCTTTTTTGTTTTGGGAGAGATCTTATTGCTTTGCGCACTTCATCTTCTGTAAAATGATTTTTTAAATACCTTTTTTGCTCCAAATTTATTTCCGACAAAGGAACTTCATCCAGAAAATAATGAATTTCCTCTGGTGTGGGATGATATATTTCTGCATCCCCTGTTAAGTTATACAGTTTACTATAATAAAAAGTTAACTCCTCTATAATGTCCTTTGGATTGTAAAGTTTCACATTCTGGGCAGAAATAGTATATGGGATTTTAAGTTTTGTGAGATTCTAAAATATGAAATTTCTATTTCTTGAATAAAAGGAGAGTATCTACTCTCCTTTTATTCAAGGAACCAATTTGAATCAAAATATCTTTTATTACAACCTTATGAGCTGTCCACTGCGTCGTTACCGAGATTGGGCCTATTAAATTTTCCTAAAGTGTAGTTCTATCATTTCCTTGACTTTACGTTGATTTATTGAATCATCTAGTAGTGCTTCATTTAGGCGCCATTTACCTCTCCCAAGAGCTGGATAAAGTGATTTACAATTAATAATTATCGGCGCATGATCTGACCAGGTTCTACTGCCTATATTGACATTAATTATTTTTTAATTTTATTTTTGTCCACCACGCACATATCAATATGCGAATATGTAAGGTGGACCAGAGAAAGAAATGAAAACTCTCTTGCTGTTGAATATAAACTGTGCCAAGTGTCATACAAATCATGCATATAAAATAATTTAGCTAATCTCTTAGCTAATGAAGTTGAAATATGACTTGGGTTCTTATTTAGTTCTCGTTTAATGTCTTCTTCTGGGTCCAATGTGCAATTGAAATCTCTGCAGATAACATAGCTTTTTTTTTTTTCAATAATGCAATTTTTTAAAATTATTTTTTGAGAAATGCTGCTTGAGATTGATATGTAAAGATGCTATGGTAATTTCACATCCATTCATGGAACCTATTAATATCAAAAGTCTTCCCATATCATCCTGATATCTTTTTTCTATCTGAAATAACCAATCTGCATGAAAGAATATAGAAACACCTTTTGTTTTTGTGTTGTGAACATGCATGAAAAGCTTGAGGATATTTCTTAGAATTCAACTTGGTTGCTGCATTAGATTTGTACATTCCATGCAGTGCTAGCCTTTGTTTGTGCAAGTTATTTAAACCATTAACATTGAATGAAAACTGTGGAAAAAAAACCCTGTTTTGTTTGTACCAATGCCCTTTTCGTATGCTGTTCGGGCATTTGGCTCTATTCCCTTTTTATTAAGTTTTTTGACCAAATCACCAAACAACGACCACCCTCCTGGCTTGTTAACTTGAAACAAACCACAAGAATGCAGTATTCTCTTTGTGTGGCGTATAGTCATCATTGTATAGTCAAACGCCACGTGGTAGAGAAAACTGCACCCATCTTGTCGCACGAACACAGGCAGCGGGACTTGGTCGAGTGCATGGAACTCTAAGACGGCTACTCGACGACCCGAACACCAGTCAAAACACACGAACGCCTACTTCCGACTGTGGCAAGCTAGGAGAACCAGGTTCGACAGTTTGTTCGACTAAATCTACTGAACGATACTATATTGTGAACCAGGAGATGTATTCACCTTTTTGTTGATTTTCCCACTTTCCGTTCAGCTAAAAACTCACGAACTAGATCGACCCTTATAGCTAAAAGCATGGAACTAATTCTGGCCAGACTTATTCAGAATGGTCAGTGAAAACCCTTTACCTCCATTGCGATTCGACTATGTTCGTAGGGTCGGAGTGCTTCTCGGATATATTGAGCACTCAGAACCAAGCTATCTGCGGATATGTCGAATATGGGGGTTCAGTTATGTGAAAGATAATTTATGTATTTAATGTGTTTTGGGAAAATTATAAATTGGGAATATTTTCTGTACCTGGAGATAATTGAGTTTACTACGGCCACTTAACCCAATTATCTCCAAGATAGAGAGGAGGGATTTTACTGTTTATATGGGAGTGGTTTACATTGTGACTTTATGTTGATTGTTTACTGTAATTGTGTCCCAGTCCTCCACAAGGTCCATGTGGGAGTATCCTTTGCTGGAGGACTTGCATAAAAGGTCATTAAACAGATCATTTTACCCCTTCATGAAGTCTTGGCTCATGTTTGGGGGATTGGGAGCTATAATTCACTACACCTTCTGCTACACTTGGATTTCGGGAGATTCTGCATGGATATACTCAACTGGAGTATAGGGGATTCATTAGAAAAACATTTTAAATGATTCATACATAACATAAACACCTTGTGATTCTTATTAATAACCCCTCCCCCACCCCCCCAGCCCTTCCTTCCTATTCCTTTCCCTTTGTTACCCCATTTTCTTGATATTAGAGCTCTATATATTTCCTGCAATACTGTAGAGGTCTGAAAAAAAAAAAAAAACTTAAAAAGAAAGAAAATATTTACAACAACTCTCATTAATGAGAGTAAAAATGTGGCTGAGTATGGGGGCCATAAAACTGACCCTCCAAATTCCACCCCAAAGGGACATGTAATTGAACAACGCATGTGCCCAAGGCCTAGTGATTAACATCTATATAAATATATATATATATTAGTATACATATTTATAATTCGCTCAAGACATTTCAAACCTTTTAACCATATAATCATTTAAACATTTAAGCACTTACTTATGCACCTAGTATGGGGGAAAAAACAAACAACCTCATAGAAGAAAAAGAGAAAAACACAACAAAAGAGGTTTTTTTTTTTTCTTTGTTTGTTTTCCTTTTATTCTATTTCCTCTTTTTATTTTGTCTATATATGTTTTTCTTTATTTCACCCCTTTTTGCTCCTCCTTCCCTTTCTCCCCTCTCCCTTCCTTCCCCCCCTTTCCCTTTTATTTGTTAATATATATATATATATATATACACACACACACACACTTATAAGTTGGCATATTTTTGTTACCAATTATTTATTTTTTACACTTAGTCCTTAAATAAGTCATTATCCTGTTTTATATAATCCTTGTTATTTACAATTTACTTTTAATCAATTGCAAGAGAGTGTGGAATTATACTAGTTTTCCTGGCACTATAGTGCCCTGAGGGTCCCCCCACCCTCAGGGTCCCCCTCCCGCCGGGCTCTAGGGAGTGGAAGGGGTTAAACTTACCTCTTTGTCCAGCGCCGGGCGGGGAACTCTCTTCCTCCTCCTCGGCTGAATGAGCATGCGCGGCAAGAGCCGTGCGCGCATTCAGCCAGTCTCATAGGAAAGCATTCACAATGCTTTCCTATGTACGCTGGCGTCTTCTCACTGTGATTTTCACAGTGAGAAGCACGCAAGCGCCTCTAGCGGCTGTCAACGAGACAGCCACTAGAGACTGGATTAACCCTAATATAAACATAGCAGTTTCTCTGAAACTGCTATGTTTTTAGAAAAAATGGTTAAACCTAGCTGGACCAGGCACCCAGACCACTTCATTAAGCTGAAGTGGTCTGGGTGCCTATAGTGGTCCTTTAAATTACCTGATTAGTAAACATTCATATCATGCCAATATCCTGGGACATATATATATATATAAATTACAAGTAGATACAATGGAAAGGGAACCTTGTTATATGATTGAATCAGAGGCACTGAATACAGAAAGACTTGAATTTTTTTTTAACAGTGGTAAAGAATTCACTGATCAAATAGCCAACAAATCTTATATCCTAGCACAAATAATTCAGGCATGGGATGAAATAAAGAAAAAAATGGGTTTAGGACATAAAATCAAAAAGACATACCGTTTAACTTCCTTTGAAGACAACACGGTAGATTTATCTCTAAAACAATTGCCTAATACAAATAATATCACTATAGCAGATATTACTCGGCAAGAACAATTAGAATCTTTTCCAGATATTATATCAAAATATCAAATAAGATGGCGGCCACACAGTTTGGGAGATCCCCAGCATGATGACCTGAAAACAATATGCAGGCAAGCAAGTGGGGCACACGTGTCCACCTCTGACAGCCACAGCATGATCCACACGGGTCAGCTAGCTGCTGTCTGGAGAGGACACATAGTCTGTTAGTGCCACTTGTCCTTGACTTAAATATAAGGTGCCTTTAGCCAGGGAGGCTGTCCATCCCAGGCTCCTGTACACAGGAGTCCAGGGCCGGACTGGCCCACTGGGAAAACTCCCGGTGGGCCGCGGCACCTGGGGCCGGTCTGACAGCCCTGATCATCCTAAGTCATTTTATTTAAATAATTTTCCTCTCGGACTGTGCCAGGCTGTGTCTTAGGGTTGTAAAGAGGGACTAGCTGGGGGCTGCTACGGCTGCAACGAGGCTGCCCGCGGCCGGAGGGAGACCTGTCAGTCTCCCAGCACAATTTACCTTAATTTTGGCCACATGCCCCGCCTCTGAACACAAGCCACACCTCCTGAACATAGCTTTGCCTCCCTCGCGTAAGCTCCACCCCAAACATATTGCTCGCCGGAAGAGGCTACAAAATGGAAACTTCACCTACCAGGTAAGCTTCAGCCATGACAGTGATTGTGTGTGTGTGTGTGTGTGTGTGTCTACTAGTGAGTGAGCTTGTCTGTGTGTGTGTGCCTGCTAGGGAGTGAGCTTGTCTGTGTGTCTGTGTGCCTGCTAGTGAGTGAGCTTGTTTGTGTGTGTGTGTCTGCTAGTGAGTGAGCTTGTCTGTGTGTGTGTGTGTGTCTGCTAGTGAGTGAGCTTGTCTGTGTGTGTGCCTGCATGTGAGTAAGCTTGTCTGTGTGTGTGTGTGTGTGTGTGTGTGCCTGCTAGCGAGTGAGCTTGTGTGTGTGTGTGTGCATGCCTGCTAGTGAGTGAGCTTGTCTATGTGTGTTTGTGCGCCTGCTTGTGTGAGTGTGTGTATGCCTGCTTGTCTGTGTGCAGGGCCGATGCAAGGATTTCTGCTGTCCTAGGCAAAGATCCATTTTGCCGCCCCTTCATGTCACTCACTGACAGACACACACACACTGACAAACATACACTCACTGGCACATACACGCAGAAACTCACCGACAGACATACACACAGACTCACTGACAGACATACACACACTCAATGACAGACACACACACACACACACACACACACTGACAGGCATATACTCACTCACTGACAAACACAGACACTTACTGAGAGACATACACACACACTTACTGACAGACATTCACTCACGGACATACACACTCACACAGACACTCACTGACAGACATACACTCACTCACTGACACACACAATCACTGACAGATATACACTCACTCAGTGACAGATATACACATTCACTGACAGACATATACTCACTCACTGAGAGACACACACACACACACTCACTGAGAGACAGACACACACAGACACTCACGGACACACATACACTCACTGACAGACACAGAATCACTGACACACACAATCACTGACAGATATACACTCACTCAGTGACAGACACACACATTCACTGACATACATATACTCACTCAGAGACACACACACACTCACTGATAGACATATACTCACTCACTAAGAGACAGACACACACAAACAGACACTCAGTGACAGACATACACTCACTGACTGACACACATACACACTGACAAACACTTAAACACTCACCTTCCTAGGATCCAGTGTGGGGCAGCTCCTCACTCTTCCCGCCCGCCGTTTAGTACGCCGGGGCCGGAATGACGTCATATTCCGGCTCACGGCATCGCAGAGGGCGCGTGAGGGAGGAGTGAGAGGCTGCTCCTTCCCCCCTCTCCTCCGGTCACCGGGATTTGATGGCAGAGCAGGCACCTGTCATCAAGGTAAGAAGGTGCCTGCTCTGCCATACTATGACAGGGCTCTTCTGGGCGCCCTCACCTTTGGGTGCCTGGAGGAGCGGCCCGGTGCTGAGGGGTGGCGGCTCTAGAGACAGGGTGAGCCCACCAGGAAATTTCCCGGTGCCCTAGCCGAATGCCTAGTTCACCCAATGGCCCTGTCTGTGTGTGTGTGTGTGTGTGTGCCGGCTAGTGAGTGAGTTTGTATGTGTGTGTGTGTCTGCTAGTGAGAGAGCTTGTGTGTGTGTGTGTGCCTGCTAATGAGAGAGCTTGTGTGTGCCTGCTAGTGAGCTTGTCTGTGTGTGTCTGCTAGTGAGAGAGCTTGTGTGTGTGTGTGTGCCTGCTAGTGAGAGAGCTTGTGTGTGTGCCTGCTAGTGAGTTATTTTTCTCTGTGTGTATGTGTCTGCTAGTGAGAGAGCTTGTGTGTGTGCCTGCCAGTGAGTGAGCTTGTGTGTGTGCATTCTAGTGAGTGAGCTTGTGTGTGTGTGTGAGCTTGTCGGTAGTAAGCTTGTGCGTGTCAGAATTTGTCTGTACTACATTTGTGTGTGTATGCCAATAAGCTTGTCTGTGCATGTCAGTGAGATTGTCTGTCAGTGAGCCTATTTGTGTGCATCTGTAAACTTGTGTATTTATGTCAATGAGCTTATATATATCAGTGAGATTGTTTGTATATGACGCTGTGTATCAATGAGCTTGCGAGTGTCAGTGAGCCTGTCTGTGTCTGCATGTGAGTATGCTTACTGTATAATTAAATGTTTGACTCTGAAAGGAATATTTTATATTAGAAAAAACAAATATATATATTGACCAATAATATGTAAGTGGCTCTGTCTTGCCACCCCAGATGACGGAGTCATCTAGAAATACATATTATATATGTCTTGCCACCCCAGATGACTGAATCATCTATAAATACATATATAATATGTATTTATGGATGACTCAGTCATCTGGGGTGGCAAGACACAGCCGTAGGTATTACATGTGACGTATACGTGGCGCAATGACTTATGGGGCTGGCATAAATTTTTTTTCCAGGACTGCTTTGTATCCCCAGTCCGGCCCTGCAGGAGTCTCTAAGCCCGTAAAAACCTCCACCCAAACAAGCGTGCTTTCCCAGCCATTCCATCACCACCGGGATCTCTGTGGTTTTCCCGGCTGCCTGAGGATCATGGAAGTAGTTTGTAGAGTCTGTCGTGGCTCCACTTCCTGTTAATCGCTGGGGTCGTGGCTGGCGTCTGGAGAGGAGAGCCGGCTGTGCTCTCCCCCTGGAGCTGCTCGGGATACTGGGGAGCGAGCAAGTTATACTCCTGGATCTCAGTCAGCTGCTGGGGAGCAGTGCAGGCGGCATCCGTTCCCGGGGACCATGCTCAGATAGGTAGAGGCCTTTTCCCTCTGCCCAGAGGCCCCCGCCCCCACTGCCATCATGTGTCTAGACCCTAGGAGACTGTGAAGGTCCCTAAACAAAGGTGGGCAGAGGACGCACCTATACTCCTATTAGCTTCTGGGGCCCTGCAAGGCTGCCAGGGCCCATCTTAGGTACAAGGGGTGGGCTGCCCTCTACCCGGAGGCCCGCGCCAGTGGATAATGTGGATAAGTGCACGATAATGCATCTTGGACATAAAAACCCAAGGGCAGAGTATAGAATATTTGATAGAGTCCTAACCTCAACATCTGAGGAAAGGGATTTAGGGGTAAATATTTCAGATAACTTAAAGGTAGGCAGACAATGCAATAGAGCAGCGGAAAATGCTAGCAGAATGCTTGGTTGTAAAGGGATAGGTATTAGCAGTAGAAAGAGGGAAGTGCTCATGCCATTGTAGAGAACACTGGTAAGACCTCACTTGGAGTATTGTACGCAGTTGTCATGTTTCCGCGCAGGTCAGACAGGAGACTTATGCTGGAGTTTATTTCAGGTAGTTTATTTGAATTTTTAGGCATGGTTCAGGCAAAGGAGATAATATGAATAACAAGATAAACAGAGAAAAGGAATAATAAAGATAAAGGGGGAAAACAGAAATGCAGGTAAGTAAGCAGAAGGTGAAATAATAGAGGTTTAGGCAATATGCCTCAAAACAGGAATATAAAGGGATAAAGTATAACAGGTTGAAGCAAAGTACTGGAGGTGATCAGCCTCTTTGGATTATAAACAAAACTGTAGATTCAGGGTGTTTGTGGATACTTGCAAATAATAATGTCTATAATATCCATGCAGGTTGGGAGAAAAAAAAAATATGAAACCAAAGTCCAGTTTAGAAAAAAAGCATGGTAAAATTGGATGAATCAAGATGATTGCAAGTAAGTAAGGTTGGAGCAGCATGTCAGGATTCAGTTGAGTTAGATACATGTCTTTATCATGTTTTAACAAATCTCAGTAAGAGCCAGGGGCAGAGCACAACCACTCTCTCTCAATGTAAAGGCCCTGTTGTGAGCTGGGTGTAGCCTTATGAAGCCTCTTCATTAGTCCAGGCAGGTGAGGATGATAAGGTGACAGAGGAGAATAGTGGCTAGGGAGGCCACTAGAGGCAAGAAACAGATAACACAATACAATATCAACACTACTATGGTTAATAACCGTAGTGGAACTTATATAAATACTCAACTTAAAAGTTATAATGCAGCCTCCCAAGATCGTTACACAAAGAAGACGACCTTTTCATATGTAAACAACCAAAAACACAAAACTCCGGGATACGGCTGAAAATAAATCTAAAAGGAACAAAGAAATATACACATAGTGAAGTACAGTTTACACACTCAATCATGCGCTGTACATAGATGCACTCACAAGATTATGTAGAATATATCGCTCATAGGGTGCCTCCCCCGATGAAAATGGGGGGCTAGTAGTCCCTTGTTTCCTTGTGAAGTTTCTTAGTAATGCTCAGGACTTCAAACAGGAAATGGTAGGGAAAAAAAATGATGCTTTTTATTGATAAAAGGTGAATAATTACCATTAGTACAAAATATAATGTAAGAAAAAAATGGTATGGTCCTACGCGTTTCGTTCTGCGAAGAACTTCATCAGGGTGCGCAATAATAAGTAAAATCAATACACAAATTACAGCATGTAAAAAAAATATCCTATTCCCCCATCCCCAAGACCCGTTTAAATAGAGCTAATCCCTCTTCCATTGGTGGTTCCATAGGTGGTGTCAGTCATCCATCACTTGATTGGTCCCACAGGGGAACTGCTCAGCTGTTTGTCATCCTTATCATATGGCTGAAATCAAATTTGGGGCATCCGGATAGCCGGAACCGGAAGTGTATGTTGTTCCGTACTTCCGCGTTCCACATGCGTTCCACCTGCGGTCCACCTGCATTCCACTTTAGTATTATTAAATGGTCATAAAAATCAACATAGAGCAATATATTATACATCTACTAAAGAAAAAAATAATATTAGTAACTTCATAACAATGACATTTCCTTATATTTTTTAAATTTACTTGTACTAGCAAACATTATTCATGATCTATAATCAGACTATGATACATTAAAGCCTAATTCTTAAAGTGAAACATATTAAAAAATTTTTTTTTTTAAATTAGGAATATATAATCCGATGTCTGAAAATCTTTTGTTAATATTGGAAAATAGTGTACATATTCAAACTATATGCCGTGAAATAATTCTCAATAGTTGTTACTAAGTGATTAGTGCTAAACAATGGTATGAAATAATAAGCATATCATATTATGTTTCTATAAACAATCTCCAATATTTAATGGAATTACACATATACCTAATGTCCTAGATAGTCAAAAGAGGGACATATTAATATATAGAAAAAACACACGTATGTATATAAATAATATTTATAATAGTATATAAAAAATTTTTTATAATTATATTATTAATTTGAAATATTTAGGGAATCCATTCCCAATACATAAAGAATCTATAAAACCGAAATTTACAGATTCCAAAAATTCAAAATGTAATTGATATATATATCTTGTATAAAGATAGATAGATAAATAAATGTATGTATGTATACCTCTACAGTATCCCATGTACAGGAGAGATATATTAAAGTGAAAGTAGTGAAAACCCAAAACATAAATAAAAGATCCATTATATATAATATTTCAACCATAAAGGTCATATAGATCTTAATCAAGAAAACAAACTAGGTCGATGCCTATATTCAGACCCCTTGGTTCTAGGGTTCTCAATTTGTGTATCCAAAATGTTTCCCTTTGGGATAATTTTTTAACCCTATCACCACCTCACCAGAATGGAAAAACCCTTTTGATACCCATATATTTAAAGTCCCTAAATGTAAAGAATGGACAATTGGAACAGTGGGCTGAAACAGAATGAGTTGTCAATCTTTTCCTGATGTTGTTCAAATGTTCGAGTATTCTGACTTTCAAGATCCTTTTTGTCCGTCCCACATACTGTTTTCCACACGGACACTGCAGTAAATAAACTACATAGTCCGTGTGGCAACTGATCTCAGATTTCACTTTAAATCTTTCTCCTGTAACATTGCTACAAAATTCCACAGTTTTTAGCGAAAATGTAATAGTGCAGGCTTTACAAGATCCACAGCCCCTGAAAAAACCCAAGTCTGGAGGAGTGTTGGTATTAGGATGTTTGATAGCATAACTAGGAGCTAATAGATTCTTAAAATTCTTATTCTTTTTATAGATCACCGTAGGGCGATCTGATAAAGACTGGGTCCAGTAGCAGAATGGGCCAAAATTCTTGTAGACTCCTTTTCATTTTGTAATGGTCAGTGTTATATTGGGTTATAAATGATGACTTAAAGTTCGTATTATTTTCATTCACAATGGCTTTGTCCTCTAACAGTATATTACGTTTCAATGAACTAATGGAACGAATTTCCTTATCTAATGAATTTTTATTATAACCTCTATCAATGAGCTTTCTCTTAATGTGTGATGATTGAGCATTTAAATCCTGAAGGTTGGAACAATTCCGCCTTATGTGTGTAAACTGACTCTTAGCTATACCCGTAACCATGGTTTATGGTGACAGCTTCGTTGGTGTACGAAGCCATTACCATCTGTTGGTTTAAAGAAGCACTTAGTCTGAATCTGATCCCGATCACAGAAAAGAACAAGATCCAGAAAATTAATTTCGTGTTTGTTCCATTCTGGGGTGAAGACCAAATTGTACAAATTACAATTAAGATACCGAACAAAATCCTGAAAAGCAACCGAAGACCCTTTCTAAATAATAATAACATCATCAATATATTGCCACCATAGGACCAGGCTCTCCCTCCAGCCATTTAAAAAGAAAGAAAAATAATTAGCTGCCGAAACAAAAAAATGGTGGGAGGTAGCTTATTTAGAAAACTACCTCAAGGAAGGTCTTATACCAAGGGGTTTGAGGATAGATAAAACTCCAGCATTTGGACTGGAGGATGATCTCTTCCTACAAGAGTGGGATGAAATCCTCATGAACTGTTCATTCCAATTAATACAACTTACCATTAAACATTCAAAAGACATGCAAAATAAGTTGGAAGTAGAATTAATTGATTTAGATACAAACCCTCCCCCAGAGTTTGAAAGTAGAGAATTCAAAGAAAGAGAGGATACTCTTCAGAATAAGATAAAGAAATTAGATGAAAAAATTGCAGAAACATAAAATAGGAAGTACAGCAGGGATAGGGAGGATAAGTTGTTAGAAACTTTTTCAACACTGAACAAAACACTTAGAAGGAAATTACGTACCCCTCCCTATAATAATAATAAAAAAATCAATCAACGGTCTTCCTCTAATAGAACAAGAATTAACTCTCAGTCTAAGGTTATACGGAAGATCCCATTATGATAAATCGAAGGACCATCAAGAGACATTTAATAGAGAACTAGCTCACTCTCACTCATCTCGGAATAAATCTCCCGAGAGGACAAATGACATAAGGTCCTATGCCCAGGTTACAAGAGATAGAACAGAGACCCAAGGAAACAATACACAATACAACGATTGGGAAATAAATTTTCAGGGGAGACCCCGGGGTCCAAAGGAAAAAGCAATTACCAATTATTTCCGTCCCAGGATGGAGACTTTGGAACACCCCAACAGATTTTCCCATTTGTATCAGAATTCCCCCACGAAAAGGGTGAGAACAGAGGATTAATTCAGTTATCACAGGTTACATATTCACTTGAAAGAAGGGAGATAGATAATGGCATTTTTAATTTAACTGAGACTCCTTTGACAGATGAAGAGATTAGTTTATTGTCCAAGGGAATGAAGTTTGCTCCCAGTAAGACCTCTAATGACTTCAATCTCTTTATAGATTTAAAAAAGTTTATTTGTTCATTAACTATTAAGAGACACTTTCTCTTAAATCCGTCACCTTTAGATGATACTACGAATACTTTATCAACCTCCTCTAATTATAAATTTCAACCGAAGCCAAATTTTTTTCCTATACAAAGTAAGGGCCCATTTTTAGAAACATTTGAACATATAGTTAATCAAATGTTCCAGTCTTTTACTACAAAAGATAAAAAACGATCATGAACCTCTAACCTCACAAGGAGAGAAGAAATAATTCTTAAAAATCTAATGGAACGTGAGGATTTAATATTTAGGGAGGCAGATTAAGGGGGTGGCATAGTGTTGATGACCACCTCCTATTATTTAGAAGAATCAGCTAATATCTCGGGGGAAAAGAACACATATACCACTCTTTCCAATGATCCTACTTCCCGTTTTAATTCAGAACTTTTGGATACAGCAAAAAATAATGGGATCATTACACAAAATAATTTAGATTTTTTATTTCAGAAGAACCCTGTTATCCCAATTTTTTACTTTATCCCTAAAACACACAAAGGCCTCCCTAATCCACCAGGTCGCCCTATTATTAGCGGAGTTAACTCATTAACTGCCAACTTATCCGCTTATGTTGATTCTTTTTTACAAAAAGTATGCACAGGGGGCACCATCTTATGTTCAGGATACAAAATCTTTTCTACAGGAGTTGGAATGTATTGAATGGAATTCGGAATACAGTTGGGCCACACTAGATGTGACCTCTCTGTACACCGTAATTAGTTATCATTTGGAGTTGGAGTCAATTGATCATTATATGTCTGAGGACAATACATTACCTGTAGGTCAAAGGGAGTTTATTTTATCTTCAGTTCAATTTATTTTGGATCATAATTATTTCTTCTTTAATGGTGATTATTATTTACAGATTACAGGGAGCGCCATGGGCACCAGGTTCGCCCCCAGCTATGCCAACACCTACATGAAGAGATGGGAGGAACTCTTTGTGTGGTCGGGGCATGGCTGGAGGGAGAGCCTGGTCCTATGGCGGAGGACAAAGCCATTGTGAATGAAAATAATACGAACTTTAAGTCATCATTTATAACCCAATATAACACTGACCATTACAAAATCAAAAGGAGTCTACAAGAATTTTGGCCCATTCTGCTACAGGACCCAGTTTTGGGAAGGTCTTTATCAGATCGCACTACAGTAATCACATTCTAATACCAACACTCCTCCAGACTTGGATTTTTTCAGGGGCTGTGGATCTTGTAAAGCCTGCACTATTACATCTTCGCTAAGAACTGTGGAATTTTGTAGCAATGTTACAGGAGAAAGATTTAAAGTGAAATCTGAGATCAGTTGCCACACGGACTATGTAGTTTATTTACTGCAGTGTCCGTGTGGCAAACAGTACGTGGGACGGACAAAAAGGATCTTGAAAGTCAAAATACTCGAACATTTGAACAACATCAGGAAAAGATTGACAACTCATTCTGTTTCAGCCCACTGTTCCAATTGTCCATTCTTTACATTTAGGGACTTTAAATATATGGGTATCGAAAGGGTTTTTCCATTCTGGCGAGGTGGTGATAGGGTTAAAAAATTATCCCAAAGGGAAACCTTTTGGATACACAAATTGAGAACCCTACAACCAAGGGGTCTGAATATAGGTATCGACCTAGTTTGTTTTCTTGATTAAGATCTATATGACCTTTATGGTTAAAATATTATATATAATGTGTATTTTATTTATGTTTTGGGTTTTCACTACTTTCACTTTAATATATCTCTACTGTACATAGGAAACTGTAGAGGTATACATACATTTATTTATCTATCTTTATACAAGGTATATATATCAATTACATTTTGAATTTTTGGAATCTGTAAATTTTTTAAATATTTAAAATTAATAATAGAATTATAAAAAAATAAATTAAAAAAATTCTGAGGAAAATTTAATTATTTACATACATACGTGTGTTTTTTCTATACATTAATATGTCTCTCTTTTGACTATCTAGGACATTAGGTATATGTGTAATTCCATTAAATATTGGAGATTGTTTATAGGAACATAATATGATATGCTTATTATTTCATACCATTGTTTAGCACTAATCACTTAGTAACAACTATTGAGAATTATTTCACGGCATATAGTTTGAATATGTACACTATTTTCCAATATTAACAAAAGATTTTCAGACATCGGATTATATATTCCTAAATTTTTAAAAAGAATTTAAGAATTAGGCTTTAATGTATCATAGTCTGATTATAGATCATGAATAATGTTTGCTAGTACAAGTTAATTTAAAAAATATAAGGAAATGTCATTGTTATGAAGTTACTAAAATTATTTTTTTCTTTAGTAGATGTATAATACATTGCTCTATGTTGATTTTTATGACCATTTAATAATACTAAAGTGGAATGCAGGTGGACCGCAGGTGCAACGCATGTGGAACGCGGAAGTACAGAACAACATACACTTCGGGTTCCAGCTATCCGGACGCGCCAAATTTGATTTCAGCCATATGATAAGGATGACAAACAGCTGAGCAGTTCCCCTGTGGGACCAATCAAGTGATGGATGACTGACACCACCCACGGAACCACCAATGGACGTAGGTATTAGCCCTATTTAAAGGTGTCTTGGGGATGGGGGAATAGGATGTTTTTTTACATGCTGTAATTTGTGTATTGATTTTACTTATTATTGCGGACCCTGATGAAGTTCTTCGCAGAACGAAACACGTAGGACCATACCTTTTTTTTCTTACATTATATTTTGTACTAGAAACATAGAATGTGATGGCAGATAAGAACCATTCGGCCCATCTAGTCTGCCCAATTTTCTAAATACTTTCATTAGTCCCTAGTCTTAACTTATAGTTAGGATAGCCTTATGCCTATCCCACGCATGCTTAAACTCCTTTACTGTGTTAACCTCTACCACTTCAGCTGGAAGGCTATTCCATGCATCCACTACCCTTTCAGTAAAGTAATACTTCCTGATATTATTTTTAAACCTTTGTCCCTCTAATTTAAAACTATGTCCTCTTGTTGTGGTAGTTTTTCTTCTTTTAAATATAGTCTCCTCCTCTACTGTGTTGATTCCCTTTATATATTTAAATGTTTCTATCATATCCCCCCTGTCTCGTCTTTCTTCCAAGCTATACATGTTAAGATCCTTTAACCTTTCCTGGTAAGTTTTATCCCGCAATCCATGAACCAGTTTAGTAGCCTTTCTCTCTAAGGTATCAATAAGTCATCAGAAATAATCACCCCTAAATTCCTTTCCTCATTTGTTGAGGTTAGGACTCTATCAAATATTCTGTACTCTGCCCTTGGGTTTTTACGTCCAAGATGCATTATCTTGCACTTATCCACATTAAATGTCATTTGCCACAATTCTGACCATTTTTCTAGTTTAACTAAATCATTTGTCATTTGGCTTATCCCTCCTGGAACATCAACCCTGTTACATATCTTAGTATCATCAGCAAAAAGACATACCTTACCATCAAGACCTTCTGCAATATCACTAATAAAAATATTAAAGAGAATGGGTCCAAGTACAGATGGTAATTATTACTACAGATGGTAATTAGTACTAATGGTAATAATTAACCTTTTATCAATAAAAAGCATCATTTTTTTTCCCTACCATTTCCTGTTTGAAGTCCTGAGCATTACTAAGAAACTTCACAAGGAAACAAGGGACTACTAGCCCCCCATTTTCATCGGGGGAGGCACCCTATGAGCGATATATTCTACGTAATCTTGTGAGTGCATCTATGTACAGTGCATGATTGAGTGTGTAAACTGTACTTCACTATGTGTATATTTCTATGTTCCTTTTAGATTTATTTTCAGCCGTATCCCGGAGTTTCGTGTTTTTGTTTAAGAAACAGATAACGCATGAAATAAAAACAGAAGAATATAAAACATGTTCCTGGTTGTCAGGATAGGATCCTGACAGCAGTACTGGAGACCGTATCTCCAGAAGGATATTGATACTTTAGAGCAAGCATGCTCACAATGCTTATTTTTGCGGCCGGCTGCCCTGGGGCCGCTTTCAGCTGTGGCTGTGACCAGCAAGACAGGAAAAATATTTCCTGTATTTCCTGATTCTTGCTCTCCCGGCCACAAGAGGGCAAAGTGGCTGTGTGTCTGCTTAGCAGACCAAAGCAGCCACTACCCCTTCTCTCCTGCTCGCAGTGCCAGAGGAGCGTCTGGAGCTGGTGGACAGACAGCAAATCGTAAGGTAGGAGAAGAGGGGTTGGGGGGACAGTGTATTTATTTGAGGAAGGGAGGGGGGCAGTGTATTAGAGTGGTGGGGGGCAATGTGTATAATGGGAGGGTGTGTAAACGGAACAGTGTATTAATGGGGGGGTAGTGTATTAATTTAAGAGTTGGAAGGGACAGTGTATTAACTTTGGGGAGGGGTGGCAGTCTATTAATGGGAAGGAAGGAGGGGGCAGTGTATTAATGGGAGGGAGGGGGGCAGTGCATGAATGGGAGCGAGGGGGCAGTGCATGAATGGGAGGGAGGGGGTAGTGCATTAATGGGAGGGGGCAGTGTATCAATGGGAGGGAGGGGGCAGTATATTAATTTGAGGGAGGAGGCACTGTATTTATCTGGGGAAAGTCAGGGGGCCATTGTATTAAATTGGAGGAGGGGTAGTGTATTTGAAGAAAGGAGGGGGCAGTGTATTTATTTGAGGAAGGGAGGGGGCCAGTGTATTTTGTTTATTTGAGGAAAGGATGGAGGGGGCCAGTGTATTAAAGTGGAGTGTGGGCAGTCTATTCAATTAGAGCGGAAGGAGAAGGAGCAGTGTATTAGAATAGGCTGAGTGTATTAGATTGGGTGAAGAGGGCAGTGTATAACAGTGGAGGGAGGGGGGCAATGTATTGGATTTGTGGGCAGTGTATTAGAATGGGAAGAGGGGCAGTGTGTTAGATTGGGTCTGCATGGAGGCGCTGAACACTCCCCATGGAGATGCTGTTTGGCCGCGCAGCTTTTTGCCACACATGCACAATAGCCTCCCAGTGCTTTCCTATTGGAAAGAATTGGATTGACTGAGATCATCAAGTTTGATCTCAGCCAAAGTGAAGAACATACTCATAGAACTTCAAAATAAACAAGATAATGTAGTTTGTTTTATACAGTTGTGCGACAACATACATTTACCATTTCAGTCCCATTTACAAACATTTGTTAAAATGTCAAGTTAGTTGGACTGAAACGTTGGTTATATGCAAATGCATGTCTCCTTAAAATAAATTTGCTCTTTTGTTTACTTTTAAGACCTACAAGGGTGAGGACGTCCAGTGTCAGTTAGGCAACTTTTTTATACTGTATTTTTCTAAATAAACCTAAGTTTCTATGAAATCTTACTTTTTTTTTTAATTATTATTATTTTATGTTTCCATACAATACAAAACAAATACAAAAAGATATACGAAATTAAGAAGACATGATATGGTAAAAACTGGATAAAGGTATATGAAAAGTTACATATTCACATATTTGTTAATTTTACCACATGACAGGAGGCTTCCTATTTGCATAACTCTACTGAAAATCTCCAGCAGCACAGAAAACAGTAACAACCAATCAGAAAAAAGTTAGTTGGCACATAAAAGGCCCTGACAGTTACATAATTTCCTCTTTCTTTGCTGCTCCAGCCTGCACAGGTCAGAGTATTTGCCTCCTGATTATTATATTGCAATTGACTGTTTACATCTTATTCTTCTATCCTACACTTAACATATATTACCTGCTAGTCCCTGCCTCTCCTACCCTGTCCCCTTGAAATCTATAATTTTATGTTTTAACCCCGGCAACTTTATTTTCGCTTCATTTCTTCCCCCACCGCTGTCCGCGGGCATCAAGGCAGTCTGTGCCGCAATCGCATCGCGGACCTTGCGTTTGTGCTCTTGGGGTCTCTGCTGGGGCTGTGTGGGGACGGAGGGTGGGGTGTCGGGACGGTGTGTTTTTTCTCGCGCTTATCAGCGGGCGCGCAATGAGCGGGTACACCGCTAAATTTTGTGCATGCACGGCGGCCATTTTGGGATCTTGCGGTTGTCGCGAGATCCTCGATGGCTGTTTCTTTTCCCAACTCTGCAGATCGGGCATTACCTGATCTGCACATCAGTGTTCTCCTTCTGTCACATTAGTCCACAGTGTCACACTAACACACATATGGTGGATTACACATAGCAGCCTTACATTAAAGGACCTACCCCACTACACGTTTTTTTCTCTGCATTAAAGAGACAGTACCACTAAACTGGTTGGGTCTCATTTGCACTATAAATTGGAAATATTATTAAAGGAAATGGATGTATAGTGGACCCCACTGCTAGCCAGACATATGGTACTATAAGTAACACCACAAAAAGTGGTACCTCTCAGCCCACATCGCCCTAGATTGTCGTTGTTGCCTCCGGTTCAGTTGGAGAGGACGTACATGCCAGTTCACATGGCTGCCCTTCGGTCTCATCTCTGCTCCATAGTGCTTCACGAAGCTGCTGAAACCGGTGATGGCTCGCATCCGAACCTCCGGCGTGCAATGTCTCGTTTACCTGGACAATTTGCAGATTTTCTGGGAATCCGCATCCGAACAACGATTGAGGTGAAGTTTGTCGTTTACTTTCTGGAATCCTTGGTTTTCGTGGTGTACAGACGAAAATCGTCTCTCTCTCCCAGCCGATCCAGTTCCTCGGATTCAAGATCGACTCGAAAAACTCTATGCTATGCCTCCCCACAGCATAGGTAGCCACCATACAGAAAGAGATCAGACGGGTCCGCCGGATGGAGACTATCCCCCTCAGGATGCTTGCGCGGATTGTGGGCCTACTCTTGTCCTCAATCCAAGCAATATTTCCTGGACCTCTGCACTTCCAAGCCATGCAACACCTGACAGTGAGATGCCTGCGCTCGGGTCACTCATACAATCACTGGAGCCAACTCTCAGAAGACGTTCGGAAAGAACTTTGCTGGTGGCTTCTACACATGCAAGCCTGGAATGGCAAAGCTAATTTTTGGTTAATCCCCAGACTTCATAGTGGAATCAGACGCCAGCCTCTGGGGCTGGGGCACACACTGTGCCGACTCCTCCTCATGGAATTGGAATTGATTGTGGGGTCCTTCGCCATTCGCAGCCTAGCCAAAGACATGTCAGACTGCTGCATTCTGCTCCGCATGGACAATATCTCGGCGGTACAGTACATCAACCGCCTGGGCGGAGCCAGATCTCAAGCCCTCACGGTGGCCACGGAGGACATATACCAATTTTGCTATCACGCAACATTATACTTCGGGCGGAATACCTACAGGGTATTTCCAACCTGACGGTTGACTGGTTCTCTCGACATTGGAGAGACAACAACAACTTTGGCTGAGTTTGGCGTGGTTTCCGGACCTACTAGAGATGTCCCATGACACACCGCTTCTGTTATCGTCCTTCCCTCTATTTCTGACGGGACCATGAGGGGATCCTCACCCCCTCGTTCTTGATCAAAAGCTAGACTTTGTGGCCTGGACAATTTCAGGGGCTCCTGGTCAGTCCATGGCCTATCGTAATCTACTAAGGACCTCCTTTGGGATTCATGGATTCCTGGCAACAGGAGATGTTATATTTCCGCATGGGCCGTCTGGAGTAGTTGGTGTATGGAGAGCGATTCCGATCCCTTTACAGCACCTATCCCATTGATCCTCTATTATCTATCACTTCTCTTCTCACAAGGGCGGTCCTACCGATCCCTTAATGTAATTAGATCAGCCATATCGGCAGTGCACATGCCGATACAGGGCATTCCGGTGGGTCAGGATCCACTAGTTTGTCAGCTACTTCGGGGTGTCAAATTGTCAAGACCTCCAGCACCAAGATATTCACGCCTATGGATAATCCGTACCTTTCAGTGAAACAAATTTCAGCCAAGCTCACCCTTCTGCTATGTCTCGTCTCGTATCGTCATGTAGCAGACGTAGGGCATTTGATGTCGACGGTTTCTCCTACACTCCAGAAGGGGTCACCTTCCAGATATCACGTTGTACTAAGTCTGACCCTTCTTCAGTTTTTTACCCGGTTTTTATAGCGGACTACGTGTGGTTAAGACGTTAGTGCATTATATTGAAGTCTCAGCTCCTCTCCGAATTTCTTGGCGGGTCAGCTTCTGATTTCGTACGTGAAGCCTCATGGCTCGGTGTCTACTACGACCTTGGCCAGATGGATCCGCTGGCTTCTATCATTAGCCGGCGTTGAACCATTTTTTAGGGCCCACTCTGTCAGGGGTGCGGCCGCTTCATAGGCATTATCGGCGGGAGCCTCCCTTGCCAATATTATGCGTTGTGCGGATTGGTCGCGCGAACGTACCTTTAGAACGTTTTATTTCAGGCAGACTTCTCATGCCTCTTTAACTTTGGTTAATTCATAGCATTAAAAATGCAAATAGGAAGCCTCCTGTCATGTGGTAAAATTGAAGATTATGCTAACTTTAGTGTACTAATAATCTTAATTTTAGTAATGACAGGAGGTGAGTATTTCCCACCCTACTGTTTTTTCCCTCCATTTGTGACTATGTTATGTAACCTTCTAAATTGTATCTGGTTTATACCGTCTAGCATAATGATGTAATATACTTATATAGCATTGACTTTATTAACTTAAATTATACATCTAGCATAGCATGCATAATAGTTGTTTGTGTAATCAGATATACATTATATGCGGGCAACTTGCCACTTCAGAGACCTTTCACTTTTTTTCTTTCAGTATAATTGGCTATTGACCAAGGATGGACTCATCTCTTTGCTTACACGTTGGAAACTTCCATTGGAATTTGAATGCTTTTATTGGACTACCAGTTGGACTGATGTTTTTGATTAAGTTTTTTATCTTATAAAATTCTATTATTATATTATTCTACCTGTTTATATCCTCGCTACAAAGAAAGAGGAAATGATGTCACTGTCAGGCCCTTTTATGTGCCAAATAACTTTTTTTCTGATTGGTTGTTACTGTTTTCTGTGCTGCTGGAGATTTTCAGTAAAGAGAGTTATGCAAATATTCACCTCCTGTCATTACTAAAATTAAGATTATTAGTACACTAAAGCTAGCATAATCTTCAATTATATTTCATAGAATCGTGTTATTATATATACATTTTTTCTTCTCTTTTCCTTTTCTCTTATCCTTCTTCCAAATAGACAAAAAAAAAAACACAGAAAAGAAACAAGAAAAACATAATCCATAAACCATGCCGAGAGGTTCTCATTTTATCTTTTCCTATGATCACATTATTTTCTTCTTGGACTATGATTATACTATAAAGCATTATGTTAACCCGTCTTATCACTCATCAACACCACATTAATATGGCACTCAACCCTAAATTTAAAATTAAACTAAAGAAAAAAGAAGGGGTATATTTAAAAGAGAAGATGGGTCTCTATTTTACCTCATAACTATCGATTTTTTAATCAATGTTTTAGAATACATGTATCCTTTTATCAGCCATTTATTCTTATAAAGATTGGCCAGTAGTGACATATATTGGCCATAATTAGATGTGAGATATGACAGCGTACATATGACAACATGCATAGTGTGTAGATAAAAAAAAAAAAGATCCCCGTTTCGTAGGATTGTTAGTCATCACCTGTTTATTATCCTGTGTCAATATTCCTATCTCCATTTTACAATGGTTCAAGACTTGATATTTTATAATCTCCCAAGGAGAAATATGTGGGGTTTTCCAATATCTTGCCAGAGTTGCTTTAGTCTCTGTAAGGATATGTATAACCAAATATTTTTTACTTGTTGGCATTATGGGCCACCTAAGATGTAAAACTGTGATGGATAGAAATTAATCTGAGTAAAATGTCTATTTACTATGTGTACCTGTGCGCGTTCATTACTCATAATGGCTGCTAGAGCACCTCCTCCCATCGACGAAGACCCTTGTGTAGTAAGATGGCGTCTCCAACTGGAGTTACACCTAAGATGGCGATGACATCAACACCCTGGAGGAAGTCCATCAAGATAAAACACTTAACATCAAACCAATTAAATGTTTACTTTACTAAAACACCTAACACTTAACCAATTGAAAAGTTTTCTTTCTGTATTTGCATACGTTGCATTCTTTTGCCTTTTTAAGGGGCTATGCCACACCTTGACAATACACTTTGAAGTTTTCATTTTAACTGAACTTGTTGTCAGTGTGATTTTGTTGCACAAAATGTCGATCACTGGCTGAGAATGGTCAGTTAATGCTGTCAGCCAATGATTGAAAATGGCAGCGGCTTCTAGCTTCTGCAGATGCTGGAAGTGCATTACCGAACCACCAGAGAGCAACAGAGCCAAGCAGGGTTTAGCAACAGGGTACTTCAGCAGGCTGTAGTGGTTATGATGCTGGTTAATGCAATAAAGTATAGCTTAAAACATTTTACTGTTGGTTGATTGATCAGAAAAGTGCCACACCCTCTTACTCTTTGGTCATGTTTGCCAGGCTCAATAATAAAATCCAAACAAAACAATGATCTTGAAGCTACATAAAATGCTCTTAATACATAGCCACAAACATCTTTATACATATATACTTACATTCCATGAAATAGGGACCTGATTCAATTTTCCATATGATCTGCCCTTTTTGTGTTCCACTTACACCTCTATTCTTTGAATCCCAAAAGTTTGCAGGAGAGTTCTCATCTAAACATCAAATAAAAATATGATGTTAAATATTAAAACAATTCACAATAATCAGTGCAATTTCAAGGTGAGTTATACATGTGAAACAATTTGTATTATAGTTTTGTATTATAAATAAATAAATATAAAACATATTTAACCCCTTAAGGACGGAGCCAATTTTACAAGTTTGATCAAAACAAAACGTAAACAAAACCTGGAATTTGTGCTATATGTGGTTCAGCCATATTTCACCTCTTTCATATTAAGTGCACCCACACTTATTGTACATCATTTTGTTCAGGAGAAACAGGACTTTCATTTCATATGAAATATTTCTATATGAAACAGAATTTAATATGAATAAAATCTAAAAAAGGATGAGAAATTAAGAAATATTTTTCAAGTTCTGCATGACATTTTAACTGTGAATGTCATAATACTTTTGGCTTTCACTGAAATAAAATACACATATTTGTATTCAGAAATGTCTCACAAGTACAGAAGTACTCCCATGTACAGGTTTAATGGGTTTTTGGAAACTTACAGGGGTCAACTGTAAGGCTTTCCCCTTTTCTATGTTTGCACATTGAAATGTGCCAGATTGGTTTGTGTGCCTATGTTGCCTTTGAGACCATATGGTAGTCCAGGAATGAAAATTACATGATTTTGCTATTTCATGACGAAACTTTTATGAAAGACACAGAGGCGAGTATTGCTTAACCCTTTTTTTTACTGTCCACCAATAGCAGCAAAGAATACAAACAGTAAGAAAAAATGGTAACCATAGTGATAGACCACTCCCTACCAAGTCCCAGTATAATAGTCAGCATCTCCCCACACATTTCCTCTTTCTTTGGAGATGCGACACCAAACAGGAACCGATGAACAGTCCAGAACTCAGCAGACCAAACCATCCCGAAATCCAGCCGGGTACTTATCAGGAACCATCTGTGAACTGGGACTAAACCGTCAACAAATGACTAAGCGTCAACAACAGGCAGTCTGTCACAGCACCATCCATAGATCTCCAGTCAACGTGGTGAAGTCTTGGGAAGAAGTGAGGATCTTTATACATAGTTACATAGTTACAAAGCTGAAAAGAGACTTGCGTCCATCAAGTTCAGCCTACCTCACATTTGTTTTTTGCTGTTGATCCAAAAGAAGGCAAAAAAAAACCCAGT
The DNA here is from genome assembly GCA_933207985.1 of Pelobates cultripes. Lineage (NCBI taxonomy): Eukaryota > Metazoa > Chordata > Amphibia > Anura > Pelobatidae > Pelobates > Pelobates cultripes. The sequence goes on from OW240918.1 coordinate 86,657,682, forward strand.
TTGAAGCACAATTTTGCAACAAGCTAGGAAAAAAATTCCTTCTTGACCCCAGAATGGCAGTCAGATTTATCCTTGGATCAAGCAGTTATTACCCTACATTGAAAGATTATATCCTTGAATATTCTGTTCTTGCAAGTATGCATCTAGTAGCCGTTTGAACATCTGTATGGACTCTGATAAAACCACTTCTTCAGGCAGAGAATTCCACATCCGGATTGTTCTTACAATAAAAAAACCTTTCCTTTGCCTTAGACGAAATCTTCTTTCTTCCAGTCTAAACGCATGGCCTCGTGTCCTATGTAAAGTCCGGTTTGTGAATAGATTTCCACACAATGGTTTGTATTGGCCCCGAATATATTTGTATAATGTTATCATATCCCTCTCAGGCGACGTTTTTCTAAACTAAATAGGTTTAAATTTGTTAACCTTTCTTCATAGCGATATGTTCCATTCCTTTTATTAATTTTGTAGCCCGCCTCTGCACTTTTTCTAGTGCCATAATATCCTTCTTTAGAACAGGTGCCCAAAATTGCACAGCATATTCAATATGGGGTCTTACCAGTGATTTATAAAGAGGCAAAATTATATTCTTGTCCCGAGAATAAATGCTCTTTTTCATGCATGACAATACCTTACTGGCCTTGGCCATTGCTGATTGACATTGTACATTGTTGCATAGTTTGTTGTCGATAACAATTCCCAAGTCCTTTTCATGTGTTGTTATCCCTAATTCACTTCCATTAAGGGTATACGTTGCTTGTGTATTCTTTACGCTGAAGTGCATAACTTTGCATTTTTCAACATTCAATTTCATCTGCCATTTGAGTGCCCAGTCCCCAGGTCTATCTAAATCCCTCTGCAGCAAAGTAATATCTTGCTCACATTGTATTGTTTTACAAAGTTTGGTGTCATCTGCAAACACTGAAACATGGCTTTCAATGCGGTCTAAGTTATGTTAAATAGAAGGGGTCCCAGAACAGACCCCTGAGGGACACCACTTGCCACCTCTGTCCAGCTTGAAAATTTACCATTAATGACAACTCTTTATACTCTGTTTTTAAGCCAATGTTCTACCCAAGAACAAGCATTTTCATCTAGACCGATTTACTTGAGTTTGAACACAGCACCAACAGTGCAGAATCAACCTGTGAAAACATAAAAAAACAGGAGCCCAACCATTAAATCAGTACTAAAACCAATTGTTCATGCCAAGCCATAATATTGATATACTGAAACCACATAGTGCCCCTAATGTCAGACAAGAGAACCACCACCAGGCCAACATAACATTAACAGGACGGATGCACATAAAAAGGCAATACCATGTTGAACTCAGTGCAATACTTACCAACCAGAGATATAACACAACAGGGGGGGGCAAACACAATGATAGAAATATAATAGGGTGGGACAATACTCGCCTCTGTGTCTTTCATAAAATCATGACTTTTCGTCATGAAATAGCAAAATCATGTAATTTTATGTCAAGACACGGAGGCTCATATTGAAAGTTTAAAGCTGATCAATAACCAAAGATAAAACATGTGTTGAAGGCCGAAAGTAAAATTCTCTGAAGGTGGATTCGCGGGACCAGTCCGCCATCCTCATCAGGTCTTCCAGGCGTGCTCCTAAAGACACCATAGACATGGCTGATGCCCCTCGTGCGGAGTGAGTACTAAAGATGTATGCATCCACACCGGTCAGTGACATCACCCATTTCTCCCAACGAGCCAAGGTAGTGCTCGACACCGGAGCGAAGGGTTGACCAATCGAGAGAAAGAGCTGAGGGGACGCGGCTGAACGATGGGCACTCGTCTGAAGTTCATACTCCCTCAAACAGGTCACAGGACATAGTGCCGGGGTAGTTGGAAAACTCGGATATGAGACAGAACGTATAGCCGTCTTAGTGCGTCTGGAGATGTTAAATGTCACTCCATCCTTGAAGGACCTAGCATCGTAGTCCAGGGCCTGTACATCCAAGACCCGTTTGCACGAGATGAGGCAGAATAGGGAAACCAATTTGGCCGACAGTTGTCTCAGGGTGAGGTCCGCATTAGGAGGCCAGGAAGTAAACAGTGACAAGACACAGGAAATGTCCCATGTAGCCGAATATCAAGGTCTGGGGGGACGCGACAGGCGTGAACCCCAAAGTAAGCGGCACACCAAGGGGTGTTGGCCTGCAGGACAGCTGTCGAAACCCTGGTGAGCGGAAGAGATGGCTGATCTATACAGGTTAATTGTGGAATAACGAAGTGAGGAATTGGAATATTGCTGTCACAGGTGCCGAAACGGGATCCAAGTCCTGAGCCAGGCACCAGCCAGTCCAAGCTCTCCAAGCATTCCCATATGATCGTCTAGTGCCGGGTGCCCAAGCGTCAGCCAGGAGGCGTCGAGTTGCATCCGAAACTCCTTGGATTTCCCAGGGACCCTGGAAATCCTCCATGAAAGTAGCAGCAACGACCCATCTAGTAGGAGGGGGTGTCGTTGGCCCAATGGGTCCAGCAGAAGGTCGGTGTACATCTATCTCCATTTCCAGGAGCTGTGGGAACCATGACTGGGTCTCCCAGAATGGGGTCAGTAGGACCAATTCGGCCATCTGGCGTCGTACTTGGAGTAGAACCCGAGGAATCATGGCAAATGGAGGGAAGGCGTAAAGGGGTGAGCCAGTCCAGTCTTGTAGGAAGGCGTCCACTGCATCCACGGCTGGGTCTGGATGCCAGCTGTAGTACCGAGGTAGTTGGGCGTTGAGCCGGGAAGCGAAGAGGCCAATGGCAAAAGGTCCCCAGAGAGATGAGATAGCGGAGAACACCTCTACATCCAATTTCCAATCGCTGCTGTCTGACAGATAGCGTGAGCTCCAATCCGCATGGGTGTTGTGGAGACCAGGAAGGTATTCCGCCTGGATGATCAGATTCCTGGCCAAACAATAGGCCCAGAAATCCAGAATAGCCGAATGCGTGCCGCCCATGTGATTGACATACCAAACTGCTGAGATGTTGTCCATGCACAGTCGGATGGACACACTGGCGGTCCCGTTCGCGAAGCTCCGGATCGCAAAGGAGCTGGCCAGGAGCTCCAGGGCATTGATGTGGAGACGTGATTCGTCCTCCCACCAGAGTCCACCGGTAGTCACATCGTTGCAGTGGGCACCCCAACCGTGGAGACTTGCATCTGAATCCACCGTGAATTCCGGTTGGGAACCGAAGATGGCCTTGCCATTCCAAGCGGATAGGTTGTGGATCCACCAGGTCAGCTCGTCTCGGGTTTCCGAATCCAGGGAAACCATGTCTGCATATGATGCCCCATTGCGAAGATGTGCGATCTTCAGATGCTGGAGGGCACGATAATGGAGAAGGTCTAGAACAACTGCCTGGATTGAGGAGGCCAGTAGGCTGATGATCCGTGCCAGGTAACGCAGCGACAGCTGGGGGAGCGCTAGGGCGCGGCATAGTTCTTTGCGGATGGAGCGTATTTTGGCTGGATGGAGGCTGAGAGATTCCGCTTCTGAGTCTACTGTGAACCCGAGGAACTCCATGCATGGGGAAGGGGTCAGGCAGGATTTTTCCCAATTGAGTTAGAAACCCAGGTGAGATAGGAGATCCATCGTCCCCTGTAGGTGTTTCAGGAGGACCAAGCGGTCCTGTGCCATGAGGAGGATGTCGTCCAAATAGACTATCAGTCTTACTCCTCGACTGCACAACCAAGCCATGGCAGGGCGTTTTAATTTGGTGAAGCACCAAGGAGCTGACGAGAGCCTGAAAGGGAGGCATGTGAAGCGCCAAGTGTCGCCTTTCCAGAGGAAGCGTAGTAAGTCCCTGGATGCCTCGGTCACTGGGACCATCAAGTATGCATCCTTGAGGTCTAAATTTGCCATCCAGTCTCCCCGAAAGAGTAAGTCCCGCAGGAGATGAATGCCCTCCATCTTGAAGTTGCGGTAGCGCACAAGAGTGTTCAGGGGCCGGAGGTTGATAACTGGGCGCATCTGCCCGCCTTTCTTTTCTACAAGGAAGATGTTGCTGAGAACCCCTATGGGGACATTGGGGCCCATTCTATCGCCCCCTTCGTGTGGAGAGTCGATAGTTCCTCGTCTATTAGGGCGCGGTCAGTCCCTGAAAGTACAATAGGGTGAGGGAGAGGAATATGACACGGGGTGTCGACCAACTCTATGTGAAACCACCTTACTGTGGTCAGAACCCAGGCATCTGAAGTGATGTCGAACCAGGCTTGGAAAAAATGATGGAGTCTGCCCCCTACACAGATATTGGAAAAAACATGAGGTAAATGTAAGCTTACCGTAAGGGCGTCAGGAACCGGGGTTCCCTCTGAAGACTCTGGAGTGCCATGGCCTCCCACGAGAGGGGAAGAAAGGGGACTGTTGTCTCGTCTCCTGGTAGGGGACTGTTGTCTCGTCTCCTGGTAGGATGGTCTCTGGTTGCAGAAGCCTCGTCCCGATCCACTGGCATGATAATTAGACCGGCCTGACAGACGGCCCCTGAATCTGCCGACCCTGGTAGAGACCCGTCCCTGAAATACCCTCTTCATGGAGGATTGAGCCTTCTCCAGGTCTGTAAAAGCACCCACAAAGCGCCCCAGATGTTTTATAAAGGATTCTCCTGGGCGTCTTTGCCCGCCTCAGTGAGAGTGAGGTTAGCCAATTTGGGCTCAATTTGAAAGAGAATGGCTTTATGCCGCTCAATACACAGAGAGGTTTTCACACTGCCTGCTATGCAGATCGCCCTCTGCACCCAGCCAGGGAGTTCTTCTGGGTCAACCTGACTGTTTTCGGCTCTGGCTAGTTCAGCCAAGTCAAACAATTTGGCCAAAGGACAAAGTGTTTGTCCTGGCATGAGTTTTAAAGCGGAATCCAATCCCTTGCGGGGATCCCATTCCATTTTTGAAAGAAATTGGGACATTTTGGGGTCAACAATAGGGGTCTCACAGACTTTACTGGGAATCACGGGTCTAGGACATTCTGCCCTGAGTTTGTTGCGTGCCGCCTTGCTAAGGGGGCGCCGTACCCAGTTCTCTAGGTACAACAATAGGCCCAGAAATCCAGAATAGCTGAATGCGTGCCGCCAATGTGATTGACATAGCGAACTGCTGAGATGTTGTCTATGCGCAGTCGGATGCATGCACTGGCGGTCTTGTTTGCGAAGCTCCGGATCGCAAAGGAGCCGGCCAGGAGCTCAGGGCATTGATGTGGAGACGGGATTCGTCCTCCGACCAGCATCCCCCGGTAGTCACACCGTTGCAGTGGGCACCCCAACTGTGGAGACTTGCATCTGAATCCACCGTGAATTCCGGTTGGGAACCGAAGATGACCTTGCCATTCCAAGCGGATAGGTTGTGGATCCAGCAGGTCAGCTCGTCTCGTGTTTCCGAATCCAGGGAAACCATGTCTGCCGACCTCGGGTGATGGAGAGCCATTCTGCCGACCTCGGGTGATGGAGAGCATCCGGGTCAAACATAGGTTCCCCAGATGGATCCATGAGGGCAGAACCCGCGGTAGCGGGGGAGTCGCTGCACGAGCCACTCATTACCAGCCCCGAGCAGGGGCAAAGGGGTCAGTGTCCTGCCCGCCAATGGAATCACATACGGACTCAGCATCAGCCTCCTCACAAGACCCGATTTCTGAGTCGGAGTCACTCTCTTTTTGTGTTCTAGCACATTTCCACTGCCTCGCCCATTCTAGCTGGCGCAGAAAGGCTCTCTTGCGTGACATAGGCACGCTGTCATGGATGGATATAGTCACACCAGTCGTATTGTTTCTGGAGGCAGGGGGACTTAAGTGCCTGGATTTGGCTGTAGCCTTTCTTTGAACATCCCCTGTAGGGCTTAAAGCAGAACGCGGTAAGCGCGTCGGCGTGGCCGAGCCTTCTGCGGCCAAAGGGCGTGCCAGTAAGGCCTGTGAAATAGTCTGGGAAAAAGCCAAGGACATGGAGCCCATGGCGGCCATAATGGCATCCGTAACGGAGCGCTGTAGAGCTAGGGATTGGGCATCGTCAGGTACTGACATAGGGTCACCTGTGGAGGAAGGGGGGCCAGAGCTGGCAGAGGGGTTAACCAAAGCATGGGGTATATCCATTTCCCCAGGGAGGGAGGGGGGAGAGGGGTGGCAGGCACTTTGGACTTGGGCATAATACAATTGCTGTGAGATATCCCAATGACACCAAATATAAAATAGTAATATATGCTGCAGGGAGTTGAAAGCTAAAATGAAAATGACAGGGAGAGAACAAGCTAACAGGAGTTAATTACCTCAGACTAGCTATACCTTATTACAGGGTAGAGATAGGGAGCTCACCAGGGCCCAGACCGTCAGACAGGAAGAAGGAGCAATGGAGTCACAGACAGTCTGAGAAAGATAAGGCAAAAGGAGAAAAATGATAAGAGCAACAGGGAAAGCTCAAGTGATAGGGATACTGATAATAATACCCTAAAGAGGTCTGGAACCCTGGGCTCAAAGGATAACACAGTATAAAAATCCACAATAGGATAAAACATGGAAACATAAAACATATGGAAAATAAATAAGTAAATAATGAAACTACAAGCAAAAAAAGCAAATAAATAGTACAGGTAGCAACAGAGCAATAATGAGAGTAACATCAATGCAAATAAATAGTATACATAACAATAAGGCAATGATAATATGGAAGAAATTAGTCATGTACTTATCTGTTTGGTAGCAGCAAAGAAAGAGGAAGTGTGTGGGGAGGTGCTGGCTATTATACTGGGACTTGGTATGGGAGTGGTCTATCACTATGGTTACCATTTTTTCTTACTGTTTGTATTCTCTGCTGCTATTGGTGAACAGTAAAGAAAGGGTTAAGCAATACTCGCCTCCGTGTTTTGACATAAAATTAACCCTATTATGGCATACCATTTGTAAAAGTAGACAACCCACTGTATTTAAAAAATAGAGGACTAAATATTTATTTGGGTTTCCTGTCCCACTACCAACGCTTTACATGAACTCTCCCTTAGCATTATCTTTCTGTTTTGACATATGTATCAACATTTTTTAATGCATTCCAATATGTTTATTCTATCTATATACAAAGTAATATGTATAGACCTATGCTTTCCCATACTCTTATGCATGTTGCCTTTATATGTTACTATGCATTTATATTTGTGTATATGAGTTCATATGCATGTATGTATATGTGTTTGTGTGTATGTGTATACATGTATGTATGTATGTATTTGTGTGTGTGTGTATATACATGCATACATGTATGTATGTATATACAGGGAGTGCAGAATTATTAGGCAAATGAGTATTTTGACCACATCATCCTCTTTATGCATGTTGTCTTACTCCAAGCTGTATAGGCTCGAAAGCCTACTACCAATTAAGCATATTAGGTGATGTGCATCTCTGTAATGAGAAGGGGTGTGGTCTAATGACATCAACACCCTATATCAGGTGTGCATAATTATTAGGCAACTTCCTTTCCTTTGGCAAAATGGGTCAAAAGAAGGACTTGACAGGCTCAGAAAAGTCAAAAATAGTGAGATATCTTGCAGAGGGATGCAGCACTCTTAAAATTGCAAAGCTTCTGAAGTGTGATCATCAAACAATCAAGCGTTTCATTCAAAATAGTCAACAGGGTCGCAAGAAGCGTGTGGAAAAACCAAGGCGCAAAATAACTGCCCATGAACTGAGAAAAGTCAAGCGTGCAGCTGCCACGATGCCACTTGCCACCAGTTTGGCCATATTTCAGAGCTGCAACATCACTGGAGTGCCCAAAAGCACAAGGTGTGCAATACTCAGAAACATGGCCAAGGTAAGAAAGGCTGAAAGACGACCACCACTGAACAAGACACACAAGCTGAAACATCAAGACTGGGCCAAGAAATATCTCAAGACTGATTTTTCTAAGGTTTTATGGACTGATGAAATGAGAGTGAGTCTTGATGGGCCAGATGGATGGGCCTGTGGCTGGATTGGTAAAGGGCAGAGAGCTCCAGTCCGACTCAGACGCCAGCAAGGTGGAGGTGGAGTACTGGTTTGGGCTGGTATCATCAAAGATGAGCTTGTGGGGCCTTTTCGGGTTGAGGATGGAGTCAAGCTCAACTCCCAGTCCTACTGCCAGTTCCTGGAAGACACCTTCTTCAAGCAGTGGTACAGGAAGAAGTCTGCATCCTTCAAGAAAAACATGATTTTCATGCAGGACAATGCTCCATCACACGCGTCCAAGTACTCCACAGCGTGGCTGGCAAGAAAGGGTATAAAAGAAGAAAATCTAATGACATGGCCTCCTTGTTCACCTGATCTGAACCCCATTGAGAACCTGTGGTCCATCATCAAATGTGAGATTTACAAGGAGGGAAAACAGTACACCTCTCTGAACAGTGTCTGGGAGGCTGTGGTTGCTGCTGCACGCAATGTTGATGGTGAACAGATCAAAACACTGACAGAATCCATGGATGGCAGGCTTTTGAGTGTCCTTGCAAAGAAAGGTGGCTATATTGGTCACTGATTTGTTTTTGTTTTGTTTTTGAATGTCAGAAATGTATATTTGTGAATGTTGAGATGTTATATTGGTTTCACTGGGAATAATAAATAATTGAAATGGGTATATATTTGTTTTTTGTTAAGTTGCCTAATAATTATGCACTGTAATAGTCACCTGCACACACAGATATCCCCCTAACATAGCTAAAACTAAAAACAAACTAAAAACTACTTCCAAAAATATTCAGCTTTGATATTAATGAGTTTTTTGGGTTCATTGAGAACATGGTTGTTGTTCAATAATAAAATTAATCCTCAAAAATACAACTTGCCTAATAATTCTGCACTCCCTGTATGAATGGGTGTATGTTTACATATACATATATATGGGTCTATGTATGAGTAGGCACATTGATATGTGTAGGTACATGTATTGGCGCTTGTGTGTGGATGTATGTGTAGGTGTGCATGTACATATATGTGGGCATTTGGTTGTATATATATATTTATATATTTTGTATGTACTTGGGTATAGTGTGTATGTTATTGTGTATACTTGTACATATGCACTACTTGTGTATAGGTATATGTACATGAGTGTGAGTGTGTACCTGTGTCTGTGTATGCTGGATATAGGCCTTCATGCATATCCTGTAACTCTTGGATGGGAAGTCATGCATTCTTTGTATTAATACTCCCCCCTTCTAACACTATCTTCTGCACTGTTCACTTGTTGTTGTTTTTTTCTCTTTCTCCCCCCTCACTCTGTGATCTTCACATAAGATGACCATCTGCACGAATGGTGTCTATGTTCTATCAAGCCTGTCTTATCTGCACTCATATCGATTTAACCTCTGTATCACAACTCATCTTTGAATTCTATGTCTCATCTTGCTCAGAAATGCTTCAGACTTGAGAAAGGAGGTTCTCCCGAAAGCTTGTCATTAAAAAATTCTGGTAGTCCAATACAAAAGGTATTACAAGATATGAATTTTATGTTTTTTTACATCTACATCACTAGACTAATACGGCTACAAACTCAACATATATGGAAGGCTGGGCCTATAATTGATGGAGGGGCATGATTTCCCCTACTTAAGGACCGCCAGATCCCTCCTCATTACCGTTGTTGGTCTGGCGATTTGCATACCTTCTGGTTGCAGCAGATCTCCATTTTGCTTACCTTTTTCTCGTGGATACCTTACCTGCTCTTAGAGTGTCTGCTCATTCCTGGTTCGAGTTCAGCTATCCAAGGCCTCCGGGATATTTCCCTTCTCCTCCGGTCGCCTCCACTTACTGTCCTGAAGCTGCAGTAACAGTGAGTCGGTTGACCTTCGCGACCCTGTCACACTCGCACAGCGTCATCACAGGCAACTCTATCTCTTATACTTAGCTCTGTTTCGTATGCATCTGTATAGTCTTTCGTTAACTTCCAGACCAACGTATGGTTCGGTAGTTTTCCACTATGTTACTGCTTGTCGGTTCGTACACTTTGGCTTTCATAGGATTGCGCTCACCCATTTGGCAGTTTGTTCGTACGCACAAACAATACTTACGATTCTCACGAACATGTATTTTATAGTGTTTTGTGGTACTGGAGCGTTCGGCTGTTATGCAGCTCTTTGCTCCTCTTTTGGAGCCGAATTACAGCGGAATGCCCTATTATAATAATAGGAATTCCTAGATTCCAGGTGGACTTTCGTATAATTTACACGTATATGCTGGGTAGTCTACTGCCTAGAGGTCATATGAGAGTACTGCATGTGCTATGAATTTTGATCAAATAATGTGTTTATCATATTAAATTGAGCAAATTTAATTGTTGCTATTTTTGTTCTACCATTTGATAGGTTATATAGATTTTATAGGTTGCTGGGCTGGGACCTTCTTTTTCCTGGGCCTCTGAGGTTTACAAGTCTCATAGGTTCTGGTTGACTCAGGTTTCAATTGGCAAATCACTTTAGCTGGGTTCTGTTAATTTCTGTCACTTAGTAGTCAGTTATGCTCTCTTGAAATTCTAATATTGGTCATATTATATATTACAGATTGAAGTCACTCTGCCTTATTCACTTGCATCTCCTCTCTTTCGATTCCTACAATATTACATTGGTTAGTGGTTTAGATTTGTATTACAAATCCACGTTCTGTCCCTCACTGCTCAGATAATCTGTTTCCTTTTATGTTGTGGTTCCTTTAATCAAAAAGGGTTCAAAATCCTTGTCTGGAAATTATAGACCTGTGAGCTTAACTTCTGTGGCTGGAAAATTATTTGAAAGGTAATTAAAGGATAATATTCAAGAATTCCTTGAGAAGAACATGGTTATCAGCATTGTTTTATGAAGCACAGGTCATGTCAAACTAACTTGATTGCGTTATACGAATAAGTAAGTAGAAAATATAGATAGAAATATAGATCAGGATGTTGCAGTGGATGTGATCTATTTGGATTTTGCCAAGGCATTTGATACAGTTCCTCACAATAGATTAGTGTTCAAACTCAAATAAATCGGTCTAGATGAAAATGCTTGTTCTTGGGTAGAACATTGGCTTAAAAATAGAGTACAAAGAGTTGTCATTAATGGTAGATTTTCAAGCTGGACAGAGGTGGCAAGTGGCGTCCCTCAGGGTTCTGTTCTGGGACCCCTTCTATTTAACATATTTATAAATGATCTTGAAAAAAGCATTGAAAGTCATGTTTCAGTGTTTGCAGATGACAAAAAACTCTGTAAAGTAATACAATGTGAGCAAGATATTACCTTGCTGCAGAGGGATTTAGATAGATTGGGGGACTGGGCACTCAAAAGGCAGATGAAATTTAATGTTGAAAAATGCACTTCGGCATAAAGAATGCACAAGCAACGTATACCCTTAATGGAAGCAAATTAGGGATAACACACAAAAAGGACATGGGAATTGTTATAGACAACAAACTATGCAACAATGTACAATGTCAATCAGCAGTGGCTAAGGCCTGAAAGGTATTGTCATGCATGAAAAAGGGCATTCATTCTCGGGATGAGAATATCCTTTTGCCTCTTTATAAATCACTGATAAGACCATATATTGAATATGCTGTGCAATTTTGGGCACCTGTTCTAAAAAAGGATATTATGGCACTAGAAAAAGTGCAGAGGCGGGCTACAAAATTAATAAAAGGAATGGAACATATCAGCTGTGAAGAAAGGTTAACAAATTTAAACCTCTTTAGTTTAGAAAAACGCCGCCTGAGAGGGGATATGACAACATTATACAAATATATTCAGATTATACAAATATAATAACAGATCTCATGAATACAGTCGAATCGGCACTAGGGTAAAGTTTTGAAAGACCGCACACGTGGCATCTGCCCAAATCAGTTCCATAGGAAAAGTGGTAGTGGTCACTTTTGGGAGTTCCTTAATGAACAAAACACCGAACAGTTCCCCTGGCTCGTAGGTAGTGATTGTTCACCTTGTTCGTGCAAACATTTCTACCGAACATCGCTCTCCTGGCTTGTAGGGAACAGAAGCAGGCGGCGATACAAAGTTGCCGGTGTTCGTGAATCACAGGGGATATGACAACATTATATAAATATATTCAGATTATACAAATATAATAACAGATCTCACGAATACAGCTGAATCGGCACTGGGGTAAGTTTTCTGCTTAGATGTTCCATCCTGTCATCCCCTGTCTGTGAGCTTGTGGTAGTCAATACAGAAATGGGTCGTACCGTCCTGTTTTGGCACCAGTACCATCGGGGAAGCCCATGGACTCTGGGAAGGTTCGATGACTCCTAATTCAAGCATCTCCTGAATTTATTTTAACATGTTCTCCTGAAATGCTGCAGGAATGCGATAGGGCTGTTGCCATAGGGGGGCCTGTCCCTCAGTCTCCACTCAGTGGTGTGATAAAGTGAAGGCAGATAGGCCTTTTAACCCCAGGGGAAGTACGTGTAGTTTGTGTGTTGCACAACACAAAGCTTTGTTTAGTTATGGGCCCTGGGGTGGAGCATTTGGAGAGAAGGGTGGGCCAATGCTCCACTCCACAGTTTAGTGGTTTTCTGGGGAGACGTAGATCCAGGCCAGGGTTTTTTGGACCGTCTCCAACCCACTGCTCAGCTGCAGTTAATGAGCTGTTGCAGTGGGAATAAACCCCTCCCTGCTAGGCAGGTAAAAGAGAGGGATTGCTAGCTTCCTCCCAGGAAGCAGGTAGGAGTGAGGCTGTTCTCTCCAGATAGAGAGTCAAGGAGACTGAGCACTGGGAGTGCAAAAGGGAAGCAGTCAAGGCTGGCTTGGAGCACTGGGAGTGTAGAAAGGGAAGCAGCAGGCTGCCAAAAACACTGGAATGCTGAGAGCTGAAAAAGACGCTAGGTTGGTGAAACCACTTCTTGTTTTTTTTTTTATAGATTAAACCCTTGAGCGAAAGGGAACTTGATGTCAGTTAGTGCTCAGACCGAGCTAGGTTTTTGTTTATAGGATTTTGTTACATTTTGTTTTCATTTGCTGCTGTAGCTGTGGTGGAGCTTGACAATAAAAAACTGCCTGACTTATATGCAAACCAAAGGACTGTGCCTGTTGTTTACCCTAGAGGACCGTGCTACCTGCAGACAAGGATCACAGTGGGCAGCAAGGGTAGTGTACCAGGGGGTGGCCAAGAACAACACCAACTCTATCCCTGTAGCAATTGGGAGGCTTTGTCCTCTCCTAAGCTAACCTGCTCTACATTCCCTGGGGTAGGGGCGAGTAGGTCGGGTAAAGGAAGATTCTCACTGTCTTCTAGGGAGGAGGCGTACACTGTGGTCACGTCCTCTGTCCTTTCCATATAGGGCTTCAGCATGTTCACATGAAAAGATCTTTGTATCCTTTCATCTGAACACCTGGCTACAATGTAGGTAGTGTCGCTGATGTCCTTTATGATCGGCTTTAGGGTTAATACCTTCTGGCCTATTTCTAGAATTCCATGTTTGGCTACCCTCTTGTAACACCTTTTCTGGCGTTTGCTGAACCATCTGCAGATTCTCCCAAACAAAATTGTCTGGAGGCAGTCCCTCAACTCCAGGATGTAGGGCAAAATAGGGATCCCTCCCTCTCCTGTGTCACCCTTCCAGTGCTCCCTTATGAGGTCCATGGGTCCCCGTACTTTTCTCCCGTATAGGAGTTCAAAGAGAGAAAACACTGTGGACTTTTGGGGGACTTCTCGGTAGGCGAACAGGAGATGAGGAAGAAACCTTTCCCAGTGCCGACAGGAGGTTGTAGAGATTTTAAACTTCTCTTTCAGTGTGCCATTGAAACGTTCACAGAGTCCATTCGTCTGGGTGTGATACCGGGAACTAAAAATGGTTTAACCCCGCAGCTTTGCCATAATTGCTGGGTAACGGTCGCCATAAATTGGGTTCCCTGGTCGGACAAAATCTCCAGAGGAAAACCTACTTGAGTGAAGATTTTAACTAACACTTTGGCTACTGTCTCGGCGTCTGTAACAGGAGCACTCTGTATTCCCAGTGGTTATGGTGTTTCCCCTTGCTGCAGTGGTCATAGTGTTCTCCCCCTCCCCTTTTTGTTTTGCTGTAATAAAAGACACTTCATCCCTGGATTATGGAGAGAACTATAACCCCTGTGACTTATTTGGTCCTAGGACATTATTTTTGCCTAAATATACAAAGATACAAAAAACAATATATGTGTGCACAAACCACAGTGCAATAAGTGCTCAGTAAGTAATTAGCAGAAAAAAACCTCCCTGAACCAGGTAGGACTTCCCCAAAGACTTCCTCTTGTCTTCAATAGAATGTATACAGAAAAATAGGGATAATCTGCTAAATCAATGACAAGAACAATACATATACTCTTTTTTCCCTCTGCACTATTAATGTAAATGCTGCATTTTTTCCATATATATTACATTTTTTTATTTTTTTGAGGTATGGAAGGTAGATATATATATTTTTTATACCATTGAATTTAAAGGGGGTATTGGGACGATTAAATCATCCCCCCTTGTTTGTTTATATTTAAATTAAGATCCATTTAATTCTAGTCGAATTCTAATTTTATTAAAGACACGGAGGCTCCTATTATGCTTCTCTTTCTTTAATTCTCCCTCAGCAGCGAAGAGAGATATATGCAAAAGAGAGAAAAAATAACAATAACATTAGCATATGGAACAGTGCTCATAGGTATCCACCCCCTTAATATATAAAGTGTAGCACTCCATGCTTCTTCCTCTTTCTTCGCTGCTCCCTCAGAAGATAAGTACACTCTCATATTTTGATTTATATGTATACACTGTGGGATGTTTCAGCAGATATTATAGCTATTGGATTTATATCCTTGTGGTATTACTGTGGGGATACTCCTTATACAGTTTATCCCTCCTTTTCTCTGTTTCCCACTTCTTCTTTTCTCACACTGTCTGTGTTTATTATTCTGTGTTTATTTTACTGTGGCCGGTCCCTACTCTAGTCTCTAAGGATTCAGACTATTTCCCTCTCCCAGCCCCCTCCCTCCGGTTGGGCCCCCCCCCCCCGGTCACAACCTGCCGGTTTTTCGCCCGGGAGACCCATCGGTCAACCCGCGGCATTTCCCGGCACTATTTGCAACACCGCCGGCCGGACCTACTTTCGTCCGCGCGGCGATCCACTTTCACCTAGTTTCCCGCCGCTCGCATGCTCCGCACATGCGCGGTAGCTCGCGGCGGCCATTTTCTTGGTTTCTGGTCGCCGGTTTAGGCGGCGGCCATTTTATCTCTCGGTTTTTAGTGCCGTTTGACCCCTCCTTCACCGGATTTCGTTCCGGCAACCCCCCCTACTGGTACAGTTAATTTCTCTCTGCATATATTCCTGGAAATAACCTTCCATCTCCCTGTATTTTTTTTTCCATCCTGTACCTGGGTTAATCAATCCTAGTACTGCTTTTTCACTTTATTTCTTCTATTTGTTATTTTCTCACTTGCACTCTATTACTTACCATGCAATCTGGTGATAAATGCCCTGGCAAACATAGCCCCTCTATGGCCACTACTGATCTTGATCCTCAACTCGACCCTGGACTCATGGGCTCTGAGGAATTCCAATCCCTTCTAGACACCACCATGTCCAAATCTATTTCCAAGGCCATATCTTCAGCCATGGGCGCGATGTCCTCTACCATCTCGGACTCCATTACGCAAGCGCTCAAACAGGTACAACCTCACTCTACCCCTGCCTTGACCCATACCCCTCCTGAAGGGAGGCTACCAGGGCACAAAGCGCTAACCAAACGCAGACATTCACAAGACCCCCCCCCCATGCAGGTTGACCCTGCTCTGATTGACATGCCTCAGGCTGTCCATGATGGCGCGCAACAACCGCGCAATAGAGCTTCTGGGCGAGCTACGGCTACCAGAGACTGGAAAAGGGCTAGAGCCCATGATATACTGTCTGACTCAGACGAGGAGGGGGATGAGGGGTCTGACGCCCCGTACTCTGACCCGTACGAGGACGAGCTCTCAGAGGGTGAAAGCCTCCAGGGAAAGCAGTTCCCCTTGACGGCAACGCGTACCTCTGCTCATTCAGGGGCGCCCGAGGCAGAAGCAGCCCGCGACCCTAAAGAGGTCACGCTATTCGACCATGACAACTTAAGACACCCACGCTCTGCCGAGTGGGAACCATCCGAACACATCGGCCGATACCTAGCCCTTAGGGTACGTAAGTCCCTTTCTCAAGAGAGCCGTAATAAATTGAGAGCGGAGTGCCCCCGACCCATAATCCCTGATGCAGTGGCAAAAACCCCAGAAGTGGACCCTCAGATAGCCCAGTTTCTAGCCAAAACAGGCTGGAAGGCCAAGAGGGGACTGGACTACTCCCTCCGTAATTGTCAGGACAAGTTCCTAGACACTCTGGGTCCTGTCACTAAATTGTACGAACTGCTGGAAGCAGCTCAGTCGGGTGAGGCACCAATAGACTTTGAAGTAGCGTTTGGATGGCTCCAACGCTTGGTCTGCATGATCGGCAATGCCAATACTGCCATGTCAACAGAACGCAGGAAGGCCATCCTGCTGAAAATCGAACCCAAGCTGGCTAGTATGGCCTCCTCTGAACCAGGGGCCGCGGCTAAGGGTCTCTTGTTTGGCGAATCCTTCGTCAAAGACCTGGGCTCCTATGTCAAAACATTCACGGCGCTGGATAAAGCCCAATCATCCATGAAGAGGGTCTTCCACCAAAAGGTTTTCGGTGGGGCCGGTAGAGGTAGGAGCCGTCTATCCGGCCGCAACCCCCGGGGTTTCTCCAGACCGGGCAGAGGCTCCTCCAACACACAGAGACAGACCCAGGAACGTTCCTACACTCCGTTCTTCCCTTCTCGAGGAAGATCTTGGAATACCCGTGGCGGCAGAGGAACAACCCCAGGAAAACGCCCTTATGGTGAGTATGATTTTTCCCCATTTTTCCTATATAAATGTGGGGGGCAGACTGGCTTTGTTTTCTCAAACTTGGGCCACTATCACGTCCGACAGTTGGGTACTGCAGACTGTAGAGGGTTACCAACTAGAATTGACGGGTCTTCCCTTTCAGGTTTCCCCCCCGCGTGTGCCACACATGCCACAGTCTCACTACGACCTCATCTCCACGGAGATAGAGACCTTGTACAACAAAAATGCCATAGAGGAAATCCCTCTAGATACCCCAGGTTTTATAAGCAACCTGTTCTTGGTGCCGAAGAAAGGCGGGGGTGTCCGCCCAGTTATCAACCTGAGACCCCTCAATGCCTTCATACAATATCGGCATTTCAAAATGGAGGGCATACACTGCCTCCGAGACCTCCTTCTCCCAGGAGACTGGATGGTGAAACTCGATCTGCAAGATGCATATCTCACGATCCCGATAGCACCAACACACAGGAATCTCCTACAGTTCCGGTGGGGCACAAAGAAATGGCGCTTCTGTTGCCTCCCTTTCGGGCTCTCCTCCGCTCCCTGGTGCTTTACGAAAGTGCTGAAACCAGTGGTAGCATTTCTCAGATTACACGGGATTCGCCTCATTATCTATCTGGACGATATCCTCATACTGTCTGGGACACGATCCCTAATGGTGTCACACCTGTCGTGGACCCTTTACCTCCTGCAGAACCTTGGTTTCCTAGTGAACTGGGAGAAATCGGTACTACAACCTTCTCAACAGATGGAATTCCTAGGATTCCGAGTCGATTCGGTACAACAAATCCTGTGCCTCCCTTCAGACAAGATGTCCAACATCAAGAAGGAGATCAAGAGGATAATGAACCGTTCAGACATTCCTCTAAGACAACTGGCTCGGGTAATCTGCTTACTAGCATCCTCTATACAGGCGATCTTCCCGGGACCGCTCCACTATCGGGCGCTACAACGCCTAAAAGCTTCCTGCCTAAGGAAGGGTCATTCGTACGAATCCAACATCACGCTGGACGAAGAATCCAGGGAGGAACTGGACTGGTGGCTAACCCACATGGAAGCATGGAATGGACGGGCAATCTTCGGTTCCACTCCAGACATGATAATCGAGTCGGATGCAAGCTTACATGGCTGGGGCACGCGTTGCGGCTCCATATCCACAGGAGGCAGATGGTCAGTAGACGAATCATTCCTACACATAAACTCACTGGAACTACTGGCGGCCTCATTTGCCATTCGCAGCCTCACACCCAGGGGCGCCTCATGCTCAATCCTCCTCAAGTTAGACAACGTCTCGGCAGTCAGGTACATAAACCATCTTGGAGGTACCAAGTCACTCATCCTAGCGGTTTTAGCTCGAGACTTCTGGCATTACTGTTTACAAAACAATGTGTCGGTGACCGCGGAACACATACCAGGCCTGGACAATTACGCCGCAGACTGGAACTCCCGATATCTGAGGGATTTAGGAGACTGGAAGCTTCAACCGAAAGTCTTCGCCAGGATAGCTCGACTATGGGGTCCCTTGAGTGTGGACCTCTTTGCGTCCAGACTAAACACTCAACTTCCTCAATTTTTCAGCTGGCGACCGGACCCGGAAGCCTTGGCGACAGACGCTTTCCTTCAGGACTGGACCGGGGGACGAGCATACGCCTTCCCCCGTTCAACCTGATTGCTCGGACTCTAACATACATTCGACGCTACAGAACCTCGTTGGTCTTGATAACACCGTGCTGGAGATCCCAACCCTGGTTCCCTCACCTTCTGGAAATGGCGATCGACTTCCCACGGTTACTACCGGATCAAACGTCCCTGTTAACCAACCCGGATGGGGAGAATCACGACTTGATAGAACGGGGAATCCTCCGACTCATGGCATGGCTCCTTTCCAGGGACCCTGGGAAATCACGGAAGTTTCGAGAACAACTACCCAACTCTTGGCGAACGCCTGGGCACCGGGAACACGGCGCGCATACGCTGCGGCATGGAGAACTTGGTCCGATTGGTGCCTGGAGAGATCAGTGGATCCCATATCAGCTTCTGTGAAGACGGTACTGGACTTCCTCACTCAATTGTTCGAATCAGGCAAGGCATTCCGTACAGTCAACACCTACAGGTCCGCTATCTCAGCAGGCCATGATACGGTGGACGGGACCCCTCTCGGTCAGAACCCCCTGATATGTCGCTTACTCAAAGGTATACGTTTCTCACGACCACCTAAACCCAGGTACGGATCCTTTTGGGATGTCAACATAGTGTTCAAATTCCTGGAAGACTGGCCCGACAACGCGGCACTGTCAATCAAACAGTTGTCCGCTAAACTACTCATGATTTTATGTTTACTATCCTGTAAACGTGTGTCAGACGTAAGGGCTTTGGACTGGCTAGCCCGCTCATTCACTCCAGAAGGGGTGGCTTTCGATATTTCAAGAAGAACCAAATCGGCGACTAAACAAGTTTTTTATCCACACCTCCCGCACCAGCCGAAGCTGTGCCCAATTCTATGCCTAAAAGAATACGAAGCCCGTACTTCTTCCCTAAGACCGTCGAACTGCGGCCCTTTGTTCATTTCACTAAAGAAACCGCACCTACCAGTGTCCACACCTACTCTCGCCAGTTGGGTCAAATGGTTGTTGGCCTTGGCCGGAATAGACGTTACAATTTTTTCAGCCCATTCGGTCAGAGGCGCTATGGCTTCTAAAGCCTCGTCAGTAGGGTGCCGGTTAGAAGACATCCTGAAGGCCGCAGACTGGTCTAGGGAATCCACATTCCGAAATTTCTACTTTAAACCAATCCAACATTTCTCGGGAAGAATCATTGCTCAGCTTTGAAAGAGCATAATAGGAGCCTCTGTGTCTTTAATAAAATTCCTAGATTTTACTATTAACATGACGTAAAGTCATGATTTTATTAAAGACACGGAGGCGAGTATTATTCCCTCCCACCCCCGCTGGGTGGAGGGATTGGTTTTTTCTCACGGATATCAATCACAGATCAGGTTGACTCCTACAAGGTAGATACCTGAAGGTGCGCACATACGTCTCTCAGGTAGGTGACTTTGTGATCTAGTAGACATAATCTTATGTTACCTTTTGTTATGTCGACAGGACTACTACTTTGTACGACTTAGCTTTTGACCTACATGGGGTTACATGATGCAACCAGTTGCCGACCATATATTACCATATGTTTTCTCCTCTCTTTTAGCCTTAATCATACTGTCAAGGCGGTGAATTTTCGTTACAAGGCGTTACAGTCTAACCTCAAGGATTGGACATTACCTTTTGCCCACTGTTCCTGTTCGGGCCAAGTTACAGTTCGGTTATGGATCTGGTTATCGGATCACAGAAGAAAGAGGAAGAAGCATGGAGTGCTACACTTTATATACTAAGGGGGTGGATACCTATGAGCACTGTTCCATATGCTAATGTTATTGTTATTTTTTCTCTCTTTTGCATATATCTCTCTTCGCTGCTGAGGGAGAATTAAAGAAAGAGAAGCATAATACTCGCCTCCGTGTCTTTAATAAAATCATGACTTTACGTCATGTTAATAGTAAAATCTAGGAATTATATTACATTTAAATTCATTGAATTCTAATCTATATTTCCCGATTCAATTTAATTTCTTTTTTATTCTATTTAAATCATCCAATTCTAATTGAGTGGTGATATTGATCTTAAATTGATTGAATCTTTTTTGGAGAAATTCCACTTATGAGAGAAAAAAAAGATTCATTTAGAGGTATTATGGATATTTTCTATCCCATGGAATGGTGGAGAAAATGCAACATAGGTTGGGACATCACGTTTTGTTCACCTTATAAGTGTGTGTGCTCTTGATAAAGAATTTTTTAGTATATATATATATATATATTATTCTCTATTTCCATTTTTATTATTTTTTATTTTCATTTTTTCTTTTTTTTTTTCTTTTCTTTTTCTTTTATTTTTATTTCTATTTTTATTTTTATTTGTATTTTTATTTATATTTTCAATTATATTTTTTCATTTGTCATTTCTTTATTTTTATTTATTATTTTTATTTTTATCTTTATTATTATTTATTATTTTTATTATATTTATTTTTCATTATATATATATATTTATTATCTTTTAAATATTATTTAATCTATATTCTTATTCTTATTTTTTTCTCATTTAAATAATAGCATACTTTAGGTATGGGTATTATTTAGTTTATGTTTGTATAATACTGTAAGCAGGCTGCACAAGCTATGTGTAAATAGTATATTTGAACATTGTAGCGCCATTTTGAGTGTATAACATCCCCCCCCTCTTCTTTGCCTCTGGTCCACACACATCGAATTTGCTTGTTCCTAAGAGGAACATAGAGAAGAAAGATCAGGTACGGCGAACTTCCGGGTTTCGGCAGTGGAACGCATGGTGGAACGCATATGGGATTGACAGGAGCACAGGATGCCGTCATAGGCGCCGGACCGAAAATTTAAACACCTGGATTGAATGAAGAGTTATGTGGACATTGGGGGAGGTATAAAGGGTGGAGGAGGAAAGGGATTTTGTATTGTTTATTTGTATGCTGTCATTTTTGGTTACTGAAGTCCCTGAGGAAGTTCTATATACGGACGAAACGCGTAGGACCCCTGGTGGTGACAGTGAGACTACATCTATTGTTTTATATTTTGATGTAAGTTATTAAATTATTTTTTCTACATTTTTAAATGTGCACTACAATTTTATTGTTTTTTTCTTTGAGCACACACCTTTCAGCCAATCCATGAGATATTGAATAGAGATGGAAGAATTATTTCTGAAAAGGCATTCATTCTGAAAAAGGAATTTATTCTAAAGGCTTTCTAATTCCAGCGAGAGTGTGAGTGGCCATTTGTGAACTGTACACTTGGTTTATTCATATACACAGTTATGCGCTATGTATTGATTTAGCAGATTATCCCCTATTTTTCTGTATACATTATTTTTGCCTGCTGGGATTTTTTTCCAAGTGGTACTTTGAACCGTCGAACAGCCGAAGTGTGCTGCTTGTTAACCGCCCAGAAGCTGTGGTTAACTGCAGCCTAATTGACGAACGGCTTGGTGGTCGCCGCTCGTATAGCCGTACCTGTGGCGGCGGCCATCTTGTTTAGTTGAACGCGGCCAGAACACCGCTAGAACTTCCACCTCCAGCTAACAGAGCGCCATTTGGTAAAAGTAATCTATCGAACGCACTTCGACATTGACTTAGTGCACGAAAAGTCCTGTTTGAACATTTAAAGTTCTTTTTAATCATTGGAAATAGACCGACCGCACAGCCTAATTCTCTGGAACTACTTTGGGCATGAAAACATGCTGTTATGTCACAAGTTGTTTAAATGTGGAACACAACTGCAGATTATTTTTATAATAGAGAGTGAAATGAGAATCCTTTAATAAGGTTACTGTAGCTTTAAGGCAGAGTGGCTTTTGCAGGTTGTTAGTTGAAGACAAAGCATTAATAATTGTAATAGTATTTTAGTAGTAGCAGATTTTACCAAGCAGGTAACAGTTCATTAGCGAAGTAAGAACTCAAAGATAGTATCAAATGGTATACTTATGATTGTTGGGAGTTGCCCTCCAAAGACAGGTTAGTTTGAGTCCGCAGGATGATTAAACATCAAACAGTCCGGTTTCCAATAATTAGAAAGTGAGCAGGTAAATCCAATACACGGTCCGTGGTCAAAGGGAGATGAGAAGGCAGGAATCAGTTTAAACAGTCCAAGGTTCGGTACACAGTATTAACAGACAAGAGCTTAGCCGGCAATATGATTGCGGAAGTAACAACCAGAAATCACTAAGCAATTTTGAATCTGGCGCGGTCTCTCTATAAAGCTTGAGAGAGCCGCGTCAGAGAGGGGGCAGGGACGGTTCCGCATACCGGAAATGTCAGAATGGAGCCGAAAAGATAAGTCCTGACAGTACCCCCCACATAAGGAGCACACTCAGAGTGCTACTACATTGGTTTCTCAGGATAGCGTTTGTGGAAAGCTGAAATTAATTTCTTAGCATGTACATCAGAAGAATTTTCCCATGTGTCGTCTTCGGTCCCATAACCCTTCCATCTGATAAGATACTGTAAGGAACCCTATGATGTCTTGAGTCAAGAATTTTATCTATTTCATATTCCTCTTCACCCTGCACTATGATGGGGTCATGTTTAGAAGAGTTGTTCTCTATGGAATGGATCCGGGAGAAAAGGCTTAAGAAGGGAAACATGGAAAACGGGATGAAGTTTAAGTGAAGGAGGGAGTTTCAACTTCATAGCGCTTTTGTTAATAATGGATACAATTTGAAAAGGACCAAGAAAGAGAGGATTCAGTTTCTTTGAAGGACGGGTTGTAGAAATAGTCTTTGAAGACAGCCAAACAGTATCACCAACTTTATATTTGGGAGGAGCTCTCCTCTTAGTATCATAATTCTTTTTATGCAAGACCATAGAATTTTCAAGGTTCTTCTTTAATTGTTTGAACAATGAAGACATTTCAGTATTTTGAATGGAAACCATCGGGTTAGAAGTTAATTTGGGTTCATCAGGAAACAGAGACGGATGGAATCCATAATTTGAGAAGAATGGGGTCATCTTGCTGCTTGAGTGTATGGAATTGTTGTAGGCAAACTCATCCATAGGCAAACAATTAATCCAATCATCTCGTAAATATGTACAATAACAACGAAGGTATTGTTCTAAACATTGATTGACTCGTTCTGTTTGACCATTGGTTTGAGGATGGTATGCAGAAGAGAGCTTACGTTGGATTTGAAGAGAGGAACACATCTCCTTCCAGAATCGTGAAGTGAATTGGGTACCTCTGTCAGAGATGATTTCTTCAGGGAATCCATGTAATTTGAATATATTATCTATGAAGATTTTGGAAAGTTCAGACGATGTAGGTAACTTTTTTAAGGGAATGAAATGTGATATTTTCATAAAACGGTCGGCAACGACAAGTATGGTGGTGTATTTATGTGAAGGAGGGAGTTCCACCATGAAATCTATAGAAATAGATTGCCAGGATCTCACAGGAACTGATAAACCCATCAATAACCCGTATGGAAGGTGATGTTCAATTTTGGATTTCTGACATACAGGACAGGACTTAACATAAGTGTCAATGGTTTTGTCTTAAAGGGGCCACCAGTATTGTCTAGTTGAGAGTTCCAATGTCTTTTTAATACCAGGATGTCCTGCAAGTGGAGAGGCATGAATTCATTTTAGAAGTTTGTTCCTCAGTTTTGGAGGAATATAAATCCTATTTTTGAAAGAAAAAAGTCCTTCCTTTTTGAATAGTTTAGGAGTGGAGGATATTTCAAGTTCTTCAAGAGATAATTGTTTCAATTCATCCAATATGGTAGATGATAGTCCAACAAATGTATTGCCTGACAATATTGATAGAGGTTTATCCTTTGAGGGAGGTCTGTGGGGGATTCTGGAAAGAGTACCTGCTTTTTTTTTTTTACAAAAAACATCAGAGAAGTCCGAATACTGTTCAGGTATTAGTTTTTCTTGATTTAATTGAAGTATAGGAATATGTGGAAGACAGTTTTCCTTACAATAATAAATAATAAAAGGAGAGAGAGAAGGGAGCCCAGTGGATGAGAGGATCATGAGTTTGTAACCAATTGATACCCAAGAGGATTTTACAATATCAAAAACAAGAAATTCTGAATGGTTATGATTGATAGTTGTCAAAATAGGAATAGTTTCATATTTTATGGGACCAGAGGGTATTAAAGAACCATCAATAACTCGGACAGAGACAAAAGATGCTTTTTGCACACAGGGAATTTTATTGTTTTCTACAAAGGATGAATCTAGGAACACCCCCCTAGCTCCTGAATCAATAATGGTCTCAGTCTTGATTCTTTCTTTGTCCCACTGTAAAATTAGAGATATAGCAAACTGATGAGAGGAGGAAGAGGGAAGGTTTTTCAATATTGAAGTATTAATTCTAGTCTTACCTCCCTTAGAGCATTTTAATAGATGACATTCTTGTAAAAGATGTTCATTAGAAGCACAATACATGCAGAGATTCAATTCTCTTCTTCTTGTTTTTTCCTCAGTAGAAAGGGGACCCCTAATAAAACCGATTTCCATAGGTTCAATAGGTTGCAGGGGTTTACTAGGGATTCTTGTAACAACACTGGGTTTTTTCCAAAGTGAATTAGTGAGTGCTTTCTCTGCTTTACGTTCTTTGATTCTTCTGTCTATACTGATAGAGAGTTGAATTAGTGTATCGAGAGTAGGAGGAAGTGTGGTTCTAGATAATTCGTCTTTAACTGTTTCAGATAATCCTAAACGGAACTGATTGCGCAGAGTGATATCATTCCATTGGGTTTCCAATGCCCATCGTTTGAACTCAGCAATATAATCTTCTACAGGTCAATTTCGTTGTTGTAGTGATCTAATGGTAAGATCAGCAGTGGCTTGTTTATTCGGGTCCTCATAAAGAAGTGACATTGCCTCAATAAAATCATCTAATGAATCCAGTATGGGATCCTTATTTTCTAGAAAGGAATGTGCCCAGGACATAGATTCTCCTCTTAGGAATGAATGAAGTTGCCCTCCAAAGACAGGTTAGTCTGAGTCCGCAGGATAATTAAACATCAAACAGTCCGGTTTCCAATAATTAGAAAGTGAGCAGGTAAATCCAATACACTGTCCGTGGTCAAAGGGAGATGAGAAGGCAGGAATCCGTTTAAACAGTCCAAGGTTCGGTACACAGTATTAACGGAGAAGAGCTTAGCCGGCAACGTGATTGCGGAAGTAACAACCAGAAATCACTAAGCAATTTTGAATCTGGCGCGGTCTCTCTATAAAGCTTGAGAGAGCCGCGTCAGAGAGGGGGTGGGGACGGTTCCGCATACCGGAAATGTCGGAACGGAGCCGAAAAGATAAGTCCTGACACATGCGTCCGGTCGGTCAAAAGAGACGTCCATTAAATTTCTGAACCTCTGCTCTGATCTGGGTGAATTTTGCATATGTTTTTCAGCCAGATCAGAGCTGTCAGGGGATTTGTGAGGTTCCCATATGTTTTTGGAGTGTTTTCAGAAACTGGGTAAAAACTGTATTTTTAATTTGGAGATAATGGAGTTGATACAGAAATTAACTCAATTATCTCCTAAACAGAGGGGAGTGTCTGCATGTAAGACTCTGTTTTTATTGGTTTGTTAATTCTTTGTCATGTGCCCCACAAGGTCCACCTGGGCGTCAACTGTGTGGGGGAAAACTGTTTAAAAATGCAAGTTGTTCAATAAACCTTCGGTCCTTCTTACTCTCAACTCGCAGCCTCGTCTCGTGTTGTAGGGAAATGCTATACATGCTTTAATCACTAGCTCTTTTCAGAGCTCTGAAGAACTTGTCCCTTATAGCAAGCTACTAGGATGTCGTAATGGTACTTCACAGCACCCTTCCAGATTGGGGAAAAGGACATCTAGTCAGTAAATACCCCAACTACTCTAGGGGTGACCGTCACAGCATGTATGTTGGGGAAAGCTACCGCCTCTGGGTACCGGGTAGTGTAGTCTACTATAGTAAAGATGTACATTTTGCCCGAGGCGCTAGGCTTACTGAGGGGGCCTATCAAGTTCACCGCTACTCGGTGGAAGGGTTCTTCAATTATGGGCAATGGGTGCAACTTGGCCTTAGGGTGAGCACCTCTTTTCCCTACCCACCGACACATGTCACAGGTCCTGCAATAGTCTTGCAAGTCGCTGGTGATCCATGGCCAAAAGAATGTTTGAGTCAGCCAGTCCTAGACCATGGGTGAGTTTTATTAGCTAAGCTTGTTATTTTCGGGGCACGTCTGTCTTTTGGCTACCTGCTCTGCCCCTCTCCAAGTCGGGTGGGGTTACCCTATACAATAATCCCCTGTCACATTCAAATCTCTCCTGCTCCCCCTGGGGAGTCTCAGGTTGTCTCCAGTAGCCACCTAAAGTGGGGTCTCCTCTCCTGTTCTGCTTTAAAATTTTGTGGCATGCCCTAACTGGGGTTAAGTTCTTGGAATAAGGCCCTACCTGTGGTTCCACAGAGTGTTAAGGCTCCAACCTCCGGGCCTGCGATCAGGTAGTCATGGGTAAAGCATCTTGCGCATCCGGGGATACAAACTGCGAGGTCAAGTAGCCCAAATAATTTCCCAGTAACACTTTGACTTGCAAGTCTTTCATAATCCTGACAACCAGATACTTGGCTGCCGATCCCCAGTCCAGGTGCACTTGGGCAGTGGGTAATTTATGGATTGTTCCCCCTGCCACTCACACTGCTACCGTGCAGCCGGTTTTCTCATAAGGGAAGATCCAGTGAGGTTGTATCAGGGTCAGGGTGACCCCTGTGTTTCTGAGTCCTTTGGCCTCGTGTC
The DNA here is from genome assembly GCA_933207985.1 of Pelobates cultripes. NCBI lineage: Eukaryota > Metazoa > Chordata > Amphibia > Anura > Pelobatidae > Pelobates > Pelobates cultripes. The sequence goes on from OW240918.1 coordinate 86,684,903, forward strand.
CATTTATCTTAACAATTTGCCGGTGATGGGCTCGGTTATCTCCAGTTGCTTGGACTGGGTTATCCTCATGTAGTGTTTCCTAGTGTTCTTTGGGACAATAAGGCTGTGCCAAGGGTTCTGCTTGGAAGCAGTGGGCTTCTGCTCTGGGTTGATGTGTTTGTGGTCTGTCCCAGTGTCCCCGACTCCTGAGCGGATATTTTTTTTGTTTAAAGATTTATGTTTTATTGAATTTTTAGCTATTGGCGGTATTGTATTTTTATACAATAGAGGTAGAGTTGATACATGTTGATAACGTCCAAATTACAATTCACGATCAGTAGATAAAGTATAACTGTATTTGCACATGGCAAAATGGTGCGTGTACAAAAGGAGGTTACTTTGCCAACAACTGTTACAAGTAGTATAGTAAAACATATTAAACACAACAGAACAAAGGTAAAGTAAACCACAATACTGCACTTTTGAGGGTTACATTGAGGCATGAAATTGTGAAGTCTAGTCTGTGTTCATGGAAATCTTGAGTGTCCTTGATGTTGTCTTAGAGTGCATTAAGTAATTTTCGTGGTGTCAGAAAAGTGGTTAAGTAGGGTATCTGGATAATGGAATTTTTTCATTCAATGTATGTCATACATTTCTTCCCATGCTTTCCAAGTAGTTTGGAATTGTAGTGTGTTTTGCTTGTGGTTAAGGCATGCATTTAAAAACGTTAACTTATTGTATCTTGTCTCGCAGTTGGGATAGGGATGGGCACATTGTGGATTTCCAATTTAAAGCAAGAAGATTATGTGCTGCTAATAGGATGAGGGCTATGTCAGGATTCTATCCTGACCAGGGCCAGATTAAAAGCCCAGTGGGCCTGGTGCTGACAATTATGACGGGCCTAATTACAGAATCATATCGACCAAAAACAGTAAAACACTCCCAAGCGTCATGTATCTGATAAAGATGGTGCTGGAGAGATAGAAAACAGCAGCTATAAGAAAACACATACCCTAGGCCAGGTGTAGGCAACCTTTTAGCAGCACTGTGCCGATATAGGATTGTGATGTCCCGTAGCGTGCCGGTCCTATTTTTTTAAATTGAGGTGTGTATGCTGCCGTATTATGCTTGTGTTATTTTTACTGTAATTGCTTTGTATAGTTGTATTTGTGCGTATATGAGCTATTATATTGTATATGTTCATTAGTAGTTTATGGTATCGTGTATGAGACATATGAATGTGGGCTGTGTGTGAGGGCTGCTTGTGGACTTGTGTGTGGATGAATTTGTCACATTGTGTATTTGGTAGTGTGTGTGTGTGTGTGTGTGTGTGTGGGGCTGTTTGGGGTATTGCATGTGAGAGGCTGCATGTGGGGTTGTGTGCATGTATGTGGATTGTTAGTGGTGTTGCGTTTGTGGGGATTGTGTGTTGTGTGTGGGCTGTTCATATTATTTGTATGAGGGGAGGGTTATTCTGCAGCTCTGTGTATATCTAGCAGTGTGGGTGGGTTCCCTGGGTTCCAGTGGGGACCAGGCTGGCCAGGTACAGGTCAAGGACAGGAGCTGCGATAGCTGTCGAGGGCTGTTCTACTACAGTGTCGATTCCCATTCACAAGTGCTGGGAGGAAGGGATCTGAGATCACTTCCTCTATGTGCTGCAATGCATAAATTGAGGATTGTCTTTCACCACCTCTTCGTATTAGCGGATATCTGAAGTTTTACTGGGACTTCTGATAGGCCAGAGTGTGTTTGGCTCTAGCAGCCTTGAGTGCCGTGCAAAGACACCTCGAGTGCCGTGCATGGCACTAGTGCCGTAGGTTGCCTACCCCTGCCCTAGGCTAATCTCTCTCTAATTTATGTTTTCATCTTTCAAGTAAATCCATAATCCCTAACAGCAGTGTCCAGTCAAGCAGGAAGGTAAAAGGGTGTGCCATTGACACAAATCACGTAACCTGCCAAAAGGGGCAAACATGCCCAAAAAGAGGACATGTCTGCCTGAAGAATTAGAAGGCCAGCCTGGCATGAATGCATGTCAGGCTGCCTGCCAATCATGCAGCTGGCCAATTAAGGGCATACTATGCAGACAGCACTGTCAGGGTATTTATATCGGCAGACATCTTGTGCTATGATACAAATTAAAAGTGTATATTCTGAGTCACTCTGAACAGACCAGACTCCATTTTGTTATTTTTAAGTTAACAAAAAGACACGAGATTTCTATCTGTAAAACTAACCACTTTGCCAGAGCTAAAGGAATGCTTAGTATATACAAACCAAGTGATAAGGAGAACGGGGGTTGGATAGACTGTCTAAATGCTAATGGAATAGATCAATTTTAAACCGAGACATTTGTGACAGAGGAGATTAAATAATAAAATTTTACTTTCTATATGTATAAGGTCCCATTGTAAGTTACGGGTCAAAACTCAGAATTTGCCAGATACATAGTCTGGACAAAACTTAAAGAAACAGTTTGAAGTGACAGCAAATCTAAGTTATAGCAAACATAAAGATAACGCAAAATGACGTCAAAATAGCCACCAGGAAGAGTCAACTCTTTTCCTGGATAGGTATGTTTAGTGGGACAAGACTGCCCTCTATAGATCAAATAACTAAATTGTGATCTGGAAGATAACCACACCCCCAGTGTTGCTATTGGTTTACCAACTAGTGAATTTTCCCTTTAAAAGTCAGGACAAAGGTATGCAGAGGGTTGAGAAAGAAGAAGGTAGACGAGAAAGGCAAGGGTATGCAAAGAAAGCAAAGAAGTGAGCAGTCGGAAGCAATGCAGAGAGGCCTATGACAGATATCCACTCTAGGACACTCAGAAATTCCTACACACCACCATGCAGAGAGACATCCAAATAAGTTCCTGAGACTATCTACCAATCGGATGAAATATCTACTCAACTGGTAATTATACTGGTTTCATTTAATTAATTAAAATTTACTAATAGCATGATATATGACTGGATAAATCACGGTCAGATTTCCATATTAAGAAATCTTAGTTAACTAAAGAATATATAGTTATACAGGGAGTGCAGAATTATTAGGCAAATGAGTATTTTGACCACATCATCCTCTTTATGCATGTTGTCTTACTCCAAGCTGTATAGGCTCGAAAGCCTACTACCAATTAAGCATATTAGGTGATGTGCATCTCTGTAATGAGAAGGGGTGTGGTCTAATGACATCAACACCCTATATCAGGTGTGCATAATTATTAGGCAACTTCCTTTCCTTTGGCAAAATGGGTCAAAAGAAGGACTTGACAGGCTCAGAAAAGTCAAAAATAGTGAGATACCTTGCAGAGGGATGCAGCACTCTTAAAATTGCAAAGCTTCTGAAGCGTGATCATCGAACAATCAAGCGTTTCATTCAAAATAGTCAACAGGGTCGCAAGAAGCGTGTGGAAAAACCAAGGCGCAAAATAACTGCCCATGAACTGAGAAAAGTCAAGCGTGCAGCTGCCACGATGCCACTTGCCACCAGTTTGGCCATATTTCAGAGCTGCAACATCACTGGAGTGCCCAAAGCACAAGGTGTGCAATACTCAGAGACATGGCCAAGGTAAGAAAGGCTGAAAGACGACCACCACTGAACAAGACACACAAGCTGAAACGTCAAGACTGGGCCAAGAAATATCTCAAGACTGATTTTTCTAAGGTTTTATGTACTGATGAAATGAGAGTGAGTTTTGATGGGCCAGATTGATGGGCCCGTGGCTGGATTGGTAAAGGGCAGAGAGCTCCAGTCCGACTCAGACGCCAGCAAGGTGGAGGTGGAGTACTGGTTTGGGCTGGTATCATCAAAGATGAGCTTGTGGGGCCTTTTCGGGTTGAGGATGGAGTCAAGCTCAACTCCCAGTCCTACTGCCAGTTCCTGGAAGATACCTTCTTCAAGCAGTGGTACAGGAAGAAGTCTGCATCCTTCAAGAAAAACATGATTTTCATGCAGGACAATGCTCCATCACACGCGTCCAAGTACTCCACAGCGTGGCTGGCAAGAAAGGGTATAAAAGAAGAAAATCTAATGACATGGCCTCCTTGTTCACCTGATCTGAACCCCATTGAGAACCTGTGGTCCATCATCAAATGTGAGATTTACAAGGAGGGAAAACAGTACACCTCTCTGAACAGTGTCTGGGAGGCTGTGGTTGCTGCTGCACGCAATGTTGATGGTGAACAGATCAAAACACTGACAGAATCCATGGATGGCAGGCTTTTGAGTGTCCTTGCAAAGAAAGGTGGCTATATTGGTCACTGATTTGTTTTTGTTTTGTTTTTGAATGTCAGAAATGTATATTTGTGAATGTTGAGATGTTATATTGGTTTCACTGGTAATAATAAATAATTGAAATGGGTATATATTTGTTTTTGTTAAGTTGCCTAATAATTATGCACAGTAATAGTCACCTGCACACACAGATATCCCCCTAACATAGCTAAAACTAAAAACAAACTAAAAACTACTTCCAAAAATATTCAGCTTTGATATTAATGAGTTTTTTGGGTTCATTGAGAACATGGTTGTTGTTCAATAATAAAATTAATCCTCAAAAATACAACTTGCCTAATAATTCTGCACTCCCTGTAAACATTCCATTCTGCAGGTGGAATTAAGAATAATTATATATTAATGTGATATTATGACGTGTTAGCATACCGCTGTTTTTATCCAGGTGTACTGATTTGCTCTAGAATAAGATAAGATATCTTTTAGACAAATTAAACTCTGCTTATATAACATGGTAGATTCTCTTATTGGATGGTTCCAGGAAATGACTAATGAACTGGTTTAAATGTTATTTTATTTAAAATTACATAAGAATAGATCTTAATTAACTAGGATATCTAGCTAGCATTGAAAGGGTTATTCAGTTATTCTAACTGTTAGCCATGGTTTTATGGCCCTTCGCTGTGAAAAGCTTTCAGTCTGTAAGGATACCTCATAAATCGTGTAAGCCTTGACAGAAAATGCTGTTTAGCCCTGAAACATGTATAGCCATTCCTTTGTATTGCATACCCTTTTATACTGGATATTCATTGATTATTGTCACGCATGTTACATATTATTATTAATTAATTTGTTATTATGAAATAAAATCTATTTTTATAACATTGTGATTTATTTATATGAAATACTTTCCACTTAACACGACCTTTGGGGTCTGAGAATTGAATTAGTGGGCAATTCTCACTGTTTACTATTATTATCCCATAAATATCCCCACAGCACCCTGAGCTTGGCATAAATGCATCTAATGATGTGCTCACTCAACGCATTCTAAGGACTGTCCCCTAGCACTCGCTAGTCCACTTGTCTCCTTACCTTCTTACTAGCAGGCAGAAGCTCCTGGTACATAGTCTGGGACAGAGAAAAGCTGTATGTAGTGAGTGTAGAAGAAAGGGAACATGCCACAGTGTTAGAGAGACCAAAGTCATCATTACCTTAAAGGATCACTATAGGGTCAGGAACACAAACATGAATTTGTGACCCTATAGTGTTAACATCACCATCTAGCCCCCTGGATCCCTCTTGCCTCCATAAATATAGCAAAATCTTACTATATTCAAGCCTGAAGCTGTAACTCTGCATGATGTTAGACTCATAAAAACAAACAGTCTGCTGACATCATTAGAAGTGGTGGCCTGATCCAATCACAGTGCTTCCCCATAGGATTGGATGAGACTGACAAAGAGGCAGATCAGGGGCAGAGCCAGCACAATTCAAACACAGCCCTGGCCAATCAGCATCTCCTTATAGAGATGAATTGAATTAATGAATCTCTATGAGGAAAGTTCAGTGTCTGCATGCAGAGGGAGGAGACACTGAATGTTTGGATGCATTTTAGGCAGCCATGACCCAGGAAGGGCCATCTAAGGAGTGGCCAGTGAAGTTATCACTAGGATGTAATGTAAACACAGCATTTTCTCTGAAAAGACCGTGCTTACAGCAAAAAGCCTGATGGTAATGATTCTACTCACCAAAACAAATTCAATAAGCTGTAGTTGTTCTGGTGACTATAGTGTCCCATTGACTATATTCATTGTCAGCCAGTCCACACAAGTTTTGTTCCCATACATCCCTCTTAACTTTCCATACTTAAGTAAGAGTATGTGAAAAGTAGTTAGGGTTGCCACCTTTCTTGGAAAAACATTCTTACTAATTTGCATAATTAAATATGTATGGGTGACATCACATGATGTAAATCACAAGGAGTGACATAAGAGAAAATGCTGTAAAATCACCAAAAAAACTACTTAGTTTGATTCTGCTGTATAGATGGATTCCTCCCAGTGCCCTCATGACTCCGTGCCCCCATGTGTCGATTACTCCAGGTCTCAGTGTTCCTATGTATCAGTGTCTCAGTGCCTCATGTCTCCCAGTGTCCCCTAGTGTCATGTCCCCAGGTCTCCCAGTGATCCTATGTATCACAGTGTCTGAATGTCCCATGTCTCCCTGTGTCCCCATGTATCCCAGGGTCCCCATGTCACGAGGACACTAGGAAGACGGGGAGACCTGGGGACACGGGGAGACCTAGGGACACGGAGACACCAGTGACACTGGGAGACTAGGGGACTCTGGCTGGGACTCATGGGGACAATGGGAAAATAGGGGACACTTGAAGACATGGGGACACAGACACCAGGGACACAGACACTAGAGACACTGGCTGGGGGACATGGGGACATTGAGACATGGGGAGACTGGGAGACATGGGGACACTGAGACACCAGGGCCACAGACACTAGGGACACTAGCTTGGATACATGGGGACATTGTGACACTTGAGGCACTGAGAGACATGGAGGCACTAGGAGACATGGGGACAGTGAGACACTGGCAGACTGGGGGCACTGAGAGACTATGGGTCACTGGGACACTAGGGACACTGGCTGGGAGACATGGGGACACTGTGTCCCCATGTGTCTGTGTCATAATGTCTCCCAATGTTCCTAAGTGTCTCAGTGTCTGCCATAATGTCTCCCAGTGCCCCTTAGTGTCTCAGTGTATGCCTCCTTGCAGCCTATCCCCCATCCCTTACTTCCCTGAGCTGTAGGCTGTCTCTGCAGGGTGGGAGTTGCTGTCTGGACTCTCTGTAGCTGCTCCCCTGCAGATCAGTGAGTATAGATAGGCAGGGAGGGATATGCTGGAACTTCCTATCCCTGCCGGTCTCCACACACACAGCGACCCCTACTGGCCAGTGCTGGTATTGCATAGTAATCTCTTGTTTATACTGAGAAAAATACCAGCATTTGTATTGCCAGTATAACTGCAATATTGGCACCAGCCAGGCAGCCTCAAATACTGGCTGTGCTAATAAAATAAAAGCCAGGTGGAATCCCTAAGAGTAGTGTGTGAAAAAAAAAATGTAAAAAAAAAATATATATATATTTTTTTAAATCAATGGGCCTATTCCATGGGCCTGGGCCTGGAGCTGCAGCTCCATCAGCCCCTATGTTAATCCGGACCTGATCCTGACAACCAAGGATTATATTCTTTTATTTCTGTTTCTTTAATATCAGTTTCCCACCACTAGTGGCCTCCCTTTCCACTAGAACTGAACTTACCTTCATCATCCTCACCTGCCTAAGCTATATACAAATCCTACAAAAGGCTACACCCTGCTCAATACAGGGCCTTTATAATGAAGTTGATGGTCAACCAGAAAGACTTCTGTTCCTGGCTCCTGTAATCTTACCTTTGGACTTACCTTCTTTGCTACCTTCTTATTGAAAACCAACCTAATCTACATTATCATCTTTTTGTTACCAGCCTACGTTATTCCAACCTAAACTACTACTCTACAAATCCAGCTTTATTACCAACCTGCTTCATTCCAACCGATAATGTGCTACTAACCTGCTTTATACATCCCTGCTCTATACCAACCTGCATAACACCAACCTGGACTTCACTATTAATTAATATTGCAAAGTGTTAGTTACCTGTTTTATCAGTGCTCCTTCCAACAGGGGGCTGATTCACTATACTGCTATTTTACCTGTAATTCCAAAATCTGTTCGGGTGGGAATATTGGTTTGCTTGTCTTCATTCAAATTATACAGTCTATGGAAAAACTGAGCGAACTCATTTACAATACCTTGTGGGTCTAACATCTTTTGTCCCTTGTCATTGTTTAGGAAGGCAATCCTGGAGGCGACAGATTTTTTGTTTTAGTTGAGAGGCTAACTTGGTGCCTGTTTTATTTCCCTAGACAAAAAATCTGTGTTTTCGGAATAGGTCTGGACAACTGTTTGCTCTGCAGCACAAACAGTTTGTATTGTGTAGTGGTAGTGGGTTGAGTTTTGTTCATGTGTGCAAGTTTAGTTAATTCTTTGATCAAAGAAGTGTATTGGACTTGGCTTTAATTTTTTAGTATAACTGGCGTGCTTAATGAAGCAGACGCAAACAACTGCTTTGTGGGCTAGCCAGATTTGGTCTATTGGTGAATCAAGGTGTTTATTTTTTGTCAAAATAGTTTTGTAGATCTTGAATGATTTGCGAAACAATAGCAGGGTCACTAAGCAGTAGTGATGTCGCGAACCCGAAATTTTCGGTTCGCAAACGGCGAACGCGAACTTCCGCAAATGTTCGCGAACCGGCGAACCGCCCGAAACGCCATTGACTTCAATGGGGAGGCGAATTTTAAAACACACAGGGACTCTTTCTGGCCACAATAGGGATGGAAAAGTTGTTTCAAGGGGACTAACACCTGGACTGTGGCATGCCGGAGGGGGATCCATGGCAAAACTCCCATGGAAAATTACACAGTTGATACAGAGTCTGGTTTTAATCCATAAAGGGCAGAAATCACCTAACATTCCTAAATCACAATCAATATGGATTGACACCTGACATATGACATATTGACACCTTGACATATGGATTGACACCTGTCCTCAGAGCCCCTGATGCACACGGACACAGAGCAGAATAGAGACTGGTCCCCCTACATAGGGTCACTTGGCAGATATGGATTGACACCTGTCCTAAGGATCCCTGATACACACTGACACAGAGCAGAATAGGGACTGTTCCCCCTACATCGGGTCACTTGGCAGATATGGATTGACACCTGTCCTAAGGTTCCCTGGTACACACTGACACATAGCAGAATAGGGACTGGTCCCCCTACATCGGGTCACTTGGCAGATATGGATTGACACCTTGTTACAAACTGCTATTTGTAACGGGCCCTTTAAATGGCAAATTGCCCTGCTTCCCTAGGTTGTGGAGAAGCCTACTTGCCAGCCTCCTCCCGCATGACTATGGCCCCTGGGAGATTGTGAAAATGTATGCACTTTTATTTGGTGTGTATGGCCCTTTAAGACTGTCGGTGGGCATATTGGGGCTTATGGACTCTTTATGTGACTGGTGCTGGCCCTTTAAACACCTTTTTTGGGACATCAGGAAGATTGGGACACTGCCCCTTTAAGGCCGTGTCCCCAGACTTGTTGGGGACACGGCCCCTTTAAGACGGTGTCCCCTGTGTCCCCAGACCTGGTGCAAACCCTTTGTGCCTGCCTTGCTATTTCCCACTTGGTTCAGTAAATGGGAAATTATTTCAGCTGCAGAGACTAAGTCCCATTCAGCGATGGGACTTAGTCTTTTTTTCAGCCGTTTTTTTCAGACTTATTTCAGCTGCAGAGACTAAGTCCCATTCGCGATGGGACTTAGTCGTTTTTTCAGCCTGAAATAGACCGACCTCACAGCCCAAATCTATGGAACTGTTTTGGGCGGGAAAATGTGCTTGCCGTCGGTCATAAAGGGACCTCCAGCTAACTTTTTAACCCCTGGATGGATTTGGCTGATTTTTGGTTATGTTTATGTTTTAAGTGTGCTGATTCCAAGTATGTAATTATGAAGATGGGATGTGTAGTTTTAAAGTTACAGGGTATGGCTAAAAACTGTATTTTTACTGCCTGTGTTTAATTATGTTAATCTCTTCCCAAGCGTCATTTCGTTCAAAGTGGAGAGAATGTTAAAAAAATATATTTTTGTTCTGAGTGTGAGAAATGCTTTTCAGCT
>OW240918.1:86704400-86724408 GCA_933207985.1 Pelobates cultripes
TTCACTTTATCCAAACGTCGCTTTCGGCTGTAAGGTTGGATCCCGTCGCTTGCACACCAATTAAATTCCACGATCTCCGCTGGTAAAGAAGGTAATCCACAGTCAAGCGTTGAAAAGTAAGGCAATATCCCAAATCCCCCAGTAACCGGACGAAACACAGTTCTGGGAGTCAACTGAGGTTTTTATTCACAGCTCCAGTATTTATGCAAGGGGTTTCCCTACTGACATTGCAGGGGTAATACAGTAGGGGACTACATGGGGGACTTAACATTCTGAACATTTCTCCCATCAGGCACTGCTGGACGAGAGGGATAATCCCACTGGAATATACCGTTAAATGGATTATCCCTCCGTGTAACAGAGCCGGAATTTTACATTTAAATGCATAACTTTTACAATATTCGAGTTATTTAAACGAATGGATGTTCGGTAGATAGCTGGGGTATGAGTGCACATTTCGTGGGAATACCGCTCAGATCCCAGCTAAAACAACCGAACGCCACACGAAATACACTTTGCCATTGAGTTCGTCTGAAAGTACCGAACACCGATGGGGAACTGTAATAGCGAAAGACCGGAGCTCCCGAACGGCCTGGAAGTCCAGCGGTGTTCGCGCCGTCGAGAAGCCGATTTCGGCTCCACGCGCTCGACGCCCAAACACCACTGGTGAGACAAAGGTTAATGAGCACCACACGTTCCTCTATGTGTTGGCTATTAGGGGGTAGCTCTTTTGGTTCACGAACAGCCAGTACAGTTGCTGTTCATGAACCGAAGCACATGAATGCTAGCGGCTTTCGGCTGCTAGCATACGAATTCTATGCAACCAAACAGTGTAGATCTAGGTCAAACATTAAGTTACAGTGGTCAGTACAGACAACCTTTTTATACATATGGTCCAGCATGCTACAAGTGGCTAGGTTTGCCACAAGTACCAGACCAGAGAGGGCACTCCACCCAATCTTGTCAGGAGCATAGCGTAGACCGACCTTCCTGCATCTGCGGAAGAAACACGCCCCCAAGCCTGATAGCGCCTGAAACATTATGAATCCGTGGCAGAATCTTCCCACCCACGTAGCGTGAACAGGAAGCTAAAACCCGCAATACTTGATTTTTTTTTTTAAGATAGCAGGGGGGGGGGGAGCTACCAGTGGACTCCCCACTAAAGTCCTGAGAAGCAGGCAGTGGAGACATCAAAACCCCCCCGGTGCATGCTCCCACCAGTCCAATAGCTCAGTCCGGACCGGGAACCGTTTGCTTGTTAGGCGTACGTGACAACCATTACACCACAGAAACCCTGTCCACACCTTACCGGATCGGCTCCATGGGGCCAGAGAGACTGACCCACAGACAAATCCCTCAATCTGCCAGACCAAGCGACCACATCTCCGAGTCCCTTCCAGACCCGCCTGTGGGCCAACTGCCTGAAAATCCAGACCATTGCGAACAAGAGAGAGTTTCCGCCACTACAACGTGCATGCCAGGAATATGCTCTGCCCTACAAGACACATTTAGACAAACATCGGAGCCCCAAAATGCCGCAGCAAGCAACCTACTGAAAAGAATGAGTCCATCAGACGATTGACAGCTTGAACCCCCCAGAGTGCCGCAGTGAAAAACAACCAATTTATCCCAAAACTGGGACCTACAAACGCCACTAGCATGGGGTAGAGTTCCTAGGGAGCCCATTCATTGCGAGGCCAGAGACATGCCAACCGTCTGGCCAACAGGCAGCACACCATCTAGAGCCCAGAATCACCCCAAACCCAACCAAGCTACAGTAGGACCTGCCATTATGCGCGGCCTGGACAGAGCCCCAGACTGCCAGATCATCCCGCAGAGCCTGAGTCAGCCGACTGACCCCGAACATCATGCAGTCAGCTCTTATGGACTGGATCCAAGGCAAGCGGCATAAACCCGCCACAGAATCAATCTCAATGCACCAAAGTGCAGAAGAGATGTCCTCATTCACTTAAACCCCACAAATGCCTGACAAACGAAGAATCAAACAATATTTCCCTTGCTCCTCTTTGGGCACCATGCCCAACGGGGAGACCAGCCAGTTCAGTAAAGGGGGGTCGCAAAAGGGACCGGCCATGCGACCCAGAGACACCTCCTCGACAAGTGTTTTCAACCACATGCGGAAAAACCCGGACTGACCAAAGATTCCGAACCAGCAACAAAGGGGGGGTGAAAGAGAAAGGAATCCAAAAACAGTGCCCAATGCCTTCCAACAGGACGTTGGCTGCCCAGCGGATCCTAGAACGGGCGAGCCATGGGCACATCGTGCTTACGACAACTGGCGTTGTGGCCCATAGTACCCAGATCCCTTGTCTCACTAGCTTGTCTCTGTTGGAAATACCGGGAGATGGGATGAGCACCCCAGCAGGCGGAGCATTCGGTTCACGAGACACCCCATTGTCAGGGTATTTATATCGGCAGACATCTTGTGCTATGATAGAAATTAAAAGTGTATATTCTGAGTCACTCTGAACAGACCAGACTCCATTTTGTTATTTTCAAGTTAACAAAGAGACACGAAATTTCTATCCTATCTGTAAAACTAACCATTTTCCCAGAGCTAAAGGAATGCATAGTATATACAAACCAAGTGATAAGGAGAACGGGGGATGGATAGACTGTCTAAATGCTAATGGAATAGATCAATTCTAAACCCAGACATTTGTGACAGAGAAGATTAAATAATAAAATTTTACTTTCTATATGTGTTAGGTACCATTGTACGGAAAAGGTGAAACATAGTTCATGAACTGCCATTTTAGAAATTATAGCAGGAATTGCGGACACTAAGTCTGGACAAAACTAAGAGAAAACCCTTTGAAGTGAAAGAAAACGTAAGTTATGGCCACTATAAAGATAAAGCCAAAATGACGTCAAAATAGCCACCAAGAAAAGTTAACTCTTTCCTGGATAGGTATGTTTAGTGGGACAAGACTGCCCTCTATAGATCAAATAACTAAATTGCGATCTGGAAGATAACCACACCCCCAGTGTTGCTATTGGTTTACCAACTAGTGAATTTTCCCTTTAAAAAGTTAAGACAAAGGAGAAGGAGGAGGTAGACAAGGAATGGAAGGGTATGCAAAGAAAGCAAAGAAGTGAGCGGTGGGGAGCAATGACACTCTAGGACACTCAGAAATTCCTACACACCTCCATGCAGAGAGACATCCAAACAAGTTCCTGAGACTACCAATCGGATGAAATATCTACTCAACTGGTAATTATACTGGTTTCATTTAATTAATTTAAATTAATTAAATTTTACTAATAGCATGATATATGACTGGATAAATCACGGTCAGATCTCCATATTTAGAAATCTTAGTTAACTAAAGAATATATAGTTATAAACATTCCATTCTGCAGGTGGAATTAAGAATAATTATATATTGATTTGATAGTATCACATGTTAGCATACCGCTGTTTTTATCCAGGTGTATTGATTTGCTCTAATATAAGATAAGATATCTTTTAGACAAATTAAAATCTGCTTATAACATGGTAGATTCTCTTATTGGATGGTTCCAGGAAATGACTAATGAACTGGTTTAAATGTTATTTTATTTGAAATTACATAAGAATAGATCTTAATTACCTAGGAGGATCTAGCCAGCATTGAAAGGGTTATTCTAACTGTTAGCCAGGGTTTTATGGCCCTTCGCTGTGAAAAGCTTTGCTTTCTCTCTGTGAAAGATAGTCATAAATCGTGTAAGTCTTGACAGAAAATGCTGTTTAGCCATTGAAACGTGTATACCCATTCCTTTGTATTGCATACCATTTTATACTGGATATTCATTGATTATTGTCACGCATGTTACATAATATTATTTGTTAATTAATTGTTATTATAAAATAAAATCTATTTTTATAACATTGTGATATAATTTATATGAAATACTTTCCACTTAACACGATAACGATCTTTGGGATCTGAGAATTGAATTAGTGGGCAATTCTCACTGTTTACTATTATTATCCCATAAATATCGCCACACCATATACAACAACTGTCATTAAATGTACAACAACTGTCATTAAATGTGCAACAACAGCCTGACCTTGGCCGCGCTGCCGGAGAGGCATATGATCCGCCCCCACTGGCCTCCCCAAGAAAGGATGAGAAACCACCCAGCTGCAGCACGGGTCATAATGGGGAGCCAGATGCCACGTCCATCTGGCCCAGAAAATTGATGGGGGCACCGCCAAACGTTGACGAAATTGCTTGTCACACTTCCACCATAGGTACGAAAAGCATTCCAAATGGTGTCCTGGTAGCAGAGCACTTGTGAGGTGCCTTTTCCCCAATGACACTAGCCAGATTAAAACGTGCAAATCCAATTACCGAAAGTCCTGAGGACCCTCCAGTAACAGATTGTTCTTTCTCCATCTCCGATTCATCGTCGTCCTTCTCCCACAGTCGAGGATCTTAACAAATTCTCCCTTCCCAATGTTAACCCTAATTTCCTGCGACAGGTGAAAAACCCCCGCCACGTCGAAAACGCCCAGAGTCGCACTTCGCCGCAGGGACCCCAATGGTGCCTATTATCGCGCCTATTATCGGAGAGAGGGGGGACAGAGTGACCAGCAGGGAGGACAGGAGAAGGCAGGAGAGAGAGGGGGCCAGAAAGGGAGCAAGATGGAAGGGGGGAGCCCAAAACAGGAAGAGAGGGCACCAGAAGGGACACAGAGGGAACAGGAGGAAGGGGGCAGAATGGAGAGAGAGGGGGCTAAAAAGGGGGGGGGGGAGGAAAAAGGAGGAGATGGAGCCAGAGGAAGCCCCCCCCAAGAGAGGACCAGGAGGGGACAAGAGGGGGAAACGGTGGACAGATGCAGGGGGAGGAGAGGGGCACCCCCCGGCCGTCCCTTGTACCCAGAGGGCCACCCCCCCAACAGCGGCACAGCCATGCCCCATGTGGCCCCACTCACCACGTCCAGCGAGGCGCTGTATCCGAATACAGGGAGCAGGTAGGTGGGAGCGCCGGCCCGTGCGACCTACATGGGCTGTGGCCACATCCAGGCCCCAGCACAGGCCTGGTCGCGGGGGGTGGGGGACACACACACCCACACCGGCAGCCAAACCAGGCTGGAGGGGAGCCAATTGCTCAGAAAGGTGCCTGCCATCATCCAGGGCAGCTGCAGCTCTGAGGGCAGACAGGATTCCTTCCACATCCATCCTCAAGCAGGTAAAATCAACAGGCCCAGGACAAACAGGAGCACAGAGTCAGGGTAAGATGTTTGCTGGGCCAATTGCTCAGAAAGGTGCCTGCCATCATCCAGGGCAGCTGCAGCTCTGAGGGCAGACAGGATTCCTTCCACATCCATCCTCAAGCAGGTAAAATCAACAGGCCCAGGACAAACAGGAGCACAGAGTCTCCCCAAATTGTTTGCTGGCCCGTCTCCCAAGAGGTACTGAGGTAAGATGATCCCTACACCACTCCCAAACACATAACCACTCCCATATACACATACAACAAATCACAAGCATCTATCCCTACACTCATACATGTTCCCTTGTCTGCTTAGCTGCGCTATGTTCCCAAGGGCCTGAGTGATTAGTGGTGCAATAAGTACTGTAATATAGATATCCCACTGGGTTTTATGTGAAGCATTGCAATCAGGGCTGGATTAACATAGGGGCTAATGGAGCTGCAGCTCCAGGCCCATGCCCACTGATTTAAAATAACATGTAAAAAAAATTTTTTACACTACTCTTAAGGTTTGCATCTGCCTTGTATTTGAGACTGCCTGGCTGGTGCCAATTTTGTAGTCATACTGGCAATACGAGTGCTGGTATTTTTCTCAGTATAAACAGAGATTATGATGCAATACCAGCACTGGCCAGTAGGGGTCGCTTTGTGTGGAGAGAGGCAGGGATAGGAAGTTCCAGCATATAACTCCCTGCCTATCTCTACTCACTGATCCACAGGGGAGCAGCTACAGAGAGTCCAGACAGCAACTCCCAGCCTGCAGAGACAGCCTACAGCTCAGGTAAGTGAGGGATGGGGGGGAAAGGCTGCAAGGAGACATGGGGGCACTGGGAGATATGGGGACACTGAGACACTAAGGGACATTGGGAGACATTATTATTATATTTATATAGCGCCAACAAAATCTGTAGCGCTTTACAATGGGTATTATGACAGACACTTGGGAACACAGACACTTGGGGACACCGGGAGATATGGGGACACTGAGACACTCCATGTCTCCCAGCCAGTGTCCCTAGTGTCTCAGTGTCCCTGGTGTCTCAGTGTCCCTGGTGTCTTCAAGTGTTGTCTAGTCTCCTAGTGCCCCATGTGTCCCAGCCAGTGTCCCTAGTGTCTCGGTGTCCCCATGTATCCCAGTGTCCCTGGTGCCTGTGTCCCCATGTCTCCCAGTCTCCTCAAGTGACTGGGACACAGACACTAGGGACACTGGGAGACATGGAACACTGAGACACTTGGGGACACAGGAAGACATGGGGACATGACACTAGGGGACACTGGGACATGGGGACACTGGGAGACTAGGGGAAACTGGGAGACATAGGGCACTGGGAGACTATGGGGACACTGATACACAGGGACACTGAGACAGTGGGAGACTTGAGACACTGGGGGACAGGGAGACACTGGGAGCAAACGATCTATACAGCAGAATCAAACTGTAAGTAGCTTTTTGGTGATTTTACAGCATTATTTCTTATGTCACTCCTTGTGATTTGCATCATGTGATATCACCCATACATAATTAATTAAGCAAATTAGCAAGGCCGTTATGTTTTTCCAAGAAAGGAGGCAACCCTAACTACGTTTTACATACTGTTACTTAAGTATGGAAACCTAAGAGGGATGTATGAGAACAAAGCTTGTGTGGACTGGCTGACAATGAAATTAGGTAAGGTAATGCTGACTTTGGTCTCTCCAACACTGTGACATGTTCCCATTCTTCTACACTCACTACATACAGATTTTCTCTGTCCCACACAAGGAGCTTCAGCCTCCTAGTAACAAGGTAAGGAGACAAGTGGACCAGTTAGTGCTAGGGGACAGTCCTTAGAGAGCACTGAGCGAGCGCATCATTAGACACATATATGCCATACTCAGGGTGCTTTCTGCATAGTATGCCCTTAGTTGACCAGCTTGCATGATTGGCCGGCAGTCTGACATGCATTCTCGCCCACCGGCCGACTTAATACAGAGGAGGAGTGGCGGCGGAGGAAGAAGCAGCGATGTGGGACATGTCGCTGAATCTGGTAAGTTACTGAAGGGGTTTTCACCCCTTCAGCAACCGGGGATTGGGGGGTGTACTGAAGCTAAGGGGATTGGGGGGTGGGAGCGAGAGGGGACCTGCAGTGCCAGGAACACGGATTGTTTTCCTGGCACTGGAGTTTCCCTTTAAACCCCAGTCTGCCCTTGTATTTCATCAAAGACTCATCTACACAAATATTTTTTGTGGGGTGTAAATTGAGCAAAATTGTCTGTTGAAGTGGTAAATTAGGGGGAGAGGTTATTGTACTAAAGGTTAAAAGCAAAGTATTGCTTTGTATCTGGACCTATTCATGGTCTGGGAGTAAATAGGGGTGCTGCATACAGGAGTTTTGGGCCAGTACATCCTAATACAGTTTTTTTTTTTGTTGTTTTTTTTTTAATAATGGCCATTGTAACGGATCGCCTGGCACCCCGACTGGCTACCTCCGTTGAAGGATGCTCCTAGCGCTTCCTGAGGACTCCAAGCACTCTGGCAGACACCACAATCACCAAACCGGAGAAACAAATAAATAAATTCTCCCAAGCATATGAATGCTGTAGACAGTTGAATAGGAACCATACGAATAGGTTTTCTCTCCTAGCAGTCAAACTGGAACAGCATCCAATAAATCCCTTCCCCAATAATGAGACGACACTTCACTTTGAGGGTTAAGCAGGAACTCTTGTGCTGACACACCCAGCCTGGTTTTTATTACAGCCTTTCACATACAGGACCGCCCACAGGGAGGTATAAAACAACCAATCACATATCAGTTACATCCCACATATTCCCTCCCCTTATCCTGAGATGAAACTCAATTACACATACAGTTAAAACATACTTTCTACCCAACTTTCATAACTCTAAAACCATACATCACATTCACATAAAATTACATATTCACAATCAATCCATTCAGGTGAACAACATATTAAAAAATGGCATGAATCTGACCAGGGGTTCAAAAGTTAGTAAAAGTATCTTTTGGGCCCTGGCTGGCACATGGCTATCTGGCTCAAACAGGTTTTACAGCCCTCTATCCTGGAGACAATGGGGGAAGTAATCCAATTATCTAGGGATAGAGGCAGACTCCATTGAGCACATGGTTGCAAAAAGACATAAAACACTTTAAAATACATAAAGTCACCTTTTACACATAACACACAGACATTTCACATATCCCCAGATAGCTGGGATCTGAGCACACAAAACTATCGAATAGCGTTCAGATCCTATTCACACAGTTCAATTGCCATGGAGCCGAAGTCTTTAACTACACGAATGGGCTCCATGGCATAGCTATCTGGGTTAACACATTCACATAAAGTCTGGTCCATAGTCCAAAGGCAAGAGGCGGGCAAGCAGCCCCCTCCAAGGACACGTGGCGAGGTCGGTTTCGCCACAGCCATTAGCATAATTAGTGCCCCAATTTTTTTTTATTCTGTCACACTGATGGGGTACCAACTCCCTTTCCTGGTGATGAGAATCTGATCATTAAGTGTCAGGTACTGTGCAGCATAAATGTTGGTCTGGGTGACGATATCCCCTAAAATATCATCCCCCAAGTTGCTGCATGAAATCCAGTGCACTGTAGTTAGCCAAGTCCAACTGAATTCCAGGACTACCAGTAAACTCTTGGATGTCAGGCGTAAAATCATTCTGGGGTGGGGGGGCGGAGCAAGCAGCCATACTGAGAGGAAGCACATGCCTTGATCTCCGATCAAAAAAATGCTTAACTACCCTGAAAGCACCCTTGGAGGCAGCCTGTTATCAAGAGGGCATGGGGCGACATAGCAAAAAGCCTAAGCCGGACAGACCCCCTACCACCGCAGATATTGGTGATCTCCTGAGGAGGCCTCAACACTGCCAAAGGCCTGCAATGGCGCCGCAGATGGAGAGCCGATACAACTCGTCCAGTGAGGCGTCTGTGTCTGAAGAGGGTGACTAAGGTGAATGGGCTATGAGCAGACTGACCCACTCACCTGCAAAGCATCCGATCACGGAGGAGACACTGAGGGACATGCTTGGTGAGCTGCGCCGCAATATTGCAGCTGACATCGGCAAGTTCTGTGAAGAGATTAGCAGTGTATCAGCCCGACTGCAAAACACAGAGCTTAACACTGCCGCACAGGAGACCCGACTTGGGACAGTGGTGCAGCAACTCCTGGCCCTGCAAAAGGTCCAAAAAGAACACCAAGACAGTATGGCAGTGCTGGAAGATAAAAGGCACTGGAAGAACATTAAAGTTCGAGGCCTACCTGATGCAGTGGAGACCGATGAACACCTATTTCGCAGAATGTTCAGCACACTCTTTACAGCCAGACAGGGCAAAGGGATTTCCGCCACCAACTAGGGTTCAAGCCTCCATGTTTTAGGGCACTTTCTGCCTGTGAAACAAACATCAATTATAGATTGAATAGCAGTTAGTTGTCTCAAAGTGGGTGTGTCAGGCTCACAGTGGATACTGTGCCCAGTGCCACCACTCACTCACTGGTGTCACAATAGCTTGGATTTAAAAACAAAAAACTTTTTTCACTGTTATAGATTGAATAGCAGTTAATTATCTTCAAGCAGGTGTGTCAGCCCTACAGCGTGTACTCTGCCAGTACGCTGCCACCTCCTCTACTCCCTCCTACTCCATCCTCTTCCATAACCTCCTCGGCTGAGTCCTCTTCTGCTGCTGCGTCTTGCTCCACATCAACGGATAGGGGACGTAACAGTGATTAAACCGATAACAATAGTACTAAACACACCACTCCTATCTGGTGGCACATTAGATTGCACGCGCAGTGCCCCAAATTTGTTGTGATCTGTGAGTAAGGTAAACGGTTGTCCATACAAGTAGGTTGCAGCTTTTTGAGGGCCCACACCACCGCCATGCACTCCTTTTAAATGGCAGTGAATCTACTTCGCTATGCAAAAGTTTACGGCTTAGATAAAAATCAATGCCGTGTACACGTCCACTGATAGGAGACGCTGAAGGTATTAAACTGAACAGTCTCTATTCTGCTCTTGCATTTCTATTTCTTCATAGAAAACGAAAACATTCTGAGAAGACGTTGGCAGGGCTATTCACTTGTGTGATCTGTCATGAATTGTCATTTGAATGTTATTTTGAACTGTGGGGCACAAGAACTTGAATCTGACAAAATGGCTGCCATATACACGTCCACTGATAGGAGACGCGGAAGGTATTAAACTGATCAGAACAATACTAAACACACCACTCCTTTTTTTTGGTGAGGGTTTACAGGACAGAGTGCTTCTCCACGGGACATGGTAACTCACGGGCAGCTGGCTCATCAAGGAACCAGAGCAGCTTTCCATGTACAGGTAAGACACGTGCAGCCGGTAAGGGTTCAGGCTCTTCTACCTGGAGGATACGCTGCAAGCCTGTTGAACGAGGTGACCTTGCTCGGGTCCCAGGTGTACGGTTCCTAAAATGGCTGCCATATACACGTCCACTGATAGGAGACGCGGAAGGTATTAAACTGATCAGAAAAATACTAAACACACCACAAATACGGTTTCTCTCCTGTATGGCTCCTCAAATGATGCTTAAGATTAGAAGTGGCTGAAAAGCATTTCTCACACTCCAAACAAAAATATATTTTTTTAACATTCTCTCCACTTTGAACGAAATGATGTTTGGGAAGAGATTAACATAATTAAACACAGGCAGTAAAAATACAGTTTTTAGCCATACCCTGTAACTTTAAAACTACACATCCCATCTTCATAATTACATATTTGGAATCAGCACACTTAAAACATAAAACATAACCAAAAATCAGCCAAATCCATCCAGGGGTTAAAAAGTTAGCTGGAGGTCCCTTTATGACCGACCGCAAGCACATTTTCCTGCCCAAAACAGTTCCATAGATTTGGGCTGTGAGGTCGGTATTTCAGGCTGAAAAAGACTAAGTCCCATGCCGAATGGGACTTAGTCTCTACAACAAAAAACCAGTAGGGAGAGAGAGCTCAGCGGTGATTGCGGAAATGTGTAGCCGATTTTAGTTCCATGAATTTGGCTACACATACCGCTGACCTCGTCGAATGATCAAAGATGGCCGCCGCCACGTGTTCGGCAAACGAACAAAGACCTCCAGCATTGTCAATTAAGCTGCGGTTAACCGCAGCTTCTGGGAGGTAAATTGCCTGCACACTTCCACTTCTGGGTGGTCTGCCTGTGTGGTACTTGGTTCAGTAAGCCCCATTTACTGAACCAAGTGGGAAATAGCCAGGCAGGCACAAAGGGTTTGCACCAGGTCTGGGGACACAGGGGACACCGTCTTAAAGGGGCAGTGTCCCCAACAAGTCTGGGGACACGGCCTTAAAGGGGCAGTGTCCCAATCTTCCTGATGTCCCAAAAAAGGTGTTTAAAGGGCCAGCACCAGTCACATAAAGAGTCCATAAGCCCCAATATGCCCACCGACAGTCTTAAAGGGCCATACACACCAAATAAAAGTGCATACATTTTCACAATCTCCCAGGGGCCATAGTCATGCGGGAGGAGGCTGGCAAATAGGCTTCTCCACAACCCAGGGAAGCAGGGCAATTTGCCATTTAAAGGGCCCATTACAAATAGCAGTTTGTAACAAGGTGTCAATCCATATCTGCCAAGTGACTGGATGTAGGGGGAACAGTCCCTATTCTGCTCTGTGTCAGTGTGTATAATGTTCTCTGAGGACAGGTGTCAATCCATATCTGCCAAGTGACCCTATGTATGGGGTAACAGTCTCTATTCTGCTCTGTGTCAGTGTGTATCATGGTCTCTGAGGACAGGTGTCAATCCATATCTGCCAAGTGACCCTATGTAGGGGGACCAGTCCCTATTCTGCTCTGTGTCAGTGTGTATCAGGGGAACCTTAGGACAGGTGTCAATCCATATCTGCCAACAAGTGACCCGATGTAGGGGCAGTCCCTATTCTGCTCTGTGTCAGTGTGTATCAGGGATCCTTAGGACAGGTGTCAATCCATATCTGCCAAGTGACCCTATGTAGGGGGACCAGTCCCTATTCTGCTCTGTGTCCGTGTGCATCAGGGGCTCTGAGGACAGGTGTCAATCCATATGTCAAGGTGTCAATATGTCATATGTCAGGTGTCAATCCATATTGATTGTGATTTAGGAATGTTAGGTGATTTCTGCCCTTTATGGATTAAAACCAGACTCTGTATCAACTGTGTAATTTTCCATGGGAGTTTTGCCATGGATCCCCCTCCGGCATGCCACAGTCCAGGTGTTAGTCCCCTTGAAACAACTTTTCCATCCCTATTGTGGCCAGAAAGAGTCCCTGTGTGTTTTAAAATTCGCCTCCCATTGAAGTCAATGGCGTTTCGGGCGGTTCGCGAACATTTGCGGAAGTTCGCGTTCGCCGTTCGCGAACCGAAAATTTCGGGTTCGCGACATCACTACTCACGAGTGGCCCGAGGGGTGTATGCCTCCGAGTGTGAGGCGGGGTGTTGGCCTTGTGGACCACTAACCGAAGCATAATGCAGAGAAAAAAGGGGGTAATACCTATTGGGCCCTAGAACCCTAATTGCCAGTACACTATTACTATCCAGGGAAGGTAAGAGATGGATAACTACGTGAGCAGGTGTACGTACCTAGTAGTATGGTATTGAACCTGACAATCCGTATAGGTTTTTTAGTAGTAACTGTAACCTGAATGGATAAAATCGTATGGCATAAGGAAATATGGCATAGATCAAGCTTATCTTAAAACATACAGTATATGTGAAAGTAAAGTGCCGTGATATGTAAATATTAAACATCATATCCATACTGGTTAAATATGTATCAATCTTAACACATTAAGTGCCGTATGTATGTGAACCATATTACCAGTTACGTATATACAGATGCGTGTGCTACTGTGTAATAATATGTGTATTTATAACAGATACTGCTTGCAATGTGAATTGTTGTATGCCTTATTGAATGGTCAGTGAACATGGTGTTGCAAAATGCAAGTGCACTGGAGATCTGCCGAGTGCCCTATAGGTGGCAGTGTAGTTGATACTGATTGGTATGTGAAATGTTGTTTGTCTGTTGACCTATAGGGGTCAGTGTTTTGGTGTTTGTAAAACCCCATGAAAATTGTCAATGTACTTGACAGACCTGTAGGTGGCAGTGTTGATAGAACCACTGTTAGTCTTGATGTGAACTGTAAATTATTGTGAATTAAACCTGAAGTTGAGCCCGTGTTGTAGTTTAATTTATGGTTTATGGTTATGTTTAAAACAATCTTATGTGTAATTTATATTGGCTGGTAATTGTATATGACATGTGAAGACAGTTTTGCTGTTGACCAGTAGGGGTCAGAAATGCTGATTGTATGGTAAAATACCCTTTAACCCCTGAAGGATACATGACATGTGTGACATGTCATGATTCCCTTTTATTAGTAGCCGCTTCTGATCTAAGCCAAGAGAGAGCGACAGTTACAGAACCAAGCTGTGGTGATAAGATAGGCACGTCCGCACCTAAGCCCGACCAAGGCGAAAATTACAAAGTAGGTGACATTGGCGTAGCAGAATTAAATATTTCAAAGACATCTGGTATTGCTACAAAGACTTTGAAGGATTGTTCGGGAGCCGTAGAACTGGATCTGCTGGCAAAGACTACTGCTACAAGGCCTGGGCGCACTAACTACCTGGAACAGCTGCCAGATTCTGGGAATTGGGTCATGGAATTAAAGGCGGGACTCGGACTGCCTGACCGGCTGATTGATACCGGGGCTGTCATGATCCAGCGAGAGGCCATGACTGCGTCTCTGGACACCCCCAAAGGAACAGGGAGACCGCCAGACAGCCAACAAAAGTGGCAGATACCAAGCACGGCTCTTGAAAGGCAATGCCCCTCGCACGAATTCTTCAGCTATTTGGTCCGGAAATGCAGTCGCGGCGCCCGAAGGGTGCGCCCGAAGGGCGCCGCGACTGCATTTCCGGACCAAATAGCTGAAGAATTCGGGCGCTACTACCAATCGCTATACAACCTACAGGATCGAGACAGACGGGAGGACAGTGACGCCGAACTTAGCAGAACGCAGGAATACTTAGATACCGTTACGAAAGCAATACACCCAGACGCAGCAGAGGAGTTGGACGCCATGATCACAGCGGAGGACATTCATGCAGCCCTGAAATCTACTAAAGCGGGAAAAGCCCCAGGCCCAGATGACCTCTCATCAGGATATTATAAAACCTTCTCATCAATCCTGTTGCCATGGCTGACGAAAGCTGTTAATGCAGTGGCCGAAGGGGAAGCGTTTGGAAGGGAATCCCTGGCAGCCATAATAACTGTACTGCCGAAACCCGGGAAAAGACCCAATGGCATGCGGCAGCTACCGCCCGATATCCTTGCTAAATGTGGACACTAAACTGTTCACTAAAGTTCTGGTGACAAGGCTCCAAAGGGCCCTCCCATCACTGATTCATGCGGACCAAACAGGGTTTATACCCGGTCGAGAAGCACGAAATAGTACCCTGCGGCTTTTTGCAATACAACACAGAGCGAGAACAACTTCTTACTCTCCACGGACGCCGAAAAGGCCTTTGACCGGGTGAAATGGCCTTACAGGCTCGCTACTCTAGGCCACATGGGGATGGGACCCAGACTCCTCACGTGGATCCGCACACTCTATAATAAACCACAGGCTGCGGTGAGGGTAAACGGAGCACTCACTGCACAGTGTGAGATTTCCAACGGCACGAGGCAGGGCTGCCCACTATCACCACTGCTGTTTGCCTTATCTCTGGAAACACTGCTACAGATGATTAGACAACACCCAGACATTCTGAGTTTCTCCTGGCAGGGAACGGAACATAAAGTGGCCGCATACGCGGGTGACCTCATGTTCTTTGTTACCAATCCCAGAATTACGATGCCCAACATCTTGGCGGTAACGGAACAATTTGGCAAGATGGCGGGTTTCAAACTTAACCTATACAAATGTGAAGTGCTAAATGTCACCCTCCCGGAGGAAGAATACGCAACACTGGACTCTCTGTTCCCCTTCCGATGGTGCTCATGTAAAATGAAATACCTCGGGATATGGATAACGAAGGACCCGAATGACCTGTACTCACAAAACTTCGCACCGCTACTGAAGACAATACTGGCGGACTTAAATAAATGGGCATATCCACATGTCTCCTGGCATGGACGAATTGCAGTTCTGAAAATGAACATCCTACCCAGACTCCTATATCAGTTCCAGACGACCCCGATGGCAATACCTTCATCCTTCTTTGCCACATTGAAATCAGCAGTCATCCGCTACGTTTGGAGGGGTGAACGTTCGAGTCTCCGTCATGAACTCCTATGCATAGAGGAGGCCACGGCATAGAGGAGGCCTGGCATTAACTGATTTTAAATGATACCACCAAGCCACTGTCCTCCAACGCATCCTAGAATGGCACGCAAACCTGCAGCAGTGAAAACAACGGGTAACCCTGGCACAAGAAGGACAGGGGGCACACCTACAGACTGCGGTATGGGGGAAACATACAAATGCGAACTTAGAAGGGGGAAAGGAGGGAATTGTGGCACAAACGCTCACCAGCTGGAGACGCATGAGGGAGCAGGTGCACATCTAACCCACACCGAGCCCTCTGCTGTCTATCACTTATAATGACGCAATAGGGGGGGGATGCGAATATGTTCCCATCACCAAGATACTACAGAACGGCGATATACGGACCTTGGACTCCTTATTAGGGGACACGCCCCGGACCCCTCTAACAGCATTCCGATATATGCAAGTGAAACACTTTTACAAAAGCATGCACGATAAAGACCGCCTACATAGAGCCCTATCGTGGTTCAAGACACTGTGTGAAAAGGGCACCCCTGTGGGGAAGGCAATATCCACGCTTTACTAAGACCTCTTAGTCGGACACCTCACAGAAAATAATACCTTTCGCAGGCAATGGGAGACTATGCTCAAAACTACCTTTACATCCTTGCAATGGGAGAACGCCTTACTCTGGCAACACAAGAGCTCCATCAGCTCACTCTACCAGGAAACCAACTATAAAATTATCGCACTGTGGTATCGAACCCTCCTTCATAAGATCTTCCCGTCAACACCTCCAATATGTTGGAGGTGCCAGGTGGAGAGGGGCACGATGATACACATCTGGTGGGAGTGCAACTCCCTTGCTCCATACTGGGAACTGATACGACAAAACATAACTGAAGTCCTGGGAGAAATACCCACATGGACAGCGACTCTGGCACTCCTGCATATCTCACAAATGTCAATCACAGGATATAAAAAGTCGATCCTATGCCATCTACTCAATGCAGCTAGAGCTCTGATTCCTATTTACTGGAAAAGGACAGAGATCCCAGGCACGGAGGAGTGGATTCGTAGAGTGGAGAGCATTCAGGGGGCGGAGGCGATGCAAGCATCTCTGCTGGGCAGGGGGGATAGACACGCAGAGCTGTGGCGTCCATGGTTCGCATTTGTATCCAGGAATCGGTAGGGCTCGCGGGAGAGAATTCGGACCCTCGGGGCGGAACCCATACCTTTACTCATATCAAGACTCCCTAACTCTCGCTCTTTTCTTTCTTCTTCTCTATCACGGCTCTAGTGCTTACAATTCACTCCCTTTACCACCTACACATACACATAGCTAACTCAAAGACGACCACACTACAGTAACATGTCAAAAGAAAAACCAACACCTTAATTACAATTCACAGATACACCGCCAGATAAAGTAGAACCATACACAGATACATGGAACAAGGAATGCTAAGGTGGCTCAGACGAGGAAACTCTGAATCCATACCACAGTCACAGCACTGAAACATGAGACCAACAAGATTATGGGTAACTGAAACAACACCTAGCTACCACACTCATTACGCGTACAATGTCAGCCCTCACAGGTATCCATGTACCTAATGATAACCCACAAAACACGACATGGAGAGCTTGTGGCTGGCCACCCAAGCTACATACATATATCTCGAGGGGAAATGGTGGGAACCACGTACAAGTTAATTACCAAATAACGAGTTATGGTTGTTTACACTGCCTTGATGTAAGATGACGATTGATTTGTTATCACTACTGAATGTTATACTTGATACACATATGATTATAAAATGGCAGATACATACAGGTTGTGCGTGACCTCAACCTGCTCACGTTTGAATTGAAATAAGCTGTTCTACCATTACTTTACCTAATAAAAAAAAACAGATTTACAAAAAAAAAAAAAATATATATATATATCTATATATAGATATATATATATATATATATATATAAATATCAAAAGTTAGAATAAAATTTTATATATATATATATATATATATATTTTTTTTGTAAATCTGTTTTTTTTTTTATTAGGTAAAGTAATGGTAGAACAGCTTATTTCAATTCAAACGTGAGCAGGTTGAGGTTGTATTTTGATTTATTTATGTATACATAGATGTATATATAATTTCATTCTAAGTGTATTTTGATATAAAATAAAATTTTATTCTAACTTTTGATATTTATTTTGATATACATAAATAAATCAAAATACAAAATATTTCTATATATATATATATATATATATATATATATATATAATACACACACATATACACACACACACATACATATCCATATACAAAATTACATAAATAATTTCATATACACGTAGACTTCAAATATATATTATATATATATAAATATAAATTCTACATGCGTATTTATGTAATATTTTTACATAATTAAGTCATTTTATTGATTTGAGGGACCTGCTTTGAGGGACCTAATTGTTGTGATATGTTTCACGGTTTTGAAACACTAATATTTGTGTTCAACAAAGTCTCCAGAGTATAACAGTACCCACCATGTACAGGTTTTATAGTGTTTTTGAACGTTACAGGGTCAAATGTGTCATTTTCTTTTTACATTGCAAATTGCCAGGTTGGTTATGTTGCCTTTGAGAGCGTATTGTAGCCCACGAATGAGAATCCCCCCCCATGATGGCATACCATTTGCAAATGAAGACAACCCATGGTATTGCAAATGGGGTATGTTCAGTCTTTTTTAGTAGCCAAAACACTGGCCAAAGTTAGCATTCATAATTGTTAATTTTTTTATAATTCTTTATTTTTGAGTGCAGAGTTAAGTATACGTTTCGGCAACATTACATGGCTTTACAGAGAGATTGACAATGTTTTGCTTAGCATAGTCATGGTGTGCTGGACTTTTTTTTTCTTTTTCATAACAATAGTAATATTGAAAGATATATAAAACAGGCTTGTCAACATTTTTTTTGTATGTATGATAACGAAAGATAATTTTTTTTTGTGAGTGCTTCCGAGAGGAGTTTTGAGTTAGTGGTGTCTCTAGGAGATAGACTCTCAGGTGTGCCCTTGTGATGTGAGGGAGTGTCAGTTGGGGTTCTGTGTGGAGGGCTGCAGTGGCATCTCCTGTGGTGTTCTGTAGGAATGTCATTTGCTCAGTGGCTGAGATGTTGGAGTATGTGGCTGGGTGTCATTTGGTGCTCTGCCAGGACGTCTGGGGGGAGATTTGTGTCCTCCTTTTGATGTGTTGCCCCTAATCAAAACAGGTATAATGGCTCGTGCTGAGTTTTACCCCATTTGTGTTTGTTCAAGTGCTGTGGCCATGCGTATTGGCCCAGTCCTCAGTATTTGTCAGGTATCAGTTGCTTGTGAGCCTCCGGCTCTCGGGACAAAGGTGGCAACGGAAGCAGGGTCCCATGTACTCCCGGGGGTGGTTGGCTGTGGGTCCTGATGACTGTCTGTTAGTCCCAGTGCTTGGAGGAAGGCCAGTGCCCCCTCTGTTGACGTAAGTGAGTAGTTCCATTGCGGGTTACCACAAGAGTCCCTGGGGTTCCCCAGCGGTAGGGTATGGCTCCAGATCTTAGTTGAGAGGTAACTTTATTCAGTGATTTCCGCCAGAGTAGGGTATTTTTGTTGGTCTTGATAAAATGTTAATGTGGAGCCAGAGGTGTTTTATTCCTCAGTGTCATCATGATCTGGTTCCTATTTTGTGAGGTTACGCAGCGGAGAATTATGTCTCGTGCTACTCCAGTTGGTGTTTTAGGTGTGCCCATGACATGAAACACTCCGTCCACAACCATCTTTTTGGCTGTTGTGTGGGGCAGTATGGATGCAATTAGGCTGCGTGCATAATGAGTTTCTCTGCGGTCACTGCAGCAGGGATGCCACGGATTTTTATGAGGTTCCTGTCCGGTTTGTCCTCCAGGGCTGAGATTTGGTATGTCAGTGTGACTTGGATGTTTTGCAAGTGTTGTACTCTCTCTTTAAGGGCTGAGATGTCAGTTTTGGCAGCTAGTATGTCCTTTTCAGAGGTTTGTACTCTGTCATTTATGGCTTGTATGTCAGTTCTCAGTGCCCTGAGGTCGGCTGTCCAGACTTGCTGGATGTCATTAAGCAGGAGTTTTAAATCCTGCTTTGTTGTGGGTGCAGTCCCATCTGGGTTGTCAATTGTGTGCATTAGACTTGCCTAGGTGGGTGTTGTAGCTCCCAGTCCGTCCTGCGCCCGGTTCTCCTCATTCCGGTCCCCAGCAGGAGTCAACTTAGTCTGTGCAGGCTGTCTCAGCATGTCCCCTATGTCTCTGCCGTCAGCCACAGCATTAGGTTTTTGGGAGTGTCGGCCCATTGCATTCCGGTTGCAGCAGGAAGGTTATTGGCTCCGGTCCCAGCGGGGGGAGTATGGTGCAGCCGGGGAGGAGTGCTTCCAGTCCCAGGCTTAGGGG
>OW240918.1:86730011-86754261 GCA_933207985.1 Pelobates cultripes
ATATCCGAGAGTCAAATTGAAGCGTCTAATAGTATGGTTACAGCGCAATTCTAAACATTCTAATTGTTTTGGTGCTAAACTGCTAAATAGTAAATATTGGGGCGTGCACTTGATATCGGAGAGTCAAATAGAAGTGTCTAATAGTGTGCTTACAGCGCTGGGGTAAACACTTATTTTCTGGGTGCTAATCTGCTAAATAGTAAATTTTGGGGCCTATTCTTCCAATCTGAGAGTCAAATAGAAGCGTCTGATAGTGCGGTTACAGCGCAATTGTAAACATTCTAATTGTTTTGGTGCTAAACTGCTAAATACTAAATTTTGGGGCCTGTTCTTCATATCTGAGAGTCAAATCGAAGCGTCTAATAGTGCGGTTACAGCGCAATTGTAAACATTCTAATTGTTTTGGTGCTAAACTGCTAAATACTACATTTTGGGGCCTGTTCTTCATATCTGAGAGTCAAATAGAATCATCAATTACTGTTGTCACATTGCAGTTTTAAAACGTAAAATTTTTTGGGGGCTAAAAAGTACATTAGTGGCCTGTTCTTCATATCTGAGAGTCAAATAGAAGCGTCAAATAGTGCGCTTACTGTGCAGTGGTAAACATTCTTATTTTCTGGGTGCTAATCTGCTAAATAGTACATTTGCGGACTGCACTTCATATCTGAGAGTCAAATAGAGCGTCTAATAGTGTGCTTACAGCGCTGTGGTAAACATGTATGTATGTAGTGGGTATTCCCTTCATCCCCCATAAAACTATAACTTACCCCTTCAAATAACGACAGACAACTTCTTGGAGAAAACAGGCCACAGCATTTATTAACACATCCTTAACAATAACTCCTTTTACGTATAA
This sequence comes from Pelobates cultripes, assembly GCA_933207985.1. Lineage (NCBI taxonomy): Eukaryota > Metazoa > Chordata > Amphibia > Anura > Pelobatidae > Pelobates > Pelobates cultripes. The sequence continues at coordinate 86,730,868 of OW240918.1, forward strand.
CAAAATAATAAATATCATAAATTAACACAAACAATTTGCATATAGTCATACAGTAACCGAAGAAACCGTCCTTGCCAATCTAACTTCCCCAAGGCTCTTACCTCCCCCCCTCGGCATAATAAATAACATCTTCCTTTTCAGGGCTCCCCACCAGCCGGATTTCCGCTCTGTGGGGCCCAACTATAATGCTCCCCACCGGTCGACTTACAACCCAGTGGGAACATGTCCAACCTGGTACCTCCTCCAGGTTCACCATAAGAGACAGGGGGAGGATGAGACCCGGCCATTTCCCCCCTTTTTCATCTAATCTACCAAACCATCCCTTATTTGGCAAGGACACACCCCCGCCTCGCTGTGACAACCCCCCGGGCCCAAAGCAGCAAAGGGAGGGTGGGCGGGAAACTTGTTGCCCTGAGGTCAGTCTAATTTGTCACCACCCACTTTCTCACATCTCACACTCCCACCCATAGCACATAGCCAATCATGCATCATCCATCCCACACTCATACATGTGCCCATGTCAGCTAAGCTGCGCTCTCTCCCTGGGGCCTTGTATGTACGTAGTGGGCATTGGATAGCATTCCCTTCATCCCCCATAAAACCATAACTTACCCTTTCAAATAACGACAGACAACTTCTTGGAGAAAACAGGCCACAGCATTTATTAACACAACCAAATACTGTATAACTCCTTTTATGTATAACAAAATAATAAATATCATAAATTAACACAAAAATTTGCATACAGTCATACAGTAACCGAAGAAACCGTCCTTGCCAATCTAACTTCTCCAAGGCTCTCACCTCCCCCCCTCGGCATAATAAAAACATCTTCTTTTTCAGGGCTCTCCACCAGCCGGTTTTTCGCTCGGTGACGCCCAACCATAATGCTCCCCACAGGTCCACTTGCAACCCAGTGGGGACACGTCCAACCTGGTACCTCCTCCAGTTCACCATAAGAGACAGTGGAAGGATGAGACCCGGCCACTATCCCCCTTTTTTATCTAATCTACCAAACCATCCCTTATTTGGCAAGGACACAACCCTGCTGTTTTGAGCCTAAAATCAGCGGGGGACCCCAAACAAACCAACCATGGCCTGTTCCACCATCCCTCGAATGGCCAAATTAAAATGGATGAGCCCGACCTCAGCCAAATGAACCCCATCCGGCTGCAACAAATCCGCCACCTCCTTCTCAAAACCCTATGAAAATGGGTATCCCTCAAACCCCTATAACGAACCGTGAAACCCAACGGTTGAACCCTTCGCGGCAGCGCTCCAACGCACTCTGGCTGTGTGCTCGCCACCAACAGTTCCTTGCCACAACTTCCGACCACACTATGCACTCCACACAACCCAATTTGGCATTGTCAGAGTATTTATATCGGCAGACATTTTGTGCTAAGATAGAAACTAAAAGTGTATATTCTGAGTCACTCTGAACAGACCAGACTCCATTTTGTTATTCCAAGTTAACAAAGACAAAGAGACACAGGATTTCTTTCTGTAAGACTGGCCTCTTTGCCAGAGCTAAGGAATGCATAGTATAAACAAGTGATAAGAATATAATCAAATCTAAACCCAGACAATTGTGACAGAGAAGATTAAATAATTTAATTTTACTGTCTATACATATAAGGTACCATTGTATGGAAAAGGGTAAACTTAGTTCATGATCTGTCATATCAGGAATTATAGCAGATTTGCAGACACATAGTCTGGACAAAATTTAAGAACCCCTTTGATCTTTGAAGGATACGTAAGTTATAGCCACTATCTAGATAGGCCAAAATGACGTCAAAATAGCCACCAGGAAAAGTTAACTCTTTCCTGGATAGGTATGTTTAGTGGGACAAGACTGCCCTCTACAGACCAAATAACTAATTTGCGATCTGGAAAATAACCACACCTCTAGTGCTTCTATTGGGTTATCAACCGATGACGTACAGAGAGTCTGGCCCTTTAAAAGTTAAGACAAAGGGAAGATAGGAGATACGAGAGGAGGCAGATGCAAGATATGCAAAGGAGAGGAGAGAGGAATTGGAAGTTTGGGGACTCCAACTCGGACAACATCTGAGACTAACACTCTACTCCTAAAACTCTAACACTTAGAATTTACTGACTTTCTAACCAACACCTCCATGCAGAGAGACTACCAATCGGATGAAATATCTACTCAACTGGTAATTATACTGGTTTCATTTAATTAAATTAAATTAATTAAAATGTATTAATAGCATTATATATGACTGGATAAAGCACGGTCAGATTTCCATATTAAGAAATCTTAGTTAACTAAGAATATATAGTTATAAACATTCCATTCTGCAGGTGGAATTAAGAATAATTATATATTGATGTGATATTATCACGTGTTAGCATACCGCTGTTTTTATCCAGGTGTATTGATTTGCTCTAAATTAAGATAGATATCTTTTAGACAAATTAAAAATCTGCTTATATAATATATTAGATTCTCTTATTGGATGATTTTCAGGAAATGACTAATGAACTGGATTAAATGTTATTTTATTTAAAATGACATCAGAATAGATCTTAACTACCTAGGAGATCTAGCCAGCATTGAAAGGGTTATTCTAACTGTCGGCTAAACTTTATGACCTTACGCTGCACTCTGAGGAATTCTGTTCTTCGCTGTGAAAAGTTTCACTTAAGTCTGTGTTAAGGATAGTCATAAATTAAGTCTTGACAGGAAATGCTATTTAGCCATTGAAACGTAATACCCATTTCTTTGTATTGCATACCATTTTATACTGGATATTCATTGATTATTGTCACGCATGTTACATAATATTATTTGTTAATTATTGGTTATCATAAATAAAATCTATTTTTATACATTGTGATTATTTATATGAAATACTTTTCACTTAACACGATAAACGTTCTTTGGGATTTGAGAATTGAATTAGTGGGCGATTCTCACTGTTACTATTATTATCCCATAAATATCCCCACAGCATACCCAGCCGAGAGGCCTCCATCGCAGTGCCAAAGCGGAAAGAATGACAGCAAGACAAATTGAAAATGGGAGAGGAAGCTCCCCTCCTCATATACCATGACCGGGCCAGCCAAGGATGGCCGTACCGCAGACACCCTGATCGCCCTGACCAGACAGGTGTCCAATCCTGGGACCGCTGCCAGCGGGGCCCACCTGCCCTTGCTGAGGATGTCGGTCTTGTATGGACGAGTCTTGAAGGACACCAGGTCATGACCATCCCGGACATCCGCAAACAGAATCCCTCCCTACCGGCTGACCAGTTCGGACTCACCAATACCCCAATCTTCATGGCCCCAAAGAAAGGAAGAAACGGCGAGGCATACCTCTGTGCCCATACGGCCCCCAAACGGCCTCTTTGGATCTGCAGAAACTGCCCCCTGCACAAAAGCCCTGCACCGCCTGTGTAGCGGAGCTGCAATATTAAATCCCCAAATCTCCACTGGTACAGAAAGTAATCCAAAGTAAAGCGCTGGAAATGAAGGAAATATCCCAAATCCCCCAGCAGTGGTGGCAGGGTGGCTGGGGCAGTGGTGGCAGGGTGGCTGGGGCAGTGGTGGAAGGGTGGCTGGGGCAGTGGTGGTGGGGTGGCTGGGAAGGTTGTAGGGTGGCTGGGGCAGAGGGTGGTTGGGGCAGTGGTGGTGGGGTGGCTGGGGCAGAGGGTGATGGTGCGGTGGTGGTGGGGTGGCTGGGGCACAGGATGGCTGGGGCATTGGTGGTAGGGTGGCTGGGGCAGAGGGTGGCTGGGGTAGTGGTGGTAGGGTGCCTGGGGCAGTGGTGGTAGGGTGGCAGTGGTGGTGGGTGGCTGGGGCAGAGGGTGGCTGGGACATTGGTGGGAGGGTGGCTGGGGCAGAGGGTGGCTGGGGCGGTGGTGCTGGGGTGCTCCCTCGCGCGCCCGCCTGCCCGACCGGCCACCCGGGGTTAGCAGGGCCAGCCTCAGGGGGGCCCTGGGGTGGTCGGCTCCTGGGCCCCCCAGGGGAAGAGGCTGGCCCTGTGGCTACATACCGGGTCGCAGGGGTGGCCGGGCCCCCTGGTGGGCCGGGCCCGGTCACAGTCGCGAACCCTGCGACCCTGGTATGTACGCCAGTGCCTGAGGATACCCAGTCTAATAGCAATACGGCCATTGTAATCCAAGTGTATTCGAATTTCGAAAGTCCTCTCTCAGTCTCTTGGTGGCTATGTTTGCCACATAGGTCAGTTTCAGTTGTGTTGTGTTTGTGTTGTAACGTAATGCATAGTGTGTATAGGGGATGTAGTGATTGTGTGTGTGTATAGGTGATATAGTGTGTGTAGGGGATATAGAGGGGGTGTGTTTAGGGAATGTTGTATGTGTTTGCTTACAAGGTATCTAATGTGTGCATAGGGGATCCAGAGTGTGTATGTCAGGAATGTAGTATGTGTGTAGGTGGTGCAGTGTGTGTAGGGGTCTAGTGTGTATTTGAAAGACCCAGAGTGTGTATAGGAGATCTAGTGAGAGTGTGTGTGTATAGAGGATTCAGAGTGTATATAGGGATCTAATGTGTGTATGTGTGTAGATGATCCAGAGTTGGGTAGGGGATCTAGTGCGTGTCTACAAAGTAATGTGTACAAATACATATATATATAAATACACATATATATACACTGCTCAAAAAAATAAAGGGAACACAAACAACACAATGTAACTTCAAGTCAATCACACTTCTGTGAAATCAAACTGTCTACTTAGGAAGCAACACTGAGTGACAATCAATTTCACATGCTGTTGTGAAAATGGGATAGACAACAGGTGGAAATTATAGGCAATTAGCAAGACACCCACAATAAAGGAGTGGTTCTGCAGGTGGTGACCACAGACCACTTCTGAGTTCCTGGCTGAAGTTTTGGTCACTTTTGAATGCTGGCGGTGCTTTCACTCTAGGGGTAGCATGAGACGGAGTCTACAACCCACGCAAGTGGCTCAGGTAGTGCAGCTCATCCAGGATGGCACATCAATGCGAGCTGTGGCGAGAAGGTTTGCTGTGTCTGTCCGCGTAGTGTCCAGAGCATGGAGGCACTACCAGGAAACAGGCCAGTACATCAGGAGACGTGGAGGAGGCCGTAGGAGGGCAACAACCCAGCAGCAGGACCGCAACCTCCGCCTTTGTGCAAGGAGGAACAGGATGAGCACTACCAGAGCCCTGCAAAATGACCTCCAGCAGGCCACAAATGTGCATGTGTCTGCTCAAACGGTCAGAAACAGACTCCATGAGGGTGGTATGAGCCCGACATCCACAGGTGGGGGTTGTGCTTACAGCCCAACACCGTGCAGGACGTTTTGCATTTGCCAGAGAACACCAAGATTGGCAAATTCGCCACTGGCGCCCTGTGCTCTTCACAGATGAAAGCAGGTTCACACTGAGCACATGTGACAGATGTGACAGAGTCTGGAGACACCATGGAGAACGTTCTGCTGCCTGCAACATCCTCCACCATGACCGGTTTGGCAGTGGGTCAGTAATGGTGTGGGGTGGCATTAGCAAATGGTCTCACAAGGGGTCTGAGGATCTCATCTCGGTACCTAATGGCAGTCAGGCTACCTCTGGCGAGCACATGGAGGGCTGTGTGGCCCCCCAAAGAAATGTTTGGAAGTATTCTGTGTGTTTGTCAGTGGTGCAATGTGTTGGGGGGGTGCTGTGTGTATGTGTGAGGGGTGCAGTGTGTGAGTGTGACAGTCGTGCTGTGTGTGTGTGTTAGAGAGAGGGGTGCTGTGTGTGTGAAGGATGCTGTGAGTGTGGGGGTGCAGTGTGTGTGTGTATGAGAGAGGAGTGCTGTATGTGTGTGTGAGAGAGAGAGGGTGCTGTTTGTGTGAGAGGAGTGCAATGTATGTGAGGGATGCTGTGAGTATGGGGGTGTAGTGTGTGTGTGTGTGTGTGTGTAAGGAGGCTGTGTGTGTAATGGTGTTGTATGTGTGCTGCAGGCTAGAGTTCACTCTCAGTAACCATGGCAACGCTCCAACCTCGCGAGAGGAACCCGGCGGAGCTGCAAGCCAGAGCTTTCCGGCTCCTCTCCTGTTTGATCCTCTTTGATCTCCCCACCAGCCCATGAAGACACACAGCATTCTGTGATCTCCCCTGCTGACCTTGGCCCATGGTCATCACACCCCCCACCAGGCATTTGCCCGGTATGACAGATGGCCAGTCCAGGCCTGTATGTAGGTTTGCATATACACTGAACAAAATTATAAACTCAACAATTTTGTTTTCCCCCCCATTTTTCATGAGCTGAACTCAAAGATCTAAGACCTTTTTATGTACACAAAAGGCCTATTTCTCTAAAATATTGTTCACAAATATGTCTAAATCTGTGTTATTGAGCAGTTCACCTTTGCCGAGATAATCCATCTACTTCACAGGTGTGGCATATCAAGATGCTGATTAGACAGCATGTATATTGCAAAGGTGTGCCTTAGGCTGGTCACAATAAAAGGCCACTCAAAAATGTGCAGTTTTTTCACACAGCACAATGCCACAGATGTAGCAAGTTTTGACGGAGCGTGCAGTTGGCATTTTGACTGCAGGAATGTCCATCAGAGCCATTCCCCGTTAATGGAATGTTCATTCCTCTACCATATGCCATCTCCAAAGGCATTTCGGAGACTTTGGCAATACATCCAACCAGCCTCACAACCGCAGACCACATGTAATCACACCAGCCCAGGACCTCCACATCCAGCATCTTCACCTTCAAGATCGTCTGAGACCAGCCATTGTCTGAGACAGCTGCTGCAACAATCGGTTTGCATAACCAAAGAATTAATGGACAAACTGTCAGAAACCATCACAGGGAAGCTCATCTGCATGCTCGTTGTTCTCATCAGGGTCTCGACCTGACTGCAGTCGTTACCGACTTGAGTGGGCAAATGCTCACATTTGATGGTGTCTGGCACTTTGGAGAGGTATTCTCTTCATGGATGAATCCCGGTTTACACTGTACAGGGCAGATAGCAGACAGCGTGTATGGCGTCGTGTGGGTGAGTGTTTTGCTGATGTCAATGTTGTGGATCAAGTTGCCCATGGTGGCGGTGGGGTTATAGTATGGGCAGGCGTATTTTATGGACAACGAACACAGGTGCATTTTATTGATGGCATTTTGAATGCACAGAGATACCATGATGAGATCCTGAGGCCCATTGTTGTGCCATTCATCCACGGCCATCACCATATATATATATATAAATAAATCTTCACAAAGAAAGGCACACGCTGGGCTTTTTGAAGAAAATTATTCGTCTTTATTCATAACACACGGGTTACAGCAAATCGACGTTTCAGCCCATCATAGGACTTTCATCAGGAAAACCCCATAGCTCCAAACACCATCTTTAACTCCTTAAGAACTTTATTCAAACTTCTGGAATAAAAGGGAATCATGACATGTCACACATGTCATGTGTCCTTAAGGGGTTAAATTGCAAAAAAGTGCAGGAAACCCCTCTCCCTAGACAAAGGTAATGCCTGTGATCAAAGATCCAGACTAAACAGAACAAACTGTAGATTGATGAGCCACATGTGGACCACAAAACTTCACTTAAGCACCATCAGGTGACCACTAAATAGTGTGTTTCATGTGAATATGAATACAACTAGATACAATTGCCTCCCTGCCCCCCGGCCCAGCCCGCCCTAAATTCTGTTAAGACCGGCCGCTGCAGGGCCGGCCCTTTAAATGCTGCAGCCGCCTGAGCACTCTGTTAAGAGCCTCAGGTGGCTGCAGCTGCTCCTCCCCTCCCCTCTCCTCCCCTGTAGCGTGGCCGAGCTGCTCTGCTGTCCGCGGTGCCCGGCCGGACTGATAGGAAGGAGTGTGCACTTCCTGTCAGTCCGACCAGTTACAGGAAACAGAAACTCCTGTTCCGCGCGCAGTTTCTGTTTCCTGTAACCGGTCGGACTGACAGGAAATGCACACTCCTTCCTATCAGTCCGGCCGGGCACCGCGGACAGCAGAGCAGCTCAGCCACGCTAGAGGAGAGGGGAGGGCAAGGGGAGGGGAGGTGAAGGGGGGAGGAGGGAAGAAGGGGGGAGAGGTGAAGGGGGAGGAGAGAAGAAGGGGAGAGGTGAAGGGGAGGAGAGGTGAACAGGGGTGAGAGGTGAAGGGGGGGAGGAGAGGTGAAGATGGGGGAGAGTAAGTGAAGGAGGGGGGAGTAAGAAGAAGGGTGGTATGAAAAATGGGGGTAAGCAGAACAAGGGGGGAGTGAGAAGAACACAAGGAGGAGGGGGGAGAGTAAGGGTGAGGAGAAGGGGAGATGAGGAGAAGAGAGGAGGGGTGGTATGAAAAATGGGGGTAAGAAGAACAAGGGGGGAGTGAGAAGAACACAAGGAGGAGGGGGGAGAGTAAGGGTGAGGAGAAGGGGAGATGAGGAGAAGGTGGGGACTGAGAAGAACACGGAGGGTGGGTGGTGAGGAGAACACAGGGAGGAGAGCGGATAAGAAGAACATAGGGAGGGGGGAGGTGAGAAGAACACGGGGGGGTGAGGTGAACACAGGGAAGGGGGATGAGAAGAGCACAGGGAGTGTGGGGCAGAGGAGAGACCACTAAGGGGCAGGGGAGAGCTAGAAGGGACAGCTCTATAGGACGGGGGCAAGACAGGGAGCTCTTTCACACAGAACACACAATGCATCCCTACACACACAAACACAACATGTTTCCCTTACACACAGAGAAACACACAATGCATCCATTACACACACACAATGCAACCCTTACACACAAAGACAATGCATCCTTTGCACACATACACAGAAACACACAATGCAAACCCTTACACACACACTGCTTTTCTTACATACACACAGAAACACAATGCATCTCTAACACACACCCAATGCACACACTTACAGACACACACCTTGCATCCCTTATGCATACAAACACAGATTCATGCAATGCATCCCTTACACACAACCAGAAACTCACAATACATCCCTTATACACAAATACACACTGCTTCCACTACACACAAACACACTGCATCACCTGCACAAACTGGTATCCCTATACACTACATACCATACGCACACATATTAGATCCTCTCAGGGCCGGACTGGCCCACCAGGATACCGGGAAATTTCCTGGTGGGCCGTCGGCACCTGGGGCCAGGCAGACACCTGGGTCTGCTGGCGGCCGCTGGCGGACTTGTCCTGGCGGCCGCTGGGGGAGTTGCGCTGTCACTGCTCCCCAGCACGCAGTTGAATGAGACCGGCGCCGGAATATGACGTCATATTCCGGCGCCGGTCTCATTCAGCAGCGCGCGAGGGCGGGAGAGCAGAGCCAGCGCAGCTCCCCCCAGCGGCTGCCAGATGCCCCCAGAAGACCTCCCCAGCTGTAAAAGTCCCCCAGCAGCCCACAGAAGACCTCCCCAGCGGCCCACAGAAGACCTCCACCTGGCAGGTATTAGTAATCTGTCTGTGTTATCATGTCTGTCTGTCTGTATGGTGTGTGTCTGTCTGTGTTATCATGTCTGTCTGTATGGTGTGTGTGTGTCTGTCTGTGTCATGGTGTCTGTCTGTATGGTGTGTGTGTGTGTCTGTCTGTCTGTCTGTGTCATGGTGTCTGTCTGTCTGTATGGTGTGTGTGTGTCTGTCTGTCTGTGTCATGGTGTCTATCTGTATGTATGGTGTGTGTGTGTCTGTCTGTGTCATGGTGTCTGTCTGTCTGTATGGTGTGTGTGTGTCTGTCTGTGTCATGGTGTCTGTCTGTATGGTGTGTGTGTGTGTCTGTCTGTCCATCATGGGGTGTGTGTGTGTCTGTCTGTCCGTCATGGGGTGTGTGTTTGTGTCTATCCGTCATGGGGTGTGTGTGTCTGTCTGTCCTTCATGGGGTGTGTGTGTCTGTCTGTCTGTCATGGGGTGTGTGTTTGTGTGTGTGTCTGTCTGTCCGTCATGGGGTGTGTGTGTGTCTGTCCGTCATGGGGTGTGTGTGTGTCTGTCTGTCATTCATGGTGTGTGTGTCTGTCTGTCTGTCATGGTGTGTGTGTGTCTATCTGTCCGTCATGGTGTGTGTCTGTCTGTGTCATGGTGTGTGTCTGTCTGTGTCATGGTCTGTCATGGTGTGTGTGTGTGTCTGTCATGGGGTGTGTATCTGTCATGGTATATGTGTGTTTCTGTGTCTGTCATGGTGTATATGTGTGTTTAAAATAGTGTTTTTGCTCACCTTTTTTTCCCCCACGCAGCGTGCTGGTCTCCCCTCGACTGGCCCTGCCTCTATAGCTGAGATCATCAAGCTTGATGATCTCAGCCAATCCAATGCTTTGCCATAGGATTGGCTGCAAAATGCCACTCCAATCAGCATCTCCTCATAGAGATGCATTGAATCAATGTATCTCTATGGGGAATGTTCAGCACCTACAGAGTGTGGAGGCCCTGAATGTAGGTGCACTAACACAGGAAGCACCTCTAGTGACCGTCTGAGTGACTGTCACTAGCAGTGTCACTTTGAAGCAATGTAAACACTGCCTTTTCTCTGAAAAGTCAGTGTTTACGTTGAAAAGCCTGTAGGGGCATGCTATAGACACCAGTACCACCACATTAAGCTGTGTGTGTGCATCTGCTAGTGAGTGAGCTTGCTTGCATGCGTGTGCCTGCTAGTGAGTGAGTGTCTGCATGTGAGTATGCTTACTGTATAATTAAACGTTTTACTCTGAAAGGACCAATATTTTATATTAGAAAAAGCAATATATATATATATATATATATATATATATATTACTCAATCATCTGTCCTGGCAAGACATAGCCTTGCATATTACACGCGACAATATATGGCGCAGTGACTTATGGGGCTGGCACAATTTTTTTTTCCAGGGCTGCTTTGTATCCCCAGTCCGGCCCTGGATCCTCTACAATAACACATAACACATCCCCTACACACTCCACTCCCTGTGAGCGAACTCATGGGTGGAACATATAAATGGAGCTGCTTCCAATTCTCCCAGAACATTGAATTTTGTGACTACAGTTGCAAACAGCCTCCAGAGATCCTGTTCTACACCAGACCAGTGGAGCCAAACTGCAGCCTATCATCATCCTCATCTTGTTGTAAGTAGGCAATCTAGTATATTATTAGTGACACTAATCTATAATTTACCTCACATTAAAGGGACACTATAGTCCCCAGAACGACTGCAGCTTATTGAAGTGGTTCTGGTGTCTATAGCCGGTCCCTGGAGGCTTTTTAATGTAAACATACACTGTTGCAGCACTGGCGTTAGTTCGTATGGCAGCTCATATAGGTGGGGCATTGTGATGTCACATGGGGGGCGGCAAATAAAGCTGTTCCCCAAGCAGCCACAGGTGCCACTGTGCTGGGAGATTGTGATTACTCTTCAGTTCCTCCCAGCTTACAGAGCAGCGCATGGGAGAGAGAGAGGAGGAGGCATGATTTAATCTTACAACAAATCCAGTAAGCAAATCTTTATAAATTTGGGGGGGATCAGCTCTGTTTCCACAGTTTATTGGTGTTTACTCTGATGTCTGTATTAATATTGAGGGATTTCTAAGTAGTAACATCAGTGTGTGTCAGCAGGGCCAGCCGTTGGGGTGCCATCACAATAGAGCCGCCCCGTGGACAACACAGCTCACAAGTTTGGGACACCAGCCTATTCAATTTAAACGATTTGCTGGTGGTCCACTGGTGCGCACCAGCAGTAGGTGCAGTCAGATTATAGCCTCTCCCTCATGGTTCCGACGCTCAGTTAGTGAGTCAGAGCACAGGCTCAGAGATTCTCAGCCTGCGCTCTGACAACATTGAAAGTCAGAGCCGTGAAGGAGCGGGTATGGCAAAGAGCTACTGATTAGCATAACATCAATATCCGTTATAAAACCAGGAAAAGGTGGGCACCATTGCACTGATTTGGTGGTGCAATGGGCCACTTGACTGGTTTTGCCCCCCAGGCCTAAGGCTGCCAGCCCTCCCCTGATACAATCCATGCATCATAGTGTATAAGATACATTAGATAAATATTAAACAAGAAAAATGTGAAAGATATGTGAATCTTATAATTTCACCCTCAGTGTAACTAAAAATGAAACTTAGAAACATAGAAAAACATAGAAACATAGAATGTGACGGCAGATAAGAACCATTCGGCCCATCTAGTCTGCCCAATTTTCTAAATACTTTCATTAGTCCATAGCCTTATCTTATAGTTAGGATAGCCATATGCCTATCCCACGCATGCTTAAACTCCTTTACTGTGTTAAGCCCTACCACTTCAGCTGGAAGGCTATTTAATGCATCCACTACCCTCTCAGTAAAGTAATACTTCCTGATATTATTTTTAAACCTTTGCCCCTCTAATTTAAGACTATGTCCTCTTGTTGTGGTAGTTTTTCTTCTTTTAAATATGGTGTCCTCATTTACTGTGTTGATTCCTTTTATGTATTTAAATGTTTCTATCATATCCCCCCTGTCTCGTCTTTGCTTCAAGCTATACATCCTTTAACCTTTCCTGGTAAGTTTTATCCTGTAATCCATGAACCAGTTTACTTCTCTGAACTCTCTCTAAAGTATCAATATCCTTCTGAAGATACGGTCTCCAGTACTGCGTACAATACTCCAAGTGGGTTATCACCAGTGTTCAGTACAATGGCATGAGCACTTCCCTCTTTCTACTGCTAATACCTCTCCCTATACAACCAAGCATTCTGCTAGCATTTCCTTTTGCTCTATTACATTGTCTGCCTACCTTTAACCCCTTAAGGACCAAACTTCTGGAATAAAAGGGAATCATGACATGTCACACATGTCATGTGTTCTTAAGGAGTTAAAGGGACACTATAGTCACCTGAACAACTTTAGCTTAATGAAGCAGTTTTGGTGTATAGAACATGCCCCATGCAGCCTCACTGCTCAGTCCTCTGCCATTTAGGAGTTAAATCCCTTTGTTTATGAACCCTAGTCACACCTCCCTGCATGTGACTTGCACAGCCTTCCATAAACACTTCTTGTAAAGAGAGCCCTATTTAGGCTTTCTTTATTGCAAGTTCTGTTTAATTAAGATTTTCTTATCCCCTGCTATGTTACTAGCTTGCTATACCCTGCAAGAGCCTCCTGTATGTGATTTAAAGTTCAATTTAGAGATTGGAATACAATTATTTAAGGTAAATTACATCTGTTTGAAAGTGAAACCATTTTTTTTTCATGCAGGCTCTTGCAATCATAGCCAGGGGAGGTGTGGCTAGGGTTGAATAAACAGAAACAAAGTGATTTAACTCCTAAATGACAGTGAATTGAGCAGTGAAATTGCAGGGGAATGAGCTATACACAAAAACTGCTTTATTTAGCTAAAGTAATTTAGGTGACTATAGTGTTCCTTTAAGTCATCAGAAATAATCGTCCCTAAATCATTTTCCTCGGATGTTGAGGTTAGGACTCTATCAAATATTCTGTACTCTACCCTTGGGTTTTTACGTCCAAGATGCATTATTTTGCACGTATCCACATTAAATGTCAGTTGCCACAACTCTGACCATTTTTCTAGTTTACCTAAATCATTTGCCATTTGGCTTATCCCTTCTGGAACATCTACCCTGTTACATATCTTAGTATCATCAGCAAAAAGACATATCTTACCATCAAGACCTTCTGCAATATCACTAATACATTTTTTAGAGAGAATGGGTCCAAGTACAGATCCCTGAGGTACCCCACTGGTGACAAGCCCAAGCTTCGAATATACTCCATTGACTACAACCCTCTGTTGCCTGTCACTCAGTCACTGCCTTACCAATTCAACAATATTGGAATCCAAACTTAAAGATTGCTATTTATTGATAAGCCTTCTATGTGCAACAGTGTCAAAAGCCTTACTGAAATCTAGGTAAGCAATGTCTACTGCACCATCCTAATCTATTATTTTAGTTACCCAATCAAAAAAAATCAAAAAGATTAGTTTGGCATGATCTCCCTGAAGTAAACCCATGTTGTCTCTGATCTTGAAATCCATTTGTTTTTAGATGTTCAACAATCCGATCCTTTAACATGTTTTCCATTACTTACCCCACTACTGAAGTAAGGCTTACTGGCCTGTAGTTGCCCGACTCCTCCCTACTACCTTTCTTGTGAATGGCACAACATTCGCTAACTTCCAATCTTCTGGGACTACTCCTGTTAACAATGATTGGTTAAATAAATCTGTTAATGGTTTTGCTAGTACACCACTAAGCTCTTTTAATAACTTTGGGTTTATTCCATCAGGTCCCATTGACTTACTTGTCTTTAAACTCACATGTAATAAATGACTAATTTGTCTTTTTTCCTAACTGAGGTCCCTTTCCTTCATTTTCATCTGTAAATACTGAACAAAAATATTCATTGAGGCAGTCAGCTAGACCTTTATCCTCTTCTACATACCTTCCTTCTTTTGTTTTTAATCTAACTAATCCTTGTTTTACTTTAATTTTCTCATTTATATATCTATGAACTTGAATGATATATATACATGCAAGACAATTTACATACATAATATATTAGTACTAATTGCACACAATAATAAGAGCACTGTGAGCCATATATCCCAGATAAAAATGAAAAACATAGAGACACATTCATAATGAGATGTATAAAGAGAATGCTGGTGAGTAGACATATAACCTTAAGATTATTTCTCAAATAAATGTAGGTATTTCGGGAAAGTACTTAGCAACCAAAACTTCAATATATCCAGTTCATGTTAAATGATAAGGACTAATAAATAAAAAATGAAAAGGGGCTGTTTAACGAAATGGTTATACACCACAACCACTGTGTGGCTTAGAACTAAAATGTCAAAATACGAGCATGTCAAACTCTGAGTTGGACACTCGCTGGAGTGATGTCTTAAATGAATTTTCATATATCAAAGATTCATATTATATCATGCCTATAAAAAAAAAAACCCAGATATAACGAAGTAACACTTTTTGGAAATAGGTGCTCAATCATAGTTTACAGTTAGTACTTAAAAACAACAAAGTAAGGAGATATTATGCAGTGAACATGGGTATTAAAGCAGCACTGTCATGCCGAACTTACCTTTCTTTAATTGCTTCCTCTTCTCTCCCTATCTCAGGATCTGTTCTTCATTTCTTCCTGTCTGCTTTAGTTTTCTTAAAAACATAAGACAAAGTAGGGACTACTTGTCTTATGGAGGTTTCCTACACCTGACCAGAGGAGCAAAAGAGGAGCAAAGTGTGCTTCATTTCCGGTGGTCAGAGAAATTTTCCCACAATTCTAAGATTTCCTCCCTGTTCCCGCGATGCATCCTGTCAGTATGAATTGCATTCTAACAGAATGAGAACAGATTCTCCATTCGTGTTAGAATGCAATTTGGGACTTTGTTCATATCGTAATTTCATTCTAATGAATGAAACTCCGATCCTCTTCGTGCCGTGGCTGCATCTTGCAGCCGCTTAGTAGATGACTCCCTAATTCCCACGGTATTAGGGAGCTATCTACCAAAAGGCTGAAAGACCTAAATTGGTCTTTCAGCCAAATGTACTAATACTAAGTAAAGATTACTTAGTATTAGTAAATTCTGACCCTACTCGCTATATCGTGAATAAGGGCATGTCTACTAAACAGTGACACATCCAATCAGAGTGTTATGAGTCATTTTACACAGCGTGGGAAAGTTCTTTGGAATTTTCCCATGCTGTGTAAAATGACACAGAGCACTCTGATTGGATGGATTTTAAGCCATCCAATCAGAGTGTTCTGAGCCGAACTGCAGGATGGGGCAAGGCTTTATAAGCCTTTCCCCGCCTTGCGGAGCTCAATCTGCACCGTGCCCTTGCCGGGTGAAGATGGATTCATTTTTTAACATCAGGTTTTTTCTTTTTTGGCAGATTTTTTTTTTTGGGCGCTCAGGTTTTTTTATTTTTTACAAGTTCGACGGGTATTATGGTTTTTATTTGGCATTTTTTGGGGCTGAAAAATGAAGATTTTAGAAAAAGGAAGACATCAAATGGTAAGTTTTATTTTTTTTTACAGGTAGTTAGTTCTTTTATTCCCCCCTGAGGGGGATAGGTAGGGGATTATTTTTTATATGGGTGGGGGGGTGACTAGGGGCTTGGGGGGTGGAGGCCAGGGGGAAAGGCAATAGGTCACCCCCTTATTGTTATTTATGGCCCCCACCCAATGCTCAGAGGTGGGGGCCAGGGGGAGGACAATAGGTCCCCCACTCATTGTCTTTTATGGCCCCCACCCGCCGCTCAGGGGTGGGTGCCAATCGGGAGGACAATAGGGCCCCCAATCATTATCATTTATGGCCCCCACCCACCGCTCAGGGGTGAGGACCGGGGAGGGGGGGGGCAATAGGTCCCCCTCATTATTATTTATGGCCCTCACCCACCGCTGAGGGGTGGGGGCCAGGGGGGAGGACAATAGGTTCCCCCCTCATTCTCTTTTATGGCCCCCACCTGCCACTAGGGGAAGGTGCGGGAGGGCCAATAGGTCCCCTCATTATTATTTATGGCTCCCACCCACCGCTGAGGGGTGGGGGCGGGGGGAGAACAATAGCTCCCCCCCCATTTTCCTTTATGGCCCCCACCCGCCGCTCAGGGGTGAGGGCCTGGGAGGAGGACAATAGTTCCCCCCCATTTTCCTTTATGGCCCCCACCTACAGCTAGAGTATTTTTTTTACAACAGGGAGCACCCACAGGCTGCTCACTGTTTCGTAGACATGCCCCTAATCGGGGTATAGCGAGTAGGGGCATTCAGAAGATTTTAATCTCCCTTATGCTGAGTGAGGACACAGGGGGCTTAGGACATGGCGGTGAGCTGCTCCCTGCAGCTTCTACCTTTACATTTTACAAGGAGGGACCTGTGCGCCGGTAGCTCCCTCCTTGTAATAACCCGAACGAATGAACGCCGATATTCAGTGTTTGTTTGTTCTCGTGACATTTCTATTCATTCATTCATCTTTCTGACGAATGAATAGATGAAATTCTCGTTCGCATGCCCAAGTGTTTAACTGGGCATGTGCGGGAATCTTACAGCGCTCTCTAGTGTGGGCAGATGGCGTGTCCCACAGGGACTTCATTTACCCACACAAAGATGGTGGTGCCCAGAACATAGGTCCGTACACAAGGGGGGCATTTGGAGGTGACTAGGGGGTCAGTTAGATGTAGTGGAGTCGGGAGGGGGGTTTAAAAAAAACGGGATTTGGCCATGACAGTGCCGCTTTAAGTAATTCCAAAATATAGAAATATAGAATTCATGGGGAGGAATGGTCTCTCAGACTAATAACCTGAAACAAAGTATCAACTCTTTTCTTTCAGCTAGATACCTATAGTAAACATGTAGCTATTCATCTCAAGAAACAGTGTAACGTATTATGTTCATTCAAGCCTAGCTGAGTAACAGTTTTTAGTGTAGAAATCCAATATGCTTCACGTCTCAAACGTTCTTTGTCTCGATCACCCCCTCGATTCAATTTAGGCACATGATTAGAGTTGAGCGAACCCGAACTGAAAAGTTTGGGTTCGTACCGAACATTAGGGTTTTTTGACCCAGGAGCCGAACACGGATATATCACTGTATGTATGGGTTGGCGTTCAGTGTTCGGCGATTTAATGGCGCGTTTTCAAAGGCTGCAGGGCAGCCAATCAAGAGGCATTTGACTTGTGTGCCCTTAGAAGTCATCACAGCCATGCCTACTAATGGCATGGCTGTGATTGGCCAGTAAAGCATGTGACCCAGCCTTTATATATAAGCTGGAGTCGCGTAGCGCTGCACGCACATGCGGTCTTATTAGCGTAGGGAGAGGATGCTGCCGCTGATAGGGACAGCTTAGGAAAGAATTCTGCAAACTAGTACATTAGTGGGGTGCACTTCATATCTGAGAGTCAAATAGAATCATCAAATACTGCTGTCACATTGCAGTTTTAAAACGTAAATTGTTTTGGGTGCTAAAAAGTACATTTTGGGGCCTATTCTTCATATCCGAGAGTCAAATTGAAGCGTCTAATAGTATGGTTACAGCGCAATTCTAAACATTCTAATTGTTTTGGTGCTAAACTGCTAAATAGTAAATATTGGGGCGTGCACTTGATATCGGAGAGTCAAATAGAAGTGTCTAATAGTGTGCTTACAGCGCTGGGGTAAACACTTATTTTCTGGGTGCTAATCTGCTAAATAGTAAATTTTGGGGCCTATTCTTCCAATCTGAGAGTCAAATAGAAGCGTCTGATAGTGCGGTTACAGCGCAATTGTAAACATTCTAATTGTTTTGGTGCTAAACTGCTAAATACTAAATTTTGGGGCCTGTTCTTCATATCTGAGAGTCAAATCGAAGCGTCTAATAGTGCGGTTACAGCGCAATTGTAAACATTCTAATTGTTTTGGTGCTAAACTGCTAAATACTACATTTTGGGGCCTGTTCTTCATATCTGAGAGTCAAATAGAATCATCAATTACTGTTGTCACATTGCAGTTTTAAAACGTAAAATTTTTTGGGGGCTAAAAAGTACATTAGTGGCCTGTTCTTCATATCTGAGAGTCAAATAGAAGCGTCAAATAGTGCGCTTACTGTGCAGTGGTAAACATTCTTATTTTCTGGGTGCTAATCTGCTAAATAGTACATTTGCGGACTGCACTTCATATCTGAGAGTCAAATAGAGCGTCTAATAGTGTGCTTACAGCGCTGTGGTAAACATGTATGTATGTAGTGGGTATTCCCTTCATCCCCCATAAAACTATAACTTACCCCTTCAAATAACGACAGACAACTTCTTGGAGAAAACAGGCCACAGCATTTATTAACACATCCTTAACAATAACTCCTTTTACGTATAACAAAATAATAAATATCATAAATTAACACAAACAATTTGCATATAGTCATACAGTAACCGAAGAAACCGTCCTTGCCAATCTAACTTCCCCAAGGCTCTTACCTCCCCCCCTCGGCATAATAAATAACATCTTCCTTTTCAGGGCTCCCCACCAGCCGGATTTCCGCTCTGTGGGGCCCAACTATAATGCTCCCCACCGGTCGACTTACAACCCAGTGGGAACATGTCCAACCTGGTACCTCCTCCAGGTTCACCATAAGAGACAGGGGGAGGATGAGACCCGGCCATTTCCCCCCTTTTTCATCTAATCTACCAAACCATCCCTTATTTGGCAAGGACACACCCCCGCCTCGCTGTGACAACCCCCCGGGCCCAAAGCAGCA
Source organism: Pelobates cultripes (assembly GCA_933207985.1). NCBI lineage: Eukaryota > Metazoa > Chordata > Amphibia > Anura > Pelobatidae > Pelobates > Pelobates cultripes. Next base: position 86,750,059 of record OW240918.1, read on the forward strand.
AAGGGAGGGTGGGCGGGAAACTTGTTGCCCTGAGGTCAGTCTAATTTGTCACCACCCACTTTCTCACATCTCACACTCCCACCCATAGCACATAGCCAATCATGCATCATCCATCCCACACTCATACATGTGCCCATGTCAGCTAAGCTGCGCTCTCTCCCTGGGGCCTTGTATGTACGTAGTGGGCATTGGATAGCATTCCCTTCATCCCCCATAAAACCATAACTTACCCTTTCAAATAACGACAGACAACTTCTTGGAGAAAACAGGCCACAGCATTTATTAACACAACCAAATACTGTATAACTCCTTTTATGTATAACAAAATAATAAATATCATAAATTAACACAAAAATTTGCATACAGTCATACAGTAACCGAAGAAACCGTCCTTGCCAATCTAACTTCTCCAAGGCTCTCACCTCCCCCCCTCGGCATAATAAAAACATCTTCTTTTTCAGGGCTCTCCACCAGCCGGTTTTTCGCTCGGTGACGCCCAACCATAATGCTCCCCACAGGTCCACTTGCAACCCAGTGGGGACACGTCCAACCTGGTACCTCCTCCAGTTCACCATAAGAGACAGTGGAAGGATGAGACCCGGCCACTATCCCCCTTTTTTATCTAATCTACCAAACCATCCCTTATTTGGCAAGGACACAACCCTGCTGTTTTGAGCCTAAAATCAGCGGGGGACCCCAAACAAACCAACCATGGCCTGTTCCACCATCCCTCGAATGGCCAAATTAAAATGGATGAGCCCGACCTCAGCCAAATGAACCCCATCCGGCTGCAACAAATCCGCCACCTCCTTCTCAAAACCCTATGAAAATGGGTATCCCTCAAACCCCTATAACGAACCGTGAAACCCAACGGTTGAACCCTTCGCGGCAGCGCTCCAACGCACTCTGGCTGTGTGCTCGCCACCAACAGTTCCTTGCCACAACTTCCGACCACACTATGCACTCCACACAACCCAATTTGGCATTGTCAGAGTATTTATATCGGCAGACATTTTGTGCTAAGATAGAAACTAAAAGTGTATATTCTGAGTCACTCTGAACAGACCAGACTCCATTTTGTTATTCCAAGTTAACAAAGACAAAGAGACACAGGATTTCTTTCTGTAAGACTGGCCTCTTTGCCAGAGCTAAGGAATGCATAGTATAAACAAGTGATAAGAATATAATCAAATCTAAACCCAGACAATTGTGACAGAGAAGATTAAATAATTTAATTTTACTGTCTATACATATAAGGTACCATTGTATGGAAAAGGGTAAACTTAGTTCATGATCTGTCATATCAGGAATTATAGCAGATTTGCAGACACATAGTCTGGACAAAATTTAAGAACCCCTTTGATCTTTGAAGGATACGTAAGTTATAGCCACTATCTAGATAGGCCAAAATGACGTCAAAATAGCCACCAGGAAAAGTTAACTCTTTCCTGGATAGGTATGTTTAGTGGGACAAGACTGCCCTCTACAGACCAAATAACTAATTTGCGATCTGGAAGATAACCACACCTCTAGTGCTTCTATTGGGTTATCAACTGATGACGTACAGAGAGTCTGGCCCTTTAAAAGTTAAGACAAAGGGAAGATAGGAGATACGAGAGGAGAGGAGGCAGATGCAAGATATGCAAAGGAGAGGAGAGAGGAATTGGAAGTTTGGGGACTCCAACTCGGACAACATCTGAGACTAACACTCTACTCCTAAAACTCTAACACTTAGAATTTACTGACTTTCTAACCAACACCTCCATGCAGAGAGACTACCAATCGGATGAAATATCTACTCAACTGGTAATTATACTGGTTTCATTTAATTAAATTAAATTAATTAAAATGTATTAATAGCATTATATATGACTGGATAAAGCACGGTCAGATTTCCATATTAAGAAATCTTAGTTAACTAAGAATATATAGTTATAAACATTCCATTCTGCAGGTGGAATTAAGAATAATTATATATTGATGTGATATTATCACGTGTTAGCATACCGCTGTTTTTATCCAGGTGTATTGATTTGCTCTAAATTAAGATAGATATCTTTTAGACAAATTAAAAATCTGCTTATATAATATATTAGATTCTCTTATTGGATGATTTTCAGGAAATGACTAATGAACTGGATTAAATGTTATTTTATTTAAAATGACATCAGAATAGATCTTAACTACCTAGGAGATCTAGCCAGCATTGAAAGGGTTATTCTAACTGTCGGCTAAACTTTATGACCTTACGCTGCACTCTGAGGAATTCTGTTCTTCGCTGTGAAAAGTTTCACTTAAGTCTGTGTTAAGGATAGTCATAAATTAAGTCTTGACAGGAAATGCTATTTAGCCATTGAAACGTAATACCCATTTCTTTGTATTGCATACCATTTTATACTGGATATTCATTGATTATTGTCACGCATGTTACATAATATTATTTGTTAATTATTGGTTATCATAAATAAAATCTATTTTTATACATTGTGATTATTTATATGAAATACTTTTCACTTAACACGATAAACGTTCTTTGGGATTTGAGAATTGAATTAGTGGGCGATTCTCACTGTTACTATTATTATCCCATAAATATCCCCACAGCATACCCAGCCGAGAGGCCTCCATCGCAGTGCCAAAGCGGAAAGAATGACAGCAAGACAAATTGAAAATGGGAGAGGAAGCTCCCCTCCTCATATACCATGACCGGGCCAGCCAAGGATGGCCGTACCGCAGACACCCTGATCGCCCTGACCAGACAGGTGTCCAATCCTGGGACCGCTGCCAGCGGGGCCCACCTGCCCTTGCTGAGGATGTCGGTCTTGTATGGACGAGTCTTGAAGGACACCAGGTCATGACCATCCCGGACATCCGCAAACAGAATCCCTCCCTACCGGCTGACCAGTTCGGACTCACCAATACCCCAATCTTCATGGCCCCAAAGAAAGGAAGAAACGGCGAGGCATACCTCTGTGCCCATACGGCCCCCAAACGGCCTCTTTGGATCTGCAGAAACTGCCCCCTGCACAAAAGCCCTGCACCGCCTGTGTAGCAGAGCTGCAATATTAAATCCCCAAATCTCCACTGGTACAGAAAGTAATCCAAAGTAAAGCGCTGGAAATGAAGGAAATATCCCAAATCCCCCAGCAGTGGTGGCAGGGTGGCTGGGGCAGTGGTGGCAGGGTGGCTGGGGCAGTGGTGGAAGGGTGGCTGGGGCAGTGGTGGTGGGGTGGCTGGGAAGGTTGTAGGGTGGCTGGGGCAGAGGGTGGTTGGGGCAGTGGTGGTGGGGTGGCTGGGGCAGAGGGTGATGGTGCGGTGGTGGTGGGGTGGCTGGGGCACAGGATGGCTGGGGCATTGGTGGTAGGGTGGCTGGGGCAGAGGGTGGCTGGGGTAGTGGTGGTAGGGTGCCTGGGGCAGTGGTGGTAGGGTGGCAGTGGTGGTGGGTGGCTGGGGCAGAGGGTGGCTGGGACATTGGTGGGAGGGTGGCTGGGGCAGAGGGTGGCTGGGGCGGTGGTGCTGGGGTGGCAGAGGGTGGCTGGGGTGGCTGGGGCATTGGTGGTAGGGTGGCTTGGGCAGAGGGTGGCTGGGGCATTGGTAAGGTGGCTGGGGTAGAGGGTGGCTGTGGCATTGGTGGTAGGGTGGCTGGGGCAGAGGGTGGCTGGGGCAGTGGTGGTAGGGTGGCTGGGGCATTGGGCTGGGGCAGAGGTGGCTGGGGCAGTGGTGGTAGGGTGCCTGGGGCAGTGGTGGTAGGGTGGCAGTGGTGGTGGGTGGCTGGGGCAGAGGGTGGCTGGGGCATTGGTGGTAGGGTGGCTGGGGCAGGAGGTGGCTGGGGGTGGTGCTGGGGTGGCTGGTGCAGAGGGTGGCTGGGGTGGGGGCATTGGTGGTAGGGGTGGCTGGGGCAGAGGGTGGCTGGGGTGGGTGGTGCTGGGTTGGCTGGTGCAGAGGGTGGCTGGGGTGGCTGGGGCATTGGTGGTAGAATGGCTGGGGCAGTGTTGGTGGGATGGCTGGGGCAGTGGTGGTGGGGTGGTTGGGGCAGTGGTGGTGGGGTGGTTGGGCAGAGGGTGGCTGGGGGCAGTGGTGGTAGGGTGGCTGGGGCAGAGGGTGGCTGGGGCAGTGGTGGTGGGGTGGCTGGGGCAATGGTGGTGGGGTGGCTGAGGCAGAGGGTGGCGGGGGCAGAGGGTGGCTGGGGCAGTGATGGTAGGA
>OW240918.1:86758859-86793971 GCA_933207985.1 Pelobates cultripes
TGCCCCTCTAATTCGGCCTGGTCGGAGATCACCCTATCCCTGTACACTTTTAACGTCTATCTTAACCTTTGCCTCAAATTCAGTCGGGGTGTCCCAGGTAACACGTGTCGTAGGGGGGGTCATTGTTTCTTACCTGAGCCTCAGAGTGCGCGGATGGAGCCGTGGTGCGAGCCTGTTGCCTTGTGGTTACTGGGTGGGCCTCTTGGAGTGGTTACTGGGTGGGCCTCTTGGAGTGGAGCTTGAGGTATAAAAGTGGAAGTCATTCAGCCCAGGTCGTTCCCCAATATGACATCTGCTGGCAGCTTTTGCATCAGGCCCACCTCTACCATCCCTTCCCCAACACCCCACTTCAAATGTACTTTTGAGGTTGGTAATCTATATACTGCTCCCCCTGCTACTCGCACGGCAACGTATCCGCCTGTGTGTGCCGAGCCTGGAACCAAATGAGGTGCTACCAGAGTCAGAGTGGCCCCCGAATCCCGGAGCCCTTGGACCTCTTTCCCTTCCATGGTCACTAGCTGGCGATGGTGTTGCCTGTTGTCTGTGGCTTGTACAGACATCACATCATGTAGTATTCCCAGGGGCTCTTCTGTCTGATTAAATAATATCTCCTGGGTTGCTGCCTCCGCTTGGTAGTGGTGGGTTCGGTCGTACTTAGCTCCATGCTTGACGGCTCCGGTTCTGGGTACACTTTCTCGCCATGTGGCCCCATTGCTTGCATGTATGGCACTGGATATTAGCTCTGCCATTATATCTGGATGGTGGAGTGTGCCCCCCCCGGGGTTGGCCGGAATGGGGTTGCTGTGGGTGCAGTAGTGGTAGCTGTAGGAGGTTGAGTGGTGAGTCGGTTGAGGTTACCGTGATGCCTCCTGGCGTCATAGTGCTGGTCTGCTAGTCGTGCAACTTCTGTTAGAGTTTTCTATCTCTCACCCATTCCTGTGCCTCTGGGGACAGGCCATTGAAAAATTGCTCTAACAACAGCAATTGCCATAACTCCTCCATGGTGGTCGCTTGACTGGCTTGTATCCACCCCTGGGAGGCTTGGTCCAGTTTGTGTGCCCACTCTGCGTGGGAGTCTCTCTGGTTTACGCAACCCTCGAAACTTGCACCAGTATGCCTCCGGGGTAATGGCGTATCTATCTAGTATAGCCTGTTTTACCCTGGCATAATCTTTGCTGTCCTCTCTGGGTACAGCCCGATAGGCTTCTGCTGCCCGACCTGACAGTTTGCCTGCCAGTAACGGTACCCACACTGCCTGCTCCAAATCATGCAAGTAACATAGCCTTTCAAAGTCTTGTAGATACCCATCAATCTCGTCTCTATCTTCGCAAAACATTTTAAAAGCATGGTATGGGATCTTAGACTTTACCTGGCTGATGACTGAAGCAGCAGTAGATTCTGCACTGGAAGGTGAATCTTGCGGTCTGTGTGCCATCACATACTCCTGCACATCCGCCATCAGTACTGTCAGTATTTCCAGTGGTACTGGCTGGGGTAAGAATTCCATCCTGGTCCTCATTTCTTTTTGGAAGGGAGTTTCTTCCATGGCTGATGGGGGTGTAACGCTGTTAGCTCTGTCTCCCTCCATCAATTCGGCAATAAGCACAGCAGTAAGCACCCCTGGCTTCCAGTAGTTCCTTTAACGTCTGCCGTTTTAATGCAGTGTAATCGGTCTCCAATCACCTCTGTGTTCGGTTCTTTGTTGCATTGCCATTCACTTTCCTGTTCGGTAGTTTCAATTACCCGAACACCGCTTTTCGGCTGTAATGTTGGATCCCGTCGCTTGCCACCAATTGTAGCGGAGCTGCAATATTAAATCCCCAAATCTCCGCTGGTACAGAAAGTAATACAAAGTAAAGAGCTGGAAATGAAGGCAATATCCCAAATCCCCCAGTACCTGGACGAAACACAGTTCTGGGAGTCAACTGACGATTTTATTCACAAGCTCCAGTATTTATGTGATTTCCTTAGTCACTTTACAGGGGTTATACAGTAGAGGACTACATGGGGAACTGAATATACAGAGCTTTTCTCCCACCATGCGCTGCTGTACGTGAGGGATACTCCCACTAGAATATCCTGTTAAGTGGATATCCCTCCGTACAGCAGAACCGGTTTTAACACAAAAATCCATAACTTTAATATTATTCGTGTGATTCCCTTAAATGACCGTTCGGTAGATAGCTGGGGTCTGAGCGCACACTTCGTGAAAGTACCGCTCAGATCCCAGCATAAAAAACCGAACGCTGCATGAAACACACTCCAGTAGCGGTTGAGCCATAGGTGCATCGCGCTTATGAGTACTGACGTCGCCGCCCTGAGCTTCCAAGTCCCCTTTCTCCCCGGATTACTCTTCTTGAAACAGCAGGAGGCAGAGTGAGCCCCACCACGATGGGAGCCTTCGTGCTTAAAACAGCACGACCCGCCCCACTTACATCGGCTGACATTAAACTACCAGCAACAACCTGGCCGTTGCTGCGAAGCCGATGGGACGGAGCCACCCCCCCCAGGAAAGGAGGACAACCCCCCCTCTGTGCGCCGCCGGCCGGGTTACGATTGAGAGCCAAAGGCCAATGTCCATCGGATCACACGCTACAGAGAGAGGGGTGGGGTGAGGAAGGGGGGAGGGATGGGAGAGAGGGGTGGAAGGGCAAAGAAGGTCTCAAGGAGGAGGGGGGGACAATAAAGAAAAAGGGGGGAACAAAAAGAAAAGGGGGGGACACAAAGAAAGAGGGGGGACCATAATAAAAGAGGAGGAAGCAAAATAGAAGAGGGAGACACCACACTGAAAGGGGGGAACAACAATGAAAAAGGGGGTACACACTGAAAGATGGGGACACAATAATAGAGGGGAGAGAGGGGGGGCGAGGAGCCCACATCACCCGCGAACCCTGCCCGGGCAAAAGAGGGAGGGGAGGGCCGGGACAAGTAGACCGGAGCCCATGAGGGGGATCCAGAACCCCTCCCCACCCAGCGAGAGCCACCCCGCGTGCCCCGCAGGGGGCCCACTTACCACTGCCGGCCGAGAAGGGAGGACCCCGGGCGGCATCCCACACTCATACATATGCCCCTGTCCGCTAAGCTGAGCACTCTCCCTGGGGCCTTTCTTATTTTCTGGGTGCTAATCTGCTAAATAGTACATTTTGGGGCGTGCACTTGATATCTGAGAGTCAAATCGAAGCATCTAATAGTGCGGTTACAGCGCAATTGTAAACATTCTAATTGTTTTGGTGCTAAACTGCTAAACAGTACGTTTTGGGAACTGTATTTCATATCTGAGAGTCAAATCGAAGCGTGTAATAGTGCGGTTACAGCACAGTTGTAAACATTCTAATTGTCTTGGTGCTAAACTGCTAATTAGTACATTTTAGGGCCTGTTATTCATATCTGAGAGTCAAATAGAATCGTCAGATACTGCTGTCACATTGCAGTTTTAAAACTTAAACATTTTTGGGTGCTAAAAATTTCATTTTGGGGCCTGCTCTTCATATCTGAGAGTCAAATAGAAGCGTCAAATAGTGCGCTTACTGTGCAGTGGTAAACATTCTTATTTTCTGGGTGCTAATCTGCTAAATAGTATATTTTGTGGCCTGCTCTTCATATCTGAGAGTCAAATAGAAGCGTCTAATAATTTTTTTCTGTGCTAAATAGTACATTTGCGGCATGCGGTGCATTTCTTGCAGTCCAATAAACTAAAAAAAAAAAAATTGACTGTTGACGATTACATTGTTGCCTGACATAAAGCATCTGTTAGTTTGGTGGGTGAATGCAAAGAATGAGGAGAGCGTCAAATAAGGGGCGTGGCCCTGGTTGTGGTGCTTCTGGTGTTGGTGGAATCCCAAGGAGAGGACGTCGTCAATCTGTGCCAGCTACACGCACAAGTGAAACACCTTCCTCATGTGCCAGTACGCGACAGAACCGTTATTTGGTAGGCCTGAATACCGCTCTTCGAATGGTGAGGCCAGAACAAGGACAGGCGATAGTAGATTGGATGGCTGACAGTGCCTCCAGTTCCTGCATATTGTCTCCCACCCGGTGCCCTGCTGAAAGCTAAGAGTTGGCACCTGCAGCCCATGGCCATCTGTCTATCACCTCACCCCCTTGCAAATCACCCAAGCAGTCTGAGCCACAAGTGATACAGCAGTCTCTTATGCTTTTTGATGACTCTGCTGGTGGGGTTTCCATGGGCCATCCACCTAGCCCAGCCCCAGAAGTGGAAGGGATTGAGTGCACTGATGCACAACCACTTATGTGTGAGGATGTGGACATGCAAGGACCACCGCAGCACGTCTCTGATGATGACAAAACACAGGTGCCAACTGCTGTGGCTTTCGGCAGTGTGCAGACCCACAAGGAGGGCAGGGTTGAGAAGTGGGTGGAAGATGATGTGGAGGATGAAGAGGTCCTAGACCCCACATGGAATCAAGGTCATGCGAGTGACGTGTCCAGTTTGGAGGAAGAGCCGGTGGTCGCACAGAGGCACCAGCACAGCATAAGAGGGAGCAGGGTGTAAAAGCGGAGAGGCTGTCCCCTAGACAGTACGCCTGTTACTGCCCACCGCACCCAGGGACTGAGCACACCAAAGCCAGTTCCAAGGAGTTCCCTGGCTTGGCAGTTCTTCAGACAATGTGCTGATGACAAGACACGAGTGGTTTGCACACTGTGCAATCAGAGCCTGAAGCGAGGCATAAACATGCTAAACCTGAGCACAACCTGCATGACCAGGCATCTACATGCAAAGCACGAGCTGCAGTGGAGTAAGCACATCAAAAACCAAGAAAGGTCTCAGGCTCCTCCTGCTTCCTCTTCTGCTGCTGTCTCAGCCTCTTCCTCGACCTGTGGAGTGACAGTGGCACCTCCCACCCTGCAAACAGAGGATGTGGCAGCAACGCCACCATGTCTGCCACCTTCCCCAAGCATCGCCACACTGTCCCATGGAAGCGTTCAGCTGTCCATCTCCCAAACACTGGAGAGAAAGCGGAAGTACACCCCTACCCACCCGCGATCCCTAGCCCTGAATGCCAGCATTTCAAAATTTGTGGCCTTTGAAATGCTGTCATTCCCTCTGGTGGAGACGTTTATTAAAATGAACCAGGCATGGATCCCACCAGACTTGTCTATACCTTGTGCAGAATAGACATTTATACCGGCCTCACCCAGCCATTGTTATACTCAAGTGCACTTATTCTTGTTTTCTTTTTTTTATATGTCCCAATATTTTGGGGGCTACCCCAATTAAAAAACTAAAAAACAAATTAAAAACAGTTGGCTACCACCTCCTCCTCCTCCTCCACCGCTGCTTCCACCTACACCACCACGGTCACCGTCTCCTCAACCTATGGGTCACTTAGTATAAACTAGGTACACATTAGCAGAGGCTTGTGATGGCCTTTTCTCCATGCATCAGAACTGCAAGAAATGCACCGCAGGCTGCAAATTGTTTCTTTTTTATATGTCCCAATATTTTGGGGTCTACCCCAATTAAAAAACAAACAAAAAACAAAAGAACAAGCAAAAAACAGTGTTGGCTACCACCTCCTCCTCCTCCTCCACCGCTGCTTCCACCTACACCCCCACGGTCACCGCCTCCTCAACCCATCGGTCACTTAGTATAAACTAGGTATCCTCCTGACAGCCATGCTTTAGATTTTGCTTTATGTTCTTCCAAAGCTAAAATCAAAGATTCCATCTAGTGCTATTTTATGGCTCAGCTGTATTTTTATTTTTTATGTATTTTATGTTATTTTAAGTTATTTCCCTATCCACATTTGTTTGCTTGGCACTTGTCCTACTCTTACCCCCATTTTACTTCCTTTTGCAGCTCTCTAGCCCTTTCCAAGAGTTTTTTAGAGGCATTTTTGTGTCCAAAAGTTCGGGTCCCCATTGACTTCAATGGGGTTTGGGGTCAAGTTCGAGCCCGAACCCAGACTTTTTTTCAATGTTCGGCCGGACCCGAACATCAAGGTGTCCGCTCAACTCTACACATGATCAATCCCCGTGAATTTCAAGATGGACAGTTAGTGCCCCGCTGTTGCAAAGTGTCTAGCGACTGGAGGTGCCTTGTTAGGGTTATTCAAGGGTTGTCTTATGGATGCTCTATGATTGGCATATCTTTCCCTCAGTGTATTTCTTGTCTTGACAATATATGTCAGACCACACGGACATAAGATTTTGTATATAAAAAATCTAGTGGTGCATGTTATCCTGTGTCGGATTTTGTATTCCTTGCCTGAATGTGGGTGGTAGAATTTTTTGCCAGGAATCATCTGATTACAAGTGGCACATCCCAAACAGCGGTAACATCCAACATGGAGTCATTGTTCTTGGCAACCCGGGTAAATTGGTCTGTATGGTCTGTAAGTAAATCATGTAGTAAATCATGTTCCTCATTTATAGCTGATAAGTGGTAGTTGGTGTAGGATAGCTGGTAAAAAGTTCTCTCTCTGTAACAGTTTCCAATTGTTACGGATCGCTCTTGTTAACTGGTACGACTTGGAGTTGTAGGTCTGAGGGAATACCACTCTGTTAACATCACCACGAGTATTCGGGTCATCTCCTTCATATCTTTCACAAGCTTTCACCAGGGCTTGTGTCGCTAAATTATGTGTATAACCTTGTTCAGTGAATTTTCTAAACATCTCTGTGATCTGGATTTCTCATTTTACTTAGTCTAAATTGTTCCTCATAAATCGCAGGAATTGAGTTACCGGTAGTGACTGTTTTAGTTTCCTGGGGTGACTGCTGGTAGCAAACAGTAGATACATTCTGTCAGTGGGCTTTGTGAATAGGCTGTAGGTGCATTTATTGTCATTAAAGCAGGAAGAAAGGTAGCGCCAAAATAAAACGAAAAATTAAGTAAAATAAATAAATAAATAAAATAAAATGAGTCCCAATATATGTTGGAGGGTAGAAGTGTCTGTTCCACAATTTCCACTGGTAAAGTGTTTCCTCTGTCTGTGATACTTCAGATCGTCTCGTGATATGGAAAACACAAAGGGAAAGGACCAATCGTGCAGAATGTATAAAATGTGTAGATATAAAATAAGAAGATGAATTGCACTCACATTATCATGAGCTATGACCAGCTCAGAGGTAATGGGTTTTCAGCAGAATAATCCCTGCTTGTAGGATATAACGAATGCTTGTCCTCTTGGAGTATGACGGTGTCCAACTCTCAGGGAAGGGAAAAATAGGAACAGCCAATAGTGCTCTCTGATAATATAATGTGGTATAAAAATAAAAAGAATAGGAAATATACTCACAAATAGAGTGCAGATATCACTGCACTTGGAATGTCGCGTGGGCGGTATAATCCCCACCTCAGGATATATATAAAATGCCAGGAAATAGGTAGTAAAAAAAAGGTTATGTGTAAAAATAATAAAATAATAATATAGATGGCACAAGAATATAGCCAAACTTAATTTATTATTTAAAATACACAATAAAAACCATTAACGCGTTTCACCACTAGGGTTTTATCAAAATGGTATAACATGAGAACCTGGCAAGAATAAAATATATATAGGGACACTAGTACTTTAAAAATTGCGCCAAAAACAGCATCAATTAGCTTTAACCAATCAGAATCAAACATAATGTTCATGGATAACAAAACTTTGAGAAGCACATAAAACAGAGATTGAAATGAGTAAGAATGAAAATATGTGTATCACAATCATATTATGCATTGTGCATATGAAAAACGAAGCTTTTAGTTGGAATTAAATATTGTTGTAGCGCGTCACGTGACCCGCGCGGCACTATGGGAAATGTAGTGCGCGGGTCACGTGATCGTACACAGACATTCATATTAGCCGTCCCAGCAATGGGTGGTGTAAACGTCTTGGAGGCGGGTGCGTGTGACGTCACGTGACCCGCGGCATACACAAGCAGTGTAGTGCACGGGTCACGTGATCGGCGCTTAGGCGCCTGGGAAATGTAGTTAAATGGGAAAACGAGCAGAATATGGAAAATACACTGCATATATTTAGAATAACGATCATATTAGAACACAATCATAATGTACATAAGACAGGCAAGTGAATAAAAGAAAAACCACTGATAAAAGACATACAAAAGGATATCAGCATAAATAATCCTCATATAGTAATGAGTTAATATAATAGCAGCATATTTATAAGCACATATATAAGTAAAAAATATATATAAAAATTATAAAATATATATCTCAAGGAATAACAAGAAATACATACATTTTTGTGATAACATGTATATATATATTATAATTAAAATATCTATAGTGTGGTCAGATTGGGGGTATCCTAGACTATAATGCCGTAGGTAACAACTATGAATAGGATAGCCCCAAAATGACCACAATAAGGAAGATAAAGATAAAGTGAATAAAATCATAAAAAGTTAAATAAATCAAAATCCACATTTAAGCCTTGGGGGGCTAACGTCTGTAGATTAAATACCCACTCCATCTCATTTTTACCTAAAATATTTTTTATATTGCCACCTCTCCATGGGACTTTGCATTTTTTTATTCCAATACATTTAAGAAATTTAGGATCCCGATTGTGTTTTTCAAAGTGTTTTGATACAGAGTGGTTGGCATAACCATTTTTTATATTTCGGCAGTGTTCTGCTAATCTTGTTTTAAGGCATCTGGTAGTCATACCCACATATTGGAGGCCACAAGGGCACTCCAATAGGTAGATAACATTGGTAGTGTGACATCCAATAAAATCTTTTATAATATAGTTTTTGTTAGTTACATTCGATTTAAAACTGGTAACTTTGGAATGGATAGCGGGATTAGTACTTTTACACACAATACAACGTTTGCATCTATAAAAACCCGTCATTCCATTAAGAAAAGTAGGTTGTGTATTTTTAACTTCTCTGGTATAGTTATTGGTTAAGATAGATCTAAAATTGGGTGCACCTCTAAAAACAATTTTTTGAGTCGGTAATGTTTCTTTAAGGAGATCATCTTGTCTTAGGAGGTGCCAGTGTTTTTTAATCGTTTTTTTGATAAAACCACTTTTGTTATTATAGTTAAAAATTATAGGAAGGGTAGGGGCTTCTGAGATATTTCTATCTTTATAAGTTAAAAGGTTTTCTCTGGGTTTGTTCCTTACTGATTCTATAATGTTATCTAATTGTGTGGATGGGTAGTTTTTTTCAATAAACTGATTTTTTAAAAACAATGATTGTTCATTAAAGTCATCAATGTGAGAGCAATTTCGACGCATACGTAGAAATTGGCTTTTGGGGGCGCTCTCAAGCCATGGCTTGTAGTGACAGCTAGTCAGATCAATTGCTGTATTGGTGCATACTTTTTTTAAAAATGTTTTTGTATGCACTACTCCTTCTTTGATAAAAATATTTAAGTCTAGAAAATTAATTGTATCTCTACTGTACTCGCATGTTAAAACAATTCCTCTATTATTTGAGTTAAGATGTGAAATAAAAGCATTAAGTGAATCTTCCGAACCTTTCCATATAAAAAACAAATCATCAATATATCTAAAATAGGAGACCAGGTTTTGCTCCCATGTATGCCGCCCCCAAATGGCACTGGATTCCCAGTCGGCCATAAAGAGGTTGGCATAGCTGGGGGCAAACCTGGTCCCCATAGCTGTTCCTCTCTTTTGGAGGTAAAAAGAATTAAAAAACCAGAAATAGTTATTATTTAAAATTATATTGATGCCTTCCACAATAAAATCAATCTGAGTTTCTGGGACTCTTTTTTCATTAGATAACATAGTTCTGACTGCATTACAACCAAGTTGATGTGGAATAATAGTGTATAAAGAGGTGACATCGCATGTCACAAGTATAAAATCTTGTTCCCAATAAAATCCATTTAAAAAATTTAATAGTGACATTGAGTCCTTTAGATAAGATTTCATGAGTTTGACTGCAGGTTGGAGTAGGGTGTCAATGTATTGAGATAAATTACATAAAGGGGAATTAATTCCAGACACTATAGGTCTGCCGGGAGGGTGTTGAGCATCCTTATGTATTTTCGGCAGAAAATAAATTACCGGAATTTGGGGATTCTTAATAAATATATAGTCAAATTCTTTTTTCTTCAAAATATTTTCTTCTAATCCCTTTTGTAAGAAGGTATTTAATTTTTGTTGTATGTCTGGTGTTGGGTCATTGGATAATTTTTCGTATACATCAGTGTCATTCAGCTGTCTGTAAGCTTCTTTAATATACATAGCACTTGATTGGATAACAAGACCCCCACCTTTATCTGCAGGTTTAATAACAATGTCTTTATCTTCTTGGAGTTGTTTCATTGCTGTTTTTTCTAATCTATTTAAATTTTGGGTGTCATATTTGCTATACTTGATCTTATTAAAATCTTTTAGTACGGATTTTTCAAACATCACAAGAGGGGCTGATTTAAAATTATAAGGATAAAAAGTAGATTGAGGTTTTAAGGCATTTATTGTCATCAACTTCAATCAGTAGATCCAGGAACTCAATCTGGTTGGGATCAGACTTGTAAATAAAGCGTATAGGTGATTGCAGTGTGTTGAATTTGTTTATCATCTGGCTCAGGGTTTCTTCACCACCAGTCCAAACCAAAAGCACATCATCGATAAAACGCATGTAGGTGGCTATATTGTCACCAAATTTATCCAAAATATTTACAACCTCATATATGTACATAAAAGCATTAACATACATCGGTGGCATTGCTGATCCCATTGAGGTCCCAGTCAATTGTAAATAAAAGCAGTCCTCAAAACAAAAATAATTGAGTGTGAGGGCCAGGGACAGTATATCAAGAATAAATTCAATGGGAAATTTGAGTTGTTCATTAGAATTAATTAGAACTTCTTTTATAGCTTCCATGTCAGCAGATTGTGGTATTACTGTACATAAGCTGGATACATCCATGGTCACCAGAATAATCCCTGTATGAGGTATGGCAGTGTCTTTAAGTCAGCTAAATCTTTGACACATATAGATAGCGAAGTGACTGGTTCTTTAAAAATTTAATCCAACCAGACAATGGTTCCAGTAAGCCCCCTTCCGCAGATACAGTTGGTCGACTGGGTGGTTTATGTGGATACTTATGAACCGTGGGTAGTATATACAGTATTGGACACTTTGGGGGAACTTCCCACAAGTAATCAAACAGTTCTTGATCAATAATGTTTTGTCCACGAGCTTGATCCAATACTGTAAAGATTCTTTTGGAGAATTCTTGACCAGGGTCACGCTCCATCCTGCGATAGGGCTCGGTGTCAGTGAGTTGTTCCAGCACACTCAGGCGATAATCATCATAGTTCATGACAAAAATGCTGCCAACTTTATCAACGGGACGGATAGTAATCCTGGGGTCACTAGCCAGTTTGTCATTGGCTAGTCTCTGCTGTCTTGTCCCTTACTCTTTGGGCTGTTAATAATTTTCTCACTCTCAAGTTGTAGGTTTTTGGAAAAGACCTTCAAGGTGGCATTATTTGTAGCAGGGTCAAATGTACTGCCTAGCTTGTGGGCATTAGTTGGTTCATGTGTCTGTTGGTGTTTAAATAATTAAATTAATCTCAATGATCTTTCAAATTTGTATTTTTCAATTTCCCAAGTGAAGGCATTAGGTTTACTAGTCTGTACAAAGGAGATGCCTTTTGATAGAACAGAGACTTTGTCCAGGTCTAGTATCATAGATGATAGATTGAAAATCAGGTTAATTATTTGATTATTTGTTCCTGGGTGGTCTCCCTCTCTGTGAAGTGTGTACAGTACGTTCGTTGTCGTCTCGACCTGCGGCACCTCCTGGTCTTAAACCTGTCCTTGAGACTCCCGGTTATCTTGTTAACCGCAGTACAGGATCTAAACAAATCATATGATTGTGGTCTGGGGTGGAACCCTGTATGGACCACCCTGATTGCGTTCACTCTCTGAACCAGATTCCCCTAATCTACCGTGGGTTCTCTCGGCTTAACAATTCTATTGTGTCTTGGTCTTTGTGGGTAATATGGTTTCTCCCCGATGAGTCACTGGTATGCCCTGTGTTCAGACTAGTCTTGGTTAACTTTATCCAATTTCTGTTGTTTAAATCTGATTAGGTCATTTCGGTAAGCGGTTTGAACGTCATTGAGTTTTTTAATCAGATCATCACAGTTAGGACATTAAATCCAGCAAACATTTATTCAGGATACCTATCCATTTTCTACATACTTCAGGATTATTGTGCCCAGTAGTGGGTACATTGCGGATACAAAACCCACGTGGGAATTTTTCATACGATAATAGTCAGACCAATACATTGCATGCAAGTCAAGGTCTGTCTCCCTCTGTTTTAATCTTTCCAATTGATGTATAATATCCTTACTTGCTGTTTTAGGTAGTTCTCCATCAGTCTGTGGCCATAGAAAAGCTGATGCCTGTTCCTCAGTAAACTGTAAAATTTCAGCATGTTTTGCATGCGCTCCTGCTTTGATAAGAAAGTCCTCCATCTTTGATCACTGCTAGAGGGAACTATTCACAGTCAGTCTGTGCCAGGAAATGAGGACCAGGCTAGTCCCTAAATAGTAATATAATCCACGATCCTGCACTCACATTTGTAGTATAAGTGCCACGGTGCACGGTGCACCGTGAGTACAGGATCGTGTTTTTATTATATATATATATATATATATATATATATATATATATATATATATATATATATATAAAATAAGGAATTAGGATGCACTCGCAGGACTTAATAAAGGTGACAAAAATATCTTTTAATTATTCCATGTGAAAAGTATAGATGAAGCATTCAACGTTTCGACCCTGGCGGGTCTTTTTCACGATCAACAAATACAGATCAAAACAATGTTTAAAAAGGTGCAAAAGGTGATCAAATCTAAGAGTGAATAAAGTGCCACAAAAAATAAAATATATGGTTTAAGGTTTTATTTGTGTAGTCTATGATGTTCTAGTGACTTTATAGCTGGCTGTTTTCTGTATTATTCTTTCCTCTTTTGGTAGCGTTCACGTTTTTTATTATAGTGTGGTTTTATAACCTCTGACATTCAACCCACTTATTATACATGGTGTTTACTAGATCCATTTTGTGACCTTGTTAGAGTTAATAATATTATCGCTCTTTTTTTCACACTCTTTCACATTTTTTATTTTTTGTGGCACTTTATTCACTCTTAGATTTGATCACCTTTTGCACTGTTGATTGCACACTTAATATTCTCTTTTAATACCATTTGTCAATATATTTCAACAATCCTCCTTGATATTTCATTTGCACCCGTTTGACACAGTGTTATTATCATCACTATGACAACTACTTTCCTCCGGCGTGCGTCTGAATTTGGTGACATCACGGCCGGCTTCCATTCACTTCCGGGTAGTAACGGGCAGAGCACTCACACATCACACATTCACTTGGTAAGTGTTTTATGATACATTGTGTATATAAACATTGTTTTGATCTGTATTTGTTGATCTTGAAAAAGACCCGCCAGGGTCGAAACGTTGATTGCTTCATCTATACTTTTCACATGGAATAATTAAAAGATATTTTTGTCACCTTTATTAAGTCCTGCGAGTGCATCCTAATTCCTTATTTTTTACATATTTTTGACGTATAGGCTATTAGCACCCAGGCTAGTAGTCTGCATTTATTACTTAAAGGAGAGTGCCAAGCATCTATCTTTTTGATATATATATATATATATATATATATATATATATATACGTATCCAAAAATGTAGCAGCACTCATGGTCTTAAAAGTCCAATCCTCATTTGAAAAATGTAAAAAGCATTCAACGTTTCAGTCCAGTCTGGGACTTTCATCAGGATCAAAGTGTACATACATATTAAAAACGAACACTTATATAGGCAAATATGATTTAAGTGACTTACCCCCAGGTGAAGTGAATTCTAGACCAGCGTCCTATCATGGCTAGTGTGAACGTGCTCTGCTCCCATGTGCGGTCGTAACATTATGATGATATGAGTGTTTCCATAGTGACGTGACTAACCACGGCGTCGCTATGAGAATGAGCCACAATGAACAAATGAGTGCCGGTATAAAACTAACATTCATTTAGATCCAAAAATAGAACTAAGAGAATGAGTAGAGAGTGGATGAATTAGTTAATGGTATAGGAAATACTCGATTCAGGGTATTATACAGAGGTCATGTATACTACATACACCTATATGTATTTCTAATAAAGTGCTATTATATTCGTAGTTATAAAGTACTTATTTGAAGAAAGTGCATACAAGAAGTATAAAGTGCCAATTATAGTGTAAAGTGCTAATAAAAATACATAAAGTGCAATTGTGAATTAAAAGTGATATTATTACATTACATAAAATGCTATTCATGATAAAAAAAAAATGCTGTCCATTATAAAAAGTGCTGTCATTAACATAAATTGCTTTGGTTACTATAAAGTGTTAGGTCTTTTTAAAGTGACCAATGCAGTTACAAGGTGTACTAATTAAATCATATCCAAGCTAAATCAAATACTATGCAAATGTTTGCTGTATATACCTCACAAATAGAACCCCTTTCCAATACTAAAGTGAATATGTGTTATTACCTATTAAACAAGCTGCACATGTATATGTAGAAAAACAATAAAAAGAATAAAATTATGATTCTATATCTATCCATAAATTCAAGCTGGAGACATGTTTATAAAAAGGAATTTAGATAAATGGTTTCATAAAGTCATTTAGGAGACACTGTGTCAAGTTCGTAGATCCAGAAGGCTTCCTTGTTAATTAGCATTTTCCCACGATACTCTCCTCTTTGTAGTTGGGGAATATGGTCTATACCTATAAATTTCAATTATGCCAATGGATGCGACTGCTCAAGGAAATGTTTGGCCACTGGCTTGTCAGATTAGCTGTAGGCTAATCTAATACTGGAGCAATGTCCTCTGATTCGCTCACATAGGGGAGTCTCTGTTTTTCCGACGTACATCAACCCACATGGACATGTAAGTTTATATATTATGTGTGAGGTTTTATACGTAATTGTATGTTTTATTAGATATTTCTTGTTATTGTGTGGATGAGAAAAGGTTATTGATGGTGTCATGTGTCCACATTTGATACATCCTAAACATCGCTCACAACCTCGATTCTGGATTTTACTCTTCTGTGTGTAGCTGTTAATCGGATCTGTTTGAACTAACATATCTTTTAAATTTGTATTTCTCCTGTAGCAGTTTAAAGGTGCTTCCTTGATCTGACTTGTGAGGTTGTTCGATGGAAGGTCATTGGAAAGACTAGTCTTAGGGTTGAAGTTGCCTCCCTTTGTACGTAGGTTGCTCTAGCATCCTCTAAAGCTTTTTCCAGGGCTTGGCGTTTGTGACAGACCCATCTGTCTGGATTATAACTGCTTTGTTCGCCTGTTTTGCCGGTTACATGAATTTCCCCATTCGTATGCTTTATTCAAGGGAATGTCGGTTTTGTCGAACGAAACTACCGAACGGACGGCCACCCAGAAGAGAAGTGTGCTGCTGGTTAACCTATTGATCCCAATTAGAACGTTGCGGTTAACCACAGACACTTCTCAATTAAAACCGAATGCCGGGTGGTCGTCGTTCGTATGTCGACCACGAGGCGGCGGCCATTTTGTCCATGCGAAAGACCAGCGGTGTTCGACGATTATTTCATGGATCTGAAAACGGACACTTTTTCAGCCGAACACCGCTGAAGCCGTCGACCTCCCCTTCTCAATCGACAAAAGTATACGAATGCCAGCTGTTCGGGAGATTCAACCACACGAATGGACTTAACCCAGATAGCCGTCCCATGGAGTCAATCGCATACAGAAGAACCGAAAGAGACTTTGACTCCATGGCGATTGAACTATGCGAATGGGATCTGAGCGCTATTCTCCAATAATGTGCACTCAGATCCAGGCTATCTGGGGATACATGATACGAATGTAATATGTTCGGCAGTTATGAAGTTATGGATTTTCCTGTGTTTTTGTGACTTGTGTTTAAAATGGCGATTGCCTCTGCCCGGGGAGATAATTGAGTTACTTCCCAATTATCCCCCGAGCAGAGGGGAGGGAACTGTACTGCATGCTGGGAATATTGTGGGGATGTATGTCCAAAATGTCCCCATGTCCCTCTGTACTTTCAGTCTTCCATTTGGTCCCCTAGGGGAGTGTCCACCAAGTGGGAGACCTGCATAAATACCGGGCAGGTAGCCCACAGTAAATCAGTTCGTGTTTTACCCTCAAAGCGGAGCTTGGTCTCGTTATTGGGGGGATTTGGTTACCAGCGACTAAGGACTGCTTATTTGGATTATTTGCCGCTTGGGAGATATTGACGTTCGGTTACTATTTGCCGTTCGTGGATTTGCAGCTCGTGAAGGGAATTAGCCGTACAGGTACCGTTCGGGAGTTTGGAGTGTTCCCTGGCTGGCGGTTCGCATGGTTTTACTATACCCGCTACCCGACCACATTATTGCGAACGGGGGATACTCGCTAAACGGCGGTTTGTACATTTCATTACTGAAGGTACCGTAACAGCGTTGGTACCCACGGTCCATGAATAGAGATAAGCGAACCCGAACTTTACCAACATTACGATTTTTGGACCCCGAACCTGAACACTGACATTTCAGTTACAGTTCGGGTTCGGTGTTCGGCGATTTAATGGCGCATTTTGAAAAGCTGCAGGGCAGCCAATCAACAAGCGTTTGACTTGTGTGCCCTTAGAAGCCATCAGAGCCATGCCTACTAATGGCATGGCTGTGATTGGCCAGTGCAGCATGTGACCCAGCCTCTATATAAGCTGGAGTCACATGAGCTGTTATTAGTGTAGGGAGAGGATGCTGCAGCTGTGAGGGACAGATTAGAGAATAATTCTGGTGTTGAATCTGCAAACTACAGCGATTTTTTTTTTTTTTTGGGTACTATACTACATGTTGTACCCTGCCCTGAGCCTAGTGCCACAGAGAAATAAGAAATCTGTCTGTTTGTTAGGTGGGCAATTGCAACTGCATGTGTGCCAGGCACATTACTTTAATTTTGTTCTGGTAGCTCAGTGGGCAACACCTAGGCATTTTTAAATACTGCTCTGACATTGCAGTTTGACAAATTCAAATTTTTTTGGTGCTTAAAAGTAAATTTGTGGCATGCACTTCATATCTGAGAGTCAAATAGAACCATCAAATACTGTGGTTACATCGCAGTTTGAAAAATTCTAAATTTTTTGGTGCTAAATAGTACATTTGCTGCCTGCGGTGCACTTCATATCTGAGAGTCAAATAGAACCGTCAAATACTGTGGTTACATCGCACTTTTAAAAATTCACATTTGTTTGGTGCTAAAAAGTTAATTTGGGGCGTGCACTTCATATCTGAGAGTCAAAAAGAACCGTCAAATACTGTGGTTGCATCGCACTATGAAAAATTCAATTTTTTTTTTGTGTTTAATAGTACATTTGCTACCTGCGGTGCACTTCATATCTGAGAGTCAAATAGAACCATCAAATACTGTGGTTACATCTCACTTTTAAAAATTCAAATGTTTTTTGTGCTAAAAAGTAAATTTGCGGCGTGCACTTCATATCTGAGAGTCAAAAAGAACCATCAAATACTGTGGTTACATCGCACTTTGAAAAATTCAAATTTAAACCAACTGTTAGTTTGGTGGGTGAACGCAAAGAATGAGGAGAGCGTCAAATAAGGGACGTGGCCCTAGTCGTGGTGCTGCTGGTGTTGGTGCGCTCCTGTTGCAGGGAGAGGACGTGGTCGATCTGTGCCAGCTGCATGCACAAGTGAAACACCTTCCTCAGGTGCGAGTAGGCGTCGGCCCGAATGCTGCTTTACGAATGGTGAGGCCAGAACAAGTACAGGCGATAGTAGATTGGATGGCTGACATTGTCTCCATTTCCTTCACATTGTCTCCCACCTGGTCCCCTGCTGAAAGCTCAGAGTTGGCACCTGCAGCCCATGGCCAACTGTCTTTCACTTCAGCCCCTTGCAAATCAGCCAAGCAGTCTAAACCACAAGTCATGCAGCAGTCTCTTATGCTTTTTGATGACTCTGCTGGGGGGTGGGGGGGGTTTCTGCCGGCCACCCACCTAGCCCTGCCCCAGAAGTGGAAGAGATTGAGTGCACTGATGCACAACCACTTATGTGTCAGGATGTGGACATGCGAGGACCACCGCAGCACGTCTCCTATGATGACGAAACACAGGTGCCAACTGCTGTGGCTTTCTGCAGTGTGCAGACCAGCAAGGAGAGCATGGTTGAGGAGTGGGTGGAAGATGCTGTAGAGGATGATGAGGTCCTAGACCCCACATGGAATCAAGGTCATGCGAGTGACGTGTCCAGTTTGGAGGAAGAGGCGGTGGTCGCACAGAGGCACCAGCACAGCATAAGAGGGAGCAGGGTGCAAAAGCGGAGCAGCCGTCCCCTAGACAGTACGCCTGCTACTGCCCACCGCACCCAGGGACTGAGCACACCAAAGCCAACTCCAAGGAGTTCCCTGGTGTGGCAGTTCTTCAGACAATGTGCTGACGACAAGACACGAGTGGTTAGCGCGCTGTGCAATCAAAGCCTGAAGCGAGGCATAAAAGTTCTAATCCTGAGCATAACCTGCATGACCAGACATCTACATGCAAAGCATGAGCTGCAGTGGAGTAAGCACATCAAAAACCAAGAAAGGTCTCAGGCTCCTCCTGCTTCCTCTTCTGCTGCTATCTCGGCCTCTTCCTCCACCTCTGGAGTGACAGTGGCACCTGCCACCCAGCAAACAGAGGATGTGGCAGCAATGCCACCATGTCCGCCACCGTCCCCAAGCATCTCCACACTGTCCCATGGAAGCGTTCAGCTGTCCATCTCCCAAACACTGGAGAGAAAGAGGAAGTACCCTCCTACCCACCCGCGATCCCTGGCCCTGAATGCCATCATTTAGAAATTCCTGGCCTTTGAAATGCTGTCATTCAGACTGGTGGAGACGGACAGTTTTAAAAACCTTATGGTGATGGCTGTCCCACAGTACGTGGTTCCCAGCCGCCACTACTTTTGCAGGCGAGCCATCCCTTTCCTGCACAACCAATTGGCGGACAAAATCAGGTGTGCACTGCGCAACGCCATCTGTGGCAAGGTCCACATAACCATTGATAGGTGGACCAGTAAGCACAGGCAGGGACGCTATATCTTACTAACTGCACACTGGGCAAATGTAGTGGCGGCTGGGCCTGAGGTGGATAGCAGTTTGGCACATGCCCTTCCGCCACCGAGGATTGCAGGGAATTTCTCTTTGCCTCCTGTTGCCTCCTGTTGCCTCCTCTTCCTACTCGGCTTCCTCCTCCTCTACCACCTCCTCATCCAGTCAGCGTAACACCTTCACCACCAACTTTAGCACAGCCAGGGGGAAACGAAAGCAGGTGAAATCTCGTAGCAGTTCTGGGCTTAGCCGGTTTGCCGCACATCCCTTGCCTGGCGCATGTGCTGAATTTGGTTGTGCAGATATTCCTGAAAAAACTACCTAGATATATCAGAGCTGCTGCAGAAAGTGCGGGCCGTCTGTGCGCGCTTTCGAGGTTCTCACCCTGCTGCTGCTCGCCTGTCTGTGCAGCGTAACTTCGGCCTTCCCGCTCACCGCCTCAAATGCGACGTGCCCACAAGGTGGAACTCCACCTTGCACATGCTGGAGAGACTGTGCAAGCAGCAGCAGGCGATAGTGGTTTCAGCTGCAGCACACACGGGTCAGTCACTCTGCGGAACAGCACCACTTCACCACCAATGAGTGGGCCTCCATGCGAGACCTGTGTGCCATGTTGCACTGTTTCGAGTACTTCACCAACATGGCCAGTGCCGCTGACACCATTCTCAGCCTTACTATCCCGCTTCTATGTCTCCTTCAAAAAATGTTTTGGGCGATGATGGAAGAGAATGTTGCACAGGAGGAAGAGGAGGAGGAAGAGGGGTCATTTCCATGGTTATCAGGCCAGTCATTCACAAGTGACTTGGAGGGTGGGTTCCTGCGCCAGCATAGGCCAGGTACACAATTGTCCAGCCAGGGCACAGTTCTGGATTATGAGGAGGTTGAGGAGGAGGAGAAGGAAACATGTTCACAGCAGCGTGGCACCCAACGCAGCTTGTGGGCATCACTGGAGCGTGGCTGGGGGGATACGGAGGACACAGACGATACACCTCCCACGGAGGACAGCTTACCCTTGCCTCTGGGCAGCCTGGCACACATGAGCGACTACATGTTACAGTGCTGCCAAGTTGCCCACATTCTAACTTGTGCCGATTACTGGGTGGCCACCCTGCTGGATCCCTATTACAAGGACAACGTGTTGTCCTTAATTCCCTCACTGGAGCGTGATCGGAAGATGCGCGACTACAAGCGCACGCTGGTAGACACGCTGCTGAGGGCATTCCCAACTGACACTGGGGGCTCAGTGGAAGCACAAGGCGAAGGCAGAGGAAGAGGACGTCAACGCAGCTGGGGCACCGCCAGCACCTCAGAAGGCAGGGTTAGCATGGCCAAAATGTGGAAAAGCTTTGTCAGCACGCCACAACAACCAGCACCACCATCTGATATGGACCGTCTTAGCAGGAGGCAGCATTTCATCAACATGGTGGAACAGTACGTGTGCACATGCCTACACGTACTGACTGATGGGTCTGCCCCATTCAACTTCTGGGTCTCCAAATTGGGCACATAGCCTGAGCTTGCCCTTTATGCTTGGAAGTGCTGGCCTGCCCTGCAGCCAGTGTATTGTCTGAACGTGTGTTTAGCATGGCAGGGGTGTTATCACAGACAAGCACAGCTGCCTGTCCACAGCCAACATGGACAAGCTCACATTTATTAAAATGAACCAGGCATGGATCCCACCAGCCTTGTCTATACCTTGTGCAGAATAGACATTTCTATATGCATAGCAAGACCACTTAATGTTATCTGACATATATATTATTAAGTGTTCTTGCATAGCAAGACCACTTAATGTTATCTCACATATATATTATTCTTATTCTTATTATAGCCAAATTTACCACCCTAACTCCTCCCACAGTTTTTACACTACATAGACAGAAATATACCGAAATGTGCGGATTGTTCCCGATCAGATTGCTATTACTTTGTGAAACGTTTTGCCGAATGGTTCACGGAATATTGTCGTTCTTGTGGCGAAATTGGTCCCATAGGAATGAACGGCAAAATGTTGAGTGGGAGCTGGCAAAAGCAGAAAAATCAGGACATGATTTCTAAACTGCCACCACTCCCTCATTTTCAAGCCCACCTACACATATCTTATATCAAAACGTTCAGCTATCCCTGCTGCCACTAAACATTTTCTAAACTGTGACTGTGCCTTCATTTATAATATTTCAGAGACATACTATTCATCAGAATTTAGGTCTGGGTCTTGTGATTCTCACAATATAAAGGTCTTCACTGTAGGATTTATAGTTTTTAAAATACGACCGTTTGAAGATGACAACTCCAAAATACTCTGACCTGGGCCAGGCTGGAGCAGCAAGTGATGTCACAAACAGGGACTTTTGTACACCTGCTAATGTTTTTATGAATGTATGTTTTAATGTAACTGTGAAGCACTTTGAGCAACAACATTGCAATTAAATGTGCTACATAAATAAATAATAAGTTACTCCGCCCACTCCAGTTGTAGACTACAGGTGGAGGCAAGAACACTTCACACAATTTCCCCAGAAATTGTAGCTTTTCTAGTTCTTTGTTTTCTTTTTTTATATGTCCCAATATTTTGGGGGCTACCCCAATTAAAAAAACAAACAAAAAAACAAATAAAAAACAGTGTTGGCTACCTCCTCCATCTCAACCCCAGCTTCCACCTACACCACCACGGTCACCGCCTCCTCAACCTCCTACTCCACATCCACCTCTTCCTCCTAGTTCAAGATTATTATTTAAAATTTTTATGTATTTTATGTTATTTTAAGTTATTTCCCTATCCACATTTGTTTGCAGCGAACTTGTCCTACTCTTACCCCCATTTTACTTCCTCTCTAGCCCTTTCCAAGACTTTTTTAGTGCCATTTTAGTGCCCAAAAGTTCAGGTCCCCAATGGGGTTTGGGTTTGGGGTCGGGGTCAAGTTCGAGTCCGAAAACGAACTTTTTGCTGAAGTTTGGCCGAACCCGGCGAACCCGAACATCCAGGTGTCCGCTCAACTCTATCCATGAACCTTCTTGCCATTCCCTGTAGTTGCCTTTCTCATACACTTTCATTCGAGTTATTTCTCATTACTCTCAAATATTGTGCTTTTCGTAAGGACTTCTTTAATGCAATTGGATGAATACTCTGCCCATGGAGTAAGTTGTTGCAATCCATGACTTTTGTATACAAACAATATTCTATCTCATTCTGTCCTATGGACAATTCCAAGTCTAGGTATTGCACTGTTTCCGCTCTGATATTGGCAGTCATTTTAATGGGTGTTGAGAGACTGTTAAGTTGTTCCACCATGTGCTTCAGAAATCGTTCCGGTCCATATTACGAGTAAATCATCTATATAGCGATAGTATCTGTGGCGAAACCAACCTTGCCACTGTACACTGGAGAAGCCTGGTTGCTCGCCTGCTCCCTTTAGACTATGGTCCTGCATTTTAAACTTTTATTTTACCGGCAGAAAGGTTTATTCGTGCCTTTCTGCGGACTGTTAAAGCCATGCTACCCCAGATAGCTATGCCATGGAGCCCAGCCGTATACTGAAAGACTGTATGAAAGACTTTGGCTCCATGGCGATTGAACTGTATTTATGTGATCTGAGCGCCATTCGGTAGTAATGTGCACTCAGATCTAAGCTATCTGGGGATATGTAGAATGTCTATGTTTTATGGAATAAATGTAACTGTATGTAATTTTATGTCTTTTATTGTATTGTTACTGCCATGTGGTTAATGGAGTCTTGCCTCTGTCCTGGGAGATAATTGGATTACTTCACAATTCTCTCCAGGACAGAGAGGAGGGATTGTGATGTAAATGTGGGTGTGTTTTATGGTTCTCCTGTAAACGATTGGTTGTACTGTGTCCCACACTGTGGGATGTCCCCTTGCATTGGGACTTGCATAAAAGCCAGTGTGTGGCCATTACAGAGAGTTCCTGCTTAACCCTCAAAGTGAAGTGTCGTCTCATTATTGGGGAAGGAGTTATTGTATGTTGTTCCAGTTTGATTGCCAGGAGTGTAAGCTGATTGTATGCTTTTCCTGTTCAGCTGTTTCCAGTATTCGTGAGTTTCCTGTTCAGGAGTTGGAGAATTCGTGTAGTTTGCAGTTCGGGAGATTGGTGCTTGCAGTAGCTGTCTGTGCATCTCAAAGGGGAATATCGCCTAAACGGTTTGTAACCTCTTGTGTGCAAAACGGTCCATTACAGTATCCCTGGATTAAATGACCATACGTTGCCAAGATGTTACTTTTTGTTACATTTGCATACATGGTGGCCATGGCTGCCCCCATATACGTTCCTGAGACCTGTAAGTACTATTTATCCTCGAAATGGAAATGGTTATTTTCCAATGTTAATAACAAAATTTCTAAAAAAATTTAATGGGTGGACCTTGAGGTTGAGCTTGGAGCTTGATAGAACTGTTCTCATTGCATCCACTCCTTCCTAATGTGGAACAGCAGTATATAAACTCTGTACATCCTTAGTGATTAGGATAGATTTGTGTTCCTTGAATTCTACCTAGTTAATTCTTGTCATAAGTGTTGGGGTGTCACAGTGCCGTGGGATTCTTTTGGTGTGGCCGCACACAGGGCCGACTTTAGGGCTGTGCGAGCTGTGCGGCCGCACAGGGTGCCATGGAGCAGGGTGCGCACTGCGGTCGACACAGCTCACACATGGCTGGAATTTTAAAAAATAAATAAGTTGCAGCAGGGCGGAGCTTGCTGTACGGTGGGGCGGAGCTAAAAGCACCAGATAACGGCTGCAGGGGAAGCAGGAAGGAGTCCCTGCTTCCCCACCAAACAGTCTCCAGGAGCTGCACTGCCTCCACAATGAACTCCACAGGTAACTGTGTGATTGTCAGTGTATGTGTGACTGTCTGCCTGTGTGTGTGACTGCCTGTGTGTGACTGTCTGCCTGTGTGTGTCTGTGTGTATGACTGCCTGTATGTGTGTGTCTGTCTGTGTGCATGACTGTCTGCCTGTGTGTATGACTGTCTGCCTGTGTGTGTGTATGTGTATGACTGCCTGTGTGTGTTTATGTCTGTGTGTATGACTGTGTGTGTGTGTGTATCACTGCCTGTGTGTGTGTGTGTGTGTGTGCCTGTGTGTTACTGTCTGCCTGTGTGTGTGTCTGTGTGTATGACTGCCTGCATGTGTGTGTATTACTGTCTGTGTGTGTGTGCATGACTGCCTGTGTGTGTGTGTCTGTGTGTATGACTGTCTGCCTGTGTGTGTGTGTGTGTGTGTATGACTGTCTGCCTGTGTCTGTGTGTGTGACTGTCTGCTTGTGTGTGTGTGTGTGTGTATGTATGACTGTCTGCCTGTGTGTGTGTGTTTGTGCGTGACTGTCTGCCTGTGTGTGTGTGTGTGCGTGACTGTCTGCCTGTGTGTGTTTGTTTGGCTGTCTGCCTCTGTGTGTGTGACTGCCTGCCTCTGTGTGTGTGGCCATCTGACTGTGTGTGTGTGTGTGTGTGTGTGTGTGGCTGTCTGCCTGTGTGTATGTGTGTAGCTGTCTGTGTGTGTGTGTGGCTGTCTGCCTGTGTGTGTGTGGCTGTCTGCATGTAAGTATGTATAAGACTGTATGTGTGTGTGTGTGTGTCTGTGTAAAACTGTATGTGTGGCTGCCTGTGTGTGGCTGTCTGCCTGTAATTGTGTGTGAGTGTGTATCTACCTGTAACTGTGTATGTGTGTTACTGCCTGTACCTGGGTGTTTCTGCCGGATCCTGTGTATGTGACCATCTGCCTGCGACTGTGTGCATGTGGTGGATTTGACAGTGTATATGTATAACTATGTGCATCTGACTGTGTGCACATAACTCTGCAAAAATATACACCTGCATTCACACACAGGCTTAAATGCATGTTTTTATCTGAATTAAATAACCATCACACACAGCCAATAAACCCAGCACAAATATCACATACAACCAATACACGCATATCACACACTGTTAATACACCCATTACAAATATCACACACAGCCAAGACATAGCATATATATCACACACAGTCATCACACCTATCACATACACAGACAACACAAACATTACAACATGGAGACGGGGGGGCACGCTGTGAAGATTTTTCGCACAGGGCGCCTAAAGTCCTAAGGCCACACAGAAACACAGTGGTCACATCCACAGAAATAATAAATACTTACCTTACCCGCGGCAGACTACTATCCAACCTCCTTCCGTCCTGGTCCCCAACGTGTGCAGTATTCCTAGAGACGCCGGCTGCTGCGGTTCCGGTTTTAATGGGGATATAGCTTTTGCCAACATTAAAGATGGCGCTTACGTGCACGTTTTGGGGTTAGAAGCCACATACAGCCAATTACAGCTTTAGGAGGGATATTTAAACCCAAATTGCCTTTTGATCAGTGCCCTGTTGTGGTTTCCCTTTGCTGGTTTTCCGAGAGTGTGTTCCTAATAGAGTTGAGCGGACACCTGTATGTTTGGGTTCGCCTAGTTCAGGCTCGAACTTGACCCCAAACCCCATTGAAGTCAATGGGGACCAGAACTTTTGGGCACTAAAATGCCTCTAAAAAAGCCCTGGAAAGGGCTAGAGGGCTGCAAAAGGAAGTAAAATGGGGGCAAGAGTAGGACAAGTGCCCTGCAAACAAATGTGGATAGGGAAATAACTTAAAATAACATAAAATACATAAAAATTAAAAATACAGCTGAGCCATAAAATAGCACTAGATGGAATATTTGATTTTAGCTTTGGAAGAACATAAATCAAAATCTAAAGCATGGCTGTCAGGAGGATCACCAGAATTATCCATTTGAGAGGTGTTACACAGTCTCCGTTCCACAGACTGGTTATATTGTTAATTTACACTTCTGTTTATTGAGACTCTGTTTAACGGCCTGCAGGCCAGGCGAACGGACTATGCAAACTGATTATAAAGCGTCTTTCGTCAGTGCGAACGACCGACCACCCAGCCCTAGGTGTGTGCTGCCACTTAACCCCGTCACCCCGCAAAGTGCCGAACGTCAAAGTCCCGCTGGCCAGACCCAAAAACATGTCCGTCATCGAGGGCCTGAAAACCTACAACCGAACAGCTTTTCATACGGTGGAAATCTCGTCCTCTGTTCGTGGGAACAGAGCGCTATTCGCACACCCAATGCATCTAAAGGAGAGCTACCGAATGATATGTAGAAGGAACTATATGCACTATATAATGCCTAAGTTATGTATTTTTATGTTGTTTTCTGGTTCATAATAAAGCATGGACGTTTTGGGCGCTTGGAGATAGTTAGATTGTATAACCGTTGGCCTCATTATCTCCAAGCTGGGCGGCCCAGTGCCATCCGCTACAGTTTGAATGATACTGTAGCGGATGGCAATGGGCTGTCCTGAGAATTGCATAGGCTTTAACTGCATTCGTCTAAATGGCAGGTTATATGTGTTAAATGTATATTATTCGTCTGATTGTTCGGTAGAATCATTCCAACAAATAAGGGAATGAAACTACCGAACAGTCAGACCTCCCCGGTGTGAAGTGTGCCTTCAATTACCCATTGCAACATTGTTGCGAATGAGTAATTGACAAGCTGAGCAGTAGTCCTTTGTTCTCGTGGGTGGCCGCCATTCAGGAAACTAACACATGGCGGCGGCCATTTTAAAACTCCTGAACAGCGTTGTTTTGCCATCGAGTGTCTGGAACTCAAATCGGACACTCGACTAGACGAACACCGCTGAGACCTCCACAAGCCCGGTCCGTTCGGTTCCAAACTACCGAACGGCCCCTCGTTCAGTAGACAGAAACAACCGAACGAGGGGATTCAGGCGAACCCTCCCTAGTCTCTGTAACTGGAGGCTTTTGTTGCAGGACCGACCGCAGGGCCCCATCGAATGGAACCCAATTCGGCTACTCTTTCCAGCGCGGTCGGTCATTTTATTCCCTCCATAAATTTCCCGAACCCCTGGTCGGATCTGGGTGATTTTGGATATGTTGTTCACCCAGATCAGGGCTACCAGGGGATGTATAATTTAAAGCGGTACCCCTAGGTTTAGGGGTACATCCAGAAATGGGGGGAATTGATGTCCTGGATAAGGGGATTATGATGCAGGCTGAGGGGAGGAGATGGGTGGGAGGTTACCCGAACAGGATTGGCTACTGTACTAATGAATGGAAATCCCTCCCTTGCATGGGAGCATGCTTTATAAGGCCACTGTATGAATAAATCTTTAGTTCTGCTCCTGATACTGTGTGTCGTCCAGTTATTGGGAGTGCTGTGGGGATACTGCTGTATTATTTTGCCTGCTGGATACTTTGCCCTATGGATTTATAATTGCTTGTTCCTGAGCCTCCCTGGGATCTAAAGTGAAGATAGGCTGTGTTATACCAGCTCTCCACTACATTGGTTGGCAGCGCTGGGATCCAGACTCACAAGGGAACAAGGACTAATGGAATACGGATGGAGAGTGATTATTCTAAGCTAAAAAGATCCACACTAAAAGATCTCCTAGAAGCAAAAGGTATTGCAGCAAGCAACAAAAGAAAAGCAACCCTCATTGCAGAGGTGATGGCAGAATACCAAAATGAGGACAGGGTGATCTCTGAGCAGCAGAGTTCAGCAGATGGATTTGAACAAGAGGAGTTCCAGAGACAGCTGCAGTTTAGGCTGTCCTTTTATGGAGAGAATCCAATGGCGGATATTATATCCAGGACAATGACAGAGGTGCCGGAGTTTATACTACGCCAAAGGCCACTACAAAATGTGGAGAGGAATGCTACCACAGCTACCATCACACAGGGTAAGGCAAAAATACCTTACCAAGCATTTAAAACATATGTAGAAGCAGAGGATGCTTTTCTCCAAGATTTTGAGAGACTGTGTGCACTGCATAATATTAGTCCAGAGGAGTGGGTACCTATTTTGGCAGGGAAGCTCACTGAGAAGGCTGCTGAGGCTTATAGAACTGTACCAGATGAGGAAATTCGGGATTACCACAGGCTAAAGGAGGTGATCCTGTCCTATCACGCCAGAGGCATATCGGCGGCGATTTAGAGAGTTGAAAAGGAATGACAAGGACTCTCATGTGGAATGGGCTTGCAAGCTACATTGAGCCGCTCTTGGATGGGTACAGTCCAATAAGGCTCAGTCCATGGAGGACTTGTTACAAATGGTACCATTAGAGCAATTCTATGAGGGCATCCAGAATGATATACAGGAATGGGTGAGAGACCGCAATCCGAAGTCCCTCACAGAAGCAGCTAAAAAGGCGGATGAGTACTTGGATGCCCGCAGACAACAAAAACCAACACCCATCAAGACAGTTATCCGACCCGTAGGGAGGAACAGCCCCTACCCCAACACCACACTGCCACCACAACAACTACCTCCTTACCCACCTGCGATTGTACAACAAAAACCTTGACCAACTAGCTCTGTACAGTGCCACCATTGCCAACGCTGGAGACATTATAAGAGAGAATGCCCGCAGCTAAAAGATCGCTCCACCTGGATCAGGCCCGGACTACGTCCACCACCTCGACAGGCGGCTCACTGCTACCAAGCAGAGGCAACAAATCCCTATGGCACCGCAATTCCTATAAACACCGTGGAACAATGGGTGGTATTACATGAAGCGGATCCTGTACAAGCTAATGCAGACAACCGCCAGCATCATAGACAGATGCAGTCCAGGGGGAAAGCAGTCCAGGGTCTTCGCGATTCAGGGGCCACCATCACACTGGTCAAGAGTCACTTGGTACCTGACCAAGCCAAGACCAGCAGAACAGTAGCAGTCAGGATAGCCAGGGGAGCAGTATACCGGCTACCCACAGTCCAGGTACATTTACATTGGGGAGCAGGGTTTGGGAATGTGGAGGTGGGGTTGATGCCCCAGCTGCCAGCGGAGGTTTTGTTGGGGAACGATCTGGGCAAACTGACGTCTGCATTTGAACCCCAGACCCCAACCACCGGAGAGGCTCACCCAGTGGTTACGCGACAACAGGCCCGCACCCACACACTCCCGGAGGTCCAGGTAAGAGATCCTTAGAATGTAACCCTTGGGCCCCCCCTACTGAAATGGCGGCTGAAGTAGTCACCGACCCCACCTTACAGGTCTATAGAGAGTCACCTCAGACCAGCCTCAGACCAGCCGGGAGGGGAGGGCGAAAGATTTGTATGGGATAACCAGTGTGGCGGAACCAACCTCGCCACTATGCACTGGAGAAGCCTGGTTGCCAGCCTCCTGCCATGTGACTATGGCCCCTGGGATGTATTGCCCTTTAAAGACATGATTTGGGCATAATGGATTTGTGTTGTGCTGCTGCTGGCCCTTTTAAGAACCATCTGAGGACATACTGTGGAGTTACTGGGTGGCCACCATTTCCTGTATCAGAAGCACATGGTGAGAACAATGGATGGCGGCCATTTTAACTCACAGACACTGTGTGGACTTTTCAACACGGTGCCATCTCGCCAGTATTTGTTGCACAGAGACATCGTGCGGTGGTTTTGGACTATACAGCAGGGGACACATTATACAGTGATTGTTTTTTATTTAGCCTGTATATGTTCTGCAGAATCTGCATTAAACTGTGTTTTCCAAAGTACTGAACGGATCTGGGTGAAATTTGGCTATGTGGTTCACCCAGATCCCCCAGTTCCAAGGATATATTTTATGGGGTTATTGCATGTTTTGGGGTCCCTGTGATGTGTTTTATGAAACTGTATTTCTCTGGCTGTGATAATTAGATTACCCATTGTGTTCAGTAATCATATCACAGCCAGAGGGGAGGATTTTGTGTGGGAGTGTCTGGGTGTATTGTATGGATTGATTGGCTGTTTTGTAACGCCCTGTGGGCTGTACTATGTTTGTGGATTGGGAATAAAAGAGACTGTATGTGACAGTACAGAGAGTTCCTGTTTTAACCCTCAAAGTGAAGTGTCGTCTCATTATTGGGGGAAGGATTTATTGTATGCTGTTCCAGTTTGACTGCTAGGAGAGTAAACCTATTCATATGGTTCCTATTCAACTGTCTACAGCATTCATATGCTTGAGAGAAGGTATACGCTTCTCTGGTTCGGTGATTGTGGTGTCTGCTGCAGTGCTTGGAGCCCTCAGGAAGCGCTAGGAGCATCTTTCAACGGAGGTACCCAGTCGGGGTGCCAGGCGATCCGTTACAACCAGTTGCTATACCGGGAGTTTGACAAGCAGGTAGCTGGGTCAGACCCTATTGTGATGAGGCAGCTAGTGGAACCCCATCAGTACCGCGCAGAGTTACTCCGGATAGCGCACGATATTCCGCTATCCGGACATTAGGGGTCAGTCGCACCCGGCACCGACTGACCCAGAGTTTCTTTTGGCCGGGAGTTAGTCAGGAAGTCCACAGGTACTGCAACATGTGTGACACGTGCCAAAGAGTAGGGAAGAGAGGGGACTGGCGGAAGGCAAAATTGCACCCGCTACCCATAATCGAGGAACCGTTCAGCCGAGTAGCAGTAGATATAATAGGACCCCTGCAAAGACCCAGCCCCTCTGGGAAAAGGTATATCTTAACTGTAGTGGATTATGCCACCCGATATCCAGAGGCGATTGGCCTGACTAACATACACGCAGAAACCGTGGCTGAGGCCCTGATGCAGATTTTCACTCGGATGGGGTTACCCAGAGAGATCATCTCGGATCAGGGTACCCAGTTCACTGCAGAAGTCACCCAAAGCCTCTGGAAATTTTGTCACATCAAATCAATCATTAGCGCCCCCTACCACCCCCAGACCAATGGGCTATGCAAAAGGTTCAATGGGACCTTGAAGCTAATGCTTTGCACTTTTTCAGACACCCATAGGGACTGGGAACGTTTTTGCACTCATGGAGGATGACCAGGCATGCAGTGAGGCAACGAACCCTAGCCAGGGGCCGGAGAGGAGGAAGAAGTGCGCAAGGAGGTGGACTGGCACCTGGCATATTACCGAGAGCCACCCTCAGAGGAGATTGTCAGCAGGACCTTTTTGGAGGTGCAAGCCTATGTCCTTGTCAATAAACAGAGGGCAACCTCCCAGATGAAGGAAGAAAGGAGCAGAGGGCGCCGGGAAGCACAACCACCCTGGCCCACAAGATACCATACAATGCCTTCAAAGACTTCAAGGAAGCAGAAGAAGGCATCGATTACTTTTTACAAGACTTTGAGCGCCAGTGCCTACTCCAAGACATGGACCCCAGCGACTGGGTCACCATTCTGGCCAGCAAACTAGTGGGGAAGGCAGCGGATATTTACCGTGCTGTACCAGAAGAGCAGATCAGAGACTATCCCTTTATTACCCAAATCCTCCTGGCCCGGTATGCGGTCACCCTCGATCAATACCACCTAAAGTTTAGGGAGACCCAGAAAGGGGAGAAGTACTCCCATGCGGAGTGGGCATGCCACATCACAAGGGCCAACCAGAACTGGCTCATCTCCCATCAAGCCAAGTTCCTGGAGGAGATCACCCAGCTCGTCATGCTAGCGCACTTTTTCAATTGGCCCCGATGCATTCATATGTCATCCATATCAACTTTCGATGCAATTTACTGTGCCTACCATGGTGACCATGGGTAATGGGGAATCAGGGTTCGATTCTGGAGAGGGAGCCTGAGAAACGGCTACCACATGCAAGGAAAGGCAGCAGGCGCGCAAATGACCCACTCCCGACGCGGGAAGGTAGTGACGACAAATAACAACAAATAACAATACAGGACTCTTTAGAGGCCCTGTAATTGTAATGAGTCCACTTGAAATCCTTTAACTCTGATCAATTGGAGGGCAAGTCTGGTGCAGAGCGACTGACCCATGCGTGCTGCAGCTGAAACTCCAGTATCGCCTGCTGCTGCTCGCACAGTCTCTCCAGCATGTGCAAGGTGGAGTTCCACCTTGTGGGCATGTCGCATATGAGGCAGTGAGCGGGAAGGCCAAAGTTATGCTGCAGCGCAGGCAGGTGAGCAGCAGCAAGGTGAGAACGCCGAAAGCGTGCACAGCCGCTACAGTAAATGTCACATCCTGTTCCAAGTTGCGGATCAGTCTGATGATGGCTTCTGGTATCCAGTACTCTTTTTACTGAAGCTGCATCAGGGTCCTGGTATGTGGCCGCACAAACACTGGTGCTCAACACCAGGGGGCGTGTGGTTACCCTGCACCAGACCCTGCTAATCCATTCCACCCTGTGACTCCTAACTTCAACATCAGGCATACTGGGTCCCGGTCGTCCGACCGCTGCCCAGACAGTATCGTCACTTTCATGACCTTGATTCCATGTGAGGTCTAGGACCTCATCATCCTCCACATCATCTTCCACCCACTCCTCAACCCTGCCCTCCTTGCCGGTCTGCACACTGCAGAAAGCCACAGCAGTTGGCACAAGTGTTTTTCCAGCATGTAAAGTCTGCAAAGGACATATGGAAATTGTTTTAGAATTGTATCCAGGCAACAGTTTTCCCTATAAACTGACCTCTCTGTTTGACTTGTGAGGGTATTGCCCCCTGTGACAGATCCATCAGTATAGACTAAGATTGCTGGTTCGTCTGTTTTGCCTCTTTTCATGGAATTACCTGTCCGTATGCCCCTGTTCGTTTATTTGACTTTTCTACCGAATGAACTTACCGAACTGACAGCCACCCAGAAGAGAAGTATGCTGCTGGTTAACCTCTTGATCCCAATTAGAACATTGTGGTTAACCGCAGACACCTCTCAATTATAACCGAATACAGGGTGGTCATCGTTCGTATGTCGACCACGAGGCGGCGGCATTTTAAAACATGCGAAAGACCAGCGGTGTTCGGCACAGATTCCATGGAACTGAAAACGGACACTTTCTCTGCCGAACACCGCTAAAACCGCCAACCTCCCTTCTCCATCGACAAAAGAATGCGAACACCGGCCGTTCGGGAGCTTGAACCGCACAAAGGGACTTAACCCAGATAGCCTTCCCATGGAGTCAATCACATACCGAAAGACTGTACCAGACTTTGACTCCATGGCGATTGAACTGTGCGTATGGGATCTGAGCGCTATTCGCCAATAATATGCACTCAGATCCAGGCTATCTGGGGATACGTTACACGAATGGGAAACGTTTGGTAGTTGTAAATATATTTTTATGTGTTTTTTGAGTCACATCTAAAATGGCGATTTGCCTCTGTCCTGGGAGATAATTAAATTACTTCTCAATTATCTCCAGGGCAGAAGGGAGGAAACCATGATGCATGCTATTATTTACCTGTGTGTCCTGAAATGCTGTATGTCCATCTGCCATTACAGTCTCCCATTTGGTCCCTGTGACAAACTGCCATTTGCCACTGGGCATTGGAGAAGCCTGGTTGCTCGCCTGTTGCCTTTGGATTATGGCCCCATGTTAAAAGGCTTGATTTTCCCCTGCAAAGACAAGAAAGCCGGGTCATTTGGTGCTTGCCCTGTTTGAGCGGTGATACCCCAGATAGCTATGTCATGGAGCCTATTCATATAATGAAAGACTATGGGAAAGACTTTGGCTCCATGGCAATTGATCTGTATGTGTCTGCTCTCAGAGCCATTCAGTAATAATGTGCGCTCAGATCTGAGCTATCTGGGGATATGTTGAATGTACCTGTTTTGTGCAATGGCTGCACAGTTATATGTTTTTATGTGTTTTATTGTCTTTTGCTGCCATGTGTTCAATGGAGTTTTGCCTCTGTCTTTGGAGATAATTGGATTACTTCCCAATTATCTCCAGGATAGAAGACTCTGTGGAACTGGTTTTGGGCAGAAAAACCATGCTTCCTTTGGTCACAAAGGACTACGATCTATCTTTTGAACCATTGGACCAATTTATATGAATTTGACATATGTTTGTATTTGGAATATGCTGATTCTGAAGTTATGTGAATGTGATGCATACTTTTCAAGTTATGAATAATGTGGAAAAATTGTATGTCTCTGCTTGTTATAATTACATTACCCATTGTGTAAGGTAATTGAATCACAGGGAGAGGGGAGGAATTTGTGTGGGAGTGTCTGAGTGTATTGTATGTGTTTATAGGTTGTGTTCCAAAACCCTGTCACTGTTCACTAGTGATGTCGCGAACACAAAATTTTCGGTTCGCGAACAGCGAACGCGAACTTCCGCAAATGTTCGCGAACCGCGAGAACCGCCATTGACTTCAATGGGCAGTCGAATTTTAAAACACACAGGGACTCTTTCTGGCCACAATAGGGATGGAAAAGTTGTTTCAAGGGGACTAACACCTGGACTGTGGCATGCCGGAGGGGGATCCATGGCAAAACTCCCATGGAAAATTACACAGTTGATGCAGAGTCTGGTTTTAATCCATAAAGGGCAGAAATCACCTAACATTCCTAAATCACAATGAATATGGATTGACACCTGACATATGATATATTGACACCTTGACATATGGATTGACACCTGTCCTCAGAGCCCCTGATGCACACGGACACAGAGCAGAATAGAGGACTTGGCAGATATGGATTGACACCTGTCCTCAGAGACCATGATACACACTGACACAGAGCAGAATAGAGACTGTTCCCCCTACATAGGGTCACTTGGCAGATATGGATTGACACCTGTCCTCAGAGACCATGATACACACTGACACAGAGCAGAATAGAGACTGTTCACCCTACATTGGGTCACTTGGCAGATATGGATTGACACTTGGCAGATATGGATTGACACCTGTCCTAAGGATCCCTGATACACACTGACACAGAGCAGAATAGGGACTGTTCCTCCTACATAGGGTCACTTGGCAGATATGGATTGACACCTGTCCTAGGGATCCCTGATACACACTGACACATAATAGAATAGGGACTGTTCCTCCCACATAGGGTCACTTGGCAGATATGGATTGACACCTGTCCTCAGAGATCATGATACACACTGACACAGAGCAGAATAGAGACTGTTCCCCCTACATAGGGTCACTTGGAAGATATGAATTGACACCTGTCCTAAGGATCCCTGATACACACT
>OW240918.1:86794910-86834733 GCA_933207985.1 Pelobates cultripes
TGGCACGGGGGGAGGGGGGCGCCTGAGTTTTGTCCTGCCCAGGATACACCACTGCTCTTCACTCCCCCATGTGTTCTCCTCACTCCCCCCGTGTTCTCCTCACCCCCACCCTCCCTGTGTTCTTCTCACTCCCCCCTCACTAAGATTGCTGGTTCGTCTGTTTTGCCTCTTTTCGTGGAGTTACCTGTCCGTATGCCCCTGTTCGTTTATTTGACGTTTTTACCAAATGAACTTACCGAACGGACGGCCACCCAGAAGAGAAGTGTGCTGCTGGTTAACCTCTTGATCCTAATTAGAACGTTGTGGTTAACCGCAGACACCTCTCAATTATAATCGAATACAGGGTGGTCGTCGTTCGTATGTCGACCATGAGGCGGTGGCCATTTTAAACCGTGCGAAGGACCAGCGGTGTTCGGCTGTCACTAAAAACGGACACTTTTTTCTGCCGAACACCGCTAAAACCACAGACCGCCCTTCTCAGTCGACAAAAGCATACGAACACCGGCCGTTCGGGAGTTTGGACTACACGAATGGACTTAACCCAGATAGCCTTCCCATGGAGTCAATTGCATACCGAAAGACTGTAAAAGACTTT
Source organism: Pelobates cultripes (assembly GCA_933207985.1). Taxonomy (NCBI): domain Eukaryota; kingdom Metazoa; phylum Chordata; class Amphibia; order Anura; family Pelobatidae; genus Pelobates; species Pelobates cultripes. Next base: position 86,795,506 of record OW240918.1, read on the forward strand.
GACTCCATGGCGATTGAACTGTGCGTATGGGATCTGAGCGCTATTCGCTAAGAATATGCACTCAGATCCAGGCTATCTGGGGATACGCTGCACAAATGGAATATATTCGGTAGTTGTATAATTATGTATTTTTATGTGGTTTTTATGTTCCATCTAAAATGGCGATTTGCCTCTGTCCTGGGAGATAATTGAATTACTTCTCAATTATCTCCAGGGCAGAGGGGAGGAAACCATGATGCATGCTGGGAATATTATGTGCCTGTGTGTCCTGAAATGCTGTATGTCCATCTGCCATTACAGTCTCCCATTTGGTCCCCTAGGGGAGTGTCCACCACGTGGGAGACCTGCATAAATACGGGCGGGTAGTCCACAGTAAACCCAGTTCTTGTTTTACCCTCAATGCGGAGCTTGGTCTCATTATTGGGGGGATTTACTACACACGAATAGCGACTGATTGCTGGAACCGTAAGCCGCTTGGATGATATATTGATTCGGCTGTTAGCAGCGATTCGTTTACAGTACTGGAGTTTACAGTACTGCGAGCGGGGAGGATTAACTAAATGGCGGTTTTGACTATTTGATGCTGAGGGTACCGTTACACCCCCTACCTGTGTTCTTCTCCCTATGTTCTCCTCATCTCCCCCTCCTCCCTTACTCTCCCCCACTCCATTCTGTGTTCTTCTTACTCCCCCCTACCTGTGTTCTCCTTACTCCCCCCTGTTCTTCTTAATCCCCCATGTTCTTCTTAATCCCCCCTCCCCTGTTCTTCTTAATTCCCCCCTGTTCTTCTTAATCTCCCCTCTATGTTCTTCTTAATCCCCTCCCCCATTCTTCATAATCCCCCCAATCCCCCTGTTCTTCTTAATCCCCCACCCCCTGTTCTTCTTAATCCCCTCACCCATTCTTCTTAATCCCCTACCCCCGTTCTTTTTAATCTCCCCCCTGTTTTTCTTAATCCCCTCACCCCTGTTCTTCTTAATCCCCCAACCCCTTTTTTATTAATCCCCAACCCCCTGTTTTATTAATCCCCCTCCCCTGTTCTTCTTAATCCCCACCCCACTGTTCTTTTTAATCCCCCACCCCCACCCCTGTTCTTCTTAATCCCTCTGTTCATTTTAATCCCCCTGTTCTTCTTAATCCCCCCCACCCCCGTTCTTCTTAATCTCCCCTCCCCTTCCTTGTAGCGTGGCCGAGCTCCTCTCCGGCCCGCGGTGCCTGGCCGGAGTGATAGGAAGGTGCACACTCAGTGTGCACTTCCTGTCAGTCCAGCCGGTTACAGGGAACAGAAACTCCTGTTCCGCGCAGAGTTTCAGTTTCCTGTAACTGGCCAGTCTTACAGGAAGTGCACACTGAGTGACTGAGTGTGCACCTTACTATCACTCTGGCCGGGCACCGCGGACCGGAGATGAGCTCAGCCACACTATAGGGAAGGGTAGGGGAGGGGAAAAGCTGTGCTGCAGCCGCCAGAGGCTCTTAACAGTGCGTTCAGGCAGCTGCAGCATTAGGACCGGCCCTGCAGCGGCCAGTTTTAAAATGATTTGAGGCGGCCTGGGGGGCAATTGCCTCCATGACCCCTGGCCCAGCCCGCCCCTGAGTGAGCATCTGTCAAAGTGCAGCCTTGACAGGAAGAGGTGGGGAAAATCCTAGGGCAGCCTAAATCCTAAATACACCACTGACAAGTGAGTTCTGATTGGTCACTGCTGGGTGCAGAAAACCAATCAGAGAAGGAGTGCCCATTCAAACGAGGTTTCGCACCCTTTCTCCTGATTGGTGCTGCCAAATCCATCTCCTCCTCGAGCGCCGATTGTTGCAACCGGGTTTTGCGCCCTTTCTTCTGATTGGGCGGTGAAATCCCTCTCGTCCCTGAGCGCTGATTGACGTGAATCCCACCGGACTAAACCAATTAACTCCATGGAACTAATTTCGGGGATGTACAGAGCCTCGAGCCCCAGATTTAGACAATGATTTCTTGGGCTCTGTACATCCAATTGCCCCGCTATTTACAGGAATCCCAGATGGACCAGGGCTATCTAGTAATATATTAATCTAGTAATTTATATGTGTAACTCCACAGAGCCCCTAAGTGTTCCCCCATATATGTAATATGTTTTAATGTGTGTACCTGTATGAGCTGTTGGTATCTCCAAGAGTTCAGAATTCCTGAACCCCTGAACTGATCTGGGTGATTTTTGGTTATGTTGGTCACCCAGATCAGGACTATCAGGGGATGTAATAATTGTGGGTATTTTGTGTTTTTGGGGTACTTTTTGGGTTTTGTAAAATATGTGTTTATTCTGCCTGGAGATCATTGGGTTAATGCAGTATTTGCCTAAATTTTCTCCCAGACAGAGAGGAGGGATTGCATGTTTGTATTGGGAGTGTTACATTTTGTAACCTTGTTGCTATTGGTTGTTAAAGGACCACTCTAGGCACCCAGACCACTTCAGCTTAATGAAGTGGTCTGGGTGCCTGGTCCAACTAGGGTTAACCCATTTTTTCATAAACATAGCAGTTTCAGAGAAACTGCTATATTTATGAATGGGTTAAGCCTTCCCCTATTTCCTCTAGCGGCTGTCTCATTGACAGCCGCTAGAGGCGCTTGCGTGCTTCTCACTGTGATTTTCACAGTGAGAGCACGCCAGCGTCCATAGGAAAGCATTATGAATGCTTTCCTATGTGACCGGCTGAATGCGCGCGCAGCTCTTGCCACGCGTGCGCATTCAGCCAACGGGGAGGAGAAGAGGTAAGTTTTTACCCCCTTCCAGAGCCGGGCGGGAGGGGGTCCCTGAGGGTGGGGGCACCCTCAGGGCACTATAGTGCCAGGAAAACAAGTATGTTTTCCTGGCACTATAGTGGTCCTTTAACCCCTTAAGGACACATGACATGTGTGACATGTCATGATTCCCTTTTATTCCATAAGTTTGGTCCTTCAGGGGTTAAGTTTGTGTCCCTGTCCCCAACAAAGTCCATGTGGGCGTACACATTGCTTGGGTACTTGTATAAAAGGCTAGTGTGGCACCATTAAAATTGAGTTCCTGCTTACCCTCAACATAGAGTCTAATCTCATGTGTGGAGGAAACGGCTGTATCTACCCTGGGAATTGCTATATCTCTATACTCCCCTGGGATTATAATCACTAGCTCTTTATATGCACTCTGAAGTAGGATTGGTTCACCCACTGGAAGCTGGATCCTGGTCTTAGATCCAGGGTGGGTGGAGGACAGCGAGTTCCTAGCCAAGCTGTAACGCTGGATGTGGGGACTACAGTGCTGATGGTGTCTGGTGGAGTGCTTGGAGTCCTCGGTAAGCACTAGCAGCATCGGTTGGCGGAGGCACCGGGTCGGGGTGCCAGGCGGTCCGTCACAGTGTGAAAATACACTTGCCAAAAGTGCTTGTCCACAAAGTGTCTGCGTAAATACTCAGTGGGAGTATCAGGGTAAATTCAGCAGTGGAATCCATATGAAACAACAGAAAAGGAATACTAGGGTAGTATGTTCTAACAGGGAACAACTAAAAGGAATTAGGTACAGTCCTACTCACGTTTTATGGAGCTGTAACTAGCTCCACTATGAATGGCATGCATACAGTGTTACAATCCACCACTTGCAAGGATATGTGATGGTAGTGTCTTTGTAGTATAAGGACCATAAAATATTTTTTTTAAAAACAACAATAGTGCTCACTGTATAAAATACCAGGAGTTTAAAAATAAATGAAGAACATACTCACATTTACCAGAGCAGGCAAATTGCTCTATGGAAAGGACATAGGTGGTATAATCCCCACCAAGGATGTCTTGAGAGGAGTACTCACTGGAGGTACAAATCAGGTACAAGGCAGAATGAAGTAGAAATAATAAAAATAGCAGTAATAATAAAATGTAGGAAAAAAAGAGTAAGATGGCACACTCTGTAAAGTGTAATATAAGCCAAAATACCTTTATTCTTACAAATATAAAACTGTCACGAGGACTAATGTGATCCAACACGCAAAACTATGTAACATCTACATAGAATAGAAAATGTAAACTGGTCCTTAGAATGGACGGATTAATATGTTGAAAGACAGAGAATGATCAAGGGAATGTCGAGGTCAAGGAAGCCAGAAATACACAAGATCGATAAGAAAGCTAAGTCAGGGAAACCAGAGATCAGAATAGTCAAGAATAGCCAAAGTCAGAATACCGGGAATATCAATAACAAGGACAAGAAAGCGCACTCCTGGGAACCAGGAACAGAAACCACGACAGGGCAATGAGCTAGGGAAATTCAGGGGTTTAATTGCTCAGAGTTGTGATTGGTCAGAGCTTGGCCTCTAATCCCAGAACGTGCATGTGCGTCGACATCATGACCTTTGGAGGCGGAACTACAAATGGCTGCGACCTCGTGGAGGGGATGGATGCCCCGGCAGGTCAGCTCCCGGCTCGTTGCTGAACAGGTAAGTACTCCAACCTGTCAGCGTGGTCAAACTGAGAGACAGTGCGTGGTGCGTGAGTGCTTGTGCATGGCGTAATAGCTCATTTAAACCAGGATTAGCCAGTGGAACGGTGGTGTCCTGGATGGTTGGAGGTGGGCCGGAGGGAGACCTGAAATTGAGAGCATGAAAGAGTGTCAGCAGCTGAGTTGTAGCACCAGGGGTGTGAAACATTGGATGTTCTTTTAAAGACAGACAAGGCATCCGACTGAGAGGGCCCATGGGCCCCCACCAGGGTCTACTAAAACAGGGGGCAGTCATGCCCTGTCGGGGTCTACAAATGGTTGGGCGGGGGATGGGGTATACAGTGAAGCAAAATGAAATAGCCTTAGGAACCAACAGTGCACCCCCACAGGGTAACTCTTGGCATGAAGCTAAGGGGCCCCAGTGAGGACCGGGGCCCCTGTGCATCGCCCGTACCATCGGGGGGGGGGGGGACTGGAGCATACATCCCCAATAATTAGTCAGGGTTACTGAGGCAACTGGCCTGCAAAGTTAGTATGTAAGGCTATGGCAAGACACGAGCTTGGCGTAGGAAGGAGTGTTTGCTTCTCAACAGAGGGACCAAGAGAAGAGTGGTAGTATTTGAGGTGTAAGATATACCTTTCTAGCTAACCGTGTATTCCTACCCGCTGAAATAGTAGAATTTAGGCATATTACACCAAGAACTACATGTCGGGTATGAGAGAGACTAATGCTGGATGTGGAGGGAAAGAAAAGAGATAAGCAAGGTCAATAACAAACTTTTATTACTTGGAGTGCAAGTAAGTAGCCACCCGTGATGGGGTAGGTATGATTGGGATGAGACATGGCTTAAACGTTATGTCGTCGTATGCTTGTGGACAAACGGTGGTCCACCGTACGTGATGCCGTAACTGCGGGTAACACCTGGTTTAGGTTATGTGATTGAAAAGTGAGGGGAAGGTCGTGAGTCCCGTTTGAGAGCCTTTTGGAAGGACCCAACACCAGATAGCTCCCTGTCGCCCAGCTGGTGGAGAGTGCGGGTAACATCAACTTATTTGTTAGGTGACAGACGGGTTGAGCACATGGTCTTGGTGTGGGCTCTGAAGCAAATGGAGCAGATGTGCAACAACCTGCATGTGCTGTAGCTGCATGCACCTGTGTTAAAATGCATACCTGAGCCTTACCCAAGAATCTAATGGGTCTGCCCAGCTTGTCTCTCTGGCCGCCTTCCTGTCTTGAGAGTGGGGTGAAGGAGTGGTGGGGTGTGGGAGTGGAAGTGGAAGGGTCTGCGTCACCAGGGCATAAGTCGGTGGAGTGAGTGTGAAGTGGAACCACATGAGGCACAAGACGGGGGCCTCAAACCAGTGAAATGACGGCAAAACAACTCAGTATCTATCTGGCACCAATCGATTCTAATATTGAACTGTGCCAGATGAGTAGCTGCCTTTGCCAAAACTGATTTGTGGTAATCATAAAATGAGGACCCTCCATACTTGAAGCCCAAATCAACAACCTTGTGCATGTATAAATCAAGCTCTTCTCTCCTATGTGGGTACACCATGCAAATAACGTCGCGATAAGTGCCAAAAGTGATAACAAACTGTGGAATAGTCGGTGTTTTTGTTCAGATGTGGATCTCTGGCTCATAAGAATACAGAAATGTCCCCAAAGCCATATGCTCTGTTTTCTAGGATGTCTTGTGAGGCTATGAGGAGGGACATTAGGTTAACATCCTTTCCATCAAGAATATTCTTCTTGATGGAAGTTGGGACAGAGTGGGCTGGTGAGTTCGGGGTTACTGGTGTAGGGACTGCTGGGGCAGTTGAGTCACCTGGAGTGGCTATGGCCGATTCCACCTTTAGCAACCTGCTGTTAATAGTTTGTAGATTGACCAGTATAGCAGCTAAAGTTTCCTAAGTGGAATCGGAGAAGCCAACTGGAGGCCCTTGTGAACTCGTGCCGGGCCTTGGGTAGTTGGCTTGTGATGTCAGAAGTTTGTAAAGTTCAGCCTTCCTAGCTGTGACTGGAAAGGGGATCTCCTTGAGCCTGAGCTAAGCCGATATTTTGGGAATGGTCCAATATCTTAGGGATCTGGGAGTAGAAGGAGTGAGGGATTCCTCCGGAGACCCAGGCCTGGCTGGCGTGCTGGGTATATCGTCAGCTGGGGGATCGATAGTCGGTTCTTGAGACATTCCGAAAGGAATAATGATTAGGATAAGTAGGGTATAGTGTAGGTGGTAAAACCCAAAAGGTAAGAATTCAGCGCTAATTAACACACAGTAGAGATAGGCAGCAACCCAAATGAAGGAGAACCCCTCAAGTCCTTCAGTGGATAAATACAGATAGAAAAATATAAGAGAGGGCTGCGCTAAGTAGAGAAAGATAGTCCAGTAAAAAATTCCAGTAGGATACCAGTGGATAGTCAGGAATACTTGATAGGATATGGTTTCATGATAGAGGTAGGTGCGTCTGATGTTGACCGTTCAGTATATGAAAACAAAAGAGAGGTATAGGCAACCAATGGTGCAGAATGTCTGAAATTCAGGGTGCAGTAGATAATATAAGTAGAGAACTCACATTTGGGTGAGCTATGGCCAGCTCTGGTGTCTCCCTCTCCCAGTGCTCTCTAATAAGGTCCAGGGGCCCTCGCACCTTCTGCCCATAGAGCATTTAGAAGGGGGGAGAAATCTGTTGTTTCCTGGGGCACCTCCTGATAGGCAAACAGGGGGTGCAGTAGGAATAGCTCCCAATCCCTGTACTCCTGGGTAAACTTCTTAAGCATTTGTTTGAGGGTTCCGTTGAACCGCTCACATGGACCATTGGTCTGCAGGTGATAGGGGAGCTGAGGAGGGATTTTATCTGACACACATGCCATAGTTGCTGCGTTAGTTCGGCTGTTAATTGGGTGCCTCTGTCGGATAGGATTTGTCCTGTATAGTGTTTGTCCTGTATATTTGGACAATGTTCAGGGCGACTTCAATATATATGTGTAATATATATATATTGTGACGAACGGGTCCAGTCCAGGAACCTAGGGGTAAAAAGATGCTAGTAGGCCTGAGGTGAACCACTGGTATGCCAAGTGTAAACATGTCGAGCATTTGGAAAGGTGTGTAACAGAGAAACTGCAGCGTGAGAACATGTGTAAGCTGAGGGACCTGAATGTTGGTCCATAACGTTAGAGACAAGCCCCTGGGTTCCCACAAATGTGCATTATTTGTAAATGATACGGAGGCGAAGTGAGGCCTTCAAAAAGGAACGTAATCATAGTGAGTAAGATTAATGATACCTGGTACTGAAATGCCGGGGACCAGGTAGCCCGTTGGTTGTTGAAGGTGTAGTGAATCTGCGAATGGCGCTGGTCTTAGTAATGATATGTAGAAATGATAAACAACAAATAATACGTTAATATAATAGCCACACAGTGGGTGGTGGTTGTAAAAAAGGCAGTGGAGGCTGAATGAGGCCTCAGGAGAAATGTAAGAATGGTAACCTTTTTTACCTGATACTGTGAAACGGGATACTGGAACCACTTCATGGAGTACTTTTGAAGAAGAATAGTAGAACCTAAAACTTATTCATCTATAAGAATAAGGAACCAGAGTATAATGTTTTAATTTACACAGTGATTTTAGAAATATGAGCTAATGAACAAACTGAGCGTGGAGCTGGATGACATTAAGAGGCTTGATTAATGTACAGCCTATTAATATCAAAAGCATATAGGGGCCAGCTGTTACTTTAAGAGAATACCCCTGCTGAAGACAGACTGTTTGCTCGAGGTAGGACTGGCGGGAACAACGAACTGGAAGTGCAGGTAACTATGGAGACAAAACAGCTTGAACGGCAAAGCGGGGTAGGGTTTATATAGGGTCATAACTCCTCCCACAAATTCAGGCCAAATTGCCTTCCAACATATATATAAAAGGGAGTAGTGGCAATATAGGGAATCGGATGATAAGTAAAATAAGGGAGGGAGAGAAAAGGGTCACAAAGGGAGAAGTGTTAATGGTTACATGAAAATAAAATAACGTAAGAATATAAAAAGGAAAACAGCAATAGAGTCCAATATTGGTACTCTAATATATATAACAAATTTTTTTTTTTTCAATGTCTTAATTTTTATTGTTTTGTGCGATGTCGCACTGACAACAAGTAAGGGGGGTACAGAAAGGAAAAAGGGGAAGGGATAACAATGTTGACACAATCTTCTGTTACATTACGAGGATTAGTACAATCATATATATAACAATATATATATAACAATTTTGATGATATACAGAAAAAATACAATATGTAAGTACATAAATGGAAACTGTTTTGATAAAACAAAGTGTGAAAAAATCATTGTATAGGTAAACATATAAATTAAAATTAAAGGAATACATGCAGTTGTTAAAAGGCGCATATATATGACATTAAAAAGATTGAAGTCTACATTTAATCCATTAGGGACAAGGGTTTTTAAAAGGTAGACCCAATAAATTTATTTTTGACCTATGATTTTTTTAACCCCTTAAGGACACATGACATGTGTGACATGTCATGATTCCCTTTTATTCCAGAAGTTTGGTCCTTAAGGGGTTAAATCACCACCTCTCCAAGGAATTTTGCGTTTTTGGATATCTATACATTTTAGATATTTAGGGTTCTTATCGTGGATAAAAAAGTGTTTGGACACTGAGTGGTTAGGGTATCCTTTGATAATATTTTGACAGTGTTCTGCTAGTCTTGTTTTTAAGCACCTGGTGGTCATCTCAATGTACTGGAGGCTACACTAGCACTCCAGTAGGTATATAACATTCTTAGTATTACAGCAAATAAGATCTTTATTGGGGTATGTTTTTTTTTGTGATATTGGATGTGAAGTGTGTAGTTTTGGATTTGATATTTGATATACATCTACTGCATTTGAAAAAGTTTTTAGATTGGGATAAAAAGAATAAGGATTGATTAATTTTTAGTTAAAATGGATCTAAAACTAGGGGCACCTCTAAAAACGATGTTGGGTTTTTCTGGAATAAATTATTTAAGTGTATCATCTTATTTTAAAATGTGCCAGTGTTTTTTTAATGATTTTTTTCACATTGTAACTGTTCTTATTGAAATTAAAAATGATTGGCATAAAAGAGGAGTCTTTTTCATTTTTTGTTTTGTATTCTAAACTTTTTCTGTTTCTAAACTGTTTCTTTCTTTGATTGCTTTAACCCCTTAAGGACGGAGCCAAATGTACACGTTGTGAACAAAACAAAATGTAAACAAAACCTGGCATTTGCGCTACATGTCTGTCCAGCCGTAATACACCTCTTTCATAGTAAATGCACCCACCCTTATTATATATCATTTTATTCAGGGGAAACAGGGTTTTCATTTAATATCAAATATTTAGCTATGAAAAATAATTTAATATGAAAAAATGGGAGAAAATACAATTTTTTTTTATTTTTTTAGTTCTAAATGACATTTTAAAAGTCAGTGTCATAATACTGTTTGCTTTTACTGCAATAAAATACACATATTTGTATTTAGTAAAGTCTCACGTGTAAGACAGTACCCCCTATGTGCAGGTTTTATGGCGTTTTGGGAAGTTACAGGGTCAAATATAGCACGTTACATTTGAAATTGAAATTCGCCAGATTGGTTACGTTGCCTTTGAGACTGTATAGTAGCCCGGGAATGAAATTTACACCCATAATGGCATACCATTTGCAATAGTAGACAACCCAAGGTATTGCAAATGGGGTATGTCCAGTCTTTTTTAGTAGCCATTTGGTCACAAACACTGGCCAAAGTTAGCGTTAGTATTTGTTTGTGTGTGAAAAATGCAAAAAACGCCAATTTTGGCCAGTGTTTGTGACTAAGTGGCTACTAAAAAAGACTGGACATACCCCGTTTGCAATACCTTGGGTTGTCTACTATTGCAAATGGTATGCCATCATAGGGGTAATTTTCATTCTTGGGCTACCATAGGGTCTCAAAGGCAACGTACCAATCTGGCGAATTTTAATGTGAAAAAAATGAAACACAAGCCTTATATTTGACGCTGTAACTTTTGAAAACACCATAAAACCTGTACATGAGGGGTACTGTTGTACTCGGGAGACTTCGCTGAACACAAATATTTGTGTTTCAAAACACTAAAAAGTATCACAGCAATAATATTGTCCGTGTAATGCTGTTTGTGCGTGAAAAATGCAAAAAACTTCACTTTTACTGGCGATATCATAGTTGTAATACATTTTACTGTTTTGAAACACTAATATTTGTGTTCAGCGAAGTCTCCCGAGTAGAACAGTACCCCCCATGTACAGGTTTTATGGTGTCTCGGAAAGTTATAGGGTTAAATATAGTGCTAGCAAATTAAATTCCCTTTACTTTCGGCATGGGTTGTCAGGCAGGTCCTGCTAATTGTAATTAATTAAGATACCTAATTATGTAAAAATATTACATAAATATATATGTAGAATTAATATATATATATATATATATACGTATGTGTATATATATGTATATATCTATATAATTTTTTTAAAATATTTTTATTTATATATAGGTATATATATAGTGATATATACGCATATATTTATGTATATATATGTATATATATAGAGATATATATTTTATATATATATATATATATATATTAATTTCACAATACAGTTAGAATGAAATAACACACATCTAATATATTTTTTAATTATTTATTTTTAATTATTTTTTTAATTTTATTTTTTAACGTATTTACATTTTTATTTTTTTTATATTATATATAAATATATATATAACAATAATTATATATATATTTAATCAGTATCAGTCTACGTGTAATTTGATATTAATATATATATATAATTATATATATATTAATAGTAAAATACACCTAGACGGTGTACATGTGTGTATGTATATGTGTATATATATACTTAGATCATATATATATAATATATATATATGATCTAAGTATATATTATTTATTTTTTTACACTTTTAACTCATTTTAATTTTATTTTCAGCCAGCAGGGGGACCACCTGTCATTACAGGCAGCCCCCCTGCTGGCAATACAGAAGCCAGCTATCCCCGGCCATGTGATTGTGGGTCCTCGCAAGGACCCCACTCTCACACGGCCGGGGGGCTTCCTGGAGGACAGACATGCGGCGGGGGGCTCCCTGGGAGTCCCCCCCACCGCGATCGCCGGCGTGGGACCGCCGGCGACCGGGTAAGTACCGAAAGACCAGAGGGCGTACTATTACGCCCGGCGGTGTTTAGAGCCGCCTATAATAGGGCGTAATAGTACGCCCTCCGGTCTAAAGGGGTTAAGGGATCTATAAAGATTATCTGGGGAATAGTTTTTATCAATGAAATTTTCTTTGAGAGTATGGGCTTGTAATAAAATCATCGTTACAAGAGCAGTTTCTACGTAAACGCAAGAATTGACTTTTGGGTATACCCGCTAACCATGGTTTCTGGTGACAACTTGATTGATCTATAATGGTGTTTGTACAGACCTTTTCAAAAAATGTTTTAGTGCTAACAATACCGTTGTTAAAACAATTTGTAGATCTAAAAAAATTAATACAACTGCTACTGAATTTTGAGGTTAAAGGACCACTATAGTGCCAGGAAAACATACTCGTTTTCCTGGCACTATAGTGCCCTGAGGGTGCCCCCACCCTCAGGGACCCCTTCCCGCTTTTTCCAGCGCTGGGCAGGGAGCTCTCCTCCTTCTCTCCTCCTCTTCTCCTTCTCCTGGGCTGAATGCGCACGCGCGGCATGAGCTGCGCGCGCATTCAGCGACCGGGTAAGTACCGAAAGACCAGAGGGCGTACTATTACGCCCGGCGGTGTTTAGAGCCGCCTATAATAGGGCGTAATAGTACGCCCTCCGGTCTAAAGGGGTTAAGGGATCTATAAAGATTATCTGGGGAATAGTTTTTATCAATGAAATTTTCTTTGAGAGTATGGGCTTGTAATAAAATCATCGTTACAAGAGCAGTTTCTACGTAAACGCAAGAATTGACTTTTGGGTATACCCGCTAACCATGGTTTCTGGTGACAACTTGATTGATCTATAATGGTGTTTGTACAGACCTTTTCAAAAAATGTTTTAGTGCTAACAATACCGTTGTTAAAACAATTTGTAGATCTAAAAAAATTAATACAACTGCTACTGAATTTTGAGGTTAAAGGACCACTATAGTGCCAGGAAAACATACTCGTTTTCCTGGCACTATAGTGCCCTGAGGGTGCCCCCACCCTCAGGGACCCCTTCCCGCTTTTTCCAGCGCTGGGCAGGGAGCTCTCCTCCTTCTCTCCTCCTCTTCTCCTTCTCCTGGGCTGAATGCGCACGCGCGGCAAGAGCTGCGCGCGCATTCAGCGACCGGGTAAGTACCGAAAGACCAGAGGGCGTACTATTACGCCCGGCGGTGTTTAGAGCCGCCTATAATAGGGCGTAATAGTACGCCCTCCGGTCTAAAGGGGTTAAGGGATCTATAAAGATTATCTGGGGAATAGTTTTTATCAATGAAATTTTCTTTGAGAGTATGGGCTTGTAATAAAATCATCGTTACAAGAGCAGTTTCTACGTAAACGCAAGAATTGACTTTTGGGTATACCCGCTAACCATGGTTTCTGGTGACAACTTGATTGATCTATAATGGTGTTTGTACAGACCTTTTCAAAAAATGTTTTAGTGCTAACAATACCGTTGTTAAAACAATTTGTAGATCTAAAAAAATTAATACAACTGCTACTGAATTTTGAGGTTAAAGGACCACTATAGTGCCAGGAAAACATACTCGTTTTCCTGGCACTATAGTGCCCTGAGGGTGCCCCCACCCTCAGGGACCCCTTCCCGCTTTTTCCAGCGCTGGGCAGGGAGCTCTCCTCCTTCTCTCCTCCTCTTCTCTTTCTCCTGGGCTGAATGCGCACGCGCGGCAAGAGCTGCGCGCGCATTCAGCCAGTCGCATAGGAAAGCATTTATAATGCTTTCCTATGGACGCTGGCGTGCTCTCACTGTGAAAATCACAGTGAGAAGCACGCAAGCGCCTCTAGTGGCTGTCAATGAGACAGCCACTAGAGGATTAGGGGGAAGGCTTAACCCATTCATAAACATAGCAGTTTCTCTGAAACTGCTATGTTTATAAAAAAATGGGTTAACCCTAGAAGGACCTGGCACCCAGACCACTTCATTAGGCTGAAGTGGTCTGGGTGCCTAGAGTGGTCCTTTAAATTGATACTTTTGTTATTTGTATTAAGATGGTTTAACCCCTTAAGGACACATGAATGTCTGACATGTCATGATTCCCTTTTATTCCAGAAGTTTGGTCCTTAAGGGGTTAAAAAGGATTTAAACCATTCCAAATAAAAAAGTGGACATCTATATAACGGAAATAGATAACCAGGTTTGCCTGCCAGATATGGTCACCACAAATGGCTTCAGTCTCCCAATCAGCCATAAAAAGGTATGCATAGCTGGGGGCATAGTCGTGCTTGGTTTCTGAATATAAAAAGAATCTAGGAACCAAAAATAATTGTTATTTAAAATAATTTGTATGCCTTGTATGATAAAATCTAATTGATGTCTGGGATAGTATTTTCTGCTTCACACCCTTTATTGTGAGGGATAATGGTGTACATTGATTGGACATCACATGTGACTAGAATGTAGTCTTGTTGCCATATGAAATTATTTAAAAAGCGAAGGAGGGTCATGGAGACTTTGAGATATGATTTAATTTTTTTAACTGAGGGTTGTAGGATGATATCTATATATTCTGAGAGGTAAGATACGGCAGAATTGATACGGGAAACTATAGGTGTACCTGGAGGATTTTGTTCATTTTTATGTATTTTTGGTAGGAAATAGATGACAGGAATTTTTGGATAAGGCACATTTATGTAATAAATACTTTTTTTTGTTAAAATGTGAGATTCAAGGCCTTTTAAAAAAAATATTTCTAAGGTGTTTTTGATGGTGGCGGGGGATCATGTGGTAATTTTTCATAGACGTTGTCACTAAGCTTCATCTAAATACATAGTTTTGGAGAGTATAACTAGACATCCTCCTTTGTCTGCTGGTTTTATGATAATGCTTTCATCTTTTTGAAGTTCTTTGAGGGCTGATTGTTCATTGTGGGTAAGGTTAGGGTGTTTTTGTATTTTAATTTTCTCGAGGTCTTTGTGGACTAATTTTTCAAAGACCTCGAGGGTGTCAGGTTACTATTCTGGGCTCTACTGTGGGCTTTGTGGGTGGATGATCTGGGGTGGATGAAACAACTGCAGCTGTGGATTTTTTTTAACCCCTTAAGGGCCAAACTTCTGGAATAAAAGGGAATCATGACATGTCACACATGTCATGTGTCCTTAAGGGGTTAAAAAGAACCTGTTGCTTTTCTGAAAAACGTATTTACATCTAAAAAGGCTTGGAAGGGTTGGAAAAGGTTAGTGGGGGCGAATTTAAGACCATTGTTATTGTTAAAGACACACTGCAGAGGCGGCATGTCGTAACCACAGAAACCTACCGCCAGGGCCGGCGCGTCCATAAGGCGGCACAGGCGGCCGCCTTAGGGCGCACGGGCTCTGGGGGCGCAATATTTCAGTGACCGGCAGGAGGGAAGCTCTCCCTCCTGCCAGGCCACCATCTCGACCCCCGGCGCAGCGCGCGGCAGTGCTGTGATCAGGTGCGCGAGGGAGCTCTAATCTCCATCCTCTGCTCCCTCGCGCGCTGCCTACTGATGCCGCGGGAGCCGGAATATGACGTCATCAGTAGGCAGCCCGCGAGGGAGCAGAGGGTGGAGATTAGAGCTCCCTCGCGCGCCTGATCACAGCACTGCCGCGCGCCTCTCAGCACCCCCAGCCCTCAGGGACCGATCCAGCATCCACACCAGCTCTCCAGGTAGGGAGGCTGGGTGGAAAATATGTATTTATAAAATAATTAGTGAATGCATGTGATGTGTGTCTGTGAGTGACTGTGTGTGTGTGTGTGTGTCTGTGAGTGACTGTGTGTGTGTGTCTGTGAGTGACAGTGTGTGTGTCTGTGTGTGTGTGTGTGTCTGTGAGTGACAGTGTGTGTGTCTGTGAGTGACAGTGTGTGTGTGTGTCTGTGTGTGTGTGTGTGTGAGTGACAGTGTGTGTGTCTGTGTGTGTGTGAGTGACAGTGTGTGTGTCTGTACTGCGCTCTGCTCTACTACACTCTGTACACACTGACAGTCACACACTCAATGACAAACACACAGACGTCACTGACAGACACAGACTCATTGATCTGACACACACTCATTCATTGACACTGACAGACCCTGTGAGTGTCTGTGAGTGACAGTGTGTGTGTCCATGAATGACTGTGTGCGTCTGTGAGTGACAGCGTGTGTGTCTGTGAGTGACAGTGTGTATGTCCATGAATGACTGTGTGCGTCTCTGTGTGTGTCTGTGAGTGACAGCGTGTGTGTCTGTGAGTGACAGCGTGTGTGTCTGTGAGTGACAGTGTGTGTGTGTGATTGTATGAGTGTGTGTGCATGTGTGTGTCTGAGTGACTGAGCGTGTGTCTGTGAGTGACAGTGTGTGTGTGTGTGTGAGTGATTGTATGAGTGTGTGTGTCTAAGTGACTGAGCGTGTGTCTGTGAGTGACAGCATGTGTGTCTGTGAGTGACAGCATGTGTGTCTGTGAGTGACAGCATGTGTGTCTGAGTGACTGAGTGTGTGTGAGTGAGTGATTGTATGAGTGTGTGTGTCTGAGTGACTGAGCGTGTGTCTGTGAGTGACAGTGTGTGTGTGTGTGTCTGTGAGTGACTGTGTGCTTCGGTGTGTGTCTGTGAGTGACAGTGTGTGTTTGTGAGTGAGTGACTGTCTGTGTGTCTGTGAGTGATTGTATGAGTGTGTGTGCATGTGAGTGTATGAGTGTGTCTGTCAGTGTATGATGAGTGTGTTTGTCAGTGTATGAGTGTGTGTCTGTCAAATCAGTGAGAGTATGTTTGTCATTGAGTCTGTGTGTGACTATCAGTGTGTCTGTCAATGAGTGTCAATCAGTGTGGGTCTGTCAGTGTCAATGAATGAGTGTGTGTCAGATCAATGAGTCTGTGTCTGTCAGTGACGTCTGTGTGTTTGTCATTGAGTGTGTGACTGTCAGTGTGTACAGAGTGTAGTGGAGCAGAGCGCGGTACAGGAGCTTCTGTTTCCTGTACCTGGCCAGACTGACAGGAGGTGCTCACAGAGAGAGCACTCCCTGTCAGTCCGTCCGGGTACAGAAAACTGAAGCTCCTTTAGGGGATCTGCTCCGCTCGGCAATGCAACAATAGAGGTAGGAGGCACACACCA
Source organism: Pelobates cultripes (assembly GCA_933207985.1). NCBI lineage: Eukaryota > Metazoa > Chordata > Amphibia > Anura > Pelobatidae > Pelobates > Pelobates cultripes. The sequence continues at coordinate 86,812,255 of OW240918.1, forward strand.
GGAAGTGTGACCACTAAAGGGGTGGGGGGTGCACCAAGGGACAGGGAGGGAATGGGAGAGAAACACCAAGAGACAGGGAAGAAAGGGGGGAGGGGAGAAGAACACTAAGGGACAGGGAATGGAAGGGACCACTAATGGTCGGGGAGGGGAGAGGGGCTGGTTAAGAGGCACATAGGTGAAGATTTTGGGGGGGGGGCGGAAAAATGCATCTTCGCCTATGTACCTAAGAATCCAAGCACCGGCCCTGCCTACCGCAGACAATTCAGAGAGACGAAAAAGAAGCCAAACGACATTCATATGGAATGGACGCATCGGCTACATCGGGGCGCCACCTACTGGATTAAAGGGTGCCAAGCGGTAACAGCAGAAGAAGTATTACAGCTTTTTCGCCTAGAACATTTTTATGAGGGACTTGATCCAAAACAGAGAGCCTGACTGAGGGACCGGCAACCGACCACCCTGAACGCAGCTGCCCGACTAGCTGATGAACACCATGATAGTCGACTCTACGAATACCCTACCACACGAATCACAAACTGAACAGAAATCTGAGATAACTCCCGAACACAACCACGAATGGAATTTAGAGCTCATGTGTCAGCGGGGCCAACCAGGTATTCGGGGCCACCCAACAACAACTATGAACGAACAAGACAAACCTGTCATCGGTGCAACCAGCCAGGCCACTATATTAAAGCCTGCCCTCTCAACAACGATCGGGCCCCCTGGAATACTCATGCACCTTACTCCGGCCCTAATCAATCAGCCAGGGCTCTCTGTGTGGACCGAGAGTCAACCATGGAAGAGCATCTAGGGCCACTTCATGAGGCAGATCTAGTATATGACACCTCCGGGGACAACTGCCAGCACCACAGGCAGGCGGTACAGCTGGACGGTGGTACTGCTCAGGGACTGAGACACTGGCACTACCATCACGCTAGTGCAGGGCCGTCTAATCCCGGAGCACAAGAGATTGGGGCAGATGGTAGCAGTTCGAGTAGCCGGGGGGATGTCTACCGGTTACCTACAGCAAAAGTGTATTTGAACTGGAGAGCGGGAGAGGGGCTTGTGAACAGGGATTATGGACAACTTGTCTGCTGAAGTACTGTTGGGCAATGACCTAGGTCCGATGACATCAGCCTATGCTCCATTGTACAATACCGAAGCCCATCCTGTGACCACCTGGGCACAAGCAAGGACACAGCTAGACTCTTCACCAGTGCGGGAGATGCAGGTAAGACTACCCCAGATTGTGACTTGCCCCCAACCCCCCATCCCCTGAGACCTTCAGAGAGGAAACTAGAGCAGACCCGACTCTTAGGAAGTATAGAGAGAAGGTAGAGACTGGGACCGGAGGGTCAGATAACGAGACATTTTTCTGGGAACAGAATAAGTTGTATAGGTTGACTGAGAAGAGAGGGAACCGAAAACACCAATTAGTTATCCCCACTAAATACCAATGGGAACTCCGTAGGATAGGGCATGATATTCCCCTAGCTTGCCATCTTGCAGTGACCCACACCCTGAAGAGGGCCGGGATGAACTCTGATGTGAGGGCTTACTGTAACACATGTGATACCTGTCAGCGGGTAGGAAATAGAGGGGATCACCCCAAGGCTCACCTGGTGAATATGTCCATTATTGAGGAGCCATTCAGCCGGGTGGCCATTGATCTTGTAGGGCTCCTCGTCACCCCTAGTCCATCAGGAAAGAGGTATATACTTACTGTGGTGGACTACGCGACCCGCTACCCAGAAGCGGTGGCTCTGTCTAACATCCAGGCAGACACCGTGGTCAACGCACTAGTATAGATCTTATCCCTGGTAGGATTTCCCAAGGAAATCCTATCCGACAGAGGCACCCAATTAACAGCCGAACTAACGCAGCAACTATGGCATGTGTGTCAGATAAAATCCCTCCTCAGCTCCCCCTATCACCTGCAGACCAATGGTCCATGTGAGCGGTTCAACAGAACCCTCAAACAAATGCTTAAGAAGTTTACCCAGGAGTACAGGGATTGGGAGCTATTCCTACTGCACCCCCTGTTTGTCTATCAGGAGGTGCCCCAGGAAACAACAGATTTCTCCCCCCTTCTAAATGCTCTATGGGCGAAAGGTGCGAGGGCCCCTGGACCTTATTAGAGAGCACTGGGAGGGGGAGACAGAGAACGCTGGGGTCCCCATCGTGCCATACGTGCTGAAGCTTCGGGACCGTATGGAGCAGATAGTTGGTCAGTCCAGGCTAACTTCTAGACGGCCCAGAGGCGACAAAGTATGATATGATAGGAGGGCCAGGCAACTGAGTTTCCACATAGGGCAGAAACTGATGGTCCTTAAGCCAGTCAAGAAAGACAAACTGCAGGCTTCCTAGCAGGGACCATACAGGATTGTAGAGAAATGGTGTGACATTACGTATGTTATTGCCAGCTGCCACGATGAAAGGCTGCGGAAAGCCTTACATATCAACATGCTCAAAGAGTATCTTGAGAGATCAGAAGACGTGGCAGCCATATGTAGTCCCGCACACTAGGACCCTGACAACCTACCCATACCCGACCTATTAGCCAATTACCCCCACTGACTTGCTAAGTCAGGTCCAAATAGGTGAGAAACTTAGCCCCACTGAGAGGGAGCAGCTAAACTTCCTGCTCCAAAGTAAAAAGCTCACCTTCTCCCAGGAGCCTGGCTACACTACCTTAGTCATGCACCAAGTAGACACCCCAGGGCAGCAACCCCTACGACAGGCTCCCTACCGCATCCCTGAAGCTGTTAGAACAGAGATGTGGAAGGAAATAAATTAGATGCTCAGATTAGGAGTCATTGAGTCTTCCGACAGTCCCTGGGCATCCCCAGTGGTTCTAGTACCTAAAAAGGACGGTACCACTAGATTTTGTGTGGATTATCGGAAACTCAATGACAAGACTGTGACTGACGCCTACCTGATGCCCCGAGTAGACGAGCTTCTGGATCGCATAGCCAGGGGACACTACTTAACTACCATTGACCTCTGTAAAGGTTATTGGCAGATTCCCCTGGCCAGGGAGGCTATCCCCAAGTTGGCCTTTGTCACCCCATTTGGCTTGTAAGAATTCAAGGTCATGCCATTCGGGATGAAAAATGCCCCAGCTACGTTCCAGCGCTCGGTGGATAGACTCCTTGATGGCTTCCAGGATTTTGCTTGTGCATACCTGGATGACATAGCGATCCATAGTGAGTCCTGGATCAGATTTGGTCCGCAGGCCTGACTCTGAAACTAGAGAATTGCGATTTTGGAATGGCAGAGGTCCAGTACTTGGGACACAGAGTGGGGTGTGGAAAGCAACGACTGAAGCTAGCCAAGATAGAGGAAGTTGCTAATTGGCCCACACACCGTACCAAGACCCAAGTACTCACCTTCCTGGGCACCGCCAGGTACTACAGGCGATTTGTACAGGATTATAGTACTCTTGCTAAACCTCTGACCGAGCTGACTAAGAAAAACCTTCCCAGACAGGTCCTGTGGTCTCCTCACTGTGAAGCAGCATTCCAGGCGCTCAAGAATGCACTAATAAATGCTCCTGTGTTGGCTGCCCCAGCCCCTAACAAACGCTTTATCGTTCATACAGACGCTTCCATGTTCGGGCTAGGGGCAGTTCTCAGCCAAGTAGGAGAAGACGGAGGGGAACATCCTGTTGCCTACATCAGCCGAAAGCTCCTACCACAAGAGGTCAGCTATGCAGCCGTGGAAAAGGAGTGTGTTGCGGAACCAACCTCGCCACTGTGCACTGGAGAAGCCTGGTTGCTCTCCTGCTCCCTTTAGACTATGGCCCCTGTTCTTTTACCCTGCAGAAAGGCTGGTTTGTGCCTTTCTGCGGACTGTTAAAGCCATGCTACCCCAGATAGCTATGCCATGGAGCCCAGCCGTATACTGAAAGACTCTATGAAAGACTTTGGCTCCATGGCGATTGAACTGTATGTATGTGATCTGAGCGCCATCCGGTAATAATGTGCGCACAGATCTAAGCTTTCAGGGGATAGGTAGAATGTCTTTATTTTATGTAATAAAGGTAACCTTGTGCATTTTATTGTATTTTACTGTCTTTTTACTGCCATGTGCTTAATGGAGTTTTGCCTCTGTCCTTGGAGATAATTGGATTACTTCTCAATTATCTCCAGGATAGAAGACTCTGGTCTTGGGCAAAAAAGACATGCTTCATTTGGTCACAAAGGACTTCAATCTATCTTTTGAACCAATGGACCAATTTGGATGATTTTGACATATGTTTGTATTGGAGAATGCTGATTCAGAAAATGTAGTTTTATGTGAATGTGATGAATACTTTCAAAGTTATGAATAATGTGGAAAAACTGTATTCCTCTGCCTGTGATAATTATATCACCCATTGTGTTCAGTAATCATATCACAGGCAGAGGGGAGGATTTTGTGTGGGAGTGTCTGTGTGTATTGTATGGATTGATTGGTTGTTCTGTAAAACCCTGTGGGCAGTACTATGTTTGTGGATTGGGAATAAAAGAGGCTGTATGTGGCAGTACAGTCAGATTCTGCTTGACCCTCGTCTCGTTATTGGGGGAATTGGATTGTATGCTGACTGACAGAAGTGTAACCCTTTCATATGGTTTTCCTGTTCGGATATTTCCAGTGTTCATGTGTTTCCAGTTCAGGAGATCGGTGCTTACAGTAGCTGTCGGGGTATCTTGAAAGGGGAATATCGCCGTAACGGTTTTTAACCTTTGGTGAGCAAAACGGTCCATTACAGAGTGCCTGGCGTTGATGTGGGCATTAAAGAAATTGACTCCTTACCTCTATGGACAAGAGTTCACTCTAATTACCAATCATAACCCATTGGTATGGCTAAACCGGGTCGCAGGGGACAATGACCGGCTGTTACGTTGGAGCCTGCCCTTACAGCCATTCAATTTTGCCATCCATTTTCGACCTGGGAAGAAGAATGGCAACACCAATGGGTTATCAAGGCAGACAGACCTCATCCCAGAATAAACCCTGTTCTGGACAGCCTTAAGTTGCCCCGAAAAGGGGTCAAGCTTTGTCTGCCAGAGTATTCCACAAGGAGGGAGCCATGTTACAAAGCCCCTCTGTCTGCTACCTTTTGCTATTTTGTTTGCTACTTTGTTGTTAAAAACCCTTCCCAGGTCATTCGTATGTACGAATGACTGACCACCCGGCCCTGGCATGTGGCGCCACTTAACCATGTTCACCTCTACAATACCGAACAAACTATCGAATGACCAACCACCCACCCTACCTGAGGAGTGTGTCCCTTATTAACCACCCAGGAGTTGCGGTTTTGTGGTTAACTTCAGCCTAAGTGGCAGGCGACGGGGGGGTCGTCGTTCGTATGAAAGTGTCGAACTAAATACCGAACTAAATACCGAACAAACTATTGAACGACCGACCACCCTACCAGAGGAGTGTGCCCCTGATTAACCACCCAAGAGCTGCGGTTTTGCGGTTAACCACAGCCTAATTGACCATCAACAGGGTGGTCGTCGTTCGTATGCAAAAACACGTGGCGGCAGTCATCTTTAACTGCCGAACGCCCAGCGGGATCTGGTCGATGATCGCCTGGTACTATTCTCGGACACTAGTTTATACGAACCCCGCTGGGATGTCCCATGCCACGTCTGTTCGTGCATAACGCACCAAACACCGTACCGTTTGGTACCTTGGTACTATGCATGTTATACCAACTCCATACAGGACAGTATGTCGGGGCTGATAGTTGCCGAACAGCCCTAGAGACAATGATTATCCCCATGGTGTTTCCACTCCATTTATGAGATCTGAGCGCCTTCCGGATATTTTGTGCACTCAGTTCCAAGCTGTCTGGGGATATGTTGAATGTACCAATTAAAGAATATGATGTATGATTTATGGATTTTTATATAGTAAAAATAGAATATTGCCTGTATCTGGAGATAATTAGGTTATCGTAACCATTGAAAACTAATTATCTCCAGGATAGAGGGGAGGGTTTGAAAAGATGCACTTTGTCCCCATTGGTTGTTGTCACTTGTCACCCTGTGTACCATCAGGTCCAGAGGGGTGTGCCTCTGGCCTGAAAATGTGTATTTAAGCAGTTCCTTGTCATTCAATAAACCAGACTTCTTACCCTCAACTCGCAGCCTCGACTCGTCTTGTAGGGAAATGCTGATTGCTGACTCTGCTAAGAACTATATGGATACTTTACACTTACAGGAATATTGCTATATGTGGAATTGGAACTCTCTATCGCTCTCCAGGATCGGAGACAAGGACATCAAAGCGGTCCAACCCTTAGCTAGTCTGAGGAATACCGTAACAGTGCCTTATCACCCGCAAACTAACGGGCTCTGCGAATTATTCAATGGAACTTTAAAACAAATGCTCCGAACATTCTCAGAGACTCACCAAGACTGGGAGAGATTCATGCCGCACTTCTTGTTTGCATACCGAGAGGTGCCGCAGGAATCCACAAGGTTCCCCCCATTCTAACTACTCTTTGGGAGGCGGGTGAGGGGGCCCCTAAACCTTGGGAGGGGGATGTCAGCCAGGAGGGTAACCCCATTGTCCCATGTGTGCTGGAGTTCCGAGACCGTCTGGAGGAATTAACTAGGTCTGTCCGAGAGAACCTACAGGCAGAACAGAACCGCCAGCGCACCTGGTATGATCGAGGTGCCAGGGACTGTAGCTTTCAGGTAGGACACAAAGTTTTAATTTTAAAACCTATCTGGAATGACAAGCTACAGGCCGCCTGCAGGGCCCATACCAAGTGGTAGAACAAAAGTGTGACTCCACTTATGTGATCGGCCCTTGCTCAGGAAGTGGTGGGCGACACATGCTCCACGTAAACATGCTGAAGCCCTACCATGAGCGAGCAGAGGAGGTGGCAGCGATCTGTGCCCCTGCCTCAGAGGACTTTGGCAACCTTCCCCTGCCCGACCTCCTGGGGGACGGGAGTCAGTCAGGTGAGATAGAGGATTTCAAACTGGGAGAATGGCTGAGCCCACAGGAACGGAACGAGGTACAACAACTATTAGAGGAGAAGTCCACCTTCTCCAACATACCTGGGTACACTCCTTTGGCCACTCACCGGGTAGAGACACCAGGTCAACTCCCATTACGCCAAACCCCCTACCGAATCCCAGAATCGGTATGGGAAAATATGCGCAAGGAGATCCAAGAGATGCTCCAACTGGGGGTTATTGAACCTTCTGACAGCCCCTGGGCCTCCCCAGTATTCCAATAAGACCCGTTTTGCGTGGATTTCTGGAGGTTAAATGATTACCGGAGGTTGAATGATAATCAGATGCCTATCCGATGCCTCGAATAGACGAGTTGTTAGACCGGATGGCTAGGGGCCAATACCTCACTACAATCAATCGTTGTAAGGGGTATTACCGGAGGTTGAATGATAATCAGATGCCTATCCAATGCCTTGAATAGACGAGTTGTTAGACCGGATGGCTAGGGGCCAATACCTCACTAAAATCGATCGTTGTAAGGGGTGTTGGAAGATCAATACCCCGGAAGCCATCCCTAAGTCAGCGTTTGCCACCCCATTCGGCATATAACAATTTAAAGTAATGCCGTTTGGAATGAAAAACGCTCCGGCTACCTACCAGCGGATGGTGGACCGACTCCTAGATGGGTTCCAAGACTACCAGGAGGTACAGCGGCGGCGGAGAGCCTTCCCAGTGAAGAACAGCGGTTCCAGGTACTCGTGGCCCTGCGGTCACATTTCCTAGGAGAGCAACCCCTGGATGAGTGGGTGACGGAACTGTCGGACCTGATTTGGAAGGAGTTGTGGCTGTACGAAGCTTACTGGGCACTAAAGTGGTACGCCACCCGGAGCAACCCCTGGATGACTGACTGACAACCATATGCCAGAAGGAAAGGACTATAATGGCCCGGACTTACTGTGGGAGGCCTTTGAAGAGGGCAATGACTTTGGATGTCCAGCAGAATGTCAGCTCTGGGACATCCACAACATCAGGGAAGCCCTACTGGATCTTCCAGAGCGGATGACCTGGGGCCAGACCTGATTAATCTGGTCACAATGGAATGGGAGCTGGAGCAGGGCTACCAACATCTGTTCAGCTTAGCACGGCGACCAAGTATACTACCAGGAACAGAGATAATCAGTCCAGCATCTCAGCCACAGAGACTTGGTCACAGTATCCCCTGTTTCACTACCAGCTGCAGAAATAGGGGACCTCATAGACTGGTCCTGGGAAGATCCACAGATGGCAGGTGGAGATGGGACCGAGGTCTCTCTACCGGCCCTACAGGGATGCTGGGCAGCCGGCCCAGATCCCCAGTGGCAGCTTGAGTTACAGGGAGAGGAGACAACTGGTCTCTCTCCCCAGCTATGGACAGAGTTCCAGGAGGAGGTGATGGTCGATCTCTCCACCTTACAGCAACCAGCGTCCTGGGGAGTGGAGGCAACTGGCCCCACCCTCCAACAGCAGCCGGAGGTACTGGGAGTAGGGACAGTCGGTCCTACTCCCCAGTGGCAGTGCATCTCACAGGGAGAGGAGACAACCGGTCCCCCTCCCCAGCGTCGGCTTGAGTTTGATTGGAGCATCGATTGGCGGAGGTACTCGGTCACAGGGTGGTTACTATTCTGGGCTTTACTATGGGCTTTGTGGGTGGATGATCTGGGGTGGATGAAACAACTGCAGATGTGGATTTTTTTTAAAAAGAACCTCTTGAGAGTTGAGAGAGGGTGCCAGATTTGAAACAGGCTGGGTACAAGTTAGAGTTTTTTTTCAGATGGGTGTGTGGCGAAAGTAACCTCGCCACTTGTACTTGGAGAGGCCTGCTTGCCAGCCTCTTGCCCCAGGATTATGGGCCCTGCAAAAAGACATGTGACTTCCATGGAAAAAACAAACCACTGAACCGATCTTGGTGACTTTTGAATAAGTTGGTCACCCAGATCAGGGCTATCCGAGGATGTGACTATTGTGGGGTTTCTATGGATCTTGGGGGGTACTTTTGGGGTGTTTGTAAATTGTGTATTTTTCTGTACCTAAAGATAATCAATTATCTCTCAGATACAGAGGAGGAGTATGTTGGATGTATTATCTCCTTATCTGTGCCTCTTCCCCTCCCCCGTTTTTTCCTGTCCTATTGTTTCCCCAGCAGGGCGTTGTCCCAGGGACACTGCCAGATCAGTTTAAACTAGCTGCTCTCTGTCCCTCCTCAATCTCCCATCAGCCCTTGCTATTGTCTGACCCCAGCCTTCCTTTTGCTATAGTGCTCTGTGTAACCTATTGTATGTAAATGAGGCTGTTGGGGGTTTAAATGTTTGTATAAATTGTAAGTGCTTGCATTAAACAGACCTGCTTGACCCTTTTTTGAAGCCTTGGCTCATGCTTGGGGGTTGGGATAACTACACTCTGGGGATTGCTATAATCACACTATATTCCCCAGGGTCAGCTCTTGTAAGAGCTGTTCTTGTTCCTGCTATGCTCTCTGAAGGAAGAGAGGTCTGCCCACTGGAAGCTGGATCCTGGCCTTGGGTCCAGAGTGAGTGAAGGACGGCGAGACCCAGGCGCAGCTGCATCGCTGGAAGTGGGGTCTGCAGTGCTGATGGTGTCGGTTGGAGTGCTTGGAGTCCTTGGCAAGCACTAGGAGCATCGATTGGTGGAGGTACTCGGCCGGAGTGCCAGCGTTCCGTCCCATTTGGTGGCAGTGGCGGGATGGCATCCTAGTGCGAGGAGAAGCAGCTCGGAGACACCGGTAATGTTATGGAGCTATAATTGAGGGCAACGCTAGCACTCGTGCAGTGCCCCTGTCTACAGAGGAACTTGGGAGAATGGAGTGAGCTAGCACCCGTGCAGCGTCCCCATGTGAGGAGGAGTTTCTCTGGAGGTTGCAACACTGGGCCCAACAGGATGGGCCTGTATCAGAGGAGGGCATACTGGACTGTAGAGATGCCACTCGAAAGGAGCTGTGGGAGCGATCTTCGATATATTGAAAGCAGAAAATACTATCCCAGACGAACAAATAGATTTTATCATACAGTACAAGGCATTCAAATTATTTTAATTAACAATTTATTTTTGGTTTTTTATATTCAGAAACTTTTAATTATTTAAGATTCTTTTCTTTCAAAAAGTGTTCCAGAGGATTGGAGGAAGGCAAATGTGGTTCCTATATTCAAAAAGGATTCAAAATCCTTGCCTGTAAATTATAGACCTGTGAGCTTAACTTCTGTGGCTGTAAAAGTATTTAAAAGGTTATTAAGGGATAATATTCAAGAATTCCTTGAGAAGAACATGGATATCAGCAAAAATCAGCATGGTTTTATGAAGCACAGGTCATGTCAAACTAACTTGATTGCATTCTACAAAGAAGTAAGTAGAAGTAGAGATCGGGGTGTTGCAGTGGATGTGATCTATTTGGATTTTGCCAGGGCATTTGATACAGTTCCACACAATAGATTAGTGTTCAAACTCAAGGAAATCGGTCTAGGCGGAGCTTGACCACCATCTTAGATGGGCACCTTTTAGAGAGGATCTGGGGACAAACTTTGTGAAAAAAAGAACTTTAATTCATCAACTCAGCTGCTTAATTTGCACTATTTGTGAATCTGAATCATTGCTCAACATGCAGAAGGAAAAAAAAAAAAACGTCTAAAATCGCTTCTGCAATGAAGAACATTGAGAGAAATGTGGCAGGAGTGAGTAAGGGACTGTCAGCCCATCCTCCATCTTTGCAAGGAACATTGCTGCTTATTTCGCCGCCAGAATTGATCACAGACCACACAGGTACTCTTGATGCATCCCGCCCGTGTCCCGGACCTGGAACATATGCGGCCGCGGCTGCAGCCCGCTCGCATCATTCATTGTGCAGCGGGACTGTGGCCATTGGAGAGGGAACCAGGTATTCACGCTCCGAGCGCTCGGATCGCTTGCCGTCTTCATCTGCAAGCGGTTTGGCGTGCAGAGAGCAGCGGCCACATGCTAGGGCGGCCCGGTCGCTCATTTATAAAAGTGACCGGGCTGGTAATAATAAAGTGGGCGGTGCTAGGTGTCAATCCGTATCAGGATCTGCATCCTCACGGCTGTCTGTTCCGGCGGGAGGGTCCTTGGACTCCACTACATTCCATATTAAAGGGCCACATGCTCTAAGTGAGGAAGGGAAAGAAACAGACAGTCCTGAAAAATTTGAAGCTGAGAGTGAGGGTGATACCCCCCATTAATACAAATATAAAGGAACAGATTGACACACTGAGTGCTGTCACATCTGCTAAACTCACTACTGCCACCACCAAAATGGCCACTGCCACCTCTAAGATGGCTACTCCACACATGGAAAAAAACATATCTACCAAAGCTGCTGCTTACAACCCAACTATACCACCAGAATCCTGCAGCCATCTCTGGTGGCATAGTTGGGTTGTAAGCAGCAGCTTTGGTAGATATGTTTTTTCCATGTGTGGAGTAGCCATCTTAGAGGTGGCAGTGGCCGGAATCTGCTGATATGCTAATAGATCTCATCAAGAACTTAAGAATAGAACTGAGAAAGATTTCAAGAAAGATTTTGAAGGAATTTATGGCTTTATGTAGGACATAAATCTGCACATGGAAGAGGTAGAAAATAGGATAATTTTCCAAGAACAAGCACATCTGGAATTAGAGGAGAAGCTGGAAATGCTTCAAAAACAGCTTAATCAACAGGCTGAAAAATTAGCGGATGCAGAAGACAGGAGTCGCCGCAATAACTTGAGAATAAGAGGACTTCCTGATGCTGTTGACACGGAATTACCAAAATATTTCCAAGACTTGGTTAAAGCAGTCAAGCCTAATGTCACACGGTCTGAACTTATTTTGGATCGTATTCACAGGTTGCCTAAACCCAATAGCGCACCTGCATCAGCTCCCAAGGATGTAATTGTTCGGTTTCATTACGACCATGTGAAGGAGGAATTCTTGGGAGCCACACGTGCATCGGGGGTTTCTAGTGCATTACAATAACATCAAGATCTTTCTGGATTTCTCTGCATACACAATGAAACACCGCAGGGAATTCCAACCCTTCACATCTGAACTGCATCGGATGAATGTAAGGTACAGATGGGGTTTCCCCGTAAAGGTTTTGTTTCCCTTGAACGGGCAAAATGATATTATCACCTCTCCGGAAGAAGGTATGGAATTATTACAAAAGATGAGCAGACGTCTTCCGGCATCAATTCACCCTTTATCCCCTTTGTTATGGTTGCCTCCAGGCAAGCTGAAAGTTGGACCGTAGAAAGGATGCTCCTGGCGCTCACCAAAGGACCATTAGCACCGTAGACACCATAAGTACTGCAGACTCCACGAACCACCGCTGCTGGGCTGGGATCATATCAGCGGTCTTCTATCCACCCTGGACCTATAACCAGGCTCCAGGTTCCAGTGGGTGAACCTCTTCCTTCTGTAGGGCAAAGCAGGATCAGGAACAAGAGCTCTTACAGGAGCTCAGTAGCTAAGGGAATATGAATCCCTATAGTTATTATAGCTGCCCCCTCCAAACACGAGTCAAAGCTGCGAGTTGAGGGTCAAATTCGAATTAGTTAACTAGGTAATCAGATATAGGGGTATGAAAAGGAGATTCAGAAGGAGTCCGGTGATGGAACACATGGTCTCTCTAGGAGTGATCCTAATGATTAGGAAGGAAGTTCATGCAATCAGTCAGATTAACACATTAATTGTGCCCTGAGGTTTTGGAGATTGGAGTTTAAATAACCACAGGGGTGTGTATTTCCATGCCGTCTAATAGGGCCAGTAATAAACAAAAAAAATTCCTGACACAAACCCTCCCCTCTGCCTGTGATACAATTACTAAACACAACGGGCTAACTTAATTATAACAGGCAGGAAAATATACAGTTTTATACAATATTCTTATAAAACTATACATACAATTCTCATAAAAGTCACATATTCTGAATCAGCATAAGCAGTATACAAACATATGTAAAAATTATACTGTCACGATTTGGAAACCTAACACGCTAACCGGTCACAGAGAGGAAGGATGCTATCCCGGTCCTTAGAGTGGCCGGGTTAAAGCACACTAAGAATAGTCAGGAGACCAGCCAAATAAAGGGAGCCAGAAAACAGGAGAACGAGAAACAAGCCGAAGTCAAAGGAATGGAGAATACAGGAGAACCGAAATAACAAGCCAAATAATCGGTAACCAGAGAGAAACACGAGCAAACTGCACTACAGGTATCACAAGACCACAACAGGGCACTGAGAGACAGGAAAGGTAAGTATATAAATCCTTTGCTTAATTCTGATTGGATAACTTCTAATCAGAATTAACAATCACACGTGGGAGATATCTACACCTCCCACTGTGATTATGGTACTGTTGCTTTAACGCCGGGTCATGTGACTGACCCCGGCGTTCGCATAAATGCGCGGGCTCCCAGCGTGCAGCGTTATACATGCTGTGGCAGGGAGGCAAGGAGGAGGATGCAAGCGGCGCATATGGCAGTGAGGACGCCGCTCGCCGACAGGTAGGAGAAGGGGAGACCGCGGGAGGCGAAGGATTGAGGGTGAGTGTAGCGGATGGCCCTGGGCTGTCCTGAGAATTTCATGTATTTCTATGCATTCGTGTGAAAACAGCAAAGTTCTATGTATTTGATGTATTGTATTCATCTGAATGTTAGGTAGTTTCATTCCCTTAGTTTGTTCGAATGAAACTACCGAACAGTCAGACCTCCCCTGTGTGAAGTGTGTCCTCAATTACCAGTTGCAACATTGTTGCGAACGGGTAATTGACAAGTTAAGTAGCCGTCCTTTGTTCTTGGGGGTGGCCGCCATTCGAAAAATGAACACGTGGCGTCGGCCATTTTAAAACTCCCGAACAGCTGTGTTTTGCCGTCGAGTGTCTGGAACTCAAATCGGACACTCGACTAGTCAAACACCGCTGAAACCTCCACGAGCCCGGTCCGTTCGGTTCCTAACTACCGAACGGCCCCTCGTTCAGTAGATAGAAAGAACCGAACGAGGGGATTCAGGCGAACCCTCCCTAGCCTCTATAGCTAGAGGTTTTCGTGCCATTTATGCCCTGGCTCCAGGACCGACCGCAGGGCCCATTCACATGGAACCGCATTCGGCTGTTTCACCCAGTACGGTCGGTCATTTTATTCCCTCCATAAATTTCCCGAACCCCTGGTCTGATCTGGGTGATTTTTGGATATGTTGTTCACCCAGATGAGGGCTACCAGGGGATGTATTATTTGAAGGGGTACCCCTACGTTTAGGGGTACATCCAGAAACGGGGGGGGGAATTGCTGTACTGGATAAGGGGATTATGATGCTGGCTGAGGGGAGATGTGTGGGAGGTTACCAGGACAGGATTGGCTACTGTATTAATGAATGTAATCCCTCCCTTGCATGGGAGCATGCTTTAAAAGGCCAGTGTGGAATAAAGCTTTCAGTTCTGCTCCTGAAACTGTGTGTTGTCCAGTTATTGGGATTGCTGTTGGTATACTGCTGTGTTATTTTGCCTGGTGGAAACCTTGCCTGTGGATTTACAATTTACTTGTTCTTGAGCCTCACTTGGATTATAAACGGAGATAACCTGGGGAATATTGCATCTCCGCTACAGTGAGTGCTGCAAGTGGATTGCAGCCTCCCCTCACAGCCGCCCGCGGAGCCGACATATACAAATTGGTCCAGTGGTTCAAAAGTTAGATGGACATCCTATTTGATCGACTGCAAGCATGGCTTTCATGCCCAAAACAGTTGCACAGATTTAGGCTGTGCAGCCGGTCTATCTTCTCCTCTATCCTGGAGATAATTGGCTTAAGTGGGTGTGGTAAGCCAATTATCTCCAGGTTCAGAAAATATCTCCATTTACAACAACAGTAAAAATACATAATTCCTATTATACTGAACAGAACCCCCACATTCAACCAATCCCCAGATAGCTTGGATCTGAGCACTCAATATATCCGAACAGCGCTCAGATCCCACAAACAGAATAAAATTGCGATGGGGTTAAAGTTTAGCAAGGGCTGATGAGAGATTGAGGAGGGAAAAAGCAGCCAGTTTAAACTGGTCTGGCAGTGTCCCTGGGACAACGCCCTGCAGGAGAAACAATAAACAAGAAAAAGGGGGAGGCACATTTTCTCATGGAATTAAAGGGGCAGAAAAAGTGTGTTACAATCCAATATGCCCAAATAATGTTTTTAAAGGGCCATACACCCCAGGGCAAAAGTCATAAGGCAGGAGGCTGGCAATTAGGCTCATCCAAAAGCCAGGGGCAAAGGGTAGTTTGTCACATAAGAAACCAGTGATAAAGGGCAGTTTGTCACACCCTTCTACACCTGCTCATTCAAGTAAAAGAAGCAAAACTCTCCTGTTTTGAGGCCATTCCTTTTGCTATACATACTACTTTTAGATCTATGATATCTGAGTTTGGCTTTTCAATATTCCACAATAACTCACCCCTCTTAAAGGGTTGGATTGCAGTTTTGGTTCTTCAGGTTATTTTTTATGGATCATCAATTTATGGTTACAATATTTTTGTAGCGGATGGCACTGGGCTGTCCTGCAAATGTCCTTGAAATAATTGCATTCGTGTGATCTGCTAGTTTTCTATGTGTTTTAAAGCCTTGTATTCTTTTGATTGTTCGGTAGTTTCATTCCCTTAGTTTATTCGAATGAAACTACCGAACAACCAGACCTCCCCTGTGTAAAGTGTGTCCTCAATTACCCGTTGCAACATTGTTGCGAACGGGTAATTGACTAGGAAGTAGCCGTCCTTTGTTCTCGGGGGTGGCCACCATTCGACAAACGAACACGTGGCGGCGGCCATTTTAAAACTCCCGAACAGCGGTGTTTTGCCGTCGAGTGTCTGGAACTAAAATCGGACACTCGAGTAGGCGAACACCGCTGAGACCTCCACAGCCCTGGTCCGTTCGGTTCCAAACTACCGAACGGCCCCTCGTTCGGTAGATAGAAAATACCGAACGAGGGGATTCAGGCGAACCCTCCCTAGCCTCTATAGCTAGAGGTTTTCGTGTATTTCATTCCCTTATGCCAGGACCGACCGCAGGGCCCATTCACATGGAACCGGATTCGGCTATCTCTGTTCGTGCGGTCGGTCATTTTATTCCCTCCATACTTTTCCCGAACCCCTGGTCCGATCTGGGTGATTTTTGGATATGTTGGTCACCCAGATCAGGGCTACCAGGGGATGTATGATTTAAAGGGGTACCCCTACGTTTAGGGGTACATCCAGAAACGGGGGGAATTGGTGTGCTGGATAAGGGGATTATGATGCTGGCTGAGGGGAGGGGATGTGTGGGAGGTTACCAGGACAGGATTGGCTACTGTAATAATTACTGTAAATCCCTCCCTTGCATGGGAGCATGCTTTATAAGGAGACTGTGATTAAATGCTTGTCAGTTCTGCTCCTGAAACTGTGTGTCGTCCAGTTATTGGGATTGCTGTGGGGAGATTGCTGTTATTTTACCTGCTGGAAACTTTGCCTATGGATTTATTATTTACTTGTTCCTGAGCCTCACTTGGATTATAAGCGGAGATAACCTGGGGAATATTGCATTTCCGCTACATTGGTGGCAGCGGTGGGATGTACTGCACGAGGCGGATCCAGTCCAGACCAATGCGGATAACAGACAGCACCACAGGCAGACCGTATACCTGGAAGGTAAAGCAGTACAGGGACTACGTGATTCGGGGGCTACTATCACCTTGGTAAAGAGTCACCTGGTGTCGGATCAAGCGAGACTAAGTAAAACTGTGGCCGTCAGGGTAGCCGGGGGAGCAGTGTACCGGCTACCTACAGCAAGGGTACATTTACATTGGGGAGCGGGGGCAGGACATGTGGAGGTGGGGTTGATGCCGCAGTTACGGCGGAGGTTTTATTGGGGAACGATCTGGGGAGGCTCACATCTGCTTTTGAGCCCCAGACGTCCACCACAGGAGAAGCTCACCCTGTGGTCACCCGTCAACAGGCCCGCACCCAGGACTACAACTCACCTCCGGAGGTTCAGGTAAGAGACCCTTCCCCTTCCCTTGACTGTGTCCCCTGGGCCCCTCCTAACGAGTTTGCAGCAGAGGTAGTGACTGACCCCACCTTGCAGGTATACAGGGACAAGGTGACAGCAGACCCTCCTGGGGGAGAGGGGGAGAGATTTGTCTGGGACAAGCAGCTTTTGTACAGGGAGACAGACAAGCAGATTGAGGGGTCAGACCCAATAGTGATGAGGCAGCTAGTGGTGCCGCAGCGGTACCGAGCAGAGCTACTCCGGATAGCGCACGATATTCCGCTATCCGGACATCTAGGGGTCAGCCGCACTAGGTACCGACTGACCCAAAGTTTCTTCTGGCCAGGGATCAGCCAGGAAGTGCGCAGGTATTGCACCACCTGCGATACCTGCCAGAGGGTAGGAAAAAGGGGAGACCGGAGGAAGGCAAAACTACACCCCTTGCCAATAATTGAGGAACCTTTTAGCAGAATAGCGGTAGACTTGATAGGTCCCCTCAAGAAAGCTAGCCCGTCAGGCAAAAGGTACATTTTAACGGTAGTAGACTATGCTACCAGATATCCAGAGGCAGTGGCTCTGACCAACATTCATGCTGAAACGGTCGCGGATGCCCTCATGCAGATATTCTCCCGGTTGGGATTACCCAGGGAGATTATCTCGGATCAGGGTACCCAATTTACCGCAGAATTCACCCAACACCTCTGGAGGATCTGTGGCATTAAGCCTATTATCAGTGCCCCTTACCACCCCCAGACTAATGGGCTCTGCGAACGGTTCAATGGCACATTGAAGCAAATGCTCCGAACCTTCGCAGAGACCCACAAGGACTGGGAGCGGTTCCTGCCGCATCTCCTATTCGCTTACCGGGAGGTGCCGCAGGAATCCACGGGATTTTCCCTGTTTGAACTGCTGTTTGGGAGGAGGGTCAGAGGCCCCTTAGATCTTATAAGAGAACACTGGGAGGGAGATCGGAGCGCAGATGGCACCCCCATCATACCATATGTGTTGGCTCTCCGAGACCGCCTGGAAGCATTAACCAGGACGGTAAGGGAAAACCTTCAGGCGGCACAGACCCGCCAGCGCACATGGTATGACCGGGGAGCCAGGGACCGTAGCTTTCAGGTCGGGCAGAAAGTGCTAATTTTAAAGCCTGTCCGACATGACAAGCTACAGGCCGCCTGGCAGGGACCTTATAGGGTGGTGGAACAGAGATGTGACACCACCTATATAATTGGCCCCTGCACAGGGACGGGAGGGCGACGCATGCTCCATGTGAACATGATGAAGCCCTACCAAGAGCGCTCCGAGGAGGTAACCGCCATATGTGCGCCCAATTCTGATGAGTTTGACAGCTTACCACTCCCAGATCTGCTGGAAGATGGGCAGTTGTCTGGGGATTTAGGGGAAGTCACACTGGGAGACCGGCTGAGCCCACAGGAGCGCATCGAGGTACAGCAGCTGCTGGAGGAGAAACGAGACACGTTCTCTAATGTACCTGGGTACACCCCTCTGGCCACTCACCGGGTAGAGACTCCAGGGCAACTACCGATGCGCCAGACCCCCTACCGCATCCCAGAAGCGGTAAGGGAAAACATGCGCAAGGAGATCGATGAGATGCTCCAACTGAGGGTGATTGAGCCCTCAGATAGTCCCTGCGCTTCTCCGGTAGTACTCGTACCGAAGCGGGACGGTACGACCCGCTTCTGCGTAGACTACCGGAGATTAAACGAGAAAACGGTGTCCGATGCATACCCTATGCCACGGATAGATGAGCTACTGGACAGAATGGCCAGGGTTCAATACCTCACTACCATTGACTTATGTAAGGGGTATTGGCAAATCCCCCTGGCCCCAGAGGCCATCCCGAAGTCGGCCTTTGTCACCCCATTTGGCTTGTACCAGTTTAAGGTCATGCCATTTGGGATGAAAAACGCCCCAGCTACTTTCCAGCGGATGGTAGACCGACTCCTGGATGGGTTCCAAGACTACACCTGTGCCTACCTGGACGATATTGCCATTTTTAGCAATACGTGGCAGGAGCACTTGGCCCATATAGGTGCGGTTCTAGACAGGATTAAGGAAGCTGGTTTGACATTGAAACCGGCCAAGTGCAGCATAGGGATGGCCGAGGTGCAGTACCTCGGACATAGAGTGGGTTGCGGCAAACAGAAGCCCGAACCAGCCAAAGTAGAAGCCGTGGCCCAGTGGCCCACTCCTAGGACTAAAACCCAGGTGTTAGCTTTTCTAGGGACTGCTGGGTACTACAGAAAGTTTGTCCCTAACTATAGCACCCTCGCCAAACCTCTCACTGACCTTACTCGGAAGAATTTGCCCCGCCAGGTGACCTGGACCCCGGAGTGTGAGCAGGCATTCCAACATCTGAAAAATGCACTGATAAATGCTCCTGTCTTGGCAGCTCCCAATCCAACTAAACGTTTTCTTGTCCACACAGACGCTTCTATGTTTGGATTGGGAGCAGTACTGAGCCAAGTCGGAGCCGATGGCGGAGAACACCCCGTGGCTTACATCAGTCGCAAGCTGTTACCCAGAGAAGTAAGCTACGCCGCCATCGAGAAGGAATGCCTGGCTGTGGTGTGGGCCTTAAAGAAACTGCAGCCGTATCTATATGGACAGCCCTTTTCCTTACTCACGGATCACAACCCGCTGGTATGGCTAAACCGGGTGGCTGGGGACAATGCCAGGCTGCTGCGCTGGAGTTTGGCGCTGCAGCCTTTTGACTTTAATATTCAGTACCGCCCGGGTAAACAGAATGGGAATGCCGACGGGTTGTCGAGACAAACTGACCTGGAAAAATGATCCGTGAGTCCCCGGACATCCCCAAGCCGATCCGTGTTGGATCAGACTGTGTATGCCGGCTTGTGGGCAAGGGGGAGCAGTGTAGCGGATGGCACTGGGCTGTCCTGCAAATGTCCTTGAAATAATTGCATTCGTGTGATCTGCTAGTTTTCTATGTGTTTTAAAGCCTTGTATTCTTTTGATTGTTCGGTAGTTTCATTCCCTTAGTTTATTCGAATGAAACTACCGAACAACCAGACCTCCCCTGTGTAAAGTGTGTCCTCAATTACCCGTTGCAACATTGTTGCGAACGGGTAATTGACTAGGAAGTAGCCGTCCTTTGTTCTCGGGGGTGGCCGCCATTCGACAAACGAACGCGTGGCGGCGGCCATTTTAAAACTCCCGAACAGCGGTGTTTTGCCGTAGAGTGTCTGGAACTAAAATCGGACACTCGAGTAGGCGAACACCGCTGAGACCTCCACAGCCCTGGTCCGTTCGGTTCCAAACTACCGAACGGCCCCTCGTTCGGTAGATAGAAAATACCGAACGAGGGGATTCAGGTGAACCCTCCCTAGCCTCTATAGCTAGAGGTTTCCGTGTATTTCATTCCCTTATGCCAGGACCGACCGCAGGGCCCATTCACATGGAACCGAATTCGGCTATCTCTGTTCGTGCGGTCGGTCATTTTATTCCCTCCATACTTTTCCCGAACCCCTGGTCCGATCTGGGTGATTTTTGGATATGTTGGTCACCCAGATCAGGGCTACCTGGGGATGTATGATTTAAAGGGGTACCCCTACGTTTAGGGGTACATCCAGAAACGGGGGGAATTGGTGTGCTGGATAAGGGGATTATGATGCTGGCTGAGGGGAGGGGATGTGTGGGAGGTTACCAGGACAGGATTGGCTACTGTAATAATTACTGTAAATCCCTCCCTTGCATGGGAGCATGCTTTATAAGGAGACTGTGATTAAATGCTTGTCAGTTCTGCTCCTGAAACTGTGTGTCGTCCAGTTATTGGGATTGCTGTGGGGAGATTGCTGTTATTTTACCTGCTGGAAACTTTGCCTATGGATTTATTATTTACTTGTTCCTGAGCCTCACTTGGATTATAAGAGGAGATAACCTGGGGAATATTGCATTTCCGCTACACTTTTATTCTTAATTACAATTCAGATGGCTAACCGAACTATAGCTATAGATTCCAGAGTTGATAATTTATTCTCTCATATTCTTAATATATCACAATATACTAGTGCATTAATTACTTATAACAGGTCCTTACTGAGTTTACGGTTGTCATTTTATTTGTATTTTTTTTAAACACACCTACTATAGTCACTTTTGCCCCCTGTGGATGGAGAAAAAAAATGTACTCTCCCTCATGACCTTTCCTTTTTCAAATGTTTCTTCCCCCCCCTCATAGGGGCGAGTAACCAAGTTCTAATTTCCTTTTTTAAATTCTTTCTTTCATTTTTTTATATCCATTCATCTTACGATCTTACGTATTACATTGTGTAAAATATCACTTGTTATGTTATATCATACCATATGCAATAGGAGCCATAATAGAAACATAGAAACATAGAATGTGACGGCAGATAAGAACCATTCGGCCCATCTAGTCTGCCCAATTTTCTAAATACTTTCAAACACATAGGCATATACAGTGGGCATGTCACTTAGTGGTGGCGTCCCACCACTCACACACTCTGCAATCACTATACACACTACTTCCTTACACAAACACACACTCTGCAATCACTATACACACTACTTCCTTACACAAACACACACTCTACATTCACTAAACACACACTACATCCTTACACAAACACACACTCTACATTCACTAAACACACACTACATCCTTACACAAACACACACTATGTATTCACTAAATACACACTATGTGTGACGGACCTCCTGGCATCCCAACCGGGTACCTCTGTCAATCGCTGCTTCCTAGTACTTGCGAGCACCATAAGCACATAGAATGTGACGGCAGATAAGAACCATTCGGCCCATCTAGTCTGCCCAATTTTCTAAATACTTTCATTAGTCCCTAGCCTTATCTTATAGTTAGGATAGCCTTATGCCTATCCTACGCATGCTTAAACTCCTTTACTGTGTTAACCTCTACCACTTCAGCTGGAAGGTTATTCCATGCATCCACTACCCTCTCAGTAAAGTAATACTTCCTGATATTATTTTAAACCTTTGTCCCTCTAATTTAAGACTATGTCCTCTTGTTGTGGTAGTTTTTCTTCTTTTAAATATAGTCTCCTCCTTTACTGTGTTGATTCCCTTTATATATTTAAATGCTTCTATCATATCCCCCCTGTCTCGTCTTTCCTCCAAGCTATACATGTTAAGATCCTTTAACCTTTCCTGGTAAGTTTTATCCCACAATCCATGAACTAGTTTAGTAGCCCTTCTCTGAACCTCTCTAAGGTATCAATATCCTTCTGAAGATACGGTCTCCAGTACTGTGTACAATACTCCAAGTGAGGTCTCACCAGTGTTCTGTACAATGGCATGAGCACTTCCCTCTTTCTACTGCTAATACCTCTCCCTATACAACCAAGTACTCTGCTAGCATTTCCTGCTGCTCTATTACATTGTCTGCCTACCTTCAAGTCATCAGAATTAATCACCCCTAAATCCCT
>OW240918.1:86835964-86900749 GCA_933207985.1 Pelobates cultripes
GGGGAAGGCTTATAAAGCCTTGCCCCGCCCTGCAATTAGGCTAAGAACACTCTGATTGGTGGGTTTAAGCCAATCAGAGTGCTCTTTGTCATTTTACACAGCGTGGGAAAATTCAAAAGAATTTTCCCACGCTGTGTAAAATGACACAGAGCACTGTGATTGGATGGATTTCAAGCCATCCAATCACAGTGCTCTGTGTCATTTTACACAGCGTGGGAAAATTCAAAAGAACTTTCCCACGCTGTGTAAAATTACAAATAGCACTGTGATTGGATGGATTTCAAGCCATCCAGTCACAGTGCTCTGTGTCATTTTACACAGCGTGGGAAAATACTTTTGAATTTTCCCACGCTGTGTAAAATGACAAAGAGCACTCTGATTGGCTTAAACGCACCAATCAGAGTGTTCTTAGCCTAATTGCAGGGCGGGGCAAGGCTTTGTAAGCCTTCCCCCGCCCTGCGGAGCTTAGTCTGCGCGGAGCCCTCCATGGGTGAAGATGGATTTTTTTTTTGTGGTCGGGTTTTTTTTTTCGTCTGGTTTTTTTTTTTGCTCTCGGGATTTTTATTTTATTTTCAATTCGACGGTTATGATGGTTTTTTTATTTGGCCTTTTTGGGGGCTGAAAAATGAAGATTTGAGAAAAAAGAAGACGTCGAATGGTAAGTTTAATTTTATTTTACAGGTTAGTTATTTTATCCCCCCCTCACTATTTTTTAGGGTGAGGGGGTTAGGTAGGGACTTGTTTTTTTTGGGTGGGGGGTGGGTGACTAGGGGCTTGGGGACCCCTAGTCACCTTGGGGGGGGGGTAATTGACTTAGGGCCCCCACCCGCCGCCCAGGGGTGGGGGCCGGGGGGGGCAGTAGGTCCCCCCCCATTCTCATTATGGCCCCCACCCGCCGCCCAGGGGTGGGGGCCGGGGGGGGGCAGTAGGTCCCCCCCCCCTCATTCTCACTATGGCCCCCACCCGCCGCCAGGGGTGGGGGCCGCGGGGGGGGAAGTAGGTCCCCCCCCATTCTCACTATGGCCCCCACCCGCCACCCAGGGGTGGGGGACTGGGACGGGGGGGGCAGTAGGTCATTCGGTCTCCCCCCTTATTTTACTTTAGGGCCCCCACCCGTTATTTAGGGGTGGGGGCCAATAGTTTTTTGGGTTTTTTAACAGTGAGAAATTTTTTGTTATATATATATATATATAATTACACAAGATCCAGCACACTAACTCATCCACTAAACAGCAACTTCAAAGCTAACAGACTTTATTAGTTTTTTTTTGTTTTTTTTAAACACCTAATCTAGGCAAAAATAATGGGGGTTTGGTTACATTATATGATTGTTATGGATGTAAATTAGTGATAGTAAAATGTATTTTTACTGTGCATACCTGTATTCAATATTTACTCAAAATGGCTGCTAGGGCACCCCTCCCACCGACTAACTACCTCGTGTAACAAGATGGCACCTACATCCGGAGTAAAATCCTGGGATGATGGTGACATCACACCTCGTAGGATGTGCATTAGATAAGACACTTAACACCTAACCAATTGAAGCTGTATTCTCTCTGTTATATTTTTGCATCGATTTATTTTGCCTTTATAAGGGGCTTGCCGCCCCCCTGATTAAAAATTCCGAAGTTCTTCATTAACCTGATACCTGTGTCTCAGTGTGATTTACTTCAGAAGCGTGCACGCATTTATTTTCCCAATTTGGAAGTGAGCAGATACTCAAATAAACAAACACTTGGTTTGATCCACAACATGATCATACATTGCATAAGCTTGCAACGTCAATGTACCCCATCCAACACGTCTACTCTTATGAGATTAACCCACTTACTTGGGGAAAACATTTCCATCTGGGGCTCTCTGCAGTACAAGGTTAAATAAGGATGGTGGATGTGGCCAATGTTCCCTGCGGAGCGCACAGAGGATCAAAAACTGAGCACAGCTCTGGCCTTGGCCTCACTACAGAGAGTGCGCGAGGGAGCAGAGACAAAATGGAAGATCCATTCCCTACTGAAACACAGTCCCCACTGGATCCCAGGGAGACAATCACCACTGGATTCCAGAGAGAAGATCCCCAAATGGCCCCAGGGAGAAGATTCCCACACTGGACCCCAGGGAGAAAATCTCAAAACAAGAAATAAAATGAATTTGTGAGTGTGTCTGCAAGAATGTGTAAATGTGTGAGTGTTTCTGTAAGTGTGTCTGTGTGTGTCTGTCAGTGAGTGTGTCTTTCAGTGAGTCAGTGGCATCTCCAGGATTCATATTTAGGGGAGGAAGGGGAACATGAGGGGTCAGGGACAAAAGAAGGGGGGTAGTTATAAAACGTGTATATATGTGAGTGTGTATATATATATATATAACAAAAATAGAAAAGTCCTTGCACTCACGCTTTGATGATTTGGTAACCGGGTGCTTGTAATCCAGAAAAATTCAAATAGTGATCAGCACTCTCGGATTTACAAAAATTACAAAATAACAATTTATTAAGTATCCATTAAAAGATCAACGTTTCAGTCCCAGCAGGGACTTTCATCAGGATCAGGCATAAACAGAATAATAAAACAGTGCATTTATATATCATAAATATTAGTGGAATTAGTGATGAAATGACTTACCCCAGGTGCTGAGGATAGTGGGAGTGGTACCCCTGGCGTCCCCCTGTGTACCGTGCGCATATGCGAGTGAGGCCACGCCTCGGAAGACACATGATGCCGGTATAAGGAAGTGACACACATATAGAAAGAGTGTGTACCAAGTTGTTATAGCAACCTGGTAATTTTGC
The DNA here is from genome assembly GCA_933207985.1 of Pelobates cultripes. Taxonomy (NCBI): domain Eukaryota; kingdom Metazoa; phylum Chordata; class Amphibia; order Anura; family Pelobatidae; genus Pelobates; species Pelobates cultripes. The sequence continues at coordinate 86,838,750 of OW240918.1, forward strand.
ATACCAGCAAGTTAAAGATATAGTGCCTACACCCCCAGCCTAAATAGTTGTAAGAAAGTTATGGTGAGGAAGAAAATAGCTTCAGAAAATAAAATGCAAATACATAATACATCCAATTATACATAACATATCATAGGAAGTGGCTACCCTGTCTCCCTTAGAGGAGATTTAAAAAGGTTGTATTAAAGCTAGAATGAAAAACATGATGTTATTAAAGGTCTTAAATGAGACCAAAATCAGCTTAAAGTAAAGTGCTTATTAATTAAAGTGCTTATAAATTAAGTGACCAGAAGTGCCATATGTAAAGTGCTTACTAAATTATTATAAAGTGCTTAATAGTTTGATAACTCAATCGTGATATGATGGAGTTCTATAACCCATACTCAATAAAGTGCTGTCATAACAGAACATACTTTATAAAAGTGATAGTGCCTGTATCTCAAGTGCTGAAATTGCAAATAAAGTGCTGAAAAAATCAAAGTGCTAGAAATATTGTTCTGTAAACATTAAAGTGAATCACGTGCATCATGATATTAATAGCAATAGCCATCTACCTATGTACATAAAATCAAATGCTATGTTAGACAAAAACTGTTAGACAAGAACTGCATAACAGGTATAATGGTTTGTGATGACTATATAGAGTCCCAACAAGGTTAATCCATGCATTTCATAAAAAAGGTTTAATTAATGATTCTAGTATTTTGTAATATACTTATTGATTTCTCTACGATTCCTCTGAGGACTAAAATTACACCAATAGCAGTCTTTTTGTAAGTTTTGTAAATTGTGTATGTTTTGTTTGATAGTGGTAGAAAATATATGGAATATACATTGCTTTATCATGCATAATCTAAAGTATATATCTGCACTAGTTACTGTACAGATCACTGAAAACACTTGATTAAGTCAGCACTTTAATCATCACAGGCACTTGAATCATCATTGGCACTTTGCATTCATAAACTGGCAATTGTGCTATTCATAGATTGCTGATATTATCAAGATTCAATTGCTCCATATTTTTCTTACTACATTTCACTTTAAGACATTAATATGAATTCTTATATGCACTTTTATGCACTTTCATCCTCTTTAGCACTTTACTGAAATAGTTGCATCCAATCCTGGCAGCATGTGTTTATCCGATATACTGGATTGTCTTTTTACTTAGGGGATAAATTATTACTCGTTTAAATTCCTAGTACGCTTAGCCGTCGCTATGTTTTCCACATTGCCATGCCTAACGTGCTGACCACAATCACACATTCACGACACAACGTTACATTTTGGGAGAAGCTTGAATGCGCCAGGGACCCAATTGGACACCGATTCATATCTTATATATATATACCCAAACATACACACACACACACATACATATACAGTGCTCATCAAAGCCCAGACTAGAAATTTCACCCTGGCACCTGGGATTTGTCAGCCCTTTGTTAAGCCGCGCAGGAAACATTAAAGCCAGCCACCGCAGGGAGTAAACAAGCTCACTAATACACACACGTTCACTACAGACAAGCTCACTGACGCTCACTACAGGCAAGCTCATTGACACACACATAAGCTCACTACATACAAACTTACTGATACACACACATGCTCACTACAGACGAGCTCATTGACACACATGCTCACTACAGACAAGCTCACTAACACACATGCCCACTACAGACAAGCTCACTAACACACATGCTCACTAACGAAAAGCTCACTGACACACATGCTCACTAGAGAAAAGCTCAATGATACACAAAAAAGCTCACTACAGACAAGTTCACTGACACACTCAAGCTCACTAGACACAAGCTTCCTGACAAACACACAGGCACATGCTCACTACAGACAGGTTCACTGAAACACACCCAAGCTCACTACAGACAAGCTCACTGACACACACACAAGCTCTCTCACTGGCAGGCACATACACATACAAGATCAGTCTGTCGTGCTGTATTAAAAGCCTACCTAGCACTGGAGACTGTGGCTGTGGGAGAACTGGGAGGCCATGTCCATGCCTCTTTCTGCAGCAATTTCCATGCTAGAGAGTGGGGGCAAAGCTCCAAAAAATGTGTGCCCCCTGAAGACACATGCCCATCAAGTGGCCCTAAGTGCACGCGCCACTCTATGAGTCCCAGTGTAACCGCAACACCAGCACTGTCTGTAGTTCAACTCTTGCACATTCCTTATTACAGGCAAGACCTCTGAACCAGCAAAACCTCTGAATTATAGGTAAGACTCCAGGGTCGTTCTTGTCTGGTAAATGTATAGCTTGACCTCTCCCTCTGAAGAGAAGGGAGACTTGATCACGCTCCACTGTCTGTATATGCTGGTACTGATGGAGTTTGTCCGTATGTGTGTGTGGCTGAGAGTGATGTGAGTGCTTGAGACGTTATCCTTTAAAAAGAGAGTGTGGGCTTTGTTTAGGATTATTTCTTGGCTGGGCACTGTGCCAAGTTACCGATAAGGAATTGCAGATTGTACTGTCTATCAGAAGGGTCTGAGTCACCCAAGCCTCTAGCCTGTATGGTCATTAACTCAGTAACTGATTGTGCTGTGTAAACAGGAGTAGCCCGTCATATGTCCCAGTTGGCCCCCTGAGGATAGTCTGGGCTTTGATTTAATTACTAAGGTCCACGCCCTAGTAACTGGTCCCCCTTGACCAATCCCCCTATATTGATGCCTGGCAGCAGGTAGTTGAAAAGCAGCAAGAATGGTTAAAAAGGTGTTCAGAAGATGCAAGTCATTTAATGCTTGCCAGACTGGCCTCAGTTCCTAAGTCTGCCCCCGCCCTGAAGCCCATACTTGATGATCCCTCAGATTCTGGTGGTTCTGTGCAGCATGGGCCACCCCCTTATCGAAGACCCCCAATGCCCGTTTATACCCTTACCTGGACAACTTAGCCTGCCTGCCCCAGACCCAAACAGCCCATACCCAGTTCTGTACATAGCTTAGAATACCTTCGGGTCAGCAGAGGCCTTCTTTACCCCTCCCTTAACACAGATCTGCAGGGCTCGCTGGCCTACTCCGTCCCCCTGTTCCATCGGCCATTGCTGTACCGCGTATATACCCCCAACCTGCCCCTGCCTCCTCCTCCCCTGGAGGACCTGCCAGATACACCTTCTAAATCCCCCGAGTATACCCCATCTGTACTATCTGTACTCTGTCCATTGGGGGAAAGAAAAGTCTCTTCATGGTTGACACTGGGGCCCATTGACCTCCTCATTGCTGCTACCTCCCGAGACAAGTGTCTACAAGCTACCATCAAATGCTGCAAATTCTGTGGTTATCCAGAAGAAAAGTCCAAATATGCTGCACAGCAGTCAGGTACCTAGGATTCCATATTTCAGAAGGAAGCCATATTTTCGGCCCATAACACAAAGAAGCTGTCTGCCGCATACCAGCACCTACCAGTCACCGGAAAGTGTGTGAATTCTTGGGTGTCGCCGGATTATGTCGCATGTGGGTACCTCATTTTGCAATCATCACTAAGGCCCTGAACATGACCCATTTCTCTGTAAATAAGAGAAACTGCCGGCCTTCAGAACCCTGAAGGAGATCTTGGTCCAAGCCCCGGCACTTGGACTTCATAATCACCAAAGACTGTTTTACCTGTATGTCCAAGAGAAGAGGAAATCTGCAGTAGGTGTCCTCACATAGTACTTGGACTCATGGCAGCGTCTTGTTGCCTACCTGTCCAAATAACTGGTTCCAGTGGCCCAAGGCCTACCCCCTTGTCTGAGAACAGTGGTGCGGCTGCCCTCCTCGTTGCAGAAGCTGATAAACTGACCCTAGGACAAGCACTCTATGTTCGTGTTCAACATACCGTCCAAACCCCCCTTGACTACAAGAGCAATTACAAACTACCAAGCCATGCTATAGAAAAACCCAACGATCCATCTTAAAACCGTCAACTCACCAAACCCAGCTACCCTGCTCCCGGAACTTAGGCATGTCACCAGTGGGGTACCTCAGGGATCTGTACTTGGACCCATTCTATTTAATATTTTTATTAGTGATATTGCAGAAGGTCTTGATGGTAAGGTATGTCTTTGTGCTGATGATACTAAGATATGTAACAGGGTTGATGTTCCAGGAGGGATAAGCCAAATGGCAAATGATTAAGGTAAACTAGAAAAATGGTCAGAGCTGTGACAACTGACATTTAATGTGGTTAAGTGCAAGATAATGCATTTTGGACGTAAAAACCCAAGGGCAGAGTACAGAATATTTGATAGAGTCCTAACCTCAACATCTGAGGAAAGGGATTTAGGGGTGATTATTTCTGATGATTTAAAGGTAGGCAGACAATGTAATAGAGCATCAGGAAATGCTAGCAGAATGCTTGGTTGTATAGGGAGAGGTATTAGCAGTAGAAAGAGGGAAGTGCTCATGCCATTGTACAGAACACTGGTGAGACCTCACTTGGAGTATTGTACACAGTACTGGAGACCGTATCTTCAGAAGGATATTGATACCTTAGAGAGGGTTCAGAGAAGGGCTACTAAACTGGTTCATGGATTGCGGGATAAAACTTACCAGGAAAGGTTAAAGGATCTTAACATGTATAGCTTGGAGGAAAGACGAGACAGGGGGGATATGATAGAAACATTTAAATACATAAAGGGAATCAACACAGTAAAGGAGGAGACCATATTTAAAAGAAGAAAAACTACCACAACAAGAGGACATAGTCTTAAATTAGAGGGGCAAAGGTTTAAAAATAATATCAGAAAGTATTACTTTACTGAGAGGGTAGTGGATGCATGGAATAGCCTTCCAGCTGAAGTGGTAGAGGTTAACACAGTAAAGGAGTTTAAGCATGCGTGGGATAGGCATATGGCTATCCTAACTATAAGATAAGGCTAGGGACTAATGAAAGTATTTAGAAAATTGGGCAGACTAGATGGGCCAAATGGTTCTTATCTGCCGTCACATTCTATGTTTCTAGATGTGCAGGATATGCAGTCACTACTGTTAGTTCTGTCATCAAAGCCAGACCCCTTCCAAAGGGTACATCTGCACAAAAGGATGAATAAATAACCCTGACCAGAGCCTTGCAACTGGCCGCGGGCCTACGTGTCAACATCTACACTGACTCAAAGTATGCATGCCTTACAACTCATGCCCATGGGACACTGTACAAGGAACAGGGCCTACTCAACTTTGGAGGAAAAGATATCAAGCATTCTTTTGAAATTTTGGCATTACTCAAAGTGGTCTGGGCTCCTGGGCTCCTCCAAGTCCACATCATTCATTGCCGAGCCCACCACAAGGGCGACACCCTGACTTGGCTTTCAACAACTACCATTCTGCTTGTCCTTTCCTGTACTGCGACGTAGAGCTATTATGGCGGATCGCCCGGCACCCCGACTGGGTGCCTCCACCAATCGATGCTTCCTAGTATTCCCGAGTACTTCCAAGCACTCCAGCAGACACCATAACCACTGTAGTCCCCACAGCCAGCATGGTTAGGGTCTCGCTGTCCTCCACCTACCCTTGACCCAGGATCCAGCTTCCAGTGGGTAGACCTCTTCTAATCCAAAGAGTAAATCAGGATGCTCTTACAAGAGCAAGTGATTATAATCCAGTTGTCCTCCCCTCTGGTAACATCAGCCGCAGATGGGGATCTAGTGATATAGCAAATGCCAGAGTGAATATAGCTGTTCCCTCCAAGCATAAGGGAGGGTAAAGGAGAACTGGTTTAACACACGTCCTTTTATGTGAATCCCCATGCAAGTGGTTTACCGTGACATATTCCAGTGGCATTCTCAACTGGACCTGAGAGGAGACTAGTTACAGCAAACATGCCCAGGACACTCCCACACAAAACAGGGTAATCCTTCCCATGTGCCTGAAAGATAATTTAGTCAGGAACTGTACTAAACTCAATTATTTCCAGGCACAGAAAAACATAAATTTTAACAACATCCCGAAAGTACCCCCAAACACATGGAAACCCCACAAAAGGTACATCCCCTGATACCCCCGATCTGGGTGACCAACATATCCAAAAATCACCCAGATTGGTTCAGGATTTTCATGGAAGTCATAATTTTGACCAACTGTGCACATGGTCCTATACCCAAAGCAGTTCCAGGGAATCGGGGCTAACAGTCGGCCTATCTTTCTGGAGTACAAAAGTACATAAATCACATAAACGGAGCCTGTTAAAGTGCATTGGGCAAGGTATATTGCAGGGCCCATAGTCCTGAGGCAGGAGGATGGCAAGCAGGCTCCTCTAGGAGCCCGTGGTGAGTTTCTCTTTGCCACAGTTATATTCCTGCACAGCCCCCGTGCACAGACTCACAGCCCCGATGGCTTCTTACCTGGTCACCTTGGTCTGTGTTTATTTGCCAGGGTGAGCGTATAACTCTGCACGTTGGACTCCACATCAGGTAAGATCCTGACACTTGTACAGGCACAGGAACCATACTATATTTGAATATTGAAATTAAAGTCATAAATAGTGAAACCCACCAGGTTTTTCAATCCTTTTACAAAGAAATTGGATTTTAGATTGAAATTTCCCACACTGCCCGTAATTTGTTTCTTGACCCAGCTAAAAACATAGCACAATCCCTCAATGTAACTAATTGCTATGTATGTGGTGGCACCAATATGGGTGATCAGTGGACCTGGGAAACACGTGAGATAGACCTGCAGGTACTACAGCGTGGTGAGGAAGGAGGATTAAATTCCCCGTCCCAAATCTGAATGGTTGCTAAAAACCTCTATAATCTGGAATGTGTGCATGGTAGATCTGGCACAGAATTTATAGAAACATAGAAACATAGAATGTGACGGCAGATAAGAACCATTCGGCCCATCTAGTCTGCCCAATTTTCTAAATACTTTCATTAGTCCCTAGTCTTATCTTATAGTTAGGATAGCCTTATGCCTATCCCACGCATGCTTAAACTCCTTTACTGTGTTAACCTCTACCACTTCAGCTGGAAGGCTATTCCATGCATCCACTACCCTCTCAGTAAAGTAATACTTCCTGATATTATTTTTAAACCTTTGTCCCTCTAATTTAAGACTATGTCCTCTTGTTGTGGTAGTTTTTCTTCTTTTAAATATAGTCTCCTCCTTTACTGTGTTGATTCCCTTTATATATTTAAATGTTTCTATCATATCCCCCCTGTCTCGTCTTTCCTCCAAGCTATACATGTTAAGATCCTTTAACCTTTCCTGGTAAGTTTTATCCCGCAATCCATGAACCAGTTTAGTAGCCCTTCTCTGAACCCTCTCTAAGGTATCAATATCCTTCTGAAGATACGGTCTCCAGTACTGTGTACAATACTCCAAGTGAGGTCTCACCAGTGTTCTGTACAATGGCATGAGCACTTCCCTCTTTCTACTGCTAATACCTCTCCCTATACAACCAAGCATTCTGCTAGCATTTCCTGCTGCTCTATTACATTGTCTGCCTACCTTTAAGTCATCAGAAATAATCACCCCTAAATCCCTTTCCTCATATGTTGAGGTTAGAACTCTATCAAATATTCTGTACTCTGCCCTTGGGTTTTTACGTCCAAGATGCATTATCTTGCACTTATCCACATTAAATGTCAGTTGCCACAATTCTGACCATTTTTCTAGTTTACCTAAATCATTTGTCATTTGGCTTATCCCTCCTGGAACATCAACCCTGTTACATATCTTAGTATCATCAGCAAAAAGACATACCTTACCATCAAGACCTTCTGCAATATCACTAATAAAAATATTAAAGAGAATGGGTCCAAGTACAGATCCCTGAGGTACCCCACTGGTGACAAGTCCAAGCTTCGAATATATTCCATTAACTACAACCCTCTGTTGCCTGTCACTCAGCCACTGCCTTACCCATTCAACAATATTTGAATCCAAACTTAAAGATTGCAGTTTATTGATAAGCCTTCTATGTGCAACAGTGTCAAAAGCCTTACTGAAATCTAGGTAAGCAATGTCTACTGCACCACCCTGATCTATAATTTTAGTTACCCAATCAAAAAAATCAATAAGATTAGTTTGGCATGATCTCCCTGAAGTAAACCCATGTTGTCTCTGATCTTGAAATCCATGTGTTTTTAGATGTTCATCAATCCTATCCTTTAACATGGTTTCCATCACTTTCCCCACTACTGAAGTAAGGCTTACTGGCCTATAGTTGCCCGACTCCTCCCTATTACCTTTCTTGTAAATGGGCACAACATTCGCTAACTTCCAATCTTCTGGGACTACTCCTGTTAACAATGATTGGTTAAATAAATCTGTTAATGGTTTTGCTAGTACACCACTAAGCTCTTTTAATAGCTTTGGGTGTATTCCATCAGGTCCCATTGACTTATTTGTCTTTACTTTTGACAGTTGAAATAGAACCTCTTCCTCTGTAAACTCACGTGTAATAAATGACTCATTTATCCTTTTTCTCAACTGAGGTCCCTTTCCTTCATTTTCTACTGTAAATACAGAACAAAAATATTCATTGAGGCAGTCAGCCTGACCTTTATCCTCTTCTACATACCTTCCTTCTTTTGTTTTTAATCTAACTAATCCTTGTTTTACTTTTCTTTTCTCATTTATGTATCTAAAAAATGTTTTATCCCCCTTTTTTACTGACTGTGCTATTTTCTCTTCTGTGTGTGATTTGGAAGCTCTTATAACTTGCTTAGCCTCTTTCTGCCTAATCTTATAGATCATTTTGTCTCCCTCACTCTGGTTTTTTTTATAATTCCTAAATGCTAACTTTTTGTTTTTAACTATTTTGTCCACATCTGCGGAGTACCACAGTGGTTTCTTGAATTTTTTATTTTTTTTATTTTATTTTTTTGCTTTTACTGATAAGACTTTTGTTGGTACTCTCACATGTTTAGGGCAGCAAACATAATTTCTCTGATGGGACCACCTCAAAAGCACTCAATAACATGTATTGGATATGTGGCCTTAAGGCCTACTCTGAACTCCCCAGGGATTGGTTGGGAACCTGTGTTCTGGAAGCCCTGACACCTTCCTTTTTCTTGCTTCCCCTAAGGGAGGGCGAGAAATTAGGATCCTCTGTATATGAACAGTTCCTAAGGGAACAAAGGGCACTAATGATAGGTCAATGGAAAGACACTGTATAACCCCATATGTTCTAACCTGCTATGAGCCCTACAGGACTCATTGTGTTATGATTCCTGTCAGCCACCTGTACCCAAGTGGTGAAGCATCAAAGGGGGGATGTGGTAGAAGCTACAGGATGCTCTAGGAACTTCTGGTTCTTAAGTGGCTAATATCTGTATGAACACTTAGAACCAGGGTGCATGTGTGAAATTCCAGGAATGCTACAAGTAGCTAATACATGTAGTGGTAAAATAATAGCTTGATACTGGTTAAAATATTCTGCAGCTGTGTGTAATTTTCTATAGGTATGGAATACGCCATTTATGGTATATATTCTTTATATTTCAGAAGGCACCTGGACTTTGCAGCTGCAAATAAATAAACAGCTTTGTTTTTCCAACGACCTGTGTTTGGAGTGTGTTCTGTATTATCTGAGGAAGTCTGCAACAGACAGACCCCCTACACACAGACTGACCCCCCCCACACACACAGACTGAGCCATACACACACACACACACACAGACTGAGCCATACACACACAGACTAATCCCCCCACACACAGACTGACCCATACACACACAGAATGACCCTCCCCCCACACACAAAGACTGACCCATACACACACAGACTGATCCCCCCACACACACACTGAATTACACTTATCAGCAGCTGCTTGGATGCCTCATTCCCATAACCCACTCTGTGCAGAGCTGAGCTTCCTCTCCCTGTCTCTTCCTTGCACTGCTCTTTGTTATCCAGCAGGAAGTTTCTCCCAGCACAGTGCCCACTTTGGCCGCACGTGGGAATTCTTCAACTCTTGTGCACTGATGCTGCAGCTTGTGTAGGGAGACTCAGTGTTCCTGGCTTCAATTTCAATTGAGGAGGCACAATGTAGGGGGGGGGGGCCCCATGCTGCCCCTACAGTGAGTGTATTTCAAACCCCTCTATTGGTGTTGCTTGTTTCTCCTGCATGCTTTGGACATATCCCATCATATAAAAATCCATTTTGTTATTTTTAAGACGCATTAATGTATATCTCACCAATTATTGGGCAAAGTGTTCCTTTTGCAAATGTTATGGGTAACACAACATCTCTCCTCCGATCCATATAATGTTTGCTATAACTGTGTAAGCGGAATTTGATTTATGTGTAAGTAACACACACATACTCACCATTTATTGGACTTTATTGACTGTTTCTGCCCAAGCTGGGGAACTGACATGTTTACACAAATATATTCAACAATATTATGTTTTTGGTGAATGAAAGGTCAATTTGATTTATTTCTTAAATTGCTATTTACTATGGTGAAGGTGGGGCTGAAGCTTCATGGCGTAGTATACACTCAACAAGCTGGACATTTTTTCATGAAAAATTGTAATTGTGTGTAACCGTGTCTGTGCATTTGTCCCCTATTGCGTTCTATGGACTGTCTGGCAAACCAAAATTGTCATTAGCAGAGAGGCTTGTCTGTCTGAATGGGTGACATTACATTAATACTGTTGTGTAAAACTACTAATTCTATATTATCGCAAAGTAATAGGGTAATGTAATGTTATAAACCATGAGTGAGAGGCTGCATTTTACCAAAATGTTCAAGAAACAGTTTTAGGTTTACAATTACACAAAACATTCAATCCACACAAAATTTTGGATCTGCGCACACTAACTAAGAGAAATTAAAAGGGAACATAGGATGTGGCAATACCCAGTTACTATTACATCAGGAAGAAGGAACACGAGAATGTGGAAAAATACCAAGAAATGAGAAAAGAGCTTGAAAGGATGTGGAAAGTGAAGGCAGTAGTAGTCCCAGTTGAGATAGGAGCACTCGGAGCTGTGACTCCCAAGTCAGATTCCAGGTGGGACATCTGAGAACATTGTCCAGAAGAGTGCAGTTCTAGGAACAGCTAAGATAATGTGTAGAACCCTAAGGCTCTCAGGCCTCTGGTAGAGGGGTGAGAAAATCTATTTTTATATCAAAATAATCAGCCATTTGCTTTGTCATACATGTTCATTCTGATAGTTTATTTGATCAAGCATTTCAAATTAATTTACACAATAATCTAGAGTGGCACCCAGACCACTTCAGCTCAATAAAGTGGTCTGGGTGCCAGGTCCCTCTAGGATTAACCCTTTCTGCTGTAAACATAGCTGTGACAGACCCATCTGTCTGGATTATAACTGCTTTGTTCGCCTGTTTTGCCGGTTACATGAATTTCCCCATTCGTATGCTTTATTTAAGGGAATGTCGGTTTTGTCGAACGAAACTACCGAACGGACAGCCACCCAGAAGAGAAGTGTGCTGCTGGTTAACCTATTGATCCCAATTAGAACGTTGCGGTTAACCACAGACACTTCTCAATTAAAACCGAATGCCGGGTGGTCGTCGTTCGTATGTCGACCACGAGGCGGCGGCCATTTTGTCCATGCGAAAGACCAGCGGTGTTCGACGATTATTTCATGGATCTGAAAACGGACACTTTTTCAGCCGAACACCGCTGAAGCCGTCGACCTCCCCTTCTCAATCGACAAAAGTATGCGAATGCCAGCTGTTCGGGAGATTCAACCACACGAATGGACTTAACCCAGATAGCCGTCCCATGGAGTCAATCGCATACAGAAGAACCGAAAGAGACTTTGACTCCATGGCGATTGAACTATGCGAATGGGATCTGAGCGCTATTCTCCAATAATGTGCACTCAGATCCAGGCTATCTGGGGATACGTGATACGAATGTAGTATGTTCGGCAGTTATGGAGTTATGGATTTTCATGTGTTTTTGTGACTTGTGTTTAAAATGGCGATTGCCTCTGCCCGGGGAGATAATTGAGTTACTTCCCAATTATCCCCCGAGCAGAGGGGAGGGAACTGTACTGCATGCTGGGAATATTGTGGGGATGTATGTCCAAAATGTCCCCATGTCCCTCTGTACTTTCAGTCTCCCATTTGGTCCCCTAGGGGAGTGTCCACCAAGTGGGAGACCTGCATAAATACCGGGCAGGTAGCCCACAGTAAATCAGTTCGTGTTTTACCCTCAAAGCGGAGCTTGGTCTCGTTATTGGGGGGATTTTATTACCGGCGCTTAGAGACTGCTTATTGGAATTCTTTGCCGCTTGGGAGGTATTAGCATTCGGCTAATATTGGCAGTTCGTGGATTTGGAGCTCGCGAAGGGAAATAGCCGTACAGGTACCGTTCGGGACTTTGGAGTGTTCCCTAGCTGGCGGTTCGCATGTTTTTACTATACACGCTACCAGCCTACATTATTGCGAACGGGGAGCATTCACTAAACGGCGGTTTGTGCCTTTATTACTGGAGGTACCGTAACAACTGGTGGCAAGTGACGGGATGATCCTCAACGCCCAAAGAGACCACTACAAACAGGACTAAATGGAATTACAATACCAAAACCTGAGGAGAGCTACCCTAAAGGATTTATTGGAGCAAAGAGGGGGACAAGCCAGTAACCTCAGGAAGAGGGATATTATTGCGTTATTGCTGGAAATGGATGGAGTACCAGCGGCAGAGGGAACCAATGGACCCAGTGCAGCTGACAGAACCCCCGAGGAGGCAAGCTTTGACCGGGCGGTAAGAATCAGGCTGGCACATTATGGTCCCAACCCGACTACAGAGACCATTGACCGGGTCATGGCAGCTGTGGAGGCCAACCTGCTTCGCCAAAGCGGTGCTGCAGCAGCCCCAGTCACAGCAAACCCGGGAGATAGGAAAAAGGTACCATTTACTGCGTTTAAAGCCTTCAGTGAAACAGAAGGAGAGATTGATGGGTACCTTGCTGATTTTGAGCGGCAATGTGCCCTGCACAAGGTACCCCTGGAAGACTGGGTTACTATATTGTCCGGCAAGTTATCAGGCCGGGCCAGCGAGGCTTTTCGGGCCATTCCTGATGAGGAGATTTGGGATTATGTGGCCGTCAGGGAAGCTTTACTCTCCCGGTATGCCGTTACACCTGAGGCGTACCGGAGGAGGTTCCGAGACACTGTCAAGACCTCTGGGGACTCATACGTGGAATGGGCATGTAAGGTGCATCGCACAGCCGCCCACTGGATGGCGGGGTGCCAGGCTGTGTCCGGAGAAGAGGTGCTGCAGATGTTTCTGTAGGAACATTGTTTTGATAAATTGCCAGCAGGGGTCAGGGAGTGGGTAAGGGACCGTAAACCTTCCACTCTGCACGAAGCAGCTCGCCTGGCGGATGAGTATACTGACGCCCGCAAACTGGACAGTCTCATCAGCAAGGCTCCCGCCAGAGTGGAGTACAGGCCAACAGCCCCACCAGCAGCCAACCTATACCAGCCTCCCATGCATCGCCCAGCAGCACCTCCTCCATCTGCCCCGTACCAACAGCCACCTCGGTTCAATTCACGGGAGTATGCTCAACCCATTCGGTGCTACCTGTGCAAGCAACTAGGGCACAAGCGGCCTGAATGCCCGATGAACAGCGCCAACCAGAACCAGTCCTGGAGGAGACCAGCCGGCGGCAATCCACAACCTCCCACCCCAGCCGCTCACTGTGTAGAGGAAGAGGAGTGCTGGGGCATCCTGCATGAGGCAGACCCCGTTCAGGCTGCCCACCGGGATAACAGGCAGCACCACCGACAGTGTGTAAAAGTCAACGGGAAGGAGGTCAGTGGTCTACGGGATACCGGGGCAACCATGACTTTGCTCCAGAAGCACCTGGTATCCGAAGCCCAACATACAGGGGACACGGTCGCAGTACGAGTAGCCGGGGGTGCCGTGTTTCGTCTGCCCGTTGCCCGGGTACATTTGGATTGGGGAGTGGGCGCCAGACATGTGAATGGAGGACTTACCAGCAGATGTTCTCCTTGGCAATGACTTGGCGCCCCTTGTTTCCGCCTACGCTCCCATGGGTCCTGCTGAAGTGGATACTGTCACGACCCGTGCCCAGACCCGTGCCGCTGAGACCGGCCCACCTGCTGCTGAGACCCAGGTAAGACTCTCTCCCCCGTCTTGTACCTTAGACCAAGCCCCTTTAGGTTGGGATACCCCAGAGATGTACGGGAAGGAAACCAGGGAAGACCCGACGCTAGCCAAGTACAGGGCCAGGGCCGATTCTGGGGGAGAAGGAGTAGATGGGGAGCACTACGAGTGGGTGGGGGATAGACTATACAGGATCCTGAAACCGTCCCAGAAGCCGAGTACCCCTCCGCAGAATCGACAGCTAGTGGTGCCTGCAAAATACCGGCAGGAGATTCTGCGGATTGGGCATGATGTGCCATTAGCAGGCCATCTAGGTTCCCGCCGCACAGCTCATAGGATCACACAAAATTTCTTCTGGCCCAATTTTAACCGAGATGTGCGGGTTTACTGTAGCACGTGTGACACTTGTCAACGGGTAGGTAAGCGGGGGGATCACCCAAAAGCTAGGCTTCAGTCGATGCCTATCATTGGAGAACCCTTTTCCCGCATAGCCGTTGACATTGTGGGTCCACTGGCCAGGGCTAGCCCATCAGGTAAGAAGTATATTCTCACCGTGGTGGACTATGCCACACGCTATCCAGAGGCAGTAGCGCTGTCTAATATAGAGGCAGAGACGGTTGCTGATGCCCTGGTTAAAATCTTCACTAGGGTCGGGTTCCCTCAGGAGATTCTCTCCGATCAGGGAACCCAGTTCACCGCTGTGCTTACCCAGCAGCTATGGAAGGTGTGCGGTATTAAACCTCTGCTTAGCTCACCGTATCACCCACAGACTAACGGTCTCTGCGAGCGATTTAATGGCACCCTCAAACAGATGTTGAGGACCTTTACTGACACTTGCAGAGATTGGGAGCGATTCCTGCCTCATCTGCTATTTGCATACAGAGAGGTGCCCCAGGAATCTACTGGGTTCTCCCCCTTTGAGTTACTCTATGGGAGAAGGGTCCGTGGACCCCTAGATCTCATTAGAGGACACTGGGAGGGGGAGACAGAGCAAGAAGGGACTCCCATAGTACCATATGTCCTGGAACTCCGGGACCGCATGGAGAAACTATCCCTGATGGTCAGGGAGAATCTCCAGGCGGCCCAGGGGAGACAGAAACGGTGGTACGATCGGGGTGCCCGACAGCGGGTCTTCCAGGTTGGGCAGAAGGTTCTGGTACTCAAGCCTGTGAAGACAAACAAGATGCAAGCATCTTGGCAGGGCCCCTATAAAGTGTTAGCTCAGGTGTGTGATACTACCTACCTTATAGCCAGCTGTTCAGATGAAAGGATTCAGCGATCCTTCCATGTGAATATGCTGAAGGAGTATCAGGAACGACCAGAGGATGTTGCGGCAGTATGTGCCCCAGCTACTGACGACTCCGAGAACTTACCTTTACCTGACCTGTTAGAAAGGGATCCCCAGACAGACCTTACTAGTCTTGTACAGCTGCGGGACCGGCTAAACCCGGCGGAGAAGGTACAGGCGAGACAGTTACTGTGGGAGAAGCAGGCGACGTTCTCCCAAGAACCCGGGTACACTACCCTAGCTGTACACAAGGTCGAGACACCCGGACAGAACCCCCTACGACAACCCCCATACCGTATCCCTGAAGCAGTCCGAGAAGGAATGCGGACGGAGATACAGGAGATGACCAGGCTGGGGGTTATCGAACACTCAGACAGTCCTTGGGCCTCGCCTGTAGTTCTGGTGCCTAAGAAAGATGGGACCACCCGGTTCTGTGTGGACTACAGGCGGCTCAACGAGCGGACCACCACTGACGCCTACCCTATGCCCCGGGTAGACGAGTTATTAGACCGCATTGCCAGGGGGCGCTACTTGACCACCATTGACCTGTGTAAAGGTTATTGGCAGATCCCCCTGGCCGAGGATGCTATCCCTAAGTCGGCATTCGTCACCCCATTTGGCCTGTACCAGTTTAAGGTTATGCCATTTGGGATGAAGAATGCTCCGGCTACGTTCCAGCGTATGGTGGATAGGCTCCTCGATGGCTTCCAGGATTTTGCATGTGCATACCTGGATGACATTGCGGTCTACAGTGAGTCCTGGGAAGACCATTTAGTACACGTGGGGGTGGTGCTGGACAAGATTCGGGCCGCAGGCCTGACCTTGAAGCCAGACAAGTGCCATCTAGGCATGGCAGAAGTACAGTACTTGGGTCACAGAGTAGGCTGTGGGAGCCAGAGACCGGAGCCAGCCAAGGTAGAGGCTGTAGCTAACTGGCCCACACCTATCACCAAGACCCAAGTGCTGGCCTTCTTGGGGACGGCAGGGTATTACCGACGTTTTGTCCCTGACTACAGTACGGTTGCTAAGCCCTTGACTGACCTGACTAAGAAGAATTTGCCTAAGCAGGTCCTGTGGTCTCCAGCTTGTGAAGCCGCGTTTCAAGCACTTAAGCAGGCTCTTGTTAATGCTCCTGTCCTGGCTGCCCCAGTCCCTAACAAACGTTTTCTTGTACATACAGATGCTTCCATGTATGGACTGGGGGCTGTGCTAAGCCAGGTCTGGGAAGATGGAGGAGAGCACCCTGTCGCATACTTAAGCAGAAAGTTACTACCCCGGGAAGTAAGTTATGCGGCAGTGGAGAAAGAGTGTTTAGCCCTGGTCTGGGCACTGAAGAAACTGAGCCCTTATTTATACGGACAAGAATTCTCCCTTATTACAGACCATAACCCCCTTGTCTGGCTTAACCGGGTCTCAGGAGACAATGGCAGACTGCTGAGGTGGAGTTTGGCACTACAACCTTACAACTTCACCATCAGCTACCGACCCGGTAAGCAGAATGGGAACGCGGATGGGTTGTCCCGGCAAACAGACGTCCCTACTTCTTCCCAGTCCGGTCATCCCCAAGTTGACCCGCCAAAGGGTCAAGCCGGGTCTGCCGGAGTGTTCCACAAGGGGGGAGCCGTGTGACAGACCCATCTGTCTGGATTATAACTGCTTTGTTCGCCTGTTTTGCCGGTTACATGAATTTCCCCATTCGTATGCTTTATTTAAGGGAATGTCGGTTTTGTCGAACGAAACTACCGAACGGACGGCCACCCAGAAGAGAAGTGTGCTGCTGGTTAACCTATTGATCCCAATTAGAACATTGCGGTTAACCACAGACACTTCTCAATTAAAACCGAATGCCGGGTGGTCGTCGTTCGTATGTCGACCACGAGGCGGCGGCCATTTTGTCCATGCGAAAGACCAGCGGTGTTCGACGATTATTTCATGGATCTGAAAACGGACACTTTTTCAGCCGAACACCGCTGAAGCCGTCGACCTCCCCTTCTCAATCGACAAAAGTATACGAATGCCAGCTGTTCGGGAGATTCAACCACACGAATGGACTTAACCCAGATAGCCGTCCCATGGAGTCAATCGCATACAGAAGAACCGAAAGAGACTTTGACTCCATGGCGATTGAACTATACGAATGGGATCTGAGCGCTATTCTCCAATAATGTGCACTCAGATCCAGGCTATCTGGGGATACGTGATACGAATGTAGTATGTTCGGCAGTTATGGAGTTATGGATTTTCATATGTTTTTGTGACTTGTGTTTAAAATGGCGATTGCCTCTGCCCGGGGAGATAATTGAGTTACTTCCCAATTATCCCCCGAGCAGAGGGGAGGGAACTGTACTGCATGCTGGGAATATTGTGGGGATGTATGTCCAAAACCATGTTAACCATGTCCCTCTGTACTTTCAGTCTCCCATTTGGTCCCCTAGGGGAGTGTCCACCAAGTGGGAGACCTGCATAAATACCGGGCAGGTAGCCCACAGTAAATCAGTTCGTGTTTTACCCTCAAAGCGGAGCTTGGTCTCGTTATTGGGGGGGATTTTATTACCGGCGCTTAGAGACTGCTTATTGGAATTCTTTGCCGCTTGGGAGGTATTAGCGTTCGGCTAATATTGGCAGTTCATGGATTTGGAGCTCGCGAAGGGAAATAGCCGTACAGGTACCGTTCGGGACTTTGGAGTGTTCCCTAGCTGGCGGTTCGCATGGTTTTACTATACACGCTACCAGCCTACATTATTGCGAACGGGGAGCATTCACTAAACGGCGGTTTGTGCCTTTATTACTGGAGGTACCGTAACAATAGCAGTTTCAGAGAAACTGCTATGTTTACAAATGGGTTAATCCAGCCTCTAGTTGCTGTCTCATTGACAGCCACTAGAGGCGCTTCCGCGCTTCTCACTGTGAATGCGCATGAGCATTCAGCCGATGACATCAGAAGAGGGAGGAGAGTCCCAGCGCCGAGGGAGCCCGGCGCTGGAAAAAAGGTAAGGGATTAACCCCTTCCTCCCCCTTCAGCGCCACGGGAGTGGGACCCTGAGGGTGGGGGCACCCTCAGGGCTCTATAGTGCCAGGAAAACAAACTCGTTTTCCTGGCACTATAGTGATCATTTAAGTAACCTTCATTCCTAATGCTATAGTGCTTTCCCTAAAAGAAACTGCAATATTTTACATGAGATGATCTGACTGTCTAACAACCTGGAAGAGTGCCCCATATTTAATATTATCTGGGCCCTCATGCCTATCCCCTACTGATTATTATTATTAATATTATTTTATTATTTATATAGCGCCAACAAATTCCGTAGCGCTGTACAGCGCTGATGATCTAACAATCTACCACCCAGTTTGCCTTTCAAGACAGGAGGAAAAAGTCTTGTGGTGCAGACCTTCCTAGCCACTTAAGAGTAAAATTTACTGTATTTCTGCTGTTTTCACTCTATTACAGAAATATAAAATGATAGGGTGCGTCAAAGGGTAAGGGGTACAATATATATACCGTATATACTCGAGTATAAGCCGAGTTTTTCGGCACATTTTTTGTGCTGAAAAACCCCAACTCGGCTTATACTCGAGTCAATGTCTGTATTGTGGCAATTTACATTACAGACCAGGATCACCGGGGTCATTACAAGCCCGGCGGTCCTGTTGGGGGCTGACAGTGAGCTGTTACTTACCTTCCTGCAGCTCCTGTCAGCTCCCTCCTCCTCCGTGCAACTCATCGGTCAGATCCATTCTGCTCACAGTGTAAGTCTCGCGAGAGCCGCCTTACACTGTAAACAGAACGGAGCTGACCGAGGAGCTGCACGTAGGAGAATGGAGCTGACAGGAGCTGCAGGAAGGTAAGTAAGAGCTCACTGCCAGCCCCCCCACTGAACTGCCAATGACACTGGACCACCAGGGATTTAATATTATTTTATTTTAATAATAATAAAATAATATTATTAAAATAATATTATTATTATATTATTATTATTTTAATATTTGCATTATTTTTTTTAAATGGTTTTTTGTCCCCTCTCCCTGCTTGTTGCCTTTTTTTAAAAATAATGCAAATATTAAAATAATAATAATATAATAATAAAATAATATTATTTTAATATTATATTATTTAAATATTATTTTATTATTATTTTAATATTTGCATTATTTTTTTTAAAAAAATTTTTTGTCCCCCCTCCCTGACCAGGCAACAAGCAGGAAGGGGGAACAATAATGCAAATATTAAAATAATAATAATATTATTAAAATAATATAATATTAAAATAATAATAATATAATAATAATATTAAAATAATATAATAAAATTAAAAAATTAAAATAAAAATGCCCTCCCCTCATCCAGTTTACACACACTGCACAAACACACACAATGCATTATATACAAACTGCATTATATACACACACACAACACACAAACACACACACACTGCATTCATTATATATACACACACAAACACACACTCTGCATTCATTATATACACACACAAACACACACTCTGCATTCATTTTATACACACACTGTAAATAAATATTCAATTAATGTAATTTTATTGGGATCTAATTTAATTTAGAAATTTCCCACCCTAGGCTTATACTCGAGTCAATAAGTTTTCCCAGTTTTTTGTGGTAAAATTAGGGGCCTCGGCTTATATTCGGGTCGGCTTTGTCAGGATCGTGACAGGGATCCAACACGCAGAATACAAACAGGAGATAGGTACGTATACCGGACCTTAGAATGGCCGGACTAACGTAAGGAGAAAGCAAAAGAATGGTCAGAGACAAGCCGAGGTCGAGGGAACGAGAGATCAGGTAAGCGCGAGACAAGCCGAGACAAAAGGACAAGAGAGGAAAGCAGGGTCAAAATACAAGCCGAGTCAGGAACCAAAAGACAATAGAGGTAATTTGCACTGAGTGACCAGACTAGCTAGAACCACGACAGGGCAATGAATCATTCCACAGAACCCTTTTTTATACCTTGGCTCTTTAACTGTTGGCTCCGCCCCCAACGAGTCCTGATTCGTTGTTCGGCACTTGGTTGCCGTGATTGACGGGTCGGAACGTGATTGCCGTCATGACGTCGGCTACTGAGCGCCGCGTCATAAAAGGAGGCGGAGCTATCGCGGCCGGCGTGTAAACGACCGGGAGGAGTGCAAGGATCGGGTGAGTCAGCCCCCCTGGGAGGATGGACGTCTAGGTGTCTAACCTCCTCCGAGGTAGACACCAAAGGTACCCTGACAGTACCCCCCCTCTCAGAAACGCCCACCGGGCGGAAGGAACCGGGGCGGGACGGAAAACGAGCATGAAATGCCCGGAGGAGACGAGGGGCATGCACATTTTCATGGACCACCCAAGACCTTTCTTCAGGCCCATACCCCTTCCAGTCAACAAGATATTGCAACCTCCCCCGAGAAATACGAGAATCGAGAATGGATTTGATTTCATATTCCTCCTGACCCTCAACCTGGACAGAGAGAGGGGAGGACTCAGCGGAGGAAAATCTGTTGCAAACCAAAGGCTTCAACAAAGAAACATGAAAAGAGTTAGGGATGCGCAGGGCAGGCGGAAGGGCAAGACGATACGCAACCGGGTTAATCCGACACAGAACCTTGTAAGGGCCTATGTAACGAGGGGCAAATTTCATGGAAGGAACCTTCAAGCGGATGTTTCTGGTACTCAACCACACCCTATCACCCGGGGCAAAAACCGGAGCCACCCGTCTCCGTTTGTCAGCGTGTCGTTTGAACACCATGGAATTCTGAAGAAGAATTCGTCGAGTCTGATCCCACAACTTTCTCAGATTGGCGACATGAACATCAACTGACGGAACCCCTTGGGAAGGGGAAACCGACGGAAGAATGGAAGGATGAAAGCCATAATTCAAGAAAAAGGGGCTAGAACGAGTAGAATCACAAACGAGATTGTTGTGTGCAAACTCTGCCCAAGGAATCAGACCAACCCAATCGTCCTGGTGTTCAGAAACAAAACAACGCAAATATTGTTCAATCTTTTGGTTGGTGCGTTCGGCAGCTCCGTTGGACTGGGGATGATAGGCAGATGAGAAATTCAACTTGATGCCTAAGTGAGAACAGAAAGACTTCCAAAAGCGGGAAACAAATTGGGAACCTCTATCAGAAACAATTTCAGAGGGAATACCATGTAAACGAAAAATCTCCCTCGCGAATATCTCAGCTAATTCGGGAGACGAGGGCAGTTTAGGCAAGGGCACGAAATGAGCCATTTTAGTAAACCTGTCAATCACCGTGAGAATAACAGTATGTTTTTTAGAAACAGGCAAATCGACAATGAAGTCCATAGCCAAACACGACCATGGTCTCTCGGGAATTTCTAAGGGGTGCAAAAGTCCACAAGGGAGCGCGTGAGGTTGCTTAGTCTTCATACAGACAGCACATGCCCTGACGAAATCCCTTATATCCTTACGAAGGGAAGGCCACCAGAAATCTTTAGAAATCAGGGAACACGTTTTGCGTATGCCGGGGTGCCCAGCAATTTTACTGTCATGAAAGCAATGCAGCAGTTCCACTTGGAGCTCAGGAGGAACGAAGTATCGATCCCCAGGAACAGGTTTGGGAGCTAGATGTTGTACTTTCTTGATCTCAGCAAGCAACGGCGAGTGTATCCTGACACATGTGTTGGCAATAATATTACACTTGGGAACGATAGAAGACAAAGCTGCTTCAGACACCGTAGAAGGTTCATGTTGACGGGACAATGCATCTGCCTTAGAGTTCTTAGAACCAGGTCTATAAGTGAGCACGTAATTGAAATGTGTCAGAAACAAGGACCAACGAGCTTGCCTGGCGGACAAGCGCTTGGCCTCCCCTATATAGGACAAATTCTTGTGATCCGTCAAAATAGTAACCGGGTATAATGTCCCCTCCAACAAATGTCTCCATTCCTTTAAAGCCATAATGACCGCTAACAGTTCCCTATCGCCAATGTCATATCTACTTTCAGGCCCAGATAATTTCTTGGAAAAAAACCCACATGGATGTAACGGTTTATCCAAACCTAGCCTTTGGGACAAGATAGCGCCTATACCTGTCTCCGAGGCGTCAACCTCGAGTAGAAAAGGCAAAGATGTGTCAGGATGAACTAATATCGGTGCTGAGGCAAAATGTTCTTTGAGTGTTTTGAAAGCAGAGAGAGCCTCTGTAGACCAAGTCTTGGTATCAACACCCTGTCTAGTCATATTGGTAATAGGAGCAATAATAGAAGAGTAACCTTTAATGAAGCGCCTATAATAATTGGAGAATCCGATAAATCTCTGAATGGCCTTGAGTCCCCTGGGCAATGGCCAATCTAAAATCGATTGGAGTTTAATGGGGTCCATCCTAAATCCGTCTCCAGAAATAACGTAGCCAAGAAAGTTTATCTGAGATTGGTCGAAGCTACACTTTTCCAATTTGCAGTACAATCCATGTTGTAACAGTTTGCGCAGTACCCTTCTGACTTGTCTGTGGTGAGTCTCAATCTCTCTAGAGTGTATTAGTATATCATCCAAATATACTATAACGCATTCATGCTGAAATTCCCTAAGAACCTCATTAATAAGGTCCTGGAATACTGCAGGTGCATTGCAAAGCCCGAAGGGCATTACCGTGTATTCATAGTGGCCATAACGGGTATTGAAAGCTGTTTTCCATTCGTCTCCCTGCTGAATTCTCACCAAGTTATAAGCTCCCCTCAAATCTAACTTGGTAAAAATCTTGGAGCCTTTCAGTCGATCAAAGAGCTCAGTAATTAAAGGAATAGGATAAGCATTTCTAACAGTTATCTTATTCAAGCCCCGATAATCAATGCAAGGCCGTAGAGTGCCGTCTTTTTTATCTACAAAAAAGAAACCGGCCCCGGCCGGAGAAGATGATCTCCTAATAAATCCTTTGTCTAGGTTTTCACGTATGTACTCCTCTAGGACTAAGTTTTCCTTAGTGGATAAAGGATATACCGTACCCCTCGGAGGCATAGTACCAGGTAGGAGTCTAATTTTACAGTCGAAAGACCTATGTGGAGGTAAAGTATCAGCCCTCTTTTTGTCAAAGACTGCCTTTAAATCCAGGTACTGCGACGGTATCTGTAAATCTGTAGGTTGGGAAGAGTTAACCGGGGCGTCAACCCTGCAAATCGGTGAGACTTTCTGCAAACATCCTCTCTGGCAACCCTGACCCCAGGAGACTATCTCACCCAGTTCCCAGTCAATGATAGGGTTATGCTTCTTAAGCCAGGGATACCCCAAGACTATAGGAACTGAAGGAGATGAGATCAGCATGAGGGATATTCTTTCCTCGTGAAGGATACCAGTGGTTAACTTAATTGGTATGGTTTCACGAAAAATAACAGGTTCAGATAATGGTCTACCATCTATGGCCTCAACGGCCAAGGGTGTATCCCTTAGCTGAGATGGGATAGAATGGTTAGTGACAAAGGCTTGGTCAATAAAGCTTTCAGCTGCTCCGGAATCTATCAAAGCCATAGCATTAAGTACTCCCTTTTCCCAAGCTAAAGAAACGGGTATCAGAAGCCTATGATCTTTATAATCATATATAGAGGACAAGATAGAAACACCCAAGGCCTGTCCTCTTGAGAAACTTAGGTGCGAGCGTTTCCCGGCCGGTTAGGGCAATTTAGGCGTAGGTGACCTCTAATTCCGCAATACATACAAAGACCCTCCCTTCTCCTGTACTGTCTTTCCTCTTCTGAGAGTCGAGTATTACCTATTTGCATAGGTTCTGGGAGAGCTAAAGTAGTAGAATCAGAAGTCTGAAATGAGGGAGCTAGTCTTATGGAGGATCTGCGGGTTCTATCCCGAATATTCTGCCTCTGTCTCATACGTTCATCTATTCGGGAAATAAATGAAATCAGATCCTCCAAATTTTCAGGAAGATCTCTTGTGGCCACCTCATCTAAAATCTCATCAGATAACCCGTTCATAAATACGTCCATATAAGCCTGTTCATTCCACTTGACTTCTTCCGCCAAGGATCTGAACTCTAAAGCATAATCCACGAGGGTTCGGTTATACTGTCTAAGACGTAACAGTAGTCTAGCTGCATTGGCCTTTCTTCCTGGGGGGTCAAAAGCTCTCCTAAATGCAGCGACAAAAGCATTATAATTATAAACTAACGGGTTATCATTTTCCCACAGGGGGTTAGCCCATCTAAGTGCCTTGTCAATGAGCAAGGTAATTATAAATCCAACCTTCGCCCTGTCAGTAGGGTAGGCGTGGGGTTGTAACTCAAAATGAATACCTATCTGGTTTAAAAAACCTCGACAAGTGTCAGGAGCGCCGCCATAGCGTGACGGGGACGTAACACGGGAAGAAGTAGCCACTGTGGCTACCTCTAGGCCTGTACTTATAGGAGAGATAGATGGGGTACGCATCTCCTCTGAGTGATTACTAGGACGAGATAGCAATGCTTGCAGAGCTAGAGCCATCTGGTCCATTCTATGATCCATGGCCTCAAATCTAGAGTCAGGAGAACCGACCTGAGAGTTTGTACCTGCAGGATCCATTGGCCCTGTCGTAATGTCAGGATCGTGACAGGGATCCAACACGCAGAATACAAACAGGAGATAGGTACGTATACCGGACCTTAGAATGGCCGGACTAACGTAAGGAGAAAGCAAAAGAATGGTCAGAGACAAGCCGAGGTCGAGGGAACGAGAGATCAGGTAAGCGAGAGACAAGCCGAGACAAAAGGACAAGAGAGGAAAGCAGGGTCAAAATACAAGCCGAGTCAGGAACCAAAAGACAATAGAGGTAATTTGCACTGAGTGACCAGACTAGCTAGAACCACGACAGGGCAATGAATCATTCCACAGAACCCTTTTTTATACCTTGGCTCTTTAACTGTTGGCTCCGCCCCCAACGAGTCCTGATTCGTTGTTCGGCACTTGGTTGCCGTGATTGACGGGTCGGAACGTGATTGCCGTCATGACGTCGGCTACTGAGCGCCGCGTCATAAAAGGAGGCGGAGCTATCGCGGCCGGCGTGTAAACGACCGGGAGGAGTGCAAGGATCGGGTGAGTCAGCCCCCCTGGGAGGATGGACGTCTAGGTGTCTAACCTCCTCCGAGGTAGACACCAAAGGTAACCTGACAGGCTTATACTCGAGTATATACGGTATATAGGACAATAAAAGTGGAACAAAATATGCAGAGTCCTTAGATAACAATATTAGTGTACCTAATGGTAAAAACAGGAGTCCAAAATAAAGTCTTAAAGCGGCAATCATGCCGAACTTACCTTTCCTCAATCTCTTCCTCTTCTCCCCCTCTCTCAGGATCTGTTCTTCTTTTCTTCCTGTCTTAGTTTTCTTTAAAATCATAAGACAAAGTAGGGACTCTTTGCCTTATGGAGGTTTCCTTCGCTTGACCAGCTTTGACCAGCGGAGGAGCAAAGTGTGCTTAATTTCCGCTGGTCAGAGCAATCCCATAATTCTTACCTTTCCTCTGTGATCTCGCGATGCTTCCTGTAATTTTAGTCGAAACTGCTGAATTGCATTCTGTGACGAAATGCCTTTTGTCCCTGGATTGTTAGGTGACAAGCTGCCCTTTGCCCCCGGCTTTTGGAGGAGCCTGATTGCCAGCCTCCTGTAGCGTTACTCACCTTCTCCAGGGGCCGGCCGCGGTCCTCTCTTCAAGCCGCGCGCGGTCCTGCTGCTGCACGAGCCGCGCGCGGCTCATCCGACGGCTCCACTAGCAAGGCGGGCAGTGACCACGAGAAGCGGTCACGTGTCCCGCCTGAATCTAAGAGCGCGCCGCGAGTCTCGGGCGCGCTCTTAAAGAGACAGTGGGAGCCTAAATTGTCAAAAGGCTCCCATTGGCCCCTGTCATACCACACTCCCCATACACTTACCTTTTGGGGGTGTGGATATGACAGGAGCCAATCACATTAGTTTTGAAGCTATTTAAACTTACCTCTCCCTTTACTCCCTGCCCTATCGTGGTTTCTGTATCAGTTCCCTTTAGCGCTTGTTGTGTTCAGTTGTGTTTCTCCGTATTGACCTTGGCTTTGTTTCTGACTACGTTTTCTCTTTATCCTTCTGTTCTGGTTGTCGGCTTGTTGTTTACTGTGTACCAGACCCCGGCTTGTCCTAGTTTACGCTGTCTCTCTGTGCCCTTGATTTCGGATTGTTCCTGACTCTGTCTCCTCTCATATACGTCGAGTCCGGCCATTCTAAGGTCCGGTAGACGTATCTCTCCTCTGTGTTGTCTTTTGTTTAGCTAAATCCTGCGTGTTGGGGTATATTCTCGTTACACCTCCTTCCTCATGACTATGGCCCTGGGGTGTATTGCCATTTAAAAAGACTATTTGGGGCTTATTGGCTTCTAAAGACAGTTTCTTCCCATTGGAATCCATGGGAAGGTGTGTTTCTTCCCCTCCCCCGTTTCCTGTCTATTGTTCTCCAGCAGGGCGTTGTCCCAGGCACACTGCCAAACCAGTTGGAACTGACTGCTTTTGTCCCTCCTTGGTTTCTCAATAGCCCTTGCTATGCTTTACCCCGTGGAAAATCTACTCTGTTCATGGGATCTGAGCGCTGTTCACCTAGATTGGGCGCTCAGATCCGAGCTATCTGGGGATAGGTTAAATGTGGGGGTTCTGTGTAATAAAGCGTGTTTGGGGTCTGCTGTGTGTATGTGTAAGGTGTGCAGTGTGTGTGTGAAGGGTGTAGTGTGTATGTGTGAGGGGTGTAGTGTGCATTTGTGAGGAGTATAGTGTGTGTGAGGGTGCTTTGTGTGTGGGGGGGTGCAGTATATGTGTGTGGGGGGTGCAGTATGTGTGTGAGGGTGCTGTGTGTGTGAGGTGTGCAGTGTGTGTGGGAGCTCTGTGTGTTAGGATGCTGTGTGAGGATGATGTGTGTGTTAGGGTGCTGTGTGTGTGCATGTGAGAGTGGTGTGTGTGTTAGGGTGCTGTGTGTGTTAAGGTGCTGTGTTTGTAAGGATGCTATGTGAGGGTGATGTGTGTGTGTTAGGGTGATGTGTGAGTGAGGGTGGTGTGTGTGTGTTTGGGTACAATGTGAATGTGATGTGTGTGTGTGTGTGTGTGTGTGTGTGTGTGTGTGTGTGTGTGTGTGAGGATGCTGTGTGAGGGTGATGTGTGTTTGTAAGGATTGTGTGTTGGGGGGGTGGCAAGTAAGCCAATACTGATTTTTATATATATATATATATATATATATACACATATATATATATATATATAATAATGCAAGTTAGAGCTCCGCCGGGTCCTCCTCTACTGGCTGGCTGAATCCCTCCCTCTCTCCCCACCGGCGGCCGAGTTTGACTACATGTGGGCCGGTGAGGGAGATCTTTGATTTCCCAACCGGTCCTTCATGGAACACAGCGGGGCCGGCGTTCGGATAGCGCCAGCTCTGCATGGACCGGCCGGCCAGATGGCCAGTCTGGGCCTGCACGTACCCAAGACTGAAAAACATATTTCAATCTAACTAAATTAAACAACATACAGCCGCCGATCTGAACCTCTTTGGCAGGACATGTATGGGCTTAGAGGGAAACCTCAAAATACTCTACTTATGCTACAACTCTCAGATAAATACATGGGAAGCACAAAATCTCCCATACATGTTGACTTGGGAAGCGGATTTAGGTAAAACTTTCAGCTATTCAGCTATTCCTCGAGTAGCTTGTCCCACTGGGAAGCATACTGTAAATCCCTGATGAGATGGTACCTGACCCCCACAAAACTAGCTCCTATATACACATCTCTGACGCTTGTTGGAGATGTGACAAACATAAAGGTACACTTTACCACATATTTTGGGATTGCCCTGCTGTGCGACC
This sequence comes from Pelobates cultripes, assembly GCA_933207985.1. Classification (NCBI taxonomy): domain Eukaryota; kingdom Metazoa; phylum Chordata; class Amphibia; order Anura; family Pelobatidae; genus Pelobates; species Pelobates cultripes. The sequence continues at coordinate 86,866,923 of OW240918.1, forward strand.
ATTTTGGAGATTAATTGAAGAGTTCCTATCTGAGCCCTCCTTTGAGCCACAGAAGTTTTGTTTATTTCGAGCTATTCCAGTCCTGTTCATTCTGGCTTGTCTGCAGCACTAGGGGCTAGACTTTGACTATTGCTGTGCTTCACCTGACCTTGATCAGACATCAGCAGGGTATATAAACACAGACTTGCCCTGTGAACTCTATCAAGTCTATGATCCTGTTGTGTTCCAGTCTCTTGATCTACTAATTCATATTGACCCTGGTTTCTGACTTTGTTAATCCTGACCTCTGGCATCCTTTGACTTTGGCTATCCCTTGACTATCCTGCTGTTTGTGTCCTTGCCTGTACTGCGACTTGGAGCTTTATCCTGCACAGCCCCCGTGCACAGATTCACAGTCCGTGTGGTTTCCTATCTGGTCACTTTGGACTGTGTCTATTTTCAATGGTGAGCAAAATATGTGCGTTACAGACTCCCATCTCAGGTAAGATCCAGACAAAAGACTTGATCACATGGAGTCGACAGAAATGTGGAAGCAGCTTACCCAGCAAGTGTCCAGCCTGGCCTAGACTGTTTCGGAGTTGCAGCGAGAAGTCATGATTCTTAAAGGTGCAGTACATGCGGCCCCAGAACCTGCTTATCCTGAGCCATTCGTCATTATGCCAGAGAGATTTGATGGTAGCTGCATGTCCTTGCCGTCCTTCAAGGTGGATTGAGAGTTGTTGTTTTCTTTAAAGTCGCAGACATATGCCACAGATTTCATCATGGTCCGAGCGGCTATCAACCTGTTGTCTGGACACATAAAAAATGGGCTCACCAGATGTTGCAGGCTAAGAGTCCTGTCCTTGACAGTTGGGATTCCTTCATGACTGCTATGGACTAACAGTGCATCTAGTAAAACCACTGTGCCAAAGCCTGCACCAGGTCCCAGAGGATCCCAGATTCCTAGACAGAGGGAAAACCAGTACCAACACTACACCTCAGTGTTGCCAACTTAGGATCCAATTCCTAGGAAAATTCCAGTGGTATCCTATGTTCCTCTCAACCCTGAGGAACCTATGGAAATAGGACTCGTCCACTGCAAAATGATGCGTGAAGAAAGAGACCGGAGGAGAAGCCATGGCCTATGTTTCTAATGTGGAGAAAAAGGGCATTTTATCACACTTTGCCCTATTCGTCCTCCTAGGTTCTACATCCTGTGTATGCTGCATGCCAGCCTAAAAAGCTTTGAAGAAGCCGTCATTCCTGCCCATGCTTGACCTCCCTGAGAAACTCTCCAATTCCAGCTCCCAAAAAGTCTGCACCTCCTCCCGAAGACACTCCTGTTAAAGCTGGTACCATCAACACTTCCTTTCTGCTCAAATGAGATCTACTTGCAGATTGTACCAAAGTCCCTATAACAGATCTGGAAATGTTCGAAAAGGCATTAAAAGCCGCAAACTCTGCTCCTGGTGACTTACCTAAGGAAAAAAGTTCAGAGGATATGCCTTCTGGGATCAAGGTACTTGCCACCTGCACCCAAATCATTGAAGACCTTGACCTCTCTCCAGTAGTACCAGAAGCTGGTCGTAGCCAGTCGGAGAGCTGGAGGCTTAGGAGTACCAGAAGCTGTTAAAGCCCCATGCTGTTAAGTCCAAAGTCCACCATGGAGGTTCAGGGGTACTTCACACTGTTTTACAGCCAGACACAGTTGGGAATTGCATTAACTGCCTGATTAGTCCCAGCAAGGGCTTTACGTTTTATGTTAGAACTGGTTAAAGTTGTTTTTTCTGTATCTAGTTGTACACCATGTTATGTCCATATTTCTTGCACTCACTTATCTACTAAACAGTTATTTTGGTGCTGAACAATTTTATTACTTTTATTAAAAACACCTAATCTAGGCAAAAAATAATAATGGGGGTTTAGTTACATTATATGATCATACATTGCATAAGCCTGCCACAGCGACAATGTACCCCATCTTTGGCAGGTCCTACTCTGTCTGCTAAATGAGCTACTCACTTGGGGAAATCCTTCCATCTCGAGTTCTCTGCAGTACAAGGCTTAAATAGGGTCCTGAGATAAGGCACTTGTAACAGGGAGGGGTGCAAAACCAAGGAGCTGGCTAGACTCCTAAATATATACATATATGAGAAAACAAGGGTTTGGCTGCACTCACCTAAACATACTTATTGCTGGGAGCCAATAAGTACAGTAAAAATGAAAATCCAGCACACTCACTTATCTACAAAACAGTTATTTTAGTGCTGAACAATTTTGTTAGTTTTAATAAAAACACCAAATCTAGGCAAAAAATAAAATGGGGGTTTAGTTTATTTTTTGGTGTTTTTAACAAAAACTTGCTGCTGTACCTCTAAAATAGTTATTCTATGTATGGCACAAGTGACGCTGTATGTAACACATAATTGGTAATGTTTTCTGAAATGTGTGACGCATGTCACGTAAGAAACAAAGTATTGTGTAATTAACCTGCAAAAAAAATGTTTTTTCAATAGAAACGATACATGACAAAAAGAGCATTTGTTCATCTCCTGCAACTGTCATCAAAACTAAACACCAATTCCTCAGTCAATACGATCCTAGCAACATACTTTTCTACCCTACCCTCAGGGCCGGTGCAAGGATTTTTGCCACCCTAGGCAAACGTAAAGTTTGCCGCCCCCCCATGTGACATCACAATGCCCCACCCATATGATCTGCCATGTTAACTAACGCCAGTGCTGCAGTGCCGCCGTGTTTACATTAAAAGGCCTGCAGGGACAGGCTATGGACACCAGAACCACTACATTAAGCTGAAGTGGTTCTGGGGACTAGAGATTAGTGCCACAAATAATATACTAGATTGCCTACTTACAACCAGATGAGGATGATGATGGGCTCTAGCAGCAGTCTGGCTCCACTGGTCTGGTGTAGAACAGGCTCCCTGGAGGCTGTTTGTAACTGTGGTCACAAAAATCAATGTTCTGGGAGAATGGGAAGCAGCTCCATTTTTTTAAGGCCCTTTACACAGCTCAAGGTCTGGGTCCAAGGGTCCACTTTCATGTCCCACCAATGAGTTTGTTCACAGGGGGTGGAGTAGGGGGATGTCCGGATATGTGTGTAAGGAATGCATTGTGTGAATCTGTGTTTGTATGTGTAAGGGCTGCAAGGTGTGTTTCTGTGTATGTACGGGATGCATTGAGTGTGTGCATCTGTAAGGGGTGCATTGAGTGTGTTAGGAATGCATTGTGTGTTTCTGTGTGTGTAAGGGATGCATTGTGTGTAAGGGTTGCATTGCTTGTGTGTGTCTGTGTGTGTAATGCATTGTGTGTTTTTCTGTGTGCAAGGGGTGCATTGTCTTTGTGTGTAAGGGGTGCATTGTGTGTGTGTGTGATGGATGTCAATATCCCCCTCTCCCTCCCTTGTCCCTCTCTTCTCCCCCCCTTGTCACTCTCTTCTCCCCTGCTTGTCCCTCTCTTCTCCCCACTCCCTTGTCACTCTCTTCTCCCCTGTTGTCACTCTCTTCTCCCCTCCCCACTCTCATTCCCCCATCAATTCCCCTCCCTGTCAATTTCTTCCCCCCCTCCCTGTCAATTTCCCCCATGTCAATTCACCCCCTCCCCGGTCAATTCCCCCTGTCAATTTACCCCTGTCCATTTCCCCCCCTGTCCATCCCCCCCATTTCTGCCCCTCCCCGTCCATTTCCCCATGTCAATTCTCCTCCACCCCATGTCAATTTCTCCCCTATTTCCCTGTAGGCGCGGCTGGGAGCCCTAACAGGAAGTACTGTGTGCACTTCCTGTTAGTCCGCCGGGTACAGGGAGCTTTTGTTTCCTGTACCCGTGGACCATACCATAGAGGGCTCGGCCCCGCTACAGGGAGGGAGCGCTGAGCGCTTCCCTCCTGTCAGCCCCTCTCCCCATGCTGCGCCCGGGCGGTGCGGTCCGCCCTCATGGACGCACCGCCCGGGCAAAGCTGCAGCCGCCTGAGGTCCTAGTCCTAGTCCGCCTTACAGGTAGCGCCGGCCCTGCCTACCCTTACCTTTTGTGTCACTATACCCCCACTCCCTTTAGCATGTAAGCTCATTGAGCAGGGCCCTCAATCCCTCTGTTCCTGTGTCCAACTCGTCTGTTAGTTCACCTGTTGTACAGTGCTGCGGAATTTGTTGGTGCTTTATAAATAATAACTTGTTAAAGCTGCACATTTTTCATTATGTTATATTTGAACTCAAGCTAAATAGATATGTCTACTCAATAAACAAAAGCTAGGTACGTGGTTAGCAAGGCATAAGTAGGCACATGGAAAACAGTATATTTGCCACTGGATCCCCTCTCACACTCACAGCTGCATCTTGTTATATTAGCTGAAAACAATATGATGGTCTAGAAATATATAAACAAAAGTAAGGAAAACTAGCTTGGGCTAGCATGTAACAACGATTTGATAGATTAATCTAGAGGGTCAGAATGGTGTCCACTCTGCCAGAGGAGGTTCCACAAAAAGAGCTGGGAGGCTGCCCAAGTGGGAAAAGTGAATTTTAGCCAATTCCCTGTCATGTCAAGCTCAGTGCGGCAGATATGTGAAGGTAGCCAGGTACGAGTTGGGGCACCTCTCCAGCTCCAGGCTACTATGCCAGCCCACATAGGTAAACCACAGACTTGGGAACTCTCATAGTCCTTCCCCCGTGGGGGGATAACAGAAGACCCAGGTGTTGTGGGGCCTCTGAGTGCGGTGAGCCTTCAGTCTGCCCAGGTGGGCTAGTAGTAGCAGGAACTTGTGCCGGTGAAGATTGTTTGCCCAAGATGGGCCCTCTTCCCTCCTGGCTCACACTCCTCCATTCATCTCCCTGTGGTAGTCGCTTTACTGCCATGCATGTCTCCAAAGATGCCCAGAAATTCTCAAAGAGCTCCTCCAAGCACCTCAGGGATTGTGTAATCCAGTCATGAGTTGTTCTCTCAGATTGTGGGAGCTTGTGGTCATGAAGAGAAGGTACATCCACCACCTTGTGGATGAGTTGCGGTCAGATTTCTCGTAGGCACAGCTGCAGAGTTGAGTGATGGGAGCCAGTGGGGACCGGGATAACCCCCACCGGTCCAGAGCGGGCAGAGGGACTGGGCTGCTAGATGTGTCTGTGCTGGCTCAGTGCTGTGTAGGACGGATGATCGGCCGCCTCACCCGCCCACAGGTCACACTAGGCCGCATCGGGATTTGCAGAGTAGGCAATTTAAAAAAAAAAACAGATAGTGAGTACCCCGTCTAGCCCCAGAGACAGGTAAGTCTTTGTATAGTGCAGACAGGCGTGCTAGGAATTGATTAAATCACTTAAAGTGATTTACCCGACACACGTACAGTCACCATGAGGTTCAGAACCCGCCCTCACTTTAATATTCTTTTTACTCTTCCTCTTGTAACTATCTATAACAACTAAAAAGAAATACAAATTATTTGCTGTATAGTATTGAAGAATCCATGTCTCTTCTGGTCACCTTCCATCCATGTCTCTGTTTCTCTTCTTCCATGTCTCTTCAGTGGTGGAACTAGAATAGAAAGGGCCCTGGTGCAAGAGTTTTTTGAGCACCCATCATCGCAAGGATGGCCAAAAGGTAGATCACCATCTGCCATACAACTCTCACAATGCTTTTCTAGCTTGGAATCTACCATTTGCATATCCTTGCAGGGATGTATTTAGCACTAAGCAGTGTTGGTGTGTTTTAATACAAGTATGTTTTTGTCTGGAGTATGTGTATGAATGCATGTGTGTAGTGTGTTTTCCTGGCCATACATGGCAGCATCACATATGGATAAGCTCCTCCTCCCAGCTGTCAGGACAGGAATAATGAAACAATTAATCCAATAAAAGCTCACTCCCCTCTTGGCTCCCCCAGTCTTTTTTTCCTGTCCCAGCTGACAGACAGGGATTTGAGGTCCCTTTAAACAAAATTATCTTTCTGGGCTCACTACCGTGTTTAACATGGTTCTTCCAAACGGAGTTCAGCCTCTCTCCCCCTGAAGAAACCAGTAAACAGACTGCACTGGCAGCACTAACTGGTTTGAGTCTCTTTAACAAAAGAGACTCCACTGTGGGACTAAACCACCAATCCTAACATCCCCAGCAGCATTAACTAGACAGGTGTCTGACAGTCCATTTACCCCTAACTAAGGGAGAGTGGGAAGGCTTTTTACTGGTTGCAGAGCTTGCTTGTGACTCCATAGTTCCTGAATTGCGGCTGGCGTTCAGGATTCAGCATGGCATCGCGGCCCGTGGGACTCTCACGCATGTGTGGTAAGTTCTAATAGCTGCACGGGAGCCACCTAGTGGTATAAAAGTATACCGCTGCTAGGATTTGCCCAGGAAATGGGCTGCCTTTGCTTCCTGCATTCATCTACAAGGTTAGTTAAGCTGAAATTTTGCTAAATTTGTCTGCAAAATATTTATTTATTTAAAGTTATTCTAATTTGGTAAACGTGTTTAAATTGGATGGATTCTTCTCCTACCTCCCTTAGAAGTGTATCTAGAAAAAAAGGTGAGTCCAGTTCATGGGGGTACAAAAAGAGTGCATTGATGGCCTGAAACTATTAACATATGGCCTTGTCTTTTCAGACCTAGAACCTCTCAGGATTCGTCTCCAAGAAAGAAGACACCGTTTTTTGTGCATGGGCTGCAGTTCAAAAGCCTCAGAGGGAAGGAACCTGTGTTTCCAATGTATAGAAGAAGAAGTAGCGGAGAGGCAAACTAAAAGAAGCTCACCCCACAAGGACTGTAAAAAATGGATTTCAGATGCCATTTCTGAAGGATTTCAGACAGCATCAAAAGGGGCAACCAAAAGGTATAGAGAAGCTTCTGTCTCTTCGGGATCTAGCCTGGAGCTAAATGATCCGTATTCAGACGAGGAGTACTATGAATACTGGAAATCTCTAAACTCCAGGAAGGTGGACAAACTAATATCTCTGGTTAGAAGTACCTTGAAAATTTCAGAAGATAGCCAGGAAATATCAGCTTCAGATGTCTTCATAAAAGACTTGAGATCTGCCAGACCTACTTTTCCGCTACACTCTTCTATAAATTAATTGATCCATTCTGAATGGTCCAAACCAGAAAAGAGAGACTCACTCTGCAAGCGAAAGTGAAAAGAATGTACCCATTTGCATTGGGAAACCATTCCAAAAATTGACACTGCTGTGATCCGGTTAGCAAAGAAGACCATACTTCCTATTGATAGCATGGCATACCTGAAAGAGCCTATGGGAAAAGAGAATGGACTCCAATCTGGTTAAACAATATCTGGCAATTGTTTGGGGATTGCACCCAGTGGAAGCCTTAACGTCAGTAGCCAGAAGCATGAAGTTCTGGATTGGAAATCTAGAAGAAAATATAACCAGTGGCAGAGAACTTAATGGAATCCCTGAAAGAAGTAAAACTGGCAACGGTCTTCATATCTAAATCTGCTTTAGATGTTACAAAATCTCAGTCAAAAAGCCTTGCATTGTCTGTTGCGGCTAGAAGAGCACTGCGGCTCCATTCCTGGGGAGCGGACTATGCCTCCAAAGCCAGCCTTTGTGCATTACCTTTCCAAGGGGAAAGGTTATTCGGTAAAGTGCTGGATGAAGACATTCAGAAAGCCGCAGATGGAAAGAAAGCCTTTCTACCACAGTCAAACAGAAGACACAACAATGCACCCTACAGGGACAAGTTTAACAAGGAGAGGTCATTTCAAGATAGTAGTGCCAGGATTACAGTATGATCCTGCACGTAGAATTGTGTAACACAGAGGACTGATATCTAACGTATACCGGACCTTAGAATGGCCGGACTAACGTATCAAAGAATAGTCAGGAATAGCCGAGGTCAAGGGATACAGAAAGAGACACAACGATAAGGAAAAGCCAGGAGTCAGGGATACCAGAAAACAGAGAAGTCAAAAACAATGCCAAAGTCAAATAACCAGAAATACCAGAATAGATAACCACGACAGGGCACTGAGCAGGATGAGAACTGGGCCTAAATATTCCTCCTCTAGATCTGATAGGCTGTAACCGGCCTTTGACCCCAAAGTCAGTTACCAGGTTCCCATTTGCATAATTGCTGCTCAGCATTAACCCTTCTGTGGATTAGGTTGCTGCTCGGCACAACTTTTCCTGTGTGGACAGTAAATGTCATTAACCACATTTTTATAAGGGAATGAATACGTGACATTACCCCCCACCTGAAGAACGACCACCGGGCGGGCAGGACCAGGCTTGAGAGGAAATTTGTCGTGAAAATAGTCAATCTTGCGGCCAGCATGTATATCAGATGCCGGAACCCAAGAACGATCAGCTAGTCCATAACCTTTCCAATCCACCAAGTATTATAAAGTGCCCCGAGAAAACCTGGAATCAATTACGGAGGAGATTTCATACTCTTCCTGTCCAGAAACAACTAAGGGAGGAGGAGGGACACTTTGATCCTACGAAGGACACGGAAAGGTCCAAGGAACCTAGGAGCAAATTTCATGCTAGGGACTTTGAGCCTAATGTTAGGAGAAGATAACCAAACCCGCTCACCCACTTGGTAAACAGGGTTGGCACCTCGACGTGTATCAGCATGATGCTTGAAACGGTCAGCAACAGTATCCAGAGCAGATTAAACTTTAACCCAGGTATCACGGATGGAAGCCAGACGGTCATCCAAAGCAGGAATAGCCGTATCAGAAAAAACAGCCGGTAGGACAGTAGGATGCCGGCCATTATTAACAAAAAATGGACTATGCCCAGAGGAGTCATGGTCAGCATTGTTCCTAGCAAACTCGGTCCATGGTAGTAATTCAGACCAATTGTCTTGAGTGCTATTAATGAAACAACGCAAATATAATTCCAAGGACTGGTTAGCCCTCTCAGCTGTACCATTGGTGTGGGGGTGGTAAGAGGACGAAAAAGACAATTCAATCCCTAATTGTTTATTGAAGGCCCTACAAAACCGAGACACAAACTGAGAACCTCTGTCAGATACTATATTGTGAGGAATGCCATGCAGTCGGACAATTTTTCGTATAAAAATTAGTACAAGGTCTTGAGATGACGGCAATTTCTTGAGAGGAATAAAATTAGCCATTTTAGAAAAACGGTCCACAACCATGAGAATGGTGGTATACCTGTTAGAACTAGGAATTCAACAATGAAGTCCATGGACAAGTGGGACCATGGGACCTCTGTAATAGGAAGAGGTTGTAACAAGCCACAAGGGAGTTTGTGAGGCACTTTGGAAACCGCACAAACAGAACAAGCCTGCACATATTCCTTAACATTCCTCCTGAGGGAATCCCACCAGAATGACCTCATGATAGCAGAAGTGGATTTATTAATACCTGGGTAACCAGCAGACACATTGTTGTGAAACACCTTCATGATATTAACCCTCTCCCCCAATGGAACAAATAGTTTGTCCTGAGGTTTACCGCACAGCGCCTGAGACTGAGCCTCCATGATGGAGCCAAGCAGTGGAGAGGACAATGAAAGGACAGTGGACGCAATGATACATTCCGGGGGAATGATATGGGACGTTTCTTGCTCTAGTATAGCGTCGGCCTTGACATTTTAGAACCAGGTCTGTAAGTGATAAGAAAATTAAAGTGAGAATGAAATAGAGACCACCTAGCTTGTCTAGAAGATAATCGCTTAGCATCTCCTATGTAAGCCAGGTTTTTGTGATCAGTAATGGAACCCTCTAAAAGATGTCGCCACTCCTTGAGAGCTAGAATAACGGCCAACAATTCTCTATTGCCAATATCGTAATTGCGCTCAGCAGGAGACAACTTTCTAGAAAAGTAACCACAAGGATGTAACAGAGTTTCCTGGCTCTCCCTCTGGGAGAGAACTGCCCCTACCCCTGTCTCTGAAGCATCAACCTCCAGTATGAAAGGCTTACTGGTGTCAGGATGTATCAATATGTCAGGGGAGGCAAACCGCTGTTTGAGAGTTTCAAAGGCTTCAATAGCCTCCTTAGACCATATCATACTACTAGACCCCTTGCATGTCGTATTGGTGATGGGGGCTATTACTGAAGAAAATCCCTTTATAAATCTTCTGTAATAATTGGCAAAACCAATGAACCTTTGAATAGCTTTCAAAAAGGTCACTGTAGAACAGACTATAGTTTTTTTAGGATCCATCTGAAACCCTGAGGCAGAAATATTATATCCTAAAAACTGTACTTCAGACTGGTCAAAGATACATTTTTCCAATTTACAATAAAGTTGTTTTTTTAACAAGATTTGCAGAACTTGTTTAACATGATTGTGGTGAGACTGGAGGTCAGGAGAATAAATAAGGATATTATCCAGATAGACCAAGACAAACAAGTAAATACAATCCCTGAGTACATCGTTAATGAAATCTTGGAAAACCGCTGGAGCATTGCACAACCCGAATGGCATCACTAGATATTCATAGTGTCCACTTCTGGTATTAAATGCAGTCTTCAACTTGTGGTTTTCCTTGATTCTCACTAAATTGTAAGCACTTCTAAGATCAAGCTTAGTAAACACTTTAGCACCCTGGAGTCTGTCAAATAATTCAGCAATAAGAGGAATGGGGTAGGCGTTTTTAATGGTGATTTTGTTCAATGCCCTGTAATCGATACATGGGCGCAACTCACCATTCTTTTTAGATACAAAAAAGAATCCTGCACCAGCATGCGTGGATGATTTTGTATATGGCCTTTATTCATTGAATCCTTAATATATTCCTCCATTACACTACTCTCCTGAGGAGATAGAGCATAAACTGCTCCCTAAGGTGGCATAGCGCTGTGTAGTAAGTTAATGGAACAGTCATATGGTCTATGAGGAGGTAAAGTATTAGACAGTCTTGCTGAATACTTCTTGTCACGGTATTGTATAGGAATCTCAGGATTTTGAGGTGTACTAGTGGGTTATTCGATAGTGCCCACTCTTTTGGTGACATGCAATATACACCTTTCATTACACTCCTTACCCCATTCTAATATTTCCCCATTAGCCCAGTCAATGTGAGGGTTATGCTTGCTAAGTCATGGAAATCCTAATATGATAGGACAAGAAAGCGATGCAATCACCTGAAATATAATCTCTTCCTTATGTAAGGCACCAATGGAAATATTTATGGGTAAGGTTTCATGCATTATTAATGGTTGTAAGCGTGGTCTCCCATCAATAGCTTCAACGGCTAGGGGTGATAGTCTCTCCTTGATAGGTATAGTATTATCCTTGACAAACTGGACATCAATGAAATTTCCAGCACCCATGAGTGCATTTTGTCAAGAATAATCGAAATATCAATGAGAAGTCTATATTTATTCTTTTCAGAGGACGTCTCCATTAAACCTAAGACCTGTCTCCTTAAGGCACTTAGGTGCGGTAGTTTCTTCGGACAAATGGGACAATTGTGTCTCATATGTCCATTACTACCGCAGTATAAACATAAACCTTCATTTCTCCTATATTGTTTCTCGACCTCTGACAGTCTAGTGACCCCCAACTGCATGGGTTCAGGTTCGGACTGTATAGGAAGGTCAGGAACAACAGGTTCGAAGAGACGGGGTTTTAAATACATAGTCATACGCCTGGTCTTATTTCTAGTATTCTCTCTGGTTCTTAGTCTATTATCAATTTGCATAACAAATGTGATAAACTCGTTAAGTTTCTTGGGTAGATCTTTAGCAGCAAGTACCTTTTTAAATGCAGAGATTAGCCCACTGCTAGTCCAGTCTACCTCGGAGGCCAAGGTACGAAATTCTTTGGCATAATCTGAGATAGACCGGTTCCCTTGTCTGATGTGCATCAGAGCAGTGGAGGCATCGTCCTCCCGGCCTAAAGGTTCAAACGTAAGTTTAAATTCTGTAAGAAACTCCTGGTAATTGTGTGCCACACTCCTATTACTCTCCCATAATGGATTGGCCCATGCTAAAGCTTTACCTTTTAACTGATTCATCAGGTAACCAATTTTAGCTCTGTCTGTGGGAAAAGATCCTGGTGAGGCCTCAAAATGATACTCCATTTGGTTAAGGAATCCCCTGCATTCTTGAATATTACCATCAAAATGCAGGGGAGGAGATAGGGAGATAGTAGGTGCCTTGTGTACTATAGATGGAGTTACATAAGGTGGAGGTGAGGTCGCAGGTTGCAGATGCGCTGTTCGAGTAAGAAGCATACTGACGGCCTGGGCAAATTGATCCATGCAGTGATCATTTTCCTCCAGTTTCCTTTTGCAAGCAGCTATGTGCTTACACAATTCTACAGGATCTATGGCCCTGTCGTAATGTCAGGATTACAGTATGATCCAGCACGTAGAATTGCGTAACACAGAGGACTGATAGGTAACGTATACCGGACCTTAGAATGGCCAAACTAACGTACCAATGAATAGTACGGAATAGACGAGGTCAAGGGATATAGAAAGAGACAACGATAAGGAAAAGCCAGGAGTCAGGGATACCAGAAAAAAAGGGAAGTCAAAAACAATGCCAAAGTCAAATAACCAGAAATACCAGAATAAATAACGCACTCTCGGACAACCACAAGGGAAACCACGACAGGGCACTGAGCAGGATGAGAACTGGACCTAAATACCCCTCCTCTAGATCTGATAGGCTGTAACCGGCCTTTGACCCCAAAGTCAGTTACCAGGTTCCCATTTGCATAATTTCTGCTCAGCCTTAAGCCTTCTGTGGATTAGGTTGCTGCTCGGCACAACTTTTCCTGTGTGGACAGTAAATGTCATTAACCACATTTTTATAAGCGGATGAATACGTGACAAGTAGGTCATACAAGCCGGGAAGAGAATATGGTAAATCCTAGTGTAGATTTCAATACACTTCCTCCAATAGAGGATCTACAGGTAGACATACCCCCAGAACACAAAATCCTTATGAATGTCAGGATGCCCAGACTGGAACAGTGGGGACTGTCTAAAACACTTCTTTCCGGTATGGGCAACATCCATCAAAGATAAATGGGTCCTGAGTATAATCAAGGACTGCTACAAACTAGAATTCGAAGAATTCCCAGGAAATTTCAGGTTTCATCGATCAAGGGTGTCAGCAGGCGTAAAACAGAAGGCAATGGAGGACTGCCTTCAGCAGTTGATCATTAAGGTTATCAAGCAAGTCCCTCAAAAAGAGGAATGCAGAGGATTCTATTCAAATATATTTTTGGGGTTATCAAGCAAGTCCCTCAAAAAGAGGAATGCAGAGGATTCTATTCAAATATATTTTTGGCTCCCAAACCAAATGGAAAATGGAGACTTATTTTGGACCTAAAAAGAATACATTTATATCTCAAGAACGTGTCTTTCAAGATGGAGTCTATAGCATCCATAAAACAGGCCATCCATCAGGGTGACTGGCTAACATTGATAGACCTGAAAGATGCATACTACCAGATCCCAATACAGCAATCCCATCAGAAGTTCCTGAGATTCTGGATGTCAGGAAAACACCATCAGTTCCGGGGCATGAAATTTGGTCTAGCTTGGCACCAAGAACATTCTCGAAGGTTCTCATCACAGTTGTTGCAATCCTAAAGAAGAGAGGGATCCAAGTATTCCACTACTTGGACGATATCCTGGTAGTAGCACAGTTATAACACACAGCAGTCCATCAGACAGAAGAGGTGATTCAACTCTGCAAGAATTTAGGTGGCTTACAAACAGAGAGAAGAGCAACCTCATTCCATCCAGACACATAGTTTTCCTTGGAGCGAGTATAAACACAGAAGCTTCAACAATTTTTCTATCCCAAGATTGTATTGCTCGGATCAAGAACAAGATATTAGAAATCCTTCCAAGAACAAGAGTTTGAGCAGATTATGAGTGTACTAGGATCACTCACGTCAACCATAGGGATGGGCATATTGGAAGACGAGACAGGCTTAGATGAACTTCCTCACACAGATTAACAAGTCAGCAATGAACTGGGATTAATGGATCATAATTCCCTAAGACCTGAAGCTTCAACTAAGGTGGTGTATAAAAGAATCCAATTTGACCAAGGGCTTTCCCCTGGAAGATCCCCAATGGGAAGTGATTACTACAGATGCAAGTACAAGAGGATGGGGAGCTCATTACAAGAACCTTGTTGTGCAAGGAGTATGGATCGGTCTTCTCCACTCCAACATACTGGAGATGAGGACAGTTTTTAAGGCAATGATGTCCTATGCCATTTACTTGAAGGGGAAAAGACTATTGATAAGAACAGACAACAGGGTGGTTGCTGCCTACCTGAACCACCAAGGAGGCACAAAGAGCTATCAGTTGCTTTCTCAACTACAACCAATTATGCAATGGGCCATGACTCACCTGAAAGACCTAAAAGCGGTATACTTACCAGGAACAGAAAATACTTTAGCAGACTTCCTGAGCAGAGAAAGTATAGAGCAAGGGGAATGGCCTCTAAACAGGGAAGTCTTCCTACAGGTAGTGAAGACATGGGGAATCCCACAAATTTGATGGCCACGTCGAGGAACTCGCAAACAACCAGATTCTTCTGATGGAAAGACAACCAGGCCGAAGCCCAGGATGCCCTATCCCAAAGGTGGGAGTTCGAGTTGTCTTACATTTTTCCACCAATACCACTAATCAGCAAAGTACTGAGGAAAATTTGGAAGGAGAATTGCACGGTGATTGCAATCATCCCATCATGGCCGATGAGACCTTGGTTTCCGCTCCTGTTACAAATGAGCCAAAGAGTCCCAATAATACTTCCACCGAGAGGGGAATTGCTCGTCCAGGGTACAGCAGTGCATCCAGAACCCATTCACTTTAGTTAGCGGCGTGGTTCTTGAGAAAAACAACATCTTGAAATCGGGCCTATCAGAGTATGTCTCTAACACTCTCCTAAAATCCAGGAAATGCTCTGTCAGCCTCCTTTTATAAAATATGGGAAAGGTTTTGCTCCTGGATGGTGGAAGTGAATCTCTTGTGATGCACCCAGCGTGGCAGACATTTTGAATTTCATTCAAGCGGTTTTGGATAAAGGGCTTAGTCTGAGCACTCTGAAAGTTCATATTTCGGCAATTTCAGTCTTGACAAATTCCAGATGGGCTCTGAATCCTCTCGTAATGAGGTTTTTTTTAGAGCCATTTTGAGGATTAGACCATCTACCAAACAGTTGGCGTATCCTTGGCACTTACCTCTAGTACTAAATGCTCTCATTAAAGTACCATTTGAGCCACTTGAAGAAATAGGAATTTATTTGCTCACCATGAAGACTCTATTCCTAATAGCAAATAAATCAGCCAGAAGAGTATCAGAGATCCAGGCATTAAGTTCTGAAGAACCTTATCCTGTGTTTCATCAGGATAGGGTGGTGCTGGTTACTAGACCTGACTTTCTTCCGAAAGTAGTTTCTAGATTCCACATTCAACAAGAAATTGTTCTGCCTTCATTCTTTCCAAATCCGACAAAAGAGGAAGAATCAGGTTGGAGTAAATTGGACGTGATGAGATTCCTAAGTGTCTACTTACTGAGATCAAAAGATTTCAGAAAGTCAGAAAAGCTTTTTGTTCTACCTTCAGGAAACAGCGACACTACAACATTGAGAAGGTGGCTTTCTCTAGTGATTAAAAGGGCTTACACTTCCCAAGGCCATCAGGCTCCGAGTGTCATCAAACCACACTGAACAAAAAAGCTGGCTACTTCATGAGCTTCTAGAACGGAGGTGCTGGTTGAAGATATCTGTAAGGCAGCTACATGGTC
The DNA here is from genome assembly GCA_933207985.1 of Pelobates cultripes. Classification (NCBI taxonomy): domain Eukaryota; kingdom Metazoa; phylum Chordata; class Amphibia; order Anura; family Pelobatidae; genus Pelobates; species Pelobates cultripes. The sequence goes on from OW240918.1 coordinate 86,882,610, forward strand.
CTCTCCGATTTGTCAATCACTACAGACTGGATTTGTCTTCCTCAAACGATTTACGCTTTGGGAAGAGTGTGCTTGCTTCTGTGGCAGGGGAAGATTAATAAATACTTTTGATTTACTTTCAGCATCAATAACGACTATTGTATTCACTGCCTTTTGTTAAAATTCCACCCTTCTTCAGAGCTTGGGTAATGCCCATATGTGATGCTGCCATGTATGGCCAGGAAAGTAGAAAATTGTTTCCATACTTACCGTTATTTTCTTTTCCTGGCTATTATACATGGCAGCATCACACTCCCTCCCTTCTGGATTCTTCAACTGGAGCTACTTAACAAGACTGGGGAGCCAAGAGGGGAGGGGGCTTTTATTGGATTTATTTGTTTAATTATTCCTGTCCTGACAGCTGGAAGGAGGAGCTTGCCCATATGTGATGCCGCCATGTATAATAGTCAGGAAAAGAAAATAACGGTAAGTATTCTACTTTTGTGTACTGCATGCAGTGGTTTAATTGTGTGTAGTGTTTGACTTTGTATTTACAGTAGTGTTGACATTTGAATGTGGGGAGCTTACAGGTTGAGTGTGGGGCTGACAGTGTGGATGGGCAGACTGACAAGCAACATGCCAACACTGATACACATACACACATACACAATCGCACTGACACACATCCAGATACAGACACACACATACAGATACATAGATACAGTGACACACGAGTGCACACACTTCTAGATTCACAGATACACACACATAGACATACATACAGATACACATACTGGCACACAGATACACACAATAACACACATACAGGGGCACACACTGACACAAATGCAGGCTAAGGCTGCTCATCACACACTACTGCCCCCTCCCACCTGCTGTTTTACCTGTTATGGAAGGGGAGGGGGGACCCTCGATGTCCGGCATGCTGTTGCAGACCAAGAGCTGAACGCTGCCTGGAAGGAGACAAAATGTGTCTGTTCAGCGGCTTAACATCCCACCTGGGGCCAAACCCATTGTAGGACCAGCTCAGGACATTGTGCTGCCTGGGTCCAAGATTGAAATGCTAGTTCCCCCTCCTCGCACCAAAATCACACCAACATCCATTATGTTATGCAGTGTGGGTGTAGTGAATGTAATGTCTGTTTGTGTAAGGGGGAGCTGTAACAGGGCAAGGAGGGCTGTGACAGGGTGGGGGGAGCTGTGGCTAGGTGAGGTAGGCTGTGGCTAGGTGAGGGGGGCTGTGACAGGATAGGGGGAGCTGTGACATGTTAGGGGAGCTGTGACAGGGTTAGGGGGCTGTTATAGCATAAGGTTGAGCTGTGACAAGCTCAAGGGGGGATGTGATAGGGTAGGGAGGAGCTGTGACAGAGTAGGGAGGAGCTGTGTCAGGGTTCAGGGCCGTATTAACATAGGGGGTGATGGAGCTGTAGCTCCAGGCCCAGGCCCAGGCCCACGGAATAGGCCCATTTAAAAAAAAATATATATATATATACAGTTGCAAGAAAAAGTATGTGAACCCTTTGGAATGAGATGGATTTCTGCACAAATTGGTCATAAAATGTGATCTGATCATCATCTAAGTCACAACAATAGACAATCACAGTCTGCTGAAACTAATAACACACAAAGAATGAAATGTTGCCATGTTTTTATTGAACACACCATGTAAACATTCACAGTGCAGGTGGAAAAAGTATGTGAACCCTTGGATTTAATAACTGGTTGAACCTCCTTTGGCAGCAATAACTTCAACCAAACGTTTCCTGTAGTTGCAGATCAGACGTGCACAACGGTCAGGAGTAATTCTTGACCATTCCTCTTTACAGAACTGTTTCAGTTCAGCAATATTCTTTGGATGTCTGGTGTGAATCACTTTCTTGAGGTCATGCCACAGCATCTCAATTGGGTTGAGGTCAGGACTGGGCCACTTCAGAAGGCGTATTTTCTTCTGTTTAAGCCATTCTGTTGTTGATTTACTTCTATGCTTTGGGTCATTGTCCTGTTGCAACACCCATCTTCTGTTGAGCTTCAGCTGGTAGACAGATGGCCTTAAGTTCTCCTGCAAAATGTCTTGATAAACTTGGGAATTCATTTTTCCTTCGATGATAGCAATCCGTCCAGGCCCTGACGCAGCAAAGCAGCCCCAAACCATGATGCCCCCACCACCATACTTCACAGTTGGGATGAGGTTTTGATGTTGGTGTGCTGTGTCTTTTTTTCGCCACAAATAGTGTTGTGTGTTTCTTCCAAACAACTCAACTTTGGCTTCATCTGTCCACAGAATATTTTGCCAGTACTGCTGTGGAACATCCAGGTGCTCTTGTGCATACTGTAAACGTGCAGCAATGTTTTGTTTGGACAGTAGTGGCTTCCTCTGTGGTATCCTCCCATGAAATCCATTCTTGTTTAGTGTTTTACGTATTGTAGATTCGCAAACAGGGATGTTAGCATTTGCCAGTGACTTTTGTAAGTCTTTAGCTGACAATCTAGGATTCTTCTTCACCTCATTGAGCAGTCTGTGCTCTTGCAGTCATATTTACAGGACGGCCACTCCTAGGGAGAGTAGCAGCAGTGCTGAACTTTCTCCATTTATAGACATGGGGACACTGGAAGACATGGGGACACAGACACTGGGAGACTAGGGGACTGGGCGACATGGGGACACTGATGCCAGGCTGGTCTTCCAATTCTTTGGACAGACATTCCCCCTTTTTGGGCATGTTCTCCCCTTTTGGCAGTTCTGGTCACGTGATTCGCGTCAGTGGCCCACCCTTTTACCCCGCCCATTGACTTCCTGCTTCACTGGACACTGCTGTTAGGGGGTATGGATTTACTTGAAAGATGAAAGCATAAATTAGAGAGAGATTAACATAGAGAATGTGTTTTCTTATAGCTGCATCCTTTGAGTTTACCTCCAACACCAACTCCATCAGATACATGACGCTTGAGAGGTATGACTGTTTTAGTATTTTTGGTCGATAAGATTCTGTAAGTAGGCCCCATCATAATTGTCAGCACCAGGCCCACTGGGCTCATAATCTGGCGCTGTCAGGGTTAGGGGGGGCTGTGACAGGGATGGGGCGGGCTTTAACAAGGTGGATGTGGGGTGACAGTGTGGGGAGGTTAATTTTTTTTTTAAACGTTTCCCTGGTGGTCCAGTGTCTCTCTCCCTGTTGATCCGTAGGCTGGCTCTCCGCTGGGTGCAGAGCTGCAGACCATGTGGTAAGTCTCGCAATCTCCTGTCAGAGCAGCACTGATAGGCTGGGCTCTCTCCTCCTATGGCGGACTGCTTGGAGGGGGGCTTGCACCCAGTGGCATAAAGGGCAAGCCACTGGGCCCCCTCCTGGTGTTGAGCCCTCGGTCAAAAACCAAAGACCCGACAGTTCAATCTGCCCTAAGGCGATTTAGGCAGTCGCGAGGCCCCAGCCAGTGTGAGGCCTTAGGCGGCCGCCTAAATCGCCTAATTAGAGAGCTGCCTCTAGGGGGCAGTGTGTAGGAAAGTGACAGTGGGCAGAGTGTGGGGATGACAGCGTGGATGGGCAGACTGACAGGCAACATTTCATCACTGATACACATACACTGACATACACTCACTGACAGACAGTCATTGTCTCACACACTGTTTAACTAACACACACTCTCAGAGACACATGCACTCACTGACAGACAGACACACACTCACTGGCAGATACACACTGACAGCCACACACACATTGAATGACAAACACACAGACATCACTGACAGACACAGATACAGTCAATAAAACACACACATTCACTGACATACACACAGATTCACTGAAAGACATACAAACACATTCACTGACAGACATAGACACACACACGCATTCTCAGACAGACACACTTTCTCAAATTCACACTCACAAATTACTAATATTATTATTATAATTTGTCCACCAAGCATCCCTACCTTTGGGAGAGCTGGAGTAGATCTATCCCTGGGGTCCAGTGAGGCTGCTGTGAGGTGGGCGGCTGAGTGCACATCAAATGTGCTCACAGCCGCCCACCCTGTGGGTCCATTAGGTGCTTCCTGTATGACAGGAGGAAGCAAAGTGATAACTGTGGCCATTGGCAGCGTGCTTCAATTTCAATTGGGGGGAGGGACGGCATGAGGTGGGGGGGCTATGGGCCATTCTAAACTGCTGGGAACTGACCAAGGAATTGCAGATTTTAGGCCAAAATAGTTGAAGTGGAAACGTTAAAAAAAAAAAAAAAACAGGCAAAATATACTGAGACTGCTCTTTGACAAACAATATTGAAAACATTAGCAATGGACTTACCTTAATTTAAGTCGATATAATACTACTCGATACAAGTAACTAACTGATAAATTTCTTCTACGTCCAGTAGAGGGAATAATTGGATGAATTGCAGCAGCGACATATCCTCTTATGTAATATTCCTCCAATTTATTTGGAATATCAAGCAAGGACTTTATTTTAATAACATTTGGATTCACGGATGCTAAAAAAAAATGGAACCAATAAATCAGTAATGCTTTAGGTATTATATACAGTAAGTATCCTGCAAAATTTGACCTGTTTCTACTGTCTGCTATTACTTATTTTAATCTAAAGGCATTGTGTACAATTGTTTTCTATGACAAAAAAAGCACTTTCTACCATTTGAGCTAGAAAATATTACACTTGGTATTAATTAAATGCACTCTCAAGGTTGGATGAACTAAATGCACCAGTCAGTGTGGATGTATCACATTTAGAGAATTGTAGATATAATCCAGAAAATAAATGCATTAAAACAAAGGATAAAAAAATTGTTACTTGCTTAGTCACTGTAGCCTCCCTTCTTTGAAACCGTTAGTCAATTTGTTTTAGCTTTCCAGGTTCCGTGACGACTGACGTCCACTACGTCTTCTGATTGCTGATTTTTCATGCCTTCTGGGTTCTGCGTTTGACACCTAGAAGTGATTTAGTGGGTGTCAATCAGCGCAGAACCTAGAAAGGGCAAAAAATGGGCAAACAGGATGGTTAAAAGAAGAGCGGCTACAGCGACAGGGATACACCTAAGGAAGAACCAATTTCAGGGTTGAAACGTATTGTGTGTTTTATCTGTTTTTATATTGATTCTACTTTGCCTTAAATATATTGGCTTATAAATAAGGAACCTATGAACTCCTGCATAGTCACGTCTATAGTGATGCCAAACTCCGGATCTATGCCATAGTCGCGTCAATGTAGACACCTATCAGAACACAGATCCTTGTCAGACTTGCATCACTTTAGAACACTGCTATAATGCATTCTTTTGTAACCAAAAGTCTAAGAGTCAATTTTCAGATGCAACCAGCACTAGGTTATATGTGCTAGGTGTACATAAGGCTCCATTCTGCTCAGTGTCTTTGCACTGTAATGGTTTCTCTTTGATTTTTAATAGCACATTCTCAGTTAATTGTCTTCCTCTGGTATACTGTCTCAGTTAGTTTGATTATCCTAATCTCTGTACTCCTCGACCCGGCCTCACGTTATGTTCTTGTAATCCTTTTGCAATCCCTGACACTGGCTTGTTTCTTAACTCAGCTGTTTTCACACATTAAAGGACCACTATAGTGCCAGGAAAACACACTTGTTTTCCTGGCACTATAGTGCCCTGAGGGTGCCCTCACCCTCAGGGACCCCCTCCCGCCGGGCTCTGGGGAGAGGAAGGGGTTAAACTTACCTCTTTCTCCAGCGCCGGGCGGGGAGCTCTCCTCCTCCTCTCCTCCATCTTCTCCACCTCTTCGGCTGAATGCGCATGAGCGACAGGAGCCGCGCGCACATTCAGCCAGTCCATAGGAAAGCATTTACAACGCTGGCGTCTTCTCACTGTGATTTTCACAGTGAGAAACGCGGAAGCCCTCTAGCCCTCTAGCCCTCTAGTCAATCCGCCAACACTTTCAAAATCTTCTCGCCGCCTGGCTAGGTTTTAAATACCTTACAGCCCCTCCTCCGGATGCGGCAAGAAGATTTTATACAGGAGACTGGATCTTCTACTCTGAACTTAACCCTGAGGAAGTCTGTAGCATCAGACGAAACACGTAGGGTTTGGACTATTGTAGGAGATTTTTCCATTTTTATTTTGTTTGATTTATGGACTACAAAGAAATAGGTGTTACTTCAATTAAATGAGATCGAGGTGCCATTGCACCATGGGACATGTAGTACCCGAAACCGGAAGTGACGCGACGGCATTTTGCCCGCGAAAACCGGAAGTGACGTCAATCAACACAAAGCATGATGGAACCTGTAGTACAGACGGGCGGAAATGACGTGACGCCATTCTGAGGACACCAGACGCAACTAATACAAACGAGGAGAGGAAATTTTAGGCGGGAATTTCGAACATTTAAAAGGGGACTCAACCCATGACACCATCAGGAGCTGACTGAGGAAGCCGTTTTTTCGGTGAAACGCGTTTTGGCTAACCAGGTGGACCTGTTATCAGACCACTCAATACATTTGTATTATATTTACTTGTTTTTATTATTTTCTAGAAGTATGTATACATTTTTAATAGTTTCTTAAATAAACATATATTTTTTATCCACCATTGAATTACACTCTGCGCAAGTGATTCCAGGAAGGGGAAGTGTCACCCCTACTAACTGACACTAGGCTAAAAATACTTAGAGCCAGTTACCACAGGCTCTAAAGAAGGTGAGCAATTTTGTATTTTATTTACATTGATTTATATCGGTATCTAAAATACTACATTTAGATTGGGGATATCTGTGTCTTTTTTCCATGCAACGTGGAGAGGAAGTTATGCTCTTTTTTTCACCTTGAGAGACGGGTCGTGTGATCTACCCTAAAAAGACACAGACACCTGGAAGTTTAGAGCCTTATAACTGTAAAAGGCTCTAAAAATGTGAGTTTATTTCAATTCATCATTCACAACTAAAGGACTTTTTTTGGATATTTATTTAACATACTACACTATTATTTGTACTTTTTCTATGTTTTCTATTTTTTTATATATCACTAAGAAAACTAAAGCACAATATATAGGGTAAGTGCGTGTGTTAGCACTGTCCTTTCACTGAAAATTTCACTATATATTTAGCGCTACACTCATGAGGAACTGAAGATCTGGGAGATATAAATATCCACCTAGATCCAAAGTTTTCTCTGTTCTTTTTGGTGCATAAGATATATTAATAGAAAATATAGATAACAGTATTGACACATATAATATATAATCTAAAATGCAGAAAAATAATTACTGGATAATCGCTATGTATAAAAGTTCAAATTGTAGCCGGTGAGGACGGCGTCCGCGTTCTTTGGAACTTCACCTCATAACATTGAGTGTCTAGAAACCGTCAGTGCTTTGTCTACTTTGATTGCACATTGGGGAAATCCTTCCATCCGGCTGTCCTCACCGGCTGCTGCTGAATCAACTTGGAAGGGGAATATCACCATTCTCAGCCATGCAGACGAACTGTTTCATTATTTTTTTACCTTCTCTCATGTTGGAATATCTTTGTGGAATATTTTCTACCCAATATTTTATGTTTTACTAGAACTACCTATGATTATTATTTTTTGATGTGAATAAAGTCTTATTTTTAACCAATACTAATTTCTACAAGTCATTTTGGATATAGATGGACACTTTTTAAAGTATTATTCTGGTACCAACATGGAATATCTTAACATTCATCCCGACTGCTACTGTTGCGATTTTTTTGGCAGCTGGCCCAGATTGCTGTTTGAAACTATCAATTAGGCTGTTAGTTTGCGATACTAACAAGCCTAGGTTTGATTACAATATTTTTGTTTATTCTAAGACCTTCTCATATGAATGTAGATTGAATTCATAAAAACCTCATTTGATTCTGTAAAGGATATCCTAACAGGTCAGAGGTTATTTATGATACATATTCAAGGACTATATCTGCTATAACTATTTTCTTCTTTGGTTGTGCAGTCCTCTTGCCCTAGTGTTCCCGCAAATTTTTCATATGTCACATTGGTGGATGTTAGGTCGATTATTTCTGTTTTGGGGGGAATCGCTGGAGACTTCCATTATCTTGCTATTAGTGTCGTTGCCGCTATCATAATGAGATAGATTAGTTTTCGTATGGGTTTTGTGATATTCTGTGATGAGATGTGTAATATGTACACTTCTATAGTAGGTTGGAACTTTATACCTGTGCTATTTGTAATTATATCTTATACTGCATTCCATACTGGGCGTATGTGTGGACAGGTCCACCATATATGTAAAGTGTCTCCTTTTGGCTTTAGGCATCTCCAACACTTGGCGTCAGTGTTGTTGTACATTTTATTAAATTTGCTACTGGTGAGGCGCCATCTGTAGAGTAATTTTCTGGCGATTTCTAGGTGAGAGGCGCACCGTGTTGTGCTTTTGTGCACTAAAAAGGCTCTTCCCCATTCCTGGGGCGTCAGTTCCCTCCCTATATCTTTGTGGTGACAGGGGGCATCCCCTGCCTTTTTGAAATCCCCAGAGGTGTGTCTGGGGGCCCCCAATGAGTATATTATAGCAGAGTGATAAAGTTTTGTCTTGCTTTCTCTTGTCGAGGCATTTATTTTCAAAGTGAGTTAGTTTTGGTTCCCCGGTCGCTGCCTTTTTGAGTGTGCCTTCAGTTCGTAATGTGTGGTGTAGTTGCATGTATGAGAACTGGGCCCTATTTGGTACTTTATGTTGTGTTTGTAGTTCTTTGAAGCTCTTTAGGGAGCCTTCCTGAGTCAGTTGGTATAGGTGAGTTATGTCGTGTTCTGCCCATATTTTGTAGTTGAACGAGGGGTCTAGAGTGTGTAGCGTTTTTAGAGGGGCTGCGGGGGACGACTTATCTCTCGAGCATACCCTATGTCTGTTTTTATCCCAAAGAGATAGCATTAGTTTGGTCGTCGGCAACATCTGGAAGGTGCGGGGTCTTATTTCTTTTGGGGACCATAGGAGGTGCGTTATATGTTTCCCTTCTAATCTACTGGATTCAAGTTCTATCCACTGTGGGGGTTGTGCACTGGAGTGACATCGTAGCACATTTGCCAGTTGTGTAGCTCTGTGGTATTTCATTACGTCGGGGAATCCAAGTCTTCCCTCTCTCGCTGTCCGTGACAGGAGCTGCCATGCCACCCTGGGTTTTTTGTTTTGCCATCCAAATCTCAAAAGGATTGACTGGAGAGTTTTAAGGTATTTGGAGGGGACATGTATTTGTAGTGTTCGGAATAGATATAGAATTTTTGGCAGGATCATCATTTTGATGGCCGCGCATCTGCCCACCCAAGATAGGTATTTGCCCTCCCAGGTTTTCAATGTATTTTCAATTTCCGTGTGGAGTTTTTGGTAGTTCATTGTGAAGAGTGAGTTATATGTTTTCGTGATTTTGATACCCAGAAATGTGAGATAGTCCTCTCTCCAGTCATAGTTAAATGCCGCTTTGAGTCTGGTCATTGTGGTGTCCTCTATGCCTATCCCCATTGCTTGGGTTTTAGTGATGTTTAGTTTGTAGTATGAGTGTGCGCTATAGGTTTGAAGTTCTTTTTGGAGATTTGGTAGGGAAATTAATGGTTGGGATAACGTTAAAAGGACGTCGTCTGCAAATAGGTTGAGTTTGTACTCTTTTTCTCCTATATTTATGCCATGTATATTTGGATTGCGTCTGATGGCTTCTGCGACGGGTTGCAGGGCTAGTACATAGAGAAGTGGTGACAGGGGGCATCCCTGCCTAGTCCCATTTGTGATGTCGAATGGGTCTGATTGGAACCCTGAGGATGATACCGCAGCGTTCGGAAGGCTGTATAGGGCTTTGATGGCCATCAGGTAAGTGAGGGGGAAGTCAAATTTTTGAGGGTAGGCTCTAGGAATTGCCAATTCAGTCTGTCAAAGGCTTTTTCTGCGTCCACAGAGTTTATGAGTCCTTGTTTCCGGTCCATGTGTATCGTCTGTATAATGTCTATCACTTTTCGTGTATTGTCTGAGCCTTGCCTTCCGTGCACAAAGCCCACTTGGTCATTTGAGATAAAGGATGGGAGGATGTTTTTGAGTCGGTTAGCTAGTATTTTTGCATATATTTTGGTTTAGTAATGATATGGGGCGGAAGTTTTGACAGTGTGTCAGTGGTTTTCCCAGTTTCGGTAGGGTAATTATTCTAGCTGCCAGGTACTCCGCTGGGAAGTTCCCCATCTGGAGGGCATGACTGAATGCCCTGTTGAGATGTGGGGCCAGGTGTGGTGCGAATTTCTTATAGTACTCGTTCGTAAAGCCATCTGGGCCTGGTGCTTTCCCTAGGGGTGTGGATGTTATGCAATCCAAGATTTCGTTCTCTGTAATGGGGGCTTCCAGGAGTTGCTGCTGGGTACCAGACAGGGTTGGCAGCGGGATGTCTGTTAGGTAGGATTGTATGCCTGCTTCTGTGGGTTGTGGGGTGTTCGGATCTTTTGAGAGGTTATATAGTTGGCTGTAATATTGGGCAAATTCTTCACATATGTCTGAGGGTAGGTGGACTTTATGGCCCTTTTTGTTTAAGATGTGGGCTATCCGTGTTTGTTGCTGTCTTTCTCGTAGGCGTTGTGCTACAAGCTTGCTGGCTCTATTACCTTGGACGTATGTGCGAGTGTTTAAGCGCTTTAGCATGAGGCCGAATTTGTGGAGTCTGGTCTCATTGAGTTTGTTTTGGAGTGCATTGATTTGTGTTTTATGGTCTGTTGATGGTTGTTTTTGGTTGTCTTTGTGAAGCTCTGCCAGTTGTTGTTTGTATTGTGTTGTTTCTTTTTCTGGTCGTTTTTTTAGATATGTGGCTCTGCTTATCAGTGTGCCCCTTAGTACTGCTTTGTGTGCAAGCCAAATCGTGTGGGGGTTCAGGTCATTTGAGGCGTTAGTAGTAAAGTAGTTGTGGAGTTCGTTTTCTAGGGTTTTGCAGTATTGTGTGTCTTTGAGTAGATAGTCATTGAGACGCCATGGGTTTGTATTCGTATGAGCTCGCTAATGTTAATGTCGTTGGTGCATGATCTGACCAGTCAACATTTAGAATGTCGCATTCCATTATGTTGGTCATTGTGGATTCATGCATGAAGCATCCGTCAATTCTAGAGTATGTATTATGTACTTTGGAGTGGTGATTGCAGGCCCTTTCTGACGGGTGGAGGGCTCTCCACACGTCTCTCAGTCCATATGTGGATAGTAGGTTCCTGAGGCTTCTACTTTGTTTTTTCAGGGTTTTGTAGTGGGGCGACGTGGGTGGCCTAGTTGAGTCTAATAGTGGGTCCAATACGTGGTTTATGTCCCCGCTCATGACTAGGGTGCCTTTCCTCATCTTTTCAATTTTAGTGAGGACCCCGTGCAAAAAAATTCTTTGGTTGGTATTTGCTGCGTATATATTCGCCAATGTGTAGTCTATATCGTTAATTGTGCAGTGCCAAATGATGTATCTCACTCCTGGGTCTATTGATTGGTCGTGTGATATTACTGTGAGGTCCTTGCTGAGGAGAATGGACACGCCTCGAGATTTCTTCAGGGTGGTGACATGTGCTTGGTGAGGGTATATGTTTGGGCTTATGTGGGGGTGAACTTCGGTTCTAAATTGTGTTTCTTGGAGATATACTATGTCGGCTTGTGCTTTTTTAAGTTCCCTACCCAGAGTGTGGCGCTTTTGTGGGATATTCAGTCCCTGTACATTATGAGAGTATACTTTTAGACTGAATGTGTATGGTTTTTGGGTTTGCTGTCTTGGTCTTTGTTGTCTCGGATGGTGACTAGTGGCGGGTCGCCGCCTTTGCTCTGGGAGTATTGGTTGGGGAGGATCTTTGCTAGGTATAGGTGTGGCGATTTAACCCTTCTCGGTTCTATAAGGTGAGTGTGTTGTACTTGTGGAGTGTTAACCCTGCCTTTGTGTGTATTGCATACAGAGATATGTGGCGTGATTTGCCTTTGATCATAGGTGTATCGAAAACATTTAACATATTTACAACAACATAAACATAACAGTTTTTGAAACCTGACCATTGTGCCCTGGTCGTCCGTCAGGGCGCAGTTTATCCCGCTAGTTCCTCCCACTAGCTCTCCCTATCTGGGGGGTTGGGAAGTCCGGTTCTGGCCGGCAGGCCGTTCCAGTGTTCGCTGCCCCAGGCCAACGGCTCTAATCTATTCTACTTTGGGGATAGTTTTTGAGGGTTGTCTATCTTGGGGGGTCTATTATGTTTGGAGAGGCAGAGAGGTCGTACCTTTAGTCCTGTGCTCACAACTTGGAGGTGGATATATGAACCTCTATCTTCGAGATTCGGAATTGTCTCCTGCTAAGGGGATCTACGGGTGTTAAATTGGTATGGTAGCTTGACAGAGAGGTAACATTTTGCTCCCAAGTTCCCACCTTTTTGCAAGTGCTCTTTAAATAACTATAAGTCTCACTGCCACGTGGCCCAATTTGGACAAGTTAATTAGGGAACACTACGTTGATTCCTCCCTGGTGGCCCGTCTTGTGGGGATGGTAGAGCGCTTGGTTTAAGTAATATTGCTAGGATCTAACTAGCCAGTACTGCCTGTGGAGCTAACGCCCCTACCTGGCCATACAGCCTTGTGATCACCCGTCCCTTTACATGTACTGCCCTTGAGGCATATCAGTTACTTTTCTTTGCGCCACCGTGAGCCGTTGCTCATGCTTCGTTCTGTGGTTTAGTTAGTTTAGTGGGGTAATTGTTGGGTATGCTTTTGGGGGGGGTATGGGGAAGGGGGTTCATCCTTCTTGGGGTGTGCTATGCTGTTTAGACAGGGACCCAGTCCCGTGGTGGACTATCTTTCCCCCTCTGATGCGCCTTTGCGCAGAGTTCCTCTCCATCCCTCCATGTCCCCTGTCCCCCTTTCCCTGTGAGTGTGGAATAGTTATCTGTAGTGTTAGCATAAATACAGTTACAATGAGTATATTACCCTCTCCCGTTTTGCTTCCCTTGGTTGACGGTAATCAGTGTCCCAAAGTCTCTGAAAGACATTAACAGTGTCCATGGTGTGTTTTTGGTTGGTTCGGTCTGTATGGATGCCATCCATCATCACCTGGTTTCTGTCACTTAGCGTTGGTATTTTTTGGTGCTTTGGAGTTTTTCACTGTCTGCCATTCTTGGTGTAATGCCGACTGTTTGGTTGGTTTGTCTCTTTCCGTGGCTAGGCTGATGCCCCAAGAGTGCAGTAGTCGGGCTCCGTCTTCTGCGGTTGAGGCTACCTGCATTTTGCCATCTCGTAGGATCAGTAGTTTGATTGGGAATCCCCATCGGTACGGGATTTTCCTGTTCTTGAGTTCAGCTGTGATGTCTTTGAAAGTTTTCCTGCGTCTAAGTGTTTCAGCCGATAAATCTGCGTATATCTGGATCTCCTTATATTGGTCCGGGAGTTCTTGTTGAGGTTTCTTGGAGCGTAGGATTTATTCTTTTACATGATAGTAGTGCATTTTTAGCATCACATCCTACGGTATATAGGCTGGTAGGTGTTCTGGTTTTGCTACTCGGTGCGCCCTGTCCATGAGTAGCATGTCGATGGGAGTTCAGGAGCTAAGACATGGAACAAGTCTGTGAGGTACGCCATGAGGTCCGGTGTCTGTATTTCTTCAGGGATGCCTCTCACCCGGAGATTTTGGCGTCTGGATCTATCCTCTAGATCCATGTTTTTTACTTCCTGTTTCTCAAATTTTGCTTCCAGCTCCTCAAGTTTTTCTGCAAGGCTGTTGTGCGCTTCGGCATATTCCGCCATCTTGCCTTCCATTTGGGCTGTGCGGTTGCCGATGTCTATAATATCTTTTTTTAGGTCTGCTATTGCTGAGTGAACTGTTGCTTGTATTTTTGAAGCCATATCATCCAGCATTGTCTGAAATAGCTCACCATTAATTTGCATGGTATTGGGTGCTGGATGTTGTGGGGATTGTGGCTGGGATATCTCCCGGTCATCTCCACTGCCGTCGCCATCTTGTGATGTCTGAGCTTGTGATTTGTGGCATACCGTTTTCGCGGTGAAAAACAAGTGCTTTTCTTTGGTGTCAGTCATCCTTCTTGCTCCCCTCTGTGACATCGTGACAACACCTCTCCCTGGGGGAGTTTTATGCTGGTAAGTTGCTGATTATTACGCTGTATTTAGCCGTCGGCTCGGGAGCTCCCTTCTCACGCGGCCATTCAGTTCAAGCGCAGGCTCCGCCCCCCCATTTTATTTAATTTTAACAATAAAAGCAATCATGTCAAGAAAATAATAAATAAACACTGGCACTTGCTTAAACAAGATGACATTTTAACCCCTTAAGGACACATGACATGTGTGACATGTCATGACTCCCTTTTATTCCAGAAGTTTGGTCCTTAAGGGGTTAAAAGAAATCATACCAGAGAGACCTAATATTGTATTTAGGGAAGCTCCCAGCTTTAAATCCATTTTAACTTCCAATTTCACTAGGGAAGATGTTGCAAAACCCCAATCTTGTCTCCTACCCAACGCTAAAGGGTTAAGTGCAAACGCTGTAAAGTATGTAAATGCACTACGCAATTTAAATTTAATAAAGCAAATAAAACATATAATATAAAATATTTCATTACTTGTACATCTAAGAATGTAATCTATCTCCTGGAATGTCCATGCGGTCTGCAATACGTGGGCATGACCACAAGAAGCCTCAAAACAAAATTAGGCAAACATCGTCAAAACATTACCAATGGATACCAAAATTACACTGTATCTAAACATTTTTCTATCTATACCAACGATCCGGGCCATTTAAAATGTATTGGTATAAAAAAATGCACCTCTATTATTTTATTTCTAAATCCTGTATTGAATGTTATTTTATCACACAAGCTTGTTAGTTCTTTAAAGGGACATTGTAGTCACTATAACCACTTTGTCTCTTTGAATTGGTTATAGTGCCTGGAGTGCCCTGGCACTGTCCCTCCATTCAGTGTTGCACCATGTTTGTGCAGTCCGGCCCCTTCTGTATGTGTAGCTAAGGCAGAGATTACACACTTCCTTGTTGTCATACCCATTCATACCGTCAGTTGGAGCTCTGACAGGTTAAAAACGGTCAGCTGACACTCTCAGCCAATCACAGCTGCCCATTGCTGCTCAGGGTAATACTTCCTTATTAGCCAAAGCAGCACAGATGGACTGCCGTGGTCTCTTGTTTAGCATTAAAACATTACAACATTAAAAACTGTTTAATGCTGAAAGAAATTATGGCACCAGGGGACTCCATACACTATAACCAGTTTAATGAGATGAAGCAGATACAGTGCCTACGGTGTCCCTTTAAGTATCTGTAATTTGCTCCGTGCGTCTTAAATCGCTTTTTTATTCAGATCTAAAACCCAAAATAGTGAGGACAGATTGTTTACCCCAGTTTTGGGGTTTTTTCCAGACCTCCATCTTGCTTTGACCTAGGTAGATTTTTCATTTTTACCCTAGCTTTCTTGCCTCCCCAATACAAATTTGCAGAACGATGAATGTAATAACGCTAACCAGTTAAATTAAGAGGTATCATTCTCCGTAAGTATAGCCATTTTGGTAAAATGTATGTTTTTAGAATGTTAATTCTACCTGACCAAGAAAAGCCTAGTCCTTTCCAGTCCTTTAGTTTGTTTTAATAAGGGTAGAAAATTAGCTTTGATTAGGTCTTTTAATTCTGGAGTTATAATTATGCCTAAATAGCTTAATATCTCCTTATTACCAGGGAGCCCAATATTTTGTACAAGAGCATTAGTTACTCTTTTATTCATGTTTTTTACCATATATATTGATTTCTCTAAGTTCATTTCATATCCTGAGACTTTAGAGTATTTTTTTTATTTCCTTTAGTGGCTCTGGGAACAAGATTTCAGGATCTTCTAATGTTAGTAGAATATCATCTGCATATATATTTAACTTTGTTTGTCCAGAAATATTGGTGAAGACTTTTCTTTTTTTTGTTTTATCTTATTAAAGTTGCTAAGGGTTCTGAAACCATTATGTACAATAACAGGGAAAGCGGGCAACCTGGTCTTGTCCCATTTTTTATATTGAAGTTATGTTATGTGATCCTGACCCTATAACTTTTGCTGGTGGATCCGTTTAGAGGGCTGATATTGCTTGTAGTACTGAACCCGTGATTCCAGATTGTTGATGGGTGACCTCTCTGATATAAACCCCACTTGGTCGTTATTAATTAATTGTGGTATAACTCTTTTTAGCCTTTCTGCCAGAACAGAAGAGAAAATTTTAATATCAGTATTAATTAAGGAAATTGGTCTATAGTTACAGATCAACTCAGAATCTTTGTCTATTTTTATGATGGGAACTATGTTTGCTCTCAGCAACTCTCCAGGGCAGTGTCCTGTTCTCATTATGTAATTATAAATATTAACAAGTTCTACTTTTAGTTGCTCTTTCATTAACTTATAAAATTTATTGGTAAAACTATCTGGGCCTGGGGCAGTCTTTAGTTTATCTAATGATTTGATAATCTCCATTTTTGTTATCGGTTGATTTATCCTTTTTTGTTGGTCAGCTGGAATTTGTGGCATATGTATATTTTGGAAAAATGTATCTATTTCTTCTTCTTTACCTTATATTTCTTCTGGTAGATTATATAGATCCTGATAAAAATTTCCAAATGCTTTTCCTATTATTTCTGGGGTCATTAGATACGTTTCTTTCTTTCTCTTTTTTTTTTATTTTATATTGTTCTTTTTTTTTTTCCTTTTTGAGTTTATTGGCCATTGAAGCTTCTGGTTTGTTGCCCTTCAGATACCATTTTGATTGTAGGGATTCTAGCTGTTTGGCTGCCCTATCTATTAACTGATCATGTATCTGTTTTTCTATTTCTACAATTTTCCTTGCAGTGTGGAGGGTGTTTGTAACGGATCACCTGGCACCCCGACTGGGTACCTCCTTTGAAGGATGCTCCTAGCGCTTCCTGAGGACTCCAAGCACTGCAGCAGACACCACAACCACCGAACCGCGAAGCATACGAATGTTCTCAAGCATATGAATGCTGTAAACAGCTGAACAGGAAAAGCATACAATCAGCTTACACTCCTGGCAATCAGCATACAATCCAATTCCCCCAATAATGAGACGACACTTCTTTTGAGGTCAAGCAGAACTGACTGTACTGGCACATACAGCCTCTTTTATTCACAATCCACAAACATAGTACTGCCCACAGGGTTTTACAGAACAACCAATAACACACGTACATTACAGAAAACACTCCCAGCAATTATACACAAAATCCTCCCCTCTGCCTGTGATCTAATTATGGCACACAATGGGTTAACATAATTATCACAAGCAGGAAAAATACAGTATCATAAAACACATCACAGGGACCCCAAAACATACAATAACCCCATAAAGTATATCCTCGGAACCGGGGGATCTGGGTGAACCACATATCCAAAATTCACCCGGATCCGTTCAGTAGTTTGGAAGATGCAGTTTAATACAGATTCCGCAGAACATATATAGGCTAAATGAAAATAATCACTGTATAATGTGTCCCCTGTTGTATAGTTTAAAACTACTGAACAATGTCTTCGTGCACCAAATACTGGCGAGATGGCACCGTGTAGAAAAGTCCAAACAGTGTCTGTGAGTTAAAATGGCCGCCATCCATTGTTCTCACCATGTGCTTCATCCATTGTTCTCACCATGTGCCTCTGATACATAAATGGTGGCCACCAAGTAACTCCACAATATGTCCCCAGATGGTTCTTAAAGGGCCAGCAGCAGCATAATAAAATACAATATGCCCAAATACTGTATTTAAAGGGCCAGATCTCCCAGGAGCCATAGTCAGCAGGCAGGAGGCGGGCAAACAGCCTTCTCCAATTCCCAGTGGCGAGGTTGGTTTTGCCACAGTGTTGTTTTCTTTTGTTTTTTATAGTCACTTAGTGTTATATATAAGTTGGCTAAGGGAGGTTTTCCTTTCTTTTTTGCGGTGGATACCATTTTTATTATGTGACCTCTGATTACGCTTTTATACGCGCACCAGATCGTAATGTCGGTTGTACCTTTATTTTTATTTTCTAAGAAAAAAAAGGTTAGTTTTTTTTTAATCTCATCCACATTATTCTTCTTATGTAGTATATAATCCTTTAGGCGCCAATCTTTGTGAAAGTTATCAAAGGTATCCTTATATTCTAATATAATTGGACTGT
>OW240918.1:86900849-86970752 GCA_933207985.1 Pelobates cultripes
AGGGGTGACTATGTGGGTGGAAGTGCTGGGAGTGGGGTCAACAAAGATAGAATTACCGTGTGAAGGAGAGTGGGTGGGGTGGTCCGTTGCGGGGGAAGGTATAGGCATCTGAGGATTCTCCAGTTTCTCTAATCTGACGCTGACGGTATTAATGGAAGTTAGTGGTGCCACCATCATGTTCTTCACTTCGGTGAAGTTGTCTGCATTGGACAGCGGCCCTGTGGCACAGGGTCTGTGAGTGCCGGAACTTGAAGTTAGGAGGCAGTACAGTTCGGCTTTGCGGGCAGTGGCAGGGAAAGGAATGCCTAGGCGTTTTAGCTCACTGGCGAGTTTGGGGATAGTCCAGGAGCAGAGGGAGCCAGGGCTAGCTGTCCCTAGGTGATCTGTTGGGGTACTGGGTCCAAGTGGGGTGAGGGGTCTGGCTGGGGTGCCAGGCAGAGAGAATTCTTCTTCTTGTTCTGGTATTTGGGACATTCTACAATAGAAGAATTTAATGGTGAGTCGTGCCTATGCTGCCCACTGGCTTCTAGCTAGCTATTGTATATATCGTGTATATATACCAGCGAATTTACCTAGACTTAATAGGGGTGATCGGGCCTGTGTTAACGCTGAGTGGTTTCGCTAGGCCCTACCCATGCATTTAAATGAGGGCCTCTTGGTGACAGGGAGAGGTATTCTCTCCATCTTTAAGAGACTAAGAGAGGGGGCATGATCGGGGTGCACCTTACTACCCCACAGGGACTGATGTGAAGCATTAACTATGTATTGGGTTGCATATGTGGGGGGGGGGGTCATGCTTCACAATGTAAGTTTAAATGACTAAACAAAATCTTAATGGTGTAGCCAGTGGGTACTCTTACGGTGCTGACTGGGGTGGGGGAAGAGTATCCCAGGGAAAAATGGGATAGGGTTTACTAGCCATGGATTTAAGGCAGACTTACCTAGATCATATGATACTGCTAGAAACACAAGGAGAGAGGGGGGTTGTCTGTACTGTTGGGAGTACCTAAGGAGAACATGGATGACAAGGACAGACCGGTCATATACACATAGGGGTGACAACTGTTAAATGACAGGTAAGGTAAGGTTTGAGCGTGTAACTAAGAATGGTGACCCTCTGAGGTGAGGATAAAGATGTCTTAGAATGCCTGTATCGCCCCCGCTCCCCCCCAACGTATTGGCATTCTATACCTGAATCGTGGTACCGGGTGGATCCTGTTGCTGTGAGGATGGGAGGATAGTTTGCGACGTAGTTGTCACCTAATTTGGGTGGCTTAGGAGACAAGAGTATATGGACAAACATATGGCAGTGGTAGTTTGTCAAAAAACAGAGAAGCTTATGATTGTGACATAACATGTAAAGGAACTTTGATGGACTTACGATTATGGTTCTGATAGGGATGAAGTTCGGTTTATTGAGAGTAAATATTGGCCGTATAGGCTGTAGAGATCAGTACGGAAACTAGAAAAGCTACAATTTCTGGGGAAATTGTGTGAAGTGTTCTTGCCTCCACCAGTAGTCTACAACTGGAGTGGGCGGAGTAACTATTATCATTTACATAGCACATTTAATTGCAACGTTGTTGCACAGTTACATTAAACCATACATTTATAAAAACATTAGCAAGTGTTCAAAAGGCCCTGTCTATGACATCACTTGCTGCTGCAGCTTGACACAGGTCAGAGTATTTTGGCGGTTGCCATCTTCAAATGGTCGTATCTTAAATACTGTAACTCCTACAGTGAAGAGCTTTATATTGTGAGAATCACAAGACCCAGACCTACATTTTGATGCATAGTATGTCTCTGAAGTATTAAAATTGAAGGCACAGTCGCAGTTTAGAAATTGCACTTCAAATTTGAGCTTTGCAGAGTGAAGTTTCAATGAATGTCAATGGACGGCGTTGGTTACAAACAAATGGTCATATTGTGAAAACTATCAGGACTACGGCTTAGCCGTTGACATGTTTAGTGGCAGCAGGGATAGCTGAACGTTTTGATATAAGATTTGTGTAGGTGGGCCTGAAAATAAGGGAGTGGTGGCAGTTTAGAAATCATGTCCTGATTTTTCAGCTTTTGGCAGCTCCCACTCTAGCTTTGCCATTCATTCCTATGGGACAAATTGCGCCACAAAAACGACGATATTCCGTGAACCATTCGGCGAAACGTTCCACAAAGTAATAGCAATCCGATCAGGATCAATCTGCACGTTTTGGTAAATTTTGGTCTATGTAGTGTAAAAACTGTGGGAGGAGTTAGGGTGGCAAATTTGGCTATAATAAGAATAATATATATGTGAGATAACAATAAGTGTTCTTGCAAGAACACTTAATAATAATAATAATAATATATATGTGAGATAACATTAAGTGGTCTTGCTATGCAAGAACACTTAATAAGGTTGACCTAGTTATGAGGAAATAAATGACTTTAGCATATGTATGGTGAGATAGTGTCAAAGGCACAGAGACATAACGATTATGGCAGCTCTGTGAGGCTTTGTGACATTTATCCATAATCTGTACGTGCATAAATCATTTAAACAGTAGTCTGAGTGAGATGGGAGTAGCAGTTTTATAAGGAGTGACAGGACCAATTTTTTTTTTTTTTAGATGCATAGGGAATTATACAGAGTGTTGTAGTACCCCTAAGTGACCATTAGATAGCAGTGCAGTAAAGATTTGACATGAGCGTTCGACTAATCAGTCGGTTGCCGAACAGGTGAATTAATTTAGACTAAGTGGAAAACGTGGGAACGAACTGTTTGTGCGGTAAGTTTTATACGAATGGTAATGGACTGGTGTATGCTTGCCTGTTCGGGCAGACTCACTGTTCGTGAACTGGATGCCGGAAGGCGCGACCTGGAAGTGCACGAGAGGTAGTAGGTCGACCGTGTGACCTGCGGGGCTGGAGCCGGTTGAGCGGAGGCTAGGTGAGCTGATGCCTGGCTGGAGCGGATTACCGGGAAAGTGGCTGCTGGATGTCGGAGGG
Organism: Pelobates cultripes; assembly: GCA_933207985.1. NCBI lineage: Eukaryota > Metazoa > Chordata > Amphibia > Anura > Pelobatidae > Pelobates > Pelobates cultripes. Next base: position 86,903,841 of record OW240918.1, read on the forward strand.
ACCCTGGAGATGCTGGCGAGTCCTGTGAACAGGCGGGAGTGGTAAAATATCGGAGGGACCGTTCATCTGGAGATGCAGGCGTTTGTCAACGAGGGATCAGGTAATCAGGTAAGGGTACAACCGGAAGTACTAAGTTCCACTATGAACCCGGAGGCATCAGCCCTGTGGAGTAGGGGGCCTGTGCTTATATAGCCGGGTAACCCCTCCCACAACTTCAGGCTCCGCCTTCCAATATATATATATATATATATATATATATATATATATATATATATATATATATATGTTGTGGGGATCTTTTCCACCCACTCATATATATTGATTTTATATTTGGTGTAGGTTTTTCTCACTTCATTTATATTTACTGCTATTAAAAGTTAAGTTTTAACTTTATCATTTTTTGGAGGTTGCACTTTATTATTATTTCCCTGACCCCCTTTTTTTTCTTCAGAATATTATCGTTATCCGAAATCAGTAGGGATCCCCACTCTTTAGGATACTTCATCATAATCCTATTTATTCTCCTGTTCCCCCCTTTTTTGCCCTTTATTAATTTGTATGTTTTCTCAATTCTCTTCTACCAGACCGGAATTTAGCTACGAGAAGTCCCACATGAGCATCAAGTGTTGACATACAGTAGCTAGGCAGGTGGGTACTTATCTCTCTACCATGTAAAAGAAAGCCAGTTGGTTTCCTCACTAATTTTGCCAGTTTTTCAGGAAGATGTACATTTATCTATTTTTAGCTGAATGATCTTGCATATGTAACTTTGTCAACACAAAGTCAACCGAAAGCTGTCAATTAATTTTTCAAGAATCCGTGCACTTTTATGAAACAGTGGCTTCTGAAAGCATCTTCTCCAGACTTAATTTCTAGATAGCAATATTTGTCTGTCATTCATGGATTAGGAGGCTTCTGGCTGGTTCCCAATAAGACTTTAACAGTGGCAAGAATTAACTTTGGTGTTGCAAAGTCCAAAATTTAGATTTCCAATTGGAAATTCTTGGTCACATTCAGAAATCTTCTCTTAATTGTGTAAACCAGAGGATATTTTAGACCTTGTCAATGTCACCAAGGGAGATTTGAGGCAGGCTAGCCATAATTTCTAGCCATGATTTCTAGCCATAATGGAACCCAAAAAATGGGGTATTGTTGTTCCTACCTACTATGGGTTGCAAGACCTAAAAACTGAAATTGTACAAGCTCAAGCTGGACATACATTTTAAAGATTTTCTTCGACAAGTGCATGGTGCGTATGGGCCCAAAATGGCTGCTGACCCTGATGATTAATCTGACTCCTCTGAGTAGCTACTGCAGAGCAGGGGTGCCACTGATTTACTGCCTCCTTCATTGCCTCAGACTGTCCCATAGAGTGCAGACTCTAAGCCTGTCACTTATGCTACTCTGAAGGAGCTGCTCAATGACCTTCAGATAAGCCTTCCCCCGCCCTGCAGAGGACAATAATTTTTTATTTATTTTTTAACAGTGAGCAGCCACAGGCTGCTCACTGTTTAATAGACATGCCCCTACTCGTAGTATAGCGAGTAGGGGCATAATTTACTAATACTAGGTAATCTTTACTTAGTATTAGTAAATTTCGCTGAAAGACCAATTTAGGTCTTTCAGCCTTTTAGTAGATAGCTCCCTAATACCGTGGGAATTAGTGAGTTATCTACTTATTCATTCCTGTCATAACATTGACTGGCTAAGTAACTTACATTTTATATGAATGTGTGTTACTTGATTGTTGTAAGTGTTGCAAATGCTTACAGCTGAATCCTGGCTATGTTTGTATACTTTTTATTAAAAATTGTATACAGTGTAACATTCTTCCACTGGGTAAGTATATTAGTTCTTCAGCAATACTGTGCTTCGGAACTTTGGCAACTTCGGCACTTCAACACTTCGGAAATTCGGTAATTCGGTAATTACGGAACTTCGGGTCTTCGGCAAATTCGGCAATTCATCTATTCAGACATTCGGAAGTACCCGAATGTCCGAATTGCCCAAAATTCACATTCGGACCGAAACTAATTGCACATATCTAATATCCAGGCAGACGTAGCATCACACCGAGCAGACCTCTGAGGCCTCATTGGTCGTTTGGGGACAGTGGAGACAGCATCAGAAAGCCATACACAGAAAATTGCATCTCTTGAAGCTGAAGTACAAGAACTCAAGAAGCTCTGATAGAAGATACAAGATGCCGCAATAATCTTAAAGTGCGGGGTGTATCGGAGGAGATTCCTTATTGCTACCTAAACAGGCAAAGACCTTTGATGGATTGTTCTGCGTCCTGAAGCCACAGAGAACAACGTAGTTGACCTCCAAGGATTTAGTGGTGGGCTTCCACACTAACTGGGATAAAGCGACAGTGCAGGCTGACCTTAAGGGGTCTTCACGATACTCGGTTGAAAACATTGCACTCACATTTTATGCAGATTTCACGGGGGATACCATGTCATGGAGGATATCCCTGCAGCCCTTCACTAAACAGCTCAGAGCCCATGACATGTGCTACAGATGGCGATCATCCTGGACTCTTCATGTTCCGCAGGGAGATGCCACCCACTCGTTGCAAGACCTACAACAGGCAGTTGCTCTGTTGAAGAATTTAGGCCTCCTTTGGGACTCCCGATTATGACCTGGATCAAGAGGGGCCTCTACAGAACTGGGTGAAACAGCAACTGGAGCAATGAATTCAGTCATACAGCCAGGACCTTGGCCAATCTTGGCATCTGTGTTAATTAAGGAAATTGGACTTTAACTGCCCAATACCAGGGTGTCTTTCCCCTCTTTTGGCAAGAGAGCAATGTAAGCCAAAGTTATCTGTCCACACAAGGCAGTTCTCCCCTATAGCAGCAGTGAAGAGTGATATCATACACAGGACAAAAGTATCCTAGAACATCTTGTAATAGGTGCTACTGAAGCCATCTGGGCCCAATACCCTTTTGTCATGAATAGAAGAAACAGCCTCTGAGACCTCTTCTGGGGTAATTTCACATTGTAACCTCTCACTCTTGCTTGATAGGGTAGGGAGTTTCACAGTGTCTAGAAATTTATTTAGATTCTGATTGTATTCAGCATTATCTGTGGAATGGGAGGGAGAATGATTGTACAAGCTGTCACGAACGCACCCTACTCCAAGAGTGTGCGTGACGTAGTTGTGGTGGTGAAAGGGTTAAAGTTCACTATTTGTCTATACTAGACCGGAAATAATGACAAAATCCCCCTTTAACACCACCCATACTTAAACATAATAATATAACTATTACTATTTTAACGCTGCCACCACCAAGACAATTTATAAATGGGGTGCCTTGGTCCCCCAGGTAAATCAACAATAAAACCCACCAAATATTACTTAGTACAATATTCAAGGAATTACAAAAATACTAACTAGTCTCTTCAGGTAACGTGATTCTTAACCAGACAAAGAACTTAATAAATGAATGTTTATTATGAGCAAAAATTAATCGCAGTGCATATAACAATATATGATAAACAAATTATTTACACCAACAACAGATAAAAACAAAAAGGATAAAATACAGAAGTCCTAATTACTCAATTAGGTTTTCAAAGTACAACTTCTGTCCAGGGGGTCTCTGGCAAGGAAAGATTGTGACTCACTCAAAATTAGATCTTGGCCCCAAGCAAGTACACCAGCACCCTTCAGGATCATTAGATATATACCCTGAGGTTTATCAAGTCTTGCCCAGGGGGGAGTTAAGGCGTACCCATAGAGATACTAAGTGACTACCTCCTTTGTTCCAGAAAACAACAAGCCAAATATCAACTTTTGTTTTTATCTCCTCTACTGTACTTGCCACAGAAATAATAATTGCCTCTATGAATTTGTTATTATTTTCCCATTCCATAGACATGTTGCATGACCCACCCACAATCCAATAGGACAGACAGCACAATTCCTGCCACACGGTTTAAGTAGTGCAACTCATATTTAGGCTTAATTAAGAGAGTGGGCTTATCCCATTACAAATATAATAAAAATGAGGCTTAATTATTAAACTGTGGGTAAGTATTAATGTTTCTCTTGGATAAAATACTGGAACACAAGGATCTTCATGAAACTAATCCCATTACCATACCAAATGATTGAACTAGACTTTACAAGGTACATGCCAAATGGATGAATAGACATTCAGACTTTTTCCAAGTGTAGAGCCTCACACCTTGCAGATCCTTGATTACTTCACATCCATATAGTAAAATCCTTTTCACATTGCTATGCCATTCACACTACCCCTTCTGTCATCTGACCTCTGTGGGGGTCCCAGCTTCAAAAGATGTAACCCCTTTTGACCTCAACAATACCATCTCTGTAATTTGTGCCATTTACTACACAAATTACATTAAAGGATAATATTCCATAGGGTAATAATAAATTATGCACCTATGCCGTGACACAAGCAGTGGTAAAAGTTTGTAAAGAACTCCTCTATATCCTTTGGTGATGTGGCCATGCCTTTCCCTGGGTGTCTCAAAGCTGATACAGGCGTTGGTTGATTTCTCAGGCCAAGGGTTATGGCATGGAATGTATCCATTCTGTTTGCCTTTTCAAATAAAATTAATGTGACCAGGACATATCTCTCACCACATCATCTAAAAGAATCTATTTCAGAGTTGCCCTTACCGCCCTCACCACCTCTAGAGACTGTGGATGCAGAGCCAGTTTATGTCGCTCTTCAGCTTTACCTTGTGCCTTTTGGAGGTCCCCAATTTTTTAAGTTTTGAGATTACTCTTGGTGCATGGTGATTCTAATAATATGACCCCTGATGACTGCTTTGTGAGCATACCATATCATCGATGGGCTGACATCTGGGGTATTGTTTATTTGAAAATATTCCTGCAGCTTGGAGGTGTGCTCCTCCAAAACTGCCCTGTACTACAATAGAGAAGTATTCAGTCTCCAGAACCACCGATAGGGTGCCAGTAAGTCCCTTATGGAGAGAGTCTGCATGGTCTGATCACGATATGGTGTTGATGTCAACTTCCTGTATTACGTGAATTACTCTCCGTGAGACTTAGAACGTATCAATACCGGAAAATGTCCCATGGAGGGTGGATAAAAAGGTGTAGCCTAAGTCTCGGGGGTGCCGTGCTCTCTTTATCTGTCATTAAGGTCTCAGGAGTCAATACAATTCCATAAAAGTTTGTCACGTGCACCCATCCCTTGGTTATGCAGATAGTAAATGAGGATAAAGAGTGTATGTGAGTGGCAAAAATATTTAATAGGTCATAGGCAGAAAGATTTTGAGTCAGAGATAGATAATGCCATCTATAGTAGGGTTTGTTTGTTTTTGTATAGATAGAGTTGAAATCCATTGTTTAATAATAAAAGAAAAAGTGAAGTCTAGTGTTACTTTAACATGATATTTCTATGGGAGTGATGGATACAAAGCATGAACGAGTGGTATATCACTGTGGTACTCGGTAGAGTATATTTATAAACACATCCATTACTTCACTCCCGAGAAATATAGAGATGATGGGGTTTAGCTATACTGGACAGATGAGGTGATGACAAAGCCATCTTAAATATTGATGTAAAACATTTATTTTGAATAGTTGCTAAAAAAAAAGAGCTGGGCTATATAGTGGTGTTCTTGCTGAGGGAAAAAGTTATGATCGCAGCAACTACAATTCCATAGAGTTTGGATGATATATCATGCTTATATGTTTTTACTTTCAAAGCAATTGCTATATTAGAACATATAAGATAACACAACAGATAAGACAAAAAGATAACACAGAAAGGAATAAAATAGACAATTACTCGAATAGGAATTACAAAACTGATTGTTGAAAATAGAACTTCTTACCAAATCTCGGCAAATCCATCAAACACATCATGATTACTAGAGTAATCAACATATATTTGCTCTGGTTCTATTAAATGACATAGTAAATTGGTTAAATTGATTGTGTTTTCTCTATAAAGAGTAAACTGGTTAATATAAAAATCAAATACACTAAAAATTGTACTTCCATCATCCTCATACCCATTGTTGTATACAATCAGTGGAAAAATAAAGAGTACAGTTACCCCCCAAATAGATGCACAGATACAGTAACAAACACAAGGAGAATAGAACATGTGATGCCAGATTGGTTTCACCACTGAAAGTAGACGATCAATAGTTAGGGCCGTAATGAGGAAAATACTAGCGTACCATAATAATAATAATAATAATCTTGACGATGGAATGGAAAATTTACATTTTGCATATATGATTTCCATAAGACCAGTTTGCACTTAAATGGACACTATAGTCACCCAGACCACTTCAGCTCAATGAAGTGGTCTGGGTGTTAGGTCTCTCAGGTTTCAACCCTGCAGATGCAAACATAGCAGTTTACATTGCAGGGCTAAGCCAGCCTCTAGTGGCTGTCTTCCAGACAGTCACTAGAGGCGCATCTGCGACGCTGGAGGCATATTATACCTCCATCGCGCAGAGCGTCCATAGGGAAGCATTGAGAAATGCTTTCCAATTGACAGCTTGAATGCGCGCGCTGCACTTGCCGTGAATGCGCATTCGCTCTGCTGACGTCGACAGGGGGGAGAGGTCACCAGCACCGAGGGAGCCCGGCGCTGGAATAAGGTAAGCTGCTGAAGGGGTTTTATCCCCTTCAGCGCCACGAGAGGGGGAACCTGAGGGTGGGGGGACCATCAGGGCACTATAGTGTCAGGAAAACCACTTTGTTTTCCTGACACTATAGTGATCCTTTAATACAGACACAGCATTAAGTGGTAAAACCAGGAGAAACATTAAATCTAATTTAATTGCAAAACATGCATTCATATTTGGGTAAAAAATAATAATGAATAATTATCTCTGAATAAAAATGGCAGGTTGGTTTACAATGACATTGATTACAAAACATGACAAAAAGAAAAAGAAACACAATGTAGGAAATAGCACAGTTAATTTGTAATAGGTCACAAAATTATTTGCCCCAATGACAATCTATAATCCACAAGGAACTTTTTAAATGTGTTTTTCCTCTGTTAATACCTAAATCAATTGCCTCGGTTACATAACAAATATATGAAAGAAATAGCGGCAGGTTTACCTACATACAATCTCATGATAGTCATAAATGTCAAAAACTAATCTCAGAGGACTAGCAGGGTTACTCACTAAAATAGGAATTCGAAGAGAATTTAAAATTCAAGGTAAAAGTAGCTCAATTGGAAAATTTCTTTGAATTCTCACTTTAGTGACTAACCCTATAGATTTCTGGAAACAGATTAAATAAATGTGTTTGTCTCTGGTATTCTAAAAGAGCTATCTGGCAGAGCTTTGAATAAATGTATCAGAACTCATCCACTGCCTAGATTACAATTGGTTTCACCAAAGTCATCCTTTGTGGATTTATTGAAAATGCAATGTCCTTAAACAAAAGCAGAATTGAAAACAGTATTTAAATGAGAAAGGATATTGAAGACCAAACAAATATACCATCAATACTGCAAAAAATAAACATAAAAAATAAAAAGTTAAAATAAATGTATCAGAACTCATCCACTGCCTAGATTACAATTGGTTTCACCAAAGACATCCTTTGTGGATTTATTGAAAATGCAATGTCCTTAAACAAAAGCAGAATTGAAAACATTATTTAAATGAGAAAGGATATTGAAGACCAAACAAATATACCATCAATACTGCAAAAAATAAACATAAAAAATAAAAAGTAAAAATAAATGTATCAGAACTCATCCACTGCCTAGATTACAATTGGTTTCACCAAAGTCATCCTTTGTGGATTTATTGAAAATGCAATGTCCTTAAACAAAATCAGAATTGAAAACATTATTTAAATGAGAAAGGATATTGAAGACCAAACAAATATACCATCAATACTGCAAAAAAAAAAACATAAAAAATAAAAAGTAAAAATATATGGCAGAATTTAACAGAGACGGTTGGTTTATTTTTCAAAATATTTTATCATTTGTGTTTTCAATTATGGAAGAGGTGAATGTATGTTCTTGTACAAATAACTTACATGTTACAGAATTCTCTTCTACCAATCTGGATTTTGACTGAGCCTCAACATCTGATGTATAGTAGTTAGGCAGGTGAGTACTTATCTCTTTACCATGTAGAAGAAAAAATACGTGTCTGTAAGTTCTGGATTAGGAGGCTTCTAGCCGATTCTCGATATTCAGACTCTAACAGAGGCAGGAATTAACTTTGGTGTTCCAAAGTCCATCATGAAGATTTCCAATCGAAAATTATTGGTCACATTCAGAAATCTTCTCTTAATGGTGTAAATCAGAGGATATTTCAGATCTTAGTCAATGCCACCAGGGAAGATTTGAGGCAGGCAAAGTCAATGCCTGTAATTTGAGAATGATCTCAAAGAATATCGGATTCCAGATCTATTTCAACAGTTGTAATATCTTGCAAATGCATCTATATAATTTCCATTCTCATGACTCCACTTACAGCAAAACAAACATTCAAAGTTTTTTTTTTATTATGTGACTGAACTGATGGAGTTTTGACAAGGAAAATTTGTAAAATGCATAATATTAAAGAACTTGAACAAGGCAGGTAAAATACAAAAAATATGCATGCTTTAATTATTTACTAAACTCGTTAAAAACCTCTTCAAAAAGTTTAGCTGCTCAGCTAATCCACCCCTTTTTTGCCCAGCACTAACTTTGTTGTTCAAACTGGGCAGTGTCCAATCTCAGGCTTCACAGAGAGAATCATTGAGGACAAAGTGAGCATATTGGAAGCCATGAAGGATATACATAAAAATGCATATTCTTAGAAAATACATATATAACATTATTAAATACTGGATATTTTACAAATTATATGAATAATATCACATACTCATATTATACCACAATAGGTCCCAAAATTCTCTGGAAGTTTAATCTCACGCAGGAGGTGCCATATACATGCACCTTCAGTCAGAATGTTTGAAACAGACTGTTAGTCTTTACTGTCTTCCCTGCTACATTTAATGCACAGTAAAGTGGCGTCATCAGTCATTGCTCTATGCAATCTCTAAAGCAAGGAAGACTTAATGATACCTGAAAAGCATTAAGAGCAAATTTTACTAGGTATATCCCCGCACATCGTTTAACTGACCTCACTGTCAAACAATCAGGCTGTCTAATTATCTTACATCAGCTATTTCAGTCTTCGATAGTGTAACAAATGAAGGAGCCTAACCTGCTTTATGGAGACTTTGTGCCAATATTCAGTTCGGGACATTTGGAGCATTCCCTATACGAATGCTAACTACCGAACACCGGGCCATCCTGCCTCATAATTACAGATCATTTACCTCCCTGGTCCACAAGTATGTTCGTATAAAGAAACTCATGAACGCTGTGCGAAGTGCCTGGGTGGCCGTCATTTCGGGACTTACACGTGTTCGCGGCCATCTTAATTCACGAACAGCGGTGTTTTGCCGTCGAGAGTCTGGAACTAAAATCGGACACTCGAGTAGGCGAACACCGCTGAGACTTCCATAGCACCGGGAAATCCATAGCCGTTCGGTAGAAAGACTTAATAGCTTATGGGAATTCCAGCGAACGTTGGATTACACACGGATGACAAGCTGTTCGTGCTTTTTATGCACGAACTAAGACCGACCGCAAGGCCAGAATTCATGGAACTGTTTTCGGCTACGTTGCCTGTGCGGTCGGTCAAAACATTCAAGCTCCATATCTCCCGAATGGCTGAACCGAATGAGATGATTTTTGACTATGTTGGTCCCCCAGAACAGGGCTATCAGGGGATATCGGATTTATGCCTGTACCCCAAGTATTTGGGGTAAATCCAAACTTTGGGGGAAAATTTGTTCTTTTTAATTATATTATTTGGTTATCTGAGGGGAGGAGATGTGTGGGATGTATATTATGTTTATTGGTTGTGCTGTTAATTATGTGGGTGTCTCCCCTGCATGGGCAGAATCACATAAAAGGAGAGTGCCTGTCATTAAAAGCCAGTTCATCTTGACCCTTCAAAACGTAGCCTTGTCTCGTTCTTGAGAGGGGATTCTGCAGCATAATCACTTAGCTCTTTTCAGAGCTCTACCTGACTTCTGCCTTGCATCCAGCGGATGGGAATAAGCGACTTCATCACTCTACAGCGACTTGCCGGGAAGAAAAGGACGTCCCCAACGGCTGATACCCTCACTCTACCTGGGTAGCCGTTACAGATAGCTACTCCAGCATAGTCCAGAATAGTAAGACAACAATATAGTTTGGATTTAATCAGAGTGTGCATTTCTTTAAAGGGACACTGTAAACACCAGAACCACTATAGTTTAACAGTTTAATCTCCTAATATGTAGATTGGCATCAGCGCCATGCATTTCTGCAAAATGTGTCGATTCTGAGTGTTGTAAATATCTTTAAGTGATGTTGTGTATGTGTTCACGTATTCTGGTGGTGAGTTTTCTGGTGGTTCTACCCACGTATTTCAGTCCAAATGGGCATCTGAGGACATTTATTACATTACTACTATCACATGTGAGGAAATCCTTTATTTTTAAAGTTTCTTTGGTATGTATCAAAGCAATCTGTTGAACACCTTTAAGAGTTTTCCTTTTAGTGTTCTTGCAAGAAATGCAATTGGTTCATGCATAAAAGCCTACTTCTGGTATTCATTTTCTTCATTGGGTCTCTATTACTTCTTATTAATTTGCTTTCAAGGTTTTTTGCGCATCTGAAGATAATTCTCGGCTTAAACAGAATGTTCTTCTGTAGGATATTGTCTTTGTTTCTGTTAATTATTCTTTTTAAGAGCAAATTTACTTGATTATATTCCAGAATAAGTGAGGGAAAATTATGTTGGATATTTTTTTGTCTGACAGTTGACTTTTTTAACATAGTGGATATGTCCATATTTTCCACTTTCTTTATTGCTGTGATCAGTTCCTCTTCTTTATATTCTTTTTCTAAGAATTTGTGTTTCATGATCTCTGCTTGTTCCAAGTATACTTCTTTGTCTATACAGTGGTGCCTTAGTTTTTTTAAATTCATTGTTAGGTACGTTTATCAGCCATGGTGGGCAGTGACAGCTCTTCTTTAAGATAAAGCTGTTAATATCCACCTCTTTGAAAAAAAGTCTTTGTTTTTAGTCCTTCTTTTTCCCACATATATAAACAAGTGAAGGAATTCTACTGATACCTTGCTGTATCTGATTGTTATTTTCACACCCCAAATATTTGAGTTCAGGTATTTTAAGAATTCCTCTAAACTATCACTCTCTCCTTTCCAGATAAGAATTATATCATCCTTGTGTTTTTATATACACTAATGTCTCTCCACTTGTTATCTTTCGACGCATATTCTTTTTCCCAAGTCACCCATGAATAAGTATGCAAAGCTGGTGGCAAATGTGGTCCCCATTGCCGTTCCCCTCTTTTGTATGTAGTATTTGTCTTCAAATCAGAAGTAGTTGTGGTTCAGAATAAATTATATTCCTTTCCAAATTAATTCTTTTCAAACTATTTTTAATGAATAGTATTTTATAAAAACATATTTCACATTAATGTGGTATATACAGAAATCAACATTTAACAACAGACACGAGTAGAAATAAGAAGAGAAAGGAAAAAATTATGATAAAATGTTTTTTTTTTTTAAATTATAAAAAGGGGCAGGGGATGGGTACTATACAAATGTATAATAATAAAATAGCAGATTTGTTCCTGTCAAAATATAATACAGAGAGTAATATAACCAATTGTATGTCTAAATATATTGTATATCAGTATATAACAGGGCGTATGGAATTGCCTACAGTAGAAACTCTTTACTTATATCATTTTCCCAGGTGTCCCCGCAAATTAACTTTTTGAGTGAGGGTTGCCGCAATGCCAGTTCATACCTTTTTTTATCGAGCACTGAAATCAGTGCTTCCTTAATTGATGGTAAAGTAGTTGACTTCCAATAACAAGGCATGATCTACCATCTAATTTACTTGATAACTTAGTAAGATTTTTGAATGAACCCACCTCTAGAGAATGCTATAATTGACGGATCTATCTTTTTAATTAGTGAATGTATTCCCTGCCAGAACGGTTGCAATTTTGCACAGTGCCAACATTTATGTAAAAGAGTACCAAGGCCTCCACAACCCCTCCAACACCTATCTGAATATTTTGTGTTCATTTTATGAAATCTATATACCAGGTGCCACTGGTATAAAATTTTGTAGTGATTTTCTATATGGTTGGAACACTGTGTGATCCCTTTGAGAGATGATGTGAATGCAAGCCATTCCTCCAGGTCCCATTGCAGACCCAAATCTTTTTCCCAGGCTAGAATACAATCTGGTTTTGGATCTTGAGCTAAAAAAAATCATATATTTTTTATTTGCGTGAAATAAATACATTTTTTCAAGGTTCAAAATTTTAAGTTTTTCAAATTTGTGGTCAAGATTGTTGATGTCAAATTGCTCTTGTAGGATCTCAGTAATTGCAGAGCACCAGGGGGCCCAACTATGGTCCAAATCATTTTTAATTTAAAAATGTTCAAAATGACATTAGCAAATAATTGTTGAAAAAACTACCAATATTGTTTATGAATTTGGAGCGCCAATCAGTTAAATCTATTTGTGGATAATAATGATTTAGGATAGAAAGCAGCATAGCTCTTGACCATGACAGGTTGGCTTTTAAACTTTTAAACAATACATCCCAAGCTTTTAATGAGATTTTCGTTGATGGAAACATTGCAGATAATTTAGGTCTTTTAGAAATAGGGAGCCACATTAATTAAGGGTGTAATTTTTCTGTTTCTATCTTTAATCATTTTGGTTTATGTAAATCTAAATTAAATGTAATAGCAGCTGCTGCATTGGCTGCATAATATTATTTTTTTAAATCAGGCACTAGTGATGTCCCGAACTGTTCGCCGAACGGTTCGCGAACGGTTCGCCACGAACGGTTCGCCACGGACTCATCATTGAGTAAACTTTGACCCTGTACCTCACAGTCAGCAGACACATTCCAGCCAATCAGCAGCAGACCCTCCCTCCCAGACCCTTCCACCTCCTGGACTGCTCACTAAGAATGCATCTTCACAATGCATGTAAAATGGATGCTGTCCAGGAGGTGGGAGGATCTGGGAGGGAGGGTCTGCTGCTGACTGGCTGGAATGTGTCTGCTGACTGTGAGGTACAGGGTCAAAGTTTACTCAATGATGAGTCCACGGCGAACCGTTCGCGGCAAACTGTTCGCGAACTGTTTGGCGAACCGTTCGGGACATCACTATCAGGCACCCCGAACCCTTTAAGTTCTGTAGAACCACTAACTTAACTCTGCACATTCTGTTCCTCCAAATAAGTCCAAGAAGATCCGAATGTATCTTCTTAAAAAAAAGACAAGGGAACACTTAAGGGTTTAGATCTTATAAAATATAAGACTATAGAATATTTATTTTGATAGAAGCTATCTTCCCCAACCAGGATAACTCAAGTTCAGACCATCTTACCAACTCTTTTTTAAGTTCTGGCCACAACTTGACGAGGTTAAATGAATGCATGTTTGACAGGTTCTTGGTCAAATTAATTCCTAAATAAGAAAGAAATGACTTTATCCAATCAAACTGGTATCCCTCCATCAATGTTTCCAACACGGTCCTTGGAATATGAAATGATAATGCTTGAGCTCTATAAGAATTTAATTTATAATATGATATTTTTCCAAATTTTAGTAAAATGTCCATCAATGGGCCCAAATATGTTTCTGGGTCTCTAAGAGATAAAATCACATAATCAGCAAATAAGCCCACTTTATGAACACTATCACCTATTTTAATTTCTTTATTTTTAGTTATCCTGTATGGTCTCAGCCATGGGTTCCATGGCTAAAATGAGCTAAAATGGTGACAATGGACATTAGACAACAGGAACGTATCAGAAGCAAAGCCTGATGCATATACTTCTGCCAATGGTCTGCAGTACAGTGCGATAACCGCATCAATAAAAGAGGAAGGCAAGTTCATCCTGACCATCACCTCTCTCAGATAGCCCCAGTGTATTCTATCAAATGCCTTCTCAGCATTCAAAGATAGAAGGAGGGAAGGCGTCCCATCAATTTTAATTTGGTGAATCAGATTAATGAATCATCTGGTGCCATCTGGTGCTTGTCTGCCCATAACAAATACCACCTGGCCATTGTTAACAAGCGAGGGCATAAATAAAGCCTATCGGTCCGATAATATTTTAGCATAGAATTTAGTATTATTAGTTATTAATGAGATTGGGTGAAAATTAGAATATTTGTCTGGTGACTTTCCCAGATTATTCTGGCTTTAAATGCCTTTTCTGGCATAGTAAAGCCGTCCGGTCCAGACGCTTTATCACTAGGGTAATTTAATTAATTATAGAAAATTATCTATATATTCTGAATAGTGTGCTATTATGGAGTTGATACCTTACACAATAGGTCTTCCTGTGGGTTGTGACTTATTCTTATGGACTTTTGGTAAATAGAAGAATACCGGAGTCTTAGGATGTTGTATATTCAGGAAGTCAAATTCTTTCTTGGTTAAGATACCCTCGTCTTTGACTTTATTGATAAGGTCTAGTAAAGCTGCAGATATTTTTTAAGGGGTTTTCCCTGAGTATGTTATATGTCCCCACATCCCCTAATAGTATATTTGCTTCTGCAAGATATTCTTCCTTGGAGAGGATGACAATACCTCCTCCTTTAATTACTAGAAGAGAGATTTGAAAACTGTATGTTGAAAATAGAATCTCATTCCAAATTTCTACAAATTCATCAAACTCATTATCATCACTAGAGTAATCAAAACATAAATCAGCTCTGCATTTAGTATAATATGTTGTGGATTTGTTAAATTGATCGTGTTTTGACTTTAAAGAGATAGCTTGTTAATGTCAAAGGAAAATAAACTACAAATTGTAGATCTTTCATGTTCATACTTATTGCTGTATACTATCACTGGAATACTAGAGAGTAGTGTTAGAACCCAAATAGATGCATAGACACTGAAACAAACATGAGGTGAATAGAATTCATGATACCAGGTTGGCTTCATCACTGAAAGTAGGCGATCAATTGTTAGGGCCGTAATTAGAAAACTACTGGAGGACATATTAATGATGGAAAAGAAATTGTACATTTTGCAGAAATGATTTCCATAAGACCAGTTTGCCCTTAATACAGACACTGCGTTAAGTGGTAAAACCAGGAGAAACATCACATCTGCCACCGCCAACTTTAGGAACCAGATTCTGGATTTAAATGTTATCATCATGAATCCAGTAACAAAGATAACAACTGTGTTGCCAAACAACCCTAAGATACAAGTGATTATTGATTACACAAAGCTGGAGTACTGGATTGCTGATGGGTTGTCAGTGCTCAGAGCTAGATTTTTGATCTCAGGCTCAAAGAATACATCCCTCAAGGAAAGACATATCTCTTGAGCCATATACAAACCAAGTGTCATCAATAAATAAATCAGTTAAAAGCTATTATATATACATTTTTATTTGCTTTGGAGTTTGCTTGTGTCCCACAGCCTTGCTACAATGCTGTCACCTACCTATGTTCCCAATTTAGAGGTTATGGGAAGACAGACCATGGTAGGAGGCATTGAGAAATACATAATGGGAGGGAGATACTGGTTTTGGGAGGTCTGGAAAAAAACAAACATAATGATGAGTAATTATGAGTAACATAAAGCAGGGCTACAGACATTAGGTTTAACCCCTTAAGGATGACGGAAATATTCCGTCACAATTCCCTTTTATTCCAGAAGTTGTGTCCTTAAGGGGCTAAGGGGTTATAAGACGAGAGTTACTGGTTAAGGAGTCATAGAGACAGCAGCAAGGAGTGGTTTAATATGGTACAACAGCATCAAGAATGTCTTGAGGGATATGACTTGGGAAATATGGGATCTGGTGCGGTGAATTAGGGGAATAACGCATTGGGAATGAATTGTGGAAATGGGATTCATAACACACAGATAGGATAGGGCACTGGAAGGGATGCACTGGTAGGGTATACAATGAGGATGAGTTAAGAATTGTATGGTGATGCAGGAGGCTGTAATATGGGTATTTAGGAGATAAATACTGTATGCTAACTCTGAGGCTGTGAAAAGGATGGTTCATGTAAAATTAAGAACAGGGGGAATTTAATGAATAGTGGATAAATATTAATTTTACGGAGCACCAGAGAAAGTGACATTCATGAGGGTTAATTAAATGTTCTAATGTATTTTTGCAATAGCTGTGTGAAGTGCATTGTGTCAGTGTGGCTAAAGGCCCCCTAAAATTTGCCCTGTGTCATCTTCTCTCCAGTCATTCTGCAAATCATCTCCATTTCTATCTAACACGCCTGCTCCCTCTGTGCTACCCCCTCACTCTCTAGTCAATTTCTTTACCCTTGTCACTAGGCTACCCACCTCGTTTAATAAGACAAACAAGAACCTGTTACCTGAAAAGTATAAATAGATTTCCCCATAGTTTCTTGGAAGGTAGCATCCAAAAGCTTATATAGTTACAATGTATCAAGCCCTTGATATATAAATATGAATATGTGTATCCTGTACACTAATTCATAGTTTAATGAGATTCACTGCACACTAAAATTTATAAATGGAACAGCAATTATTGTTTCACGCATGACTTTAGTATGTATTTTATGGACTAGATGAATAACATAAACCAACAAAAATTATGCTGAAATAAGCATATTTTCTTGAGAATAAAAATAATATTTTATTCATTAGTTTTTTCCAAAATGTGTTTTACTAAGTAATTGTGAGCCAAAGTATAGGTGGAATATGGAATTATTGTAAAAGAGAAATTAAATGGAAACAAATGGCAAACATTGACACCACATAATTCTTTGCATTAAACAAGCAATGCTGTAAAGAATATGCAAAAAAAAAAAAAGTAACAAAATAAAAATAACCATTATAAGAATCAGATTTGTAAGCAAGACATGTAAAGTTATTGATTACTACCTTCACATATACAACAGTGTCTTCACTAACTCTGGAGATAAGATGGATCCTTCCTATGTGTGGATACGGTGTGTACAAGTTGGACAAATGTGACAGAGTTAATGAGGAAGTGCTAAGTTCCCTTTTGTTGTGTCTGAGCTGGGGAGGCAGGCTTTTAGCTGCACCCATTTTTCCAAATTGCTCTAGTTATAAACAACTCTCAGCTTGGAGGTTTGGCACAGGCTACTCTCTGCAACATTATCTTTGTAATAATTCAGAGCAGTAACAGAGAACATGATTCAATCTTGTTGTACTTGCTGTACTAAATGCTGTTTATAGTGAAAAGACTTATTACACAAACGGCATTAGAAAACTGATGAATGCATGGGGTAATTTAATGCTGGGGCTTCATCAGAAGAAAGGGAGAGATCTTAATAGATTCCTGCACCAGGGCCCTGTGGTTTCTAGTTCCTGAACAACATCAATGCACTAAAACCATTTAAATATTGGAGGCAGAATTTGCATTCGAGTACCTGCAAATTCAGAACTGCTGGGTTTCCATAAGTTGGTTCTGAATTTCAAGCATGCAGTTGTATACACCCATCATTCACATCCAGATTTTAACTGTTGAGTAACATACAAAATTGCAGTACCACTGGGATCCCAATAACTAATTGTTCCCTTAACTACTGAAATATAGGGTTTGGCACAGCCCAATCCTCTTTGGTCTAATGCCCCCTACAATATGTTCTGTGTCACATTCTACTGCAGCCTTTTCCCTTTAGCCATTGAGGTTTCTGCAAATCTCCTCTACATCTATCCTACTATCTACTTAATTGATGTGGTCAAAAATGTCTTTCCTCCTTCCTGCAGTCACAGGAACTGGGGTGAAACTACAAACCCTTTTAGAAGAATCAATCTTATGCTGGGTTAGCTGAGTGTGATTGCGTGTTCAGTTGGTTAAATGTGATTGTGGTTCATTGAGTATGATTGTGTGGTGGTTGACCAAGTGTGGGGGTGAACAGAGTGTGTGCTTGTGTTTTAGGTGAGTGTGATTGTGTGGTGGTTTGCTGAATTTGATTGTGTGTTGTATTTTCTGAGCGGCATTGCGTAGTGGTTGGTGAAGTGTGCTTGGAGTTTGCTGAGTTATTGTAAGGTGGTTAATGGAACATGATTGCATATGATTGGGTATTGGCTGTGTGTGATTGTTTCTGGCTGGCATTGTGTGTCCATGGTGGTTCCCTGAGACAGAGCAATAAACCAGTGGCAGCACTCTGATTCATTGAATAAGTGTCGGCTAACACTCATTCAAGCCCTTTTAAAGTTATTTAATATATTGCCAAAATGATTCACTTGAAGAGAGACACTGTAAGGTGGAGGACGGAGGATGGAGGAGCCCAGCCTGAAGCAAGGGACGCACCAACAGACACTGTGAGGGTAAGAGGAGCGACTTTTGCAGAGCTTCACTGAATACACCCTGAGAAGCAGTGGCGTACACATGACCCATGGGGCCCGGTGCGAAAATTGATCCGTGGGCCCCCCCGGCGCGCGGGCCAGGCCGCAACACATGGCGGTGGGCACCTGGTCGCAGGGGTTACAGGGCTGCGAGCCCTGCGACCGCGGTATGTACGCCAGTGCATGCAGATGCACACACACTTAAAGGACCACTCTAGGCACCCAGACCACTTCATCTTAATGAAGTGGTCTGGGTGCCAGGTCCAGCTAGGGTTAACCCATTTTTTCATAAACATAGCATTTTCAGAGAAACTGCTATGTTTATGAATGGGTTAAGCCTTCCCCTATTTCCTCTAGCGGCTGTCTCATTGACAGCCGCTAGAGGCGCTTGCGTGCTTGTCACTGTGATTTTCACAGTGAGAGCACGCCAGCGTCCATAGGAAAGCATTATGAATGCTTTCCTATGTGACCGGCTGAATGCGCTCGCAGCTCTTGCCACGCGTGCGCATACAGCCGAAGGGGAGGATAAGAAGAGGATCGGAGGAGGAGAGCTCTCCGCCCAGCACTGGAAAAAGGTACGTTTTACCCCTTTCCCCCTTTCCAGAGCCGGGTGGGAGGGGGTCCCTGAGGGTGGGGAAAACGAGTATGTTTTCCTGGCACTATAGTGGTCCTTTAAAGGACCACTACAGACACCCAGATCACATCAGCTCAATGAAGTTGTCTGGGTGTCAGGTCCCTCTAGTTTTAACCCTGCAGCTGAAACTGCTATGTTTCACTGAGGGTTAATCCAGCCTCTAGTGGCTGTCTCACTGACAGCCGCTAGAGGAGCACACTGAACGTCCATAGGAAAGCATTGAGTAATGCTTTCTTATGGGCGGTTTGAATGCGTGCGCGGTCTCATTCCGAGCTGAGAGGCTGAGGGATCCCCAGCGCCAAGGGAGTCCGGCGCTGGAGAAAGGTAAGTGCTGAAGACACACACACTCTCACTTACAGACGCATACACACTAGCTAACAGAGACACACTCAGCAACAGACATACATACACACTCACACACTCACTTACAAAACATACACTCTCATTGACAAACACACACTCACTAACAGACATCAAACAGACTCACTAAGACACACACACTAACACTCACTCTAACACTCACACTAACACTCACACTAACACTCACTCTAACACTCACACTCACTCACACTAACACTCACTCTAACACTCACACTCACTCTAACACACTCACTCTAACACTCACACTCACACTAACACTCACACTCACTCTAACACACTCACTCTAACACACTCACTCTAACACTCACTCTAACACTAACACTCACACTAACACTCACTCTAACACTCACTCTAACACTCACACACACTAACACTCACACACACTCAAACACTCACACACACTCAAACACTCACACATGTTTTTTTAAATTTAATCCCCCCAGCCTCCTTACCTTTTGGGATTCCCTGGGGTCCAGTGTTGCTGCTGGGCTCCTGGGCGGGTGGCTGGTCGGGCAGGCAGGCGGGCACGCGAGGGAGCACTCAGTGCTTCCTCTTCAGCTCCCTTGCGCGCCGCGTAGGGATGCCGGCGCCGGAAGATGACGTCATCTTCCTGCTCTGGCATCAGTGCGGTGCGCGAGGGAGCTGAAGAGTGCTCCCTCGTGTGCCCGCCTGCCTGCCCGACCGGCCACCCGCCCAGGAGTGTGTGTGTGACAGCAGGGCCAGCCTCGGGGGAAGAGGCTGGCCCTGTGGGTACATACCGGGTCGCAGGGGCGGCCGGGCCCCCTGGTGGGCCGGGCCCGGTCGCAACCGCGACCCCTGCGACCCTGGTATGTACGCCACTGCTGAGAAGCTGTTTGGTGGGGAAAGGTTCAGAGGGCTCGGGAGCACTCTGGAAATAGCCCCGCTAAGTGGACATATTTGAGTGAATATAAAGGAGAATCATTTACAAAATTAATATATCAAGACCCATAATAAATAAAAAATATATATAAACATAAAAGTAGGACACTTTTCTGTGGGCAGCTGATTCCATGACATAAATATTAGCAAGACAGGAAGAATGTGCAAGATTTCTGAAGAAAAAAAAAATATAGACAAACCAAAGAGGCAACAATTAAGATTATAAAAGCAAATAAGAAAAGTGAAATAAGTATAAGTGTTCAAAACTGCCAATTTGTTACAATTAAACACGGGTGTGCAAGTAGATGCCAGTAACCTACATATGGAGCGGCAAATGGCAGCAGACAAAGGGGCAAAGGGAAGTGAAAAGGAAAGTGAAGAAAAGAAGGGAAATTATTAAAGATTTAAAAAAGAAGGACACCTGAAAAATACAATTTTTTTTCCACTTGCCCCTTCAAGCACAATAAGCACATTATACACGAAATTGGCTTTAGCAAAAGAAAGCTTGCAACAGGGAAAGATACAAATAACGGCGTGAGAAGTGAAAAATCAATCGAACTAAAGGCTTTAAACAAGCGATTTAATAATATAACGGTCCGTCTGAACCTGGATTAAAGGAACTTTTTTTTTTTTTTTTTTTCACTTTTTTTTCTTCAAGATGGCTTCTAGGAAAGGGCAAGATAATAAACAGCTTATGAAGAGAGAAAGAGAAAGGAAAAAGTAAGTCAGATAAAAGGCTTTCCTCCTCAGTTCCATTGCAAACACAGAAACAGGAAACAGATCAACAAAATGTATCAGACTCCTCATCTCAATCATTCAAAGAAGCAGAAAATCTATCCCCAAAGTGCATATCTACAAACTTAAGCTCAAAAGAATATAGCTCGGATGAATTACATACGTATCTCGAGTCTTGTTTTGAACGGCAACTAGAGAAAATCAAAAAGGAGATCCATGAAGGTCTGATGGAATTCAAAATGGAGCTATCACAGATGGAAAAAAAACTTAAGCAGAATGAAGAAAAATTAGAATCAATGGAATTTCAGCAAGCTTCAACAGAAGACACTATAAGGAAGACAAATAAAAAAATAGAGGATTTGGAACTCAAAATTGCAGATCTGGAAGATCGCTCTCGATGTAATAATCTTAGAATCAGGGGAATCCCAGAATCCATCAATAGTGATAAATTGCAAGACCATATAATGGAGATTTTTTCACAATTGGGCATACAAATGATAAACTCATCAAATTTCTTGGAAAGAAGTCATAGAGTTATGAAACCAGAATTTGTGGATCAAAGTAAACCGAGAGATGTGATGATCTGTTGCTCGTCATACAAAATTAAAGAACAAGTCTTAAAAGCATCAAGACTTATTAAGATGAAGGATCCACACAGTAACATTATGATTTTTACGGATATCTCTTACCACACTAGGATTAAAAGAAAATCGTTTGCAATTTACACAAAGATTTTGCATCAGAAGAATATTAGATATGCATGGCGATATCCCTGCAAAATCATTGTTTCGTACGACGCAAGGACATATTCCTTTTCAGACGTTACAGCAATCTCAAAATGGTTTAGAGAGCAGAATTTTGAATTGGATAATCCAGTAGATGAGGATAAAGGACGTAGGAGAGAAGCTGTATAATTGAAAAATAAAGTTTGTTTGTTTTTTTTTTTTTGTTTTTTTTTTTTCCCTTCCTGCTTTATCACCTACACCCGGTCCAAGGGGCGGATAAAGAAAATGAAGAGAGACTTCATCAATGACAAAGCACTATAATTATTACGTATGATGAGGGTCATGGGGATGATTTCACATGCAGGGATTCTTTTAAACTCTGCTCACTAAGATTGCAATTCGATATTGAGAATCAGTATTAATGTATTTAGAGGGACTGAATACATTATAGATATAAGTAAATTAACCCTACACAATTAATTAAAATTAAGAGCGAAAGTTTTCACTATTCACTTTAAGATATTAGATGTTCACAAAGCCGGGTCTCTTAGATATTATTGATAATTAAAGGAGAGTTTGCTGCCCTCTGCATGCATAGCAACAAGAGGATGTAAGATAATGTTGAAGGAATGATAATATTATAGTTTTTGTATATGATTCAATTTTATTAATGAAGGAATTAGGAATACATAATCACTAGAATGAAAGGGTTTTGTCACTGAATTTGGTTTAGGAAGAGTTTGAGAGGAAGCTCTGAGGATAAAATTCCCCTTAATCCGTTAGTCCATAAATAAGCACTGGTTTTAAGAGGAGGATTTAAACAATTAAGTTTAATACTCAGAATTCTGAGTATTGACATCTGTATCCATAGATACAGTTTGATAATCTTAAACTGTAATTCACGTAATGGGTGTAAACTGACAAGCCATAGTTAGGAGAATTTAAGGCTATAAACGTTATATAGAAAACTGAATGTGTATAATCAGAGTTAATTAAGGATAGAAATACATAGGTTGACATGATATGGTAATTTCGGAAAGGGGATGTTTAAACACCAAGGGTTATTTTGGATTGCACGACAATTTATGATTATTAGAAATAAAAGGATATAATATGTTAGGCACGAAGATAGAGAGCTCCGAGGATAGGAGTAGGCGAGGGGAGGGAGAAGGTTTAGGTTAGAGATAGATAAGATAGGTTTTTTTTTTGGTTTTTTTTTCTTTGCTACCTAGTGACAACTAGGAAGAGTACTAACCAGGGGTCTAAATTAAATATCTGGCTCAAATGCTCTCTAAAAGGGGCAGTTCAGTATCATAATAATGATCCTGTATAGGATCTATTTGGAGGTTCTGTGAAAGAGGGTACATCACAGGTCCATCCATACTTCCTTTAAGGGATGTCTATCGTAAATGTGCTCGTGAATGTAAATGTTTTGTGGTTCTTTGAATGTTATAAGTTGACGATGACAGACAAAACTCAAATATATAAACTAGTAAAGAAAGATACTTATCCTGAGGGGGATGCAGTCTTGAGAAAAGAAGAAGGGGAGGAAAGGAGAAAGAGAATGGGAAAGGTAAAGAGAGAAGAAAGGGGGAAAAAAAGGGAAAAAGCAAGATAATATCCATATGCTTAATGTTGTTTCTATTAATGCGCAAGGCCTGAATTCCCCACAGAAAAGGAGACTCTTATTTGATCATATTAGAAGGGAAAATGCGCAAGTTGTAGGTATTCAAGAGACCCATTGGCGTAGAGCAGATGAGGGGAAATTTAGTTTTAAAGACTTCCCCAGCTCAATATGCTCTTCCTTTAAAGATAGAAAAAAGAGGGGAGTAGCTATTTTTTTTTCATCGACATTAAATGTTTCGATTAATTATTCGAAAACTGATCCGATGGGCAGATGGATTATTCTAGTATGTATAATAGAAGATAAACTCTATACAATTGCTAATATCTACGCCCCGAATACCTCTCAGATACAGTTTTTATACAAATTTTTTGCGCAATTAAACAAAATCAAACAAAGCCATACTTTAGTTATGGGCGATTTTAATTTGGTAACAGACCCTAATATAGACAGAAAGTCCGAAAAGTCTAAAATTCCCTCGAGGAATGTCTTTAATCAGGCAAATAAATTCCGGAATATAATACAAAGTGAAGCCCTTCTTGATTGCTGGAGGACTTTTCACCCTACAGAGAAAGATTTCACATGTTTTAGCAAGACTCATTGTTCATATTCAAGAATTGACTTTATATTTGGAGATCGAAATTTTATAGAAAATGTGAAATCTTCGAATATAATTACGGTAACATGGTCCGATCATAATATGGTGAAAATACAACTAAAGAATAATTTTTTAAAGCATAGGTCAGAGTGGAAATTAAATGACAAGCTATTAATTTCTAAAACTAATAGGGAACAGATCGCAAAGGCGATAGACATGTATTGGCTGGACAACGATAATAACGAAGTGTCCTCAGTTACAAAGTGGTGTGCATTTAAAAGTGTTATAAGGGGTCACCTTATCAGTCTAGAATCTCAGGCTAAGAAAAATCGACAGGAATCCCTCTCAAGTTTATATATTGAATTAAGTGAATGTTATAAAAAAAATATTACGTCACCTACAAGAATTATCTCGAATCAAATTAGGATAATAGAAAATAAAATAAATGAAATTTTGATATCTAAAATAAATAGAAATCTCCAGTATATGAAAATAAATTATTACTACAGGGGAAACAAGGCCGATAAAGTTAAACATTTACAAAAAAATAAATTAATTACAAAAATAAAACACGGAAATGAAATAATATTAGACCCTAAAAAAATTGGAGAAGCATTTAGAAATTATTATTATAAACTGTATAATCTACCGGCTACATCTTCCCAAGAGGAGATGGATAGATATTTTTTGAACATTCACCTTCCCAGGTTAGATGATTCTCAATTAGAACAATTGAATACAGAGATTTCTTTACAAGAAGTCCATGACGCTATTGATGCTATGAAAAAAAAGAAAGCACCGTGCCCAGACGGGTTTACAGATTCCTTTTTTAAAACATATAAGGACAGGTTGATTCAGAGAATGGTAGATTCCTATAATTTTGCGATGACTACAGGTAAACTACCTAAAGAAATGTTGGCTGCAAATATTCTACCTATTTTAAAAAACAATAAAAATTCTGAAGAAATTACTAATTATCTATCTATCATCGCTAAAAGAATTAAGAATATAATCTCCTCTCTGATCTCAGAAGATCAGGTAGGGTTTATACCAGGTAGGACGTCCTCTAATCATATTAGGAAGATATTAAACATATTCACTAAGATTCATATGAACAAAATCCCTTTTTTAACGATGACCTTAGATGGAGAAAAGGCATTCGATAGGGTCGGTTGGAATTTTATGCAATCAACTCTAAAAGCTTTTGGGTTTCCAGGGCGGATTATTCCGGCAATTCTGGCCTGCTATTCCTCACCATCTGGCAGGATCGTCGGTGGGGGGGTTTAAGTCTGATTGGTTTACGGTATTGAATGGTACCCATCAAGGTTGTCCTTTATCCCCGTTGCTCTATATCCTAACAGCTGAACCCCTGGCATACGAAATACGAAAAAACTCTGAAATAACTGGGTTTAAAAAGAGAGATAAACATTTTAAGATATGCCAATATGCGGATGACACACTGTTAACCCTAACTAACCCAACCAAGTCAGTAGTAGCTGCTATGCAGGTAATCGAAAGTTATAGCCGACTGTCAAATTATAAACTTAATGTTCAAAAAGCGACAGTATTACCCTTCTATATGCAAGAGGAAGATTATCAACATTTAACTAAACTTTTTGCCTTTAGATGGGAAAAAAAGGGATTTGTTTATCTTGGGATTAATATAGTGAAAAATCCCGGAAACATAATGATGGCTAATGTAATCCCCTTGATTGGAGAATGTACTCAATCGTTAAAACAGTGGAACTCTATGCAGCTATCCTGGTGGGGTAGGGTTAACTTTATTAAGGCATATATTTTCCCTAGGTTTATATATCTACTGAGGATGATTCCAATACAGATGCAGCCCCAACGACTCAAATTTATAAATAAGATTTTTAGAGATTATGTATGGCTTCAGAAGAAACCTAGATTAGGTTAGGATCTTCTGTATATGAAACATAAGCATGGAGGTATTGGTTTTCCAAATATCTTCTTATATCATCAAGCGGCTCAGTTAATGCACACCCTCCCCCCCCCCTAATTAAACAGGATAAAATTTTACAGAACTGGTTTGAAATAGAGGGGGAAGACATTACTGTAGCCGAGATGCAATATTCCCCAGGTTACAGGGCCGGACTGGCCCACCCGGATACCGGGAAATTTCCCGGTGGGCCGTCGGCACCTGGGGCCGGCCCTTTAAATACTGCAGCCGCCTGAGCGCTCTGTGAAGAGCGGTCAGGCGGCTGCAGCTTCTCCCCTGTAGCGTGGCCGAGCTGCACTCCGGTCCGCGGTGGCCGGCCGGAGTGATAGGAAGGGCACACTGAGTGTGCACTTCCTGTCAGTCCGGCCGGTGACAGGAAACAGAAACTCCTGTTCCGCGCGGAGTTTCTGTTTCCTGTAACCGGCCGGACTGACAGGAAGTGCACACTCAGTGTGCACCTTCCTATCACTCCGGCCGGCCACCGCGGACCGGAGTGCAGCTCCGCCATGCTACAGGGGAGGGGAGGGGAGGGGAGAAGCTGCAGCCGCCCGAGCGCTCTTAACAGAGCGCTCGGGCGGCTGCAGTAATTTAAAGGGCTGCTTTGGGGTTTAGGCTTCTATAACTATTTTATAATTTGTTAGTATTAGTAGGGAAATAGTTTGGATCACCAGAGATTTGTTTTCATATATCTGATAATGCACCTTCGTGAATAACCCACTATCTAAAGAGAGATGTATGTATTTTCTTCTATCTACAACACTTTTTAGGCTTTAACTTTTTCAAAGAATTCACTTTACTGAGTGACCATATAGGTTTAATTATTCCTTTATTTATATTCTGTACGGATTTATTTTTATATCCCCATAGGTCCGGTTTGAAACAGTAGCCATGACAACGCCAATAAACCCGCGTCACGGAGAGGGTGGGCCGATCACCGAAATAGGAGTTAGTCTCCCAGTGG
Source organism: Pelobates cultripes (assembly GCA_933207985.1). Classification (NCBI taxonomy): domain Eukaryota; kingdom Metazoa; phylum Chordata; class Amphibia; order Anura; family Pelobatidae; genus Pelobates; species Pelobates cultripes. The sequence continues at coordinate 86,930,805 of OW240918.1, forward strand.
CTTCCATAAACACAGGGACGACCATAGATTGGCTGCCTTGAACCGTGACGTAGCCGGTACAGGTGCTTGGCCAAAGCTGCTCCTTGACACAGGAGGGGCGTTATGGAAGGCAAACATGCGTACTAGCGGTGAGCACACGCTAGATATCAAGGTTGATAGTTAACAGCTGATTAGGCGAGTGAATATTGGTTGGTAAGTCCTATATATGTTTGTCATTTTGTTTATATTTTTTATCGTGTCCTGATGAAATCTCCAGTTGGGAGTTGAAACGTTGACATCTTTTGGATCAACTGAGAATTAAAACAGATTAACTAATCCTAGAGTGCTGGTATTATTTCATATATATATATATATATATATATATATATATATATAGAGAGAGAGAGAGAGAGAGAGAGATAGAAACATAGAATGTGACGGCAGATAAGAACCATTCGGCCCATCTAGTCTGCCCAATTTTCTAAATACTTTCATTAGTCCCTGGCCTTATCTTATAGTTAGGATAGCCTTATGCCTATCCCACGCATGCTTAAACTTCTTTACTGTGTTAACCTCTACCACTTCAGCTGGAAGGCTATTGTTGAATGGGTAAGGCAGTGGCTGAGTGACAAGCAACAGAGGGTTGTAATCAACTGAGTATATATATATATATACACACACATACATGATGGTCATACTATTTGAAAATGCATTTCAGCTTTGTGTTTTCTTCTTAAAAACGATGGTTAGGTTTTACATGTGGAGAGACTGACAAAGACTTTTTCTTTCTTTCTCTCTTCCATTTATTTTCTCTACTAGTCAGAAGCATACAACATCACCAGGACAAAGACTCGCCAGCCTTGTAATAGAGGAATGGAATTCAATATGTGAAACACTGACTAATGATGGAATGAGAACGCTGCTGGAAAAAGTATTGCCTTTTTTGTTTAAAAGTCCTTTTGAACTCTGCTTCTGCCTGCTGAATATTAATTGATACTCATGCAGTTTTTTTTCTCAACAAATGTAGACTTGTTCCCTTGACATGCTGTGCTAGATTTATGCCTGTTTTGTGAGCCAATTGCCTATTAATCTTTTAAGCTCTTAGTAACTTTAAAATAATATGAGTAACAAAAGAAAATACAGTGTTTTATAAATAAATGTGGCACCATTTTTGTTTAAGCTTCCGAATGGTAATGATTTTCATTTTCATATTAACATTCATATGACACAGGGGTCAAACTCCTCACAATACTGAGTTATAAATATGGTTATTACTAACTGCTCAAAACATTGTCTTATTTGCTTGACTAGTAAATACCCCCTCTGTGAGTTTTGTAGACAGAAAAAAATATTTAAAAAATTATTTGTTATTGTATTCTAAATTAAAACTGACTAGCAAGCTTCAGTGAACCAAGGGTATGTTACAAGGCTGTGCTACAAGTGTCATTTAACTTGAAATCCAACAACAGGTTAAAGTTCATTACAAATAATACATACAGCTGTAAATAAAATTCACAATGGAAGCATGCATAACAACATATCAGTAAACAACATAGAATAGTCACTCATAGGAAAGCAAGATGAAACATGAAAACTAGCTACAAATCAGGCTTTGTGAAGATTAAAGGGACGGTATAGTCACCAAAACAACTTTAGCTTAAGGAAGCTGTTTTAGTGTATAGATCATGATACTGCAGTCTCACTGCTCAAATCTATGCAATATAGGAGTGTAATCTCTTTTGTTTCTGTCCATGCAGCCCTAGTCACACCTCCCCTGGCTGTGACTCACACACCATGCATGAAAAAAATGGTTTCACTTTCAATTAGATGTAACTTACTTTGAAAGTTCCTATTGCCTGCTCTCTAAAGTGAACTTTAATCATACACAGCATGCTTCTGTGGGCTCTAGCTAGCTAGCTATCAACAGTGCAGGGGATAACACATTTTGAATTAAATAGAATTTGCAATGAAGGAAGTGTAAACATTAGCTGACTCTTTACAGGTAGTGTTTAGGAGGGCTGTGCAAGTCACATGCAGGGAGGTGTGACTAGGGTGCATAAATAAAGTGTTTTAACTCCTAAATCGGAGAGAATTGAGCAGTGACACTGCAGGGAAATGATCTATACACCAAAACTGCTTCAATAAGCTAAAGTTGTTTTGGTGACTATAGTGTCCCTTTAATTTGGTTTATATGAAATTATACCAGCAACATTCTAATAAGCATCAAGACTTAGTAAAGTAGTAAATTAAGTGAGTAAATGAACAAGAGTTAAATAATAATATATGATGATTGGTTACTTGTTTTATTTAAATCCTAGTCTAGGTTGTGGTTTAATAATGGATTTTAAAGTGGCTTAGTATAAATCCAGAATTGCAGCATTTACACTAGTTACCTGGATGGGTTTATTTCTAAAAAAATATATATACTTTTATGTATCAATTCTAGATTGGGTGATTGCTATTAAACTTAGAAAACCATATATGAGATTTTGCAATATTTAGCTTTAGATTGTTAAAATGATCTGTGTTGAGGGATTTTCCTTTAGCATCATTAGTTGTGTAGACATTATTATAAACAAAAACTGTGAATTTCATTTAATTTATATAAATATTTTTTTTTATTCACACGTAAAACTGTATATTTAAGATGAAAGCACTACCTTGCCTTTTTAAAAATGAATATATTACATTTGAATTCAGCGAAATACCAAATTCAAAACTGCTCCAGTCAAGAATTTATGGAATCTTGAAAAACATATTTTACTAAATAGTTAAAGTCATTACAGTTGTAATTAACAAGTTATTGACTATTTACTAGCATCTCTAGAGGTGGAGTTTAACAATAACTGGATCTCTAAAAATTAACCCTTTCTATAATAATAAGATCATAAAGTTATACATAGTGTTTATTGTTTTCAGTATCATACAATTAGTATTTTCTCAAAATACAGGTCAATGAAAATTCTAGAAAAAGAATGAAATTTATTGGGTTTGTAACAAACCATTCCTACCAGTCAACACATATACGCCTGGAGCAACCAAATTGCAGACACAATGCTGCTGATGATAACAATGTACATTGGGCTGAAGGGACCCTGAGTGGACAGTCTTCTGAAAGTGGAATTGATGAAGAAATCCATTTGGGCAACGAAAGCTTTCAAGATGCAGGTTTAAGAAGAGAGGACAGTTTGCGACAGTCGAGAAAGAACCAAGGTATTATATAGTTTTATTCTACCATGTAGAAAGCTCGATAGACAAATTGATATCTAAATTGACCTTACATGTTTAATGTTACATAGCTGAAAAAAGAGACTTCCGTCTATCAAGTTCAGCCTTCCTCACATATGTTTTTGCTGTTGATCCAAAAGAAGGTAAAAAACCCAGTCTGAAGCACTTCCAATTTTGCAACAAACTAGAAAAAAAATCCTTCTTGACCCCAAAATGGCAGTCAGATATCTCCTTAGATCAAGCAGCTATTACCCCACTAAAAATTATATCCCTGTGTGTTATGTTTTTGCAATTATTTATCTAATTTCTATTTAAATATCTGTATGGACTCTGATAAAACCACCTCTTCAGGCAGAGAATTCCACATCCTTATAGTTCTTACTGTAAAAAACAACAACTTTTCTTTTCCTTAGACTAAATCTTCTTTCTTCTAGCCTAAATGTGTGACCTTGTGTCCTATGTATAGCCCTGTTTATGAATAGATTTCCAGATAATTGTTTGTACTGGCCCTGAATAAATTTGTATAATGTTATCATATCCCCTCTGAGGTGCCGTTTTTCCAAACTAAAGAGATTTCAATTGTTTAACCTTTCTTCATACCTTAAATTCTCCATTCCTTTGATAAATTATGTAGCTCGTCGCTGCACTTTTTCTAGTGCCACGATATCTTTCTTTAGAACAGGTGCACAAAATTGCACACATATTCAAGGTGTGGTCTTACAAGTAATTTATAAAGAGGAAAAATTATATTTTCATCCCGAGAATTTACACCCCTATTTATACATGACAAAACCTTACTGGCCTTAGCAACTGCAGATTAACATAGCATATTACTGCCTAATTTGTTGTCTATAACAATTCCCAAATCCTTCTCGTGTGTGGTTATCCCTAATTCACTACGATTTATGGTGTAAGTTGCTTGTGCATTCTTTAACCGAAGTGCATAACTTTACATTTCTCTACATCAAATTTCATCTGCCATTTTAGTGCCCATTCCCCCAATCTTTCTAAATCCCTCTGCAGCAAAGCAATATCCTGCTCACATTTTATTACTTTACAAAGTGTTGTGTCATCTGCAAATACTAAAACATGGTTTTCAATGGCTAATTCAAGATCATTTATAAATGTGTTAAATAGAGGCGGTCCCAAAACAGAACCCTGAGGGCAGTGGTGTATTTAGGATTTGCTCGGGCACCCCCCTAATTTAAATTTTCCCCACCCCTTCCTGTCAAGGCCGCACTTTGACTGACAGACGCTCACTCATTGACAGATGCATACTCACTGACAGACGCACACACTCACTGATAGATACATACACTCATTGACAGACACACACGCTCATATACACTGACAAACAATGACATACACTCATTGATTTGACACACTGATAGACATACACTTACTCAGACACACGCTCACTGACAGATTCACTAACAGATGCACACTCTCACTGACCAACACATACACACTGACTGACCGACACACATTAACTGACAGACACACACACACTCACTGACACACACACTCACTCACAATCACTGACACACACACTCACTGACAGACACACACTCACTCAAATCCACTGACACACACACTCACATTCACTGACACACACATTTCCCCCACTCACAATTATTATTAATATTATTTTTTTAAAAATATGAAATCCACCCAGCATCCCTACTTTTGGGATAGCTGGGTGGATATTTCACCTAGGGTCCAGTAGGGCTGCTGGGCAGGGAGGCGGCTGGATGTGCAGACGAACGGGTGGTGAGGGAGCACTTTCCGCTGAGCTCTCTGCTCACTTCGCTGCCCGCCCGCCCGCCTGAGGGAGCCCAAAGGTGGCCAGCCGGCCAGCTCTTGGACTCCCATAAAACAAGGTAAACAAGGTATTTGCCGGGGCATTTGGGGGTGGCGTTTTTTTTCCGTATCAAATGCCTTGGCAAAATCCAAGTAGATCACATCCACTTCTACATCCTGATCTATACTTCTACTTACTTCTTCGTAGGATGCAATTAGGTTAGTTTGACATGACCTATGTTTGATAAAACCATGCTTATTATTGCTAATAACAAAGTTCTTCCCAATGAATTCCTGAATACTATCCCTTAATAGCCCTTTAAATATTTTTCCAGTCACAGAAGTTAAGCTCACAGGTCTATAATTTACAGGCAAGGATTTTGAACCCCTTTTAAATATAGGAACAACATCTGCCTTCCTCCAATCCTCCGGTACAATTCCTGAAAGAAAAGAATCTTGAAAGATTAAATACAGAGGTTCACTTATTTCCACACTTAGTTCTTTAAGTATTCGTATTCCCGGAGCATTAATTTTCTTTAACTGCTGTAGCACCTTATCTTGAGTCATCCAATCACAAATTATTATTACAATTTTGCAGCAATCATTTTCATATATCTTGCCATAGGATCCTCATTAATATATACTGAAGAAAAAGAGTTATTTAAAATGTCTGCCTTTTCCTGGTATTCATTAACTCGCAGACCCATCTCTTGTTTCCTGTGTACCCATACTTTCATTTTTTTATTTTTAAATTGATGTACTTAAAAAAAAATGTTTGGGGTTTGTGACGAAGTGCCCTTCGCCACTTGGTCCTGGAGAGGCCTACTTGCCAGCCTCCTCCCCTGTGACTATGACTCTTTCATCTATCTGGCTTTAAAGCCCCTAGTCTACCTTCAGACAGACTATTTATGTGGGCTGCTTTATTTATCCTATGTTTTAGTCACCCTGTACCCATTATAGGTGCAGGTGTGTGTAATGTAATTGTTTATAGTGTGTGTGTGTGTACTGTGTAATGTATTGCCTGCTCTCTTGTATTGCTGAGGTTTGCTACCAACTAGGTGGGTTTGGCTATGGAGCTGGTCTAGTGCCCTCTGTTGGTAGCAACAGCAATATGCACTACCTGAATTGCAAGACTGGTTCATTTGCATATTCGGGTAGATTTGCATATTGCTAATTCTGCAGGCAGGTGAGATATTTACTGTTAAATATTGTCTCCCCCCACCCCTTTAAAAATGTGCCATTGTGTTGTGATAAGTCACTGTGTGTTTCTTGATATGGTTTGACTGTTTGTGATTTTATTGAGGTTTCACAACAATGTTATTGTGGTGACTGTATTGGCTGGTCCCAAGGGAATAAAGGTTTTGACAGTTCTTCTTGATCCCTCTAAACGTAGCCTTGTCTCGTTATTGGAGGGAGCTGTTATAATCACACTGGGGATTGCTATGCTCTGCATGCTCCCCTGAGCTTGAATCACTTAGCTCTTTTAAGAGCTTGTTCCTGACACGCTCTCCTTGGAGGAGGGGTCTTCACCACACAGTCCTGGATGCTGGAGGTTCATACAGGGTGGAAGGAAGAGTTCTTTCCCACACGGTCCTGGAAGACAGAAGCTGATCCAGGGTGGAAGGAAGACGGCGAGACTCCAGTCAAGATACGGCGGTTGCGGAGTCTACGGTGGTTGTGGTGTCTGCTGCAGTGTGTGGAGTCCTCAGGAAGCGCTAGGAGCATCCGTCAACGGAGGGTACTCGGTCGGAGTACAAGGAGCTCCGTTACAGGGTTGGTTTTGCTTTCTTTGGCTATCAATTTCACATTTTCTAATTTAGCCACTTTTATGCTCTTCTATTTAAATACTTTTAAGTTGATGGTTTTGGATATTTAAATAGGTGGCTATATATGTTAAATGGTAAGTATTGATAACTAGAATGAAAACCTAAAATAAATTCAAAATGTCTGCAATCTGCTAGACCGGGAAACAAAAGGAGGTATCTGACCAACTGTCAACCAATTGGTGCTTTAACATTAGTTACATAGGCTGAAAAGAGACTTGTGTCCATCAAGTTCAGCATTCCACACATTTGTTCTTTGCTGTGGATCCAAGAGAAGTCAAAACCCCCCAGTTTGAAGCACTTCCAATTTTGCAACAAACTAGAAAAAAAATTCTCTCTTGACCCTTAAATGGCAGATTGATTTATCCTTGGATCAAGAAGCTATTACCCTACATTGAAAAATGATATCCTCGAATATTCTGTTTTTGCAAGTATGCATCTAGTTGCTGTAAACCCCTTAAGGACCAAACATCTGGAATAAAAGGGAATCATGACATGTCACACATGTCATGTGTCCTTAAGGGGTTAAACATCTGTACGGTCTCTGATGAAACCACTTCTTCAGGCAAATAATTCTATATCCTTATTGTTCTTACGGTAAAAAAAACCCTTTCCTTTGCCTTAGACTAAATCTTCTTTACCTCACTTGTAAATTTTAGACTGCTTAATAGAGTAGAACACTTTGATAAAACTCTTTAAATGTTACTGTTTTCGTTCTTCAAGGCATTGTGTGCCCTGGATGTGCCAGAACGTAACTGAATGGTAATGTCACTTGTTAAATATTAAATAAATCTTTAAAAAAAAAAAATAAAAAAAAAGCTTAACATAATTTACATGTAATTTGCAATGGCGTGATTTCCAGAAAAGTATTGTACTTTAATAATGCACTTTTATTTTGAATATAGTGGAATTTGAAAAATAAATGTTATGTTATTTCCATTATTTGTGCTGTTTGCTTGCAGCTTCATGACAATAAGAAAAATAAGTTGTATGTCTTCCTTTAATTAGCACTGGGCAGAGGAATTTAAGGCGCTAAATGGCACATAGCCAAAGCATGCTTAACTTACATTGGAATCAGGGCCTTTACTATAAATACATCCTCTGTACAAAGCAACATTATAGGATGCAATACCACGGGAATTACATAATTGAATTTAGAAAAGAGAGAGCTGTATAACAAATGCAGGTTTTGCACCCATGTACATAAATGTATTTGAGATGTATTTGCAGGCTTACACAAGTATGGGTTATTCACTAAATTCTGAATTTAAAAAAAATAAATCTGTATTGTAAAACTGAGGGTGGAAAGACATTTCAATTCAGATATAGTCATTAGCTTCATTATTTTAGCCTATATTTACAATTCAGATTTTAAAAGACACTCCAGACCTCTAGAGTACAGATACTCCCCACTTACCGACAGGATTCTTTTCTTACGACCCAGAATTGGTCGATAATTGAGGAGTTGAGGGATTCTTTGCTCTGCTGTTTATGTTCGGGGAAATTTCCCCGAACATAGACGAACGCACCAGAGCAGGGAATCCCTTAAAGGGCACTGTCATGCCGAACTTACCTTTCCCCAATCGATTCCTCTTCTCTCCCTCTATCAGGATCTGTTATTCATTTATTCCTGTCTGCTCTAGTTTTCTTTAAAACATAAGACAAAGTAGGGACTATTTCTCTTCTGGAGGTTTCCTACGCCATCACCAGCTATGACCAGTGGAGGAGCAAAGTGTGCTTTGTTTCAGGTGGTCAGAGCAATTTTCCCACAATCCTTAGCTTTCCTCCCTGTTCCCACGATGCTTCCTGTGAGTTTTGCCGAACGTCCTGTCACTTAGACAGAACGCCGTCAAAACTGCTGGATTGCATCCTAACAGAATGAGTTTCTCCATTCGTGTTAGAACGCAATTCGGGACTTTGTTCGTATTGGAATTTCATACAAATGAATGAAACTCCGATCCTATTCGTGCTGTGGCTGCATCTTGCAGCCACTTAGTAAATAACTTCCTAATTCCCACGGTATCAGGGAGCTATCTACCAAAAGGCTGAAAGACCTAAATTGGTCTTTCAGCCACATTTACTAATACTAGGTAAAGATTACTTAGTATTAGTAAATTCAGCCCCTACTCGCTATACCGCAAGTAGGGGCATGTCTATTAAACAGTGAGCATCCTGTGGCTGCTCACAGTAAAAAAAAAAAACTATTGTCCCCCACCCCTACGGCCCCCACCCTGAACGGCGGATGGGAGCCCTAAAGTAAAATAGGGGGGGACCTATTGTCCTCACCCCTGGCCCCCACCCCTGTGCGGTGGGTGGGGGCCCTAAATAACAATAAGGGTGGGACCTACCGTCCTGCCCCGTGGCCCCCACCCCTGAGCGGTGGGTGGGGACCCTACATAACAATGAGGGGGTGGATCTACTGTCCTGCCCCCCGGCCCCCACCCCTGCGCAGCGGGTGGGGGCCCTAAAGTAAAATAGGGGGGGGGAACTATTGTCCTCCCCCCAGCCCCCAACCCTGCGCGGTGAGTGGGGGTCATAAATTACAATGGGGGACCTACTGTCCTCCCCCCCCGGCCCCCACCCTTGATTGGTGGGGGCCATAAAGATAATGTTCTCCCCCCCGGCCCCCACCCCTGGGCGGCGGGTGGGGCCCTAAGACAAATTCCTACTGTCCTGCCCCCCGGCCCCCATCTCTGCACGGTGGGTGGGGGCCCTACATAACAATAAGGGGGGACCTACTGTCCTGCCCCCACCCTTGAGCGGTGGGTGGGGGCTGTAGCGGATGGCACTGGGCTGTCCTGAGAATTGTATTAGCCTTGACTGCATTCATGTAAATGGCAGTTATATGTGTTAAATGTATTGTGTTCGTCTGATTGTTCGGTAGTTTCATTCCCTTAGTTTGTTCGAATGAACCTACAGAACAGTCAGACCTCCCCTGTGTGAAGTGTGCCTTCAATTACCCGTTGCAACATTGTTGCGAACGGTAATTGACAAGCTGAGTAGCAGTCCTTTGTTCTCGGGGGTGGCCGCCATTCGGGAAACAAACACGTGGCGGCGGCCATTTTAAAACTCCCGAACAGCGGTGTTTTGCCGTCGAGTGTCTGGAACTCAAATCGGACACTCGACTAGGCGAACACCGCTGAGACCTCCACAAGCCGGTCCGTTCGGTTCCAAACTACCGAACGGCCCCTCGTTCGGTAGATAGAAACAACCGAACAAGGGGATTCAGGCGAACCCTCCCCAGTCTCTGTAACTAGTGGCTTTTGTGTGATTTATTCCCTTGTTCCAGGAGGGAATAAAATGACCGACCGCACTGGAAGGAATAGCCGAATTGGGCTCCATGCGATGGGGCCCTGCGGTCGGTCATTTTATTCCCTCCATGAATGTCCCGAACCCCTGGTCTGATCTGGGTGATTTTTGGATATGTTGTTCACCCAGATCAGGGCTACCAGGGGATGTATAATTTAAAGTGGTACCCCTAGGTTTAGGGGTACATCCAGAAACGGGGGGAATTGGTGTCCTGGATAAGGGGATTATGATGCAGGCTGAGGGGAGGGAATGTGTGGGAGGTTACCGGAACAGGATTGGATACTGTAGTAATTGATGGAAATCCCTCCCTTGCATGGGAGCATGCTTTATAAGGCCACTGTGAAATAAAGGTTTTTAGTTCTGCTCCTGATGCTGTGTGTCGTCCAGTTATTGGTATTGCTGTTGGGATACTGCTGGATTATTTTACCTGCTGGAAACCTTGCTTTATGGATTTATAATTACTTGTTCCTGAGCCTTACTGGGATCTTAAGCAGAGATAACCTGTGGAATACTGGATCTCCGCAACAGGGACCATAAAGATAATGAGGGAGGAGGACCTACTGTCCTCCCCCTGGCTCCCACCCCTACGCGGTGGGTGGGAGCCATAAATCACAATGTGGGGACCTACTGTCCTCCCCCTGACCCCCACCCTTGAGCGGTGGGTGGGGCCATAAAGATAATGAGGGGGGAGGACCTACTGTCCTCCCCCCGGCCCCCACCCCTGTGCAGTGGGTGGGGGCCATAAATTACAATGGGGGACCTACTGTCCTCCAACTCTCCGGCCCCCACCCCTGCGTGCTGGGTGGGGGCCATAAATTACAATGGGGGGACCTATTGTCCTCCCCCAAGCCCCCCACCCTTGATTGGTGCGTGGGGGCCATAAAGATAATGAGGGGGGGGGAACCTACTGTTCGGTGGGTGGGGCCCTACATAACAATGACGGGGGACCTACTGTCCTGCCCTCACCCTTGAGCGGTGGGTGGGGGCCATAAAGATAATGAGGGAGGAGGACCTACTGTCCTCCCCCCCCGGCCCCCACCCTTGAGCGGTGGGTGGGGGCCTTAAAGATAATGAGGGGGGGAACCTACTGTTCTCCCACCCCTGGGCGGCGGGTGGGGCCCTAAGACAATTCCTCCCCCCCCCAAGCCCCTAGTCACCCACCCCCCCACCCAAATAAAAAATAATCCCCTACCTACCCCCCTAACTATTTATAAAATAACTAACCTGTAAAAAAAATAAAACTTACCATTTGATGTCTTCTTTCTTCTAAAATCTTCATTTTTCAGCCCCCCCAAAAAAAACAGATGCTAAAAAAATGAATCCATCTTCACCCATGGAGGGCTCCGTGCAGACTGAGCTCTGCAGGGTGGGGGAAGTCTTATAAAACCTTGCCCCACCCAGCAATTAGGCTAAGAACACTCTGATTGGTTGGTTTAAGCCAATCAGAGTGCTCTGTGTCATTTTACACATCGGTATTATCGACGGGTATTATGGTGGGGGGTGGGTGACTAGGTACTTGGGGACCCCTAGTCACCTTTGAAGGGTGGGGGGAATTTGTTTTATGGCCCCCACCCACCGTGCAGGGGTGGGGGCCGGGGGGAGGACAGTAGGTCCCCCCCTTATAATTTTTATGGCCCCCACCATTCTGGTCCTCCCATTGTGATTTATGGCCCCCAGCTACCGTGCAGCGGTGGGGGGCCAGGGGAGGGTACTAGGGTTTTGTTTTGTTTTTAACAGTGAGCAGTCATAGGCTGCTCACTGTTTAGTAGACATACCCCTACTCGCGGTATAGCGAGTAGGGGCATTCAGGAGATTTTAATCTCCCTTATGCTATTATCATATTTACCCCCATAGAATGAGGGGTGACCTGGGGGGCTTAGGAAGTGGCGGGGAGCACTGCTCCCTGCCGCTTCTATAGTTACATATTACAAGAAGGGAGCTGCGCACCGGTAGCTCCCTCCTTGTAATGAACTGAAAGAACAAACGAACACTGATATTCAGTGTTCGTTTGTTCGTCTGACATTTCTATTCATTCATTGGATTTCTGACGAATGAATGAACAGATGAAATTCCCGTTCGCATGCCCAAGTATTTAACTGGGCATGTGCGGGAATCTCACAGCGCTATCTAGTGGGCAGATTAGGTGTCCCACAGGGATTTCATCTACCCACACAAAGATGCCGTGCCCTAAATATAGATCAGGACAGAAAATAAAGTAAAAAAATAGGTAATATGGGGGGCTTAGGGGTATTTAGGGGTAACTAAGGGTTCACTTAGATGTAGTGAAGTCGGGAGGTTAAAAAAAAATAATGGTATTCGGCCATGACAGTGACGCTTTAAGTCTATGTTTGGTGAAATTTAGTATTTAATAGCAATGCTAGTATTATTACTCAACGTTCCTTAATCCAAGGAATGTGTTAATTGAGAGAGATGAATGCACTTGTGGTATACTTGAAATGTAGGGTTATTCACCAAACTGAGAACTTTAATTAAATATCAAATATGAAGCCAAAGTACCCGAACTGAAAGTATATCATACATTTAAATCATATTAAGAAGGAAAAGAAGAAGGAAAGTTGCAGTCACCCAAGCTGAAAATCCCACTAATCCAGCAATAAATAAATAATACTTAGGAAGGCAATGGGTGCTGCATCTCAAACTAAAACACCACACCAGTAAAACAAATGTATGTATTTATGGACGTAGGATCAGACAACAAAGCAAATGGTAAATACATAAATACAGTCCACAGTAGAATAACTAACCTCTTAAAAAAAAAATTGCTCCTGGCTAATAGTCTGTACATATATAAATTAGGGTGATGGTAGCAGTAGTCTTCAGAATCATTCTTCTGTTGTAATATGAAAAAGAACCACATTAAATAGAGGTCATTTGGGAGAGCTACTACCACTTCAAGGATGACAGGGCTGATTGAAATGATCCCCACTCTGGGATATGCTATAGAAGGATGTTCTCAGGTGATACTGCATGCAAATGATGAATAAATGAAGTGGAAAATGTATCTGCAGCAAAAACAGAGAAAAAGAGAAAAAAAGGCGCACTGCCCAGAAAAATCATTTACAAAAGCAATGGGACAGAAGCACAAACGTCACATACGCCTGTACTCCCATAATACAGGGGGTAACCCTAATAAAATAATCACAAAAGAACATAATGACTGACGGGTAGACAGACTCTTCAGGGAGAGGAGACAGTAATGTTAAAAATAACCTTTTTTGAAAAAATGGGGTTCTTCAAAAGACTAACAACATAGATCTATAGCTATATACAAATTACCCAAAGGAAAGAAAATATCCTGGCATATATGTATATAAAGAAGGCAGCTACAGGCTATCAAAATATAGGAAATAGGCCAAGACCTAAACAGGGCAATTGACCTAAACAGGGAAATTATATCAAAAAGTATGATAAAGATTACAAACAACCAATCTAAGAGGTTATAGAAGTGGTGGATAAAGAAAATACATACCAATCAAGTGGAGAAATGAAAGGACAGAACAGAAAAAAGGGGAGGAGGGAGAGATGGAGAGGGAGAGAAAGATAGGAACCCTCAAAAAATCCTTGTCCCCAGCCGAGTCCACTGACACAAGATACTTCGGCACCGTGGAGGAGCTACTACTGCCTACCTAAACCAACTAACCCTGGGTAACTGAAAAATCATAAAAACAACTGAAAAGTACCACTCCCTGAAGAATCTGTGTACCCATCAGGGGCATACCCAGAGCATTTGGCACCCGGGTCAGATCCTGTGTTTGGCACCCCCCTCCACTTTAAAAGGTAAAAAACACCCACAATATTTTCATTGTTTAAAGGGACACTGTAGGCACTGTATCTGCTTCATCTCATTAAACTGGTTATAGTGTCTGGAGTCCCCTGGTACCATAATTTCTTTCAGCATTAAACAGTTTTTAATGTTGTAATGTTTTAATGCTAAACAAGAGTCCACAACAGTCTATCCCCTCTGTGCTGCTTTGGCTAATAAGGAAGTATTACCCTGAGAGGCAATGGGCAGCTGTGATTGGCTGAGTGTGTCAGCTGACTGTTTTTATCCTTTCAGAACTCCAACTGACGGTATGAATGGGTATGACAACAAGGAAGTGTGTAATCTCTGCCTTAGCTACACATACAGAAGGGGCCGGACTGTGGGTGGCCAGGGACTCTTATTTTGTGGCATATTGCACAAACATGGTGCAACACTGAATGGAGTGACAGTGCCAGGCCACTCCAGGCACTATAACCAATTCAAAGAGACAAAGTGGTTATAGTGACTACAGTGTCCCTTTAATGTTTTCATTTTTAAAAATTGCACAAATGTGTAAATTTTGAAAAAAAAACCTGTCCTGCCCCCGTCCCACAAAACTCCTGCATCCCCTTCCACAAATCCCCTGCTCAGCCCCCTGTGACGGACTGCTGGCACTCCGACTGAGTACCTCCAAGCACTCCACCAGACACCATAAGCACTGCAGACCCCACTTCCAGCGATGCAGCTGCGCCGGGTCTCGCCGTCCACCACCCACCCTGGACCCAAGGCCAGGATCCAGCTTCCAGTGGGTAGACCTCTCCTATTCCAGAGAGCGTAGCAGGAACAAGCTCTTACAAGAGCTTATACTGAGAGGATTATTGTGATTATAGTAATACCCAAGAGTGTAGTTATCCCATCCCCCAAACATGAGCCAAGACTTCATGAAGGGGTCAAGCAGGTCTGTTTAATGTAAGTCAGCATTCACAATTTATTCAATTCCTCAGGCGAGAGGCACACCCCCTGGACCTGATGGTACACAGGCACACAAGGGGCATAAACCAATCAATACAATACAACAATGTCTGACACTCCCACATACAGCACACAAGCCCTCCCCTCTGCCTGGGATATAATTAAAGCAGCTAATACAATAACCTAATTATCCACAGGCAGAAAAACACACATTTTCCCCAAAGTCTAAAAAACACCCCAAAACATAACACACACACATAAATATTATATTATAATATATTATATCCCTGGATATCTCTGATCTGGGTGAGCAACATATCCAAAAATCACCCAGATCAGAGCAGAGGTTCAAAAGTTTTATGGAAGTCACATCTTCTCCTCTATCCTGGAGATAATTGGCTTAGGTGACTGTGGTAACTTAATTATCTCCAGGTACAGGAAATATCTCTAAGTCAGAAACTGTTACAAAAACCACATAAAAATACATAACTCTTATAATACAATGTTTAACCTATATGTCCAACATATCCCCAGATAGCTGGGATCTGAGTGCTCAATATGTCCAATGTTAAAGTGCCCTATAGTACAAGGAAGGGTGGGGTCAGAAAATAGCAAGGGCTGACGGGAGATTGAGGAGGGACAAAGCAGCCCGTTTCAACTGGTCTGGCAGTGTCCCTGGGACAGAAAAAGTGTTTTAAAATCCAATTTGCCCAAATAATACTTTTAAAGGGCAATACATCCCAGGGGCCATAGTCACAGGGCAAGAGGCTGGCAAGCAGGCCTCTCCAAGTACAAGTGGCGAGGTTACTTTTGCCACACATCTTTCCCCCCAAGGGAAGACTAACCAGGTACCTGACTTCACGCCGGTCAGTGCCTGAGTTAGTTGAGTAACCCACCCACAATAAACAATTACTGCACCTGGGGAGTCCTGGTGTCCGGCTCTGGTCTGTATGTCCCCTGTTGCTGAGGGAAACTAGTGCTTCAGCTGGGTAAACCGGTGCACAGTCCTGCCCTGTAACAACAGGGTAGGTAGGGCAGAGGCCAGCGGCGCTCTGCCTGGATGCCACCGCTTCTGCTGGGATAGCCTTCAGGGAGTCAGGCTCTAGACAAGGGGAAAAGGGAGGGCAGAGGCCAACCGTGCTCTGCCTGGATGCCAGCTCTTCTGCTGGAAGGGGGTCAGTGGGTATCGCAGACTCATCCACTACCCCCAGAACTCGGTTGGGAAGTCCTCCTGTGGGGATAGTTGGGGACCGGCCGTCCAGCATCCCTGTAGGATTGGCACAGAGACCGCTGTCCCATCTGCGCCAGTGGGGTTAGGGTTGCTTTCCCCCTGTAGTTGAGGTGAGTGACCAGTTCTCTGTATCTCCGGCTGCTGTATCTCCGGCTGCTGTTGGGGGGATGAGGCCGATTGTCTCCACTCTCCAGGACGCTTGTTGCTGTAAGGTGACGGGATCGATCATCTCCTCCTCCTGGAACGCAGGCCGCCGCTGGGGAGGGAGACCGGTTGTCTCTTCTCCCTGCAAAGTATACTGCCGCTGGGGAGTACGACCGACTGTCCCTACTCCCGGTATCTCCGGCTGCTGCTGGAGGGTGAGGCCAGTTGCCTCCACTTCCCAGGACGCTGGTTGCTGTGAGGTAGAGGGATCGAGCATCTCCTCCTCCTGGAACTCAGGCTGCCGCTGGGGAGGGAGACTCCTCTCCCTCTCCTTGTGAGATGCACTGCCGCAGGGGAGAGAGACCCCACTCCCTGTATATGTCCTTTGTTCTTGGATAGCCCCAATATCGCATATAGCTTAAGCTCATAAAGCTGTGCCACTCGGTTCTCAGCATCCAGCCAGTACATGGTTGCCATACCTTGTTAGCCACCTCTTTACTTCATCAATGTAAGCGGCGCCCTCATAGCGATATGTCATGTTTGCTTGGGCCACTCTGGGCCACTAGCGCTCCCATCCGCGCCTTTTGGATTACTCTGTAGACAGGGACGCTGCACAAGTGCTAATGTTGCCCTCAATTATAGCTCCATAACTTTACCGGTGTCTCCGAGCTGCTTCTCCTTGCACTAAGACGCCATCCCGCCGCTGCCACCAAATGTGACGGACCGCTGGCACTCTGACTGAGTACGTCCACCAATGCTCCTAGTGCTTGCCAAGGACTCCAAGCACTCCACCAGACACCATAAGCACTGCCTGACCCCTTTATGAAGTCTTGGGGATTGCTATAATCACAATAAGCGCTTGTGAGAGCTTGTTCCTGCTACGCTCTCTGTCGCACACACACAGTCACAGTCAGACAGTCACACACACAGTTACAGGCAAGCAGTCTCACACACACACACACAGTAACAGGCAGACAGTCACACACACAGACTCAAAGGAAGACAGTCACAGGCAGAGGTCTACCCACTGGAAGCTGGCCTTGGGTCTAGAGTGGCATGGAGGACGGCGAGACCCCGGCGCAGCTGCATCGCTTGAAGTGCAGAGCTTATGGTGTCTGGGCAGACAGCCGCACACACACTCACAGCCGCACACACACTCACAGGCACACAGACTGTCACGGGCAGACAATCACACACACACAGTCACAGTCAGATAGTCACACACACAGTTACAGTCAAGCAGTCTCACACACAGTCACAAGCAGGCAGTCACACACACACAGAG
Organism: Pelobates cultripes; assembly: GCA_933207985.1. Lineage (NCBI taxonomy): Eukaryota > Metazoa > Chordata > Amphibia > Anura > Pelobatidae > Pelobates > Pelobates cultripes. Next base: position 86,948,339 of record OW240918.1, read on the forward strand.
TCACAGGCAGACAGTCACACACACAAATATAAAGGCAGACAATCACACACACAGAGTCACAGGCAGACAGTCAACACACACACACACACTCTCTCTCTCTTACTTACTGACCGTATGGGCTGGAGGAGGAGTGGAGTAACTGAGGTCCCTGGAGTCTGTTAGTTGGGGAAGCAGGGACTCCATCTTGCTTCCCCTCGATGTGCAGCAGTGACAGCAGCAGATGGAGGCTGTGTTTAGCTCCGCCCCTGTTACTGGTTTGGCTCCGCCCCTATTTTTTCTTAGATACGTCTGGTTTTGAAGTTCAGTGGCTGCACAGCTCACACATCCTAAGGCCACCCTGGTCATGACACCCCCCTAGTGAGTGGCACCCGCGGCGGATGCCTGTATATTCTATTACCTTGTATTGTTGGACGGATTAGCAGTGTCTGAGTGCAGTGGTACACACAGATACACATACATACTCCCAGATACACACTAACACACAAACATACTCACAGATACACACTGACACTTACAGATACACACACTGACACTCACAGATACACACACATACACACTGACATTCACAGATACACACTGACACACCCAGATGCACACATACTCACAGATACACACTGACACACCCAGATACACAAACATACTCACAGATACACACTGACACTCACAGATACACACAGATGTACACATACCTAAACATACACACTGGCACACACACAATTTGCAGCTTCCATAGTGTTAAGCAACCCCCCCGACCTTGCTTCCATACCTTTTGGTTGCAGGGAGGTGACTTTCTGGGGCTGGCTGATCCTGGTGGGAGTCTGAAGCTGCAGAGCTCTCTCTCCTCCCTCCTACTTCTCTCTCAGCTGTGTCTTCACTCTCAGCTGCCTGCAGCTTCTCAGCCCACGCGGTCTCTATGCTGGGAAGAAGTAACAGTCACTTCCTCCCAGCACTCCCTGCAACTTTAAAGGGCTGCAGCACCCGACCAAGCCTCCACAGATGACAGCGCACTATTTTCTGGAGGGGGGCAAATGCCCCGTTGCCCCCCTCCCTGGATCTGCCACTGGGCTAGGGGCCAAGCATATCAACAAAATATATTCATCTGCTTTATACAGATATACCTAATTGAAATCCAATGTTCCTGTTCACATTTGGATCTGATTTCAGCCATCCAGCATACCAGTTTATTTTTGTTAATCCTGGGGTAATTTACCTCAAACACTGATTTTTAAATAACATGAAATATTTATAATCATAATTCTAAAGATCGATCGTTGGCTTACTATAGAAATTTTAGGTAATCAAACAATAAAACAGATGAACTGATTTCAATGAACTGATACAATTTAAAAATCCAAAGAGTTTTAACTTACTTATTTATATTTCAATAGGGAAAACATTGTATGCATTATTTAACCTTGTGGAGAATGATGCAAGTTGCAGCAAGTATAAGGAAGGAAACCTGTCGATGAAAGTCTCGAGGAAAGGAACAACCATAAGTTCTCTGGAAGCAGACTGGCTCGAATTGACAAGTAGTGGTTACCAACAAGGACTATCATTAGTTGATTCTATAGTGTTCTGGGACCTAATGAAAGGTAACTTCTTTATAGACTTCTCAGCCTTGGTTCTCCAACATTATTAGGGTATCCTTAGATGACAAGATCTGGGTGATTCCCTGGTGCACTATTTCTGATGAATAAACATATGTTTATAGAAAAACCTCTTGTTGTCACAGAAGGAGATGGTGGTGAAACATATAAACTGAAATATGATAATTGAAATGTATATGTTTTGGAACTGGAACATAACATAAGTATCAGAATATCATATTTTTTGCATTAAATGCACTATAAGCCAAAATAGTCTGATATTTAACACAATTGTAGCTACAACTGCTTTGTTATGACATTTTCATGGTGAACCCTTTTATTACTACGGGACAACTGGCACTTTTATAAGAACATCTTAAGAGCAAAGAGCAACTGTTAAGCATTGTAATATTAATAACAGGTAAATAGTTGCAGCTACAAAATATAATCAGGCATAAGGGATGAGGGACACATTTTAAAAGACAGATCTATTGAAAATTATGTTTTGTTAGAATAGTTCCAGTTCTTTAGTGACATGTACATGTATATATGTATTCTATTCATATACATACATTATTTTTACTTTCTGCCATTTATCTGCATTACCATTAAAGGACCACTCTAGGCACCCAGACCACTTCAGATTAATGAAGTGGTCTGGGTGCCAGGTCCAGCTAGGGTTAACCCATTTTTTTTATAAACATAGCAGTTTCAGAGAAACTGCTATGTTTATAAATGGGTTAATCCAGCCCTCAAATCCTCTAGTGACTGTCTCATTGACAGCCGCTAGAGGCGCTTGCGTGATTCTCACTGTGAAAATCACAGTGAGAACACGCAAGCGTCCATAGGAAAGCATTGTAAATGCTTTCCTATGAGACCGGCTGAATGCGCGCGTAGCTCTAGCCGCGCGTTTGCATTCAGCCGAATGGGAGGAGAGGAGGAGGATCGGAGGAGAAGAGCTCCCCGCCCAGCGCTGGAGAAAGGTAAGTTTTAACCCCTTTCCTCTGCCCAGAGCCGGCTGGAGGTGGACCCTGAGGGTAGGGGCACCCTCAGGGCACTATAGTGCCAGGAAAACGAGTCCTTTCTTAGAAACTCTATGCAAATATGCTACTTTACTTTATGCTACTTTACAAATACTATGCAGAATGGCAGGCAACAATCTAATTTTTGGATATAGAACAGATATTGCTACAGAAAAGTATGACAAAATAAATCATTTATAGTCATAATGGCAAGTCATTTTAATATATTGTTTGTGGGTTGTAGTTTTTTCCTATTAAGTTTTATTGGATTTTCAAAAAAGCAGACAATTGAGTCAGAACCAATAAATATTGATTAGATACAATGTAGATCAATTAAATCATAAAACAACAATATTACATTGTAGAAAATCTCACAGCAATATAGCAGAACAATGGAAATTATTTTAAATTATTTGTTAATTTATTTGTTAAGGACACAGCTTCAGAGGCTAGTCTTACGCTTAATGACACAAGCAATTTTTGCATTTTTTGATGTTTGCGCTCAACTTCAATTTGCTTTTTACTGATTTATTTCACTAACACATATTATATACTGTTTTTTAAAGGATAGAAAAGTCTTTCATTTGATGTAACATATATATTAAAATTATTTTAGTTGTTCTGATTTACAGAATATATAATGTGTCTGGGATCTTAAGGTTTTTTTTTGCTAGTTACAGGTCACAAAGCACAAGGAGTAAAATAAACTTTTAATGTGGAGCGATTTTAGAATTTCGTATGTTTGTCTTGTAAGCTTAATAGCCATAAAAGAAAACACAATTGCCACACAAAAGTATATATTTATATAAAGTAGACATCACAGACTATTTACCTAATGTTATTTTGACACTTTCTAAGTAGCCATTTCACCGCCAATCTCTGCTAAATATTGGAGTAAAATTGTGGGGTTATTTTTGGCACGCAAACTTATAACAAAGAACTACTCATGTATATTGTAAATTTGGTGTTTGCTATTCCTGTACAAAATTTATTTATTTTTTTGTGATCAGCTACATCTGCTAAGTACAACGATACCCCCATTGTATGTCTTTGGCACTATTTCGTGACGGTACAGTGCCAAATAGGAGACCTGTCCTTTTCAGTATTTACAGTAGAATTTTGAGAGATGGATTTAATGGACTTGTGCTTTAATTTGGGGCATTATAGCAGGTTGACTGTTCAAAAACCCCCACAAAAGCCTACCATTTGTAAAAGTAGACACTCCAGGGTATCTCATATGATGCATATTGTGCCTTAACATGCCCCCATTTTTTCACCAATATATGCCAAAGTAGAGAGAGAGCGCAGGTAACTTTTTTCCTTTGGTTTTTACTATATGTATTAGCTGATGTGTACTGTAGTTGTTGCTACCGCCCAGGAGTGATGGGAGTGAGCGTATTACTTTTCTTTTTGTATTTGTATTCACTTTTTGTATCACACAGCTAGGTTACATTGCTGCCGCCCATCCCATGTGTTCCCTATTAAGGGTTAACAAGTTAACAAATGTCAAGGCAGACCACCCTAGACGGATCCTACTCTGACCCTTTACCTTGCTTCCTTGAGCTTCTGGCAAAAATATCTCAAATGAGACAGAAAGGGGTATTTTCTGTCTCATTTGAGATATTTTTGCCAGAAGCTCAAGGAAGCAAGGTAAAGGGTCAGAGTAGGATCCGTCTAGGGTGGTCTGCCTTGACATTGGCAGGCGGGCATTCCCTCCAGTGGCCATTTGAGTAACTAAATTACCTCCATCTGTTTAAATATACATAGGGATTAAGGAGAGAGCGCGAGTAACCTTTTTTCTTTGGTTTTTAACATATAGGAGACCTGTCCATTTCAGAATTTACAGTAGAATTTTGAGAGACGGATTTGATGGGCCCATGTTTCAATTTGGGGCATTATAGCAGTTTGAATGTTAAAAACAAACAAACACAAAGGCCTACCATTTCTTAAAGTAGACACCCCAGGGTATTTCAAAAGGCATATTTTAAACCTTAGCATAGGATCACTTTTTTGTTAGTTTGTACCAAGTCTAGTTGCAATTAGCATTTTTTATTCTATTTTTGACACACACTTTGCAATCCTTATGTGTGCTACGGCAGTATAACACCTAATATGTTGCTCAGCTATGTCCTCTTAGTGCAACGATACCTCCATTTGTACCTTTCTCAGGGATATGTGGATGTTGAAGGTGCACATTGGAGACACACCACTTTCATATTATTCAAAAGTGGATACTGGGCCCAAGTCTCATTTTAGCAGCTCAGGACTGCAGATTACCTCTCAAAGGTAATTTTTGAGATAATCTTTGGCTTCCAATATCATTTCTATGCAGATGACATTCAAATCTACCTGTCCTCTCCTGATCTCTCCCCATCCCTCTTGACTAGTGTCTCTGACTGCCTTTCTGCTATTTCTAACTGGATGGCTGCCCACTTCCTTAAACTCAACTTAACCAAAACTGAAATTCTGGTCTTTCCTCCCTCAAGTGTTGTTACTCCTGTGTCTGTCTCCCTCCAAGTCAACGGTGCCACCATCAGCTCCAAAACGCAGGCTCGCTGCCTAGGTGTTCCCTTTGACTCCGACCTCTCCTTGAAGCCTCATGTTCAGTCTATCGCCAAATCCTGTCGTTTCCATCTCAAAAACATTGCGCGCCTCCGACCCTACTTAACGCCAGATGCGACTAAGGTGCTGGTCCATTCCACTGTCCTTTCTCACCTTGACCACCGTAATCCGCTTCACAGTGGTTTTACGTGCTCCCAACTTGTGCCGTTACAGTCCATAATGAATCCGAGGCTCATCTTCCTGTCCGTCCGCACCTCCCACGCCTTACCCATCTATCAGTCCCTACATTGGCTTCCTGTAAGATATAGGGCTCAATTTAAAATTCTGGTTCTTGCCTTCAAATCTCTACATAATGCTGCTCACACCTATCTATCCTCCCTAATACACAAGTATGTCCCGGCTAGGCCCTTACAATCTTCTGTCCGTACTCCCTCCTCTGATGATCGCCTTCAAGACTTCGAGGGCTGCACCGTTCCTGTGGAACGCACTTCCCTCCTCCGTTAGATGCTCACCTAGTCTCCACTCCTTCAAAAAATCATTAAAAACCCCACTTCTTCATAAAAGCGTATCAATTAAACTGTTAATAGCTCCCAACTGATTCCTCTGTTGCAACTGTCACTAGTCTAATATTATCCTTACCTTTTGTGTCACTTACCACACTCCCTCTAGCATGCAAGCTCATTGAGCAGGGCCCTCAACCCCTCTGTTTCTGTGTGTCCAACTTGTCTGGTTACAACTACATGTCCATTCGTCCACCCATTGTAAAGCGCTGCGGAATTTGATGGTGCTAGATAAATAATAACATAATAATAATTAAAAAAAAAGGCCACATCTATTTTTAAGTATAAGCAACGCATCAATTCAAATTATGAACAAGTGCATACTATTTGCTGTTAAAAGGGGGAATAGTTGGTGTAAACCCAGGAGCGGGCGGATGGGCTACAATTGCTGCCCTAAATAATTTTAAAACCGGCCGCGGCGGCTGCAGCGCTGCTTCTCCCCTCCCCTGTAGCGTGGCCGAGCTCCTCTCCGGTCCGCGGTGCACTCAGTGTGCACCTTCCTATCACTCCGGCTGGGTACCGCGGACCGGAGAGGAGCTCGGCCAGCCTACAGGGGTTGGGGTGAGAAGTAGTGGAGGGGTAGGAAGAGGGGGGTAAGAAGAAGGGGAGTATGAAGAAGAGGGGGGTAAGAAGAAGAAGGGGTAAGAAGAAGAGGGGTAAGAAGAAGGGGGGTAAGAAGAAGAAGGAGGGGCTAAGAAGAACAAGGGGGAAGTAAGAAGAACACAGGGGGGAGAGCAAGTGTGAGGAGAAGGGGAGATGAGGAGAACGGGGGGAGACTGAGAAGAACACAGGGAGGGTGGGTGGTGAGGAGAACACAGGGAGGAGAAGGGGTAAGAAGAACACGGGGGGAGAGGAGAAGAGTATATGAGGAGAACACAGGTAGGGGGGAGGTGAGAAGAACACAGGGGGTTAGGAGAACACATGGAGGGGGGGAGTGATAAGAACACAGGGAGGGTGGAGAAGGGGTGAGTAGAGCACAAGGAGGGTGGGTGAGTGTGAGAAGAGACCGCTAGGGGAGGGTGGGGGAGAGCTCTAAGGGACAGAACGGACAGCTCTATAGGACAAGGGGCAAGACAGGGAGCTCTTTCACACTACGCGCACACGCACATTCAATGCATCCCTATACATACACAGAAACACAATGCATCCCTACACACATATATAAGGGACTTGTGATATGGACATTGTTGCCCTATTTCAAAATGGTGAATCACATCGTCTAGATAAAGGTGCCATGAACTGTAAATCCGGCGAAACCCGGAAGTACCGCAATGACGCATACGTCACGTGACCGGAAGTTCATGAACCTGGACGTGATCGCGGGACGCTGAAAAACGGCGCAAAATTCAATCACAAGATGGAAATATAAAGCATCAGGAAAGGACATTCACCATGCACTTTGAGAAAGACCCCAAGGTCGAAACGAGTTAGTGCTGGTGGATTTTTATTTATATGCAGTTGGCTTATGTTATATGCCTTCTTTTATTTTATGTTATTGGATCCTGCTATTCTTCTTTTGGCACTGAAAAGGAGACATCACATGAGAATTTTACAGCCTGAATAAGCTGATTATTCAACTGCTACCTAAGCCAGAGCTTGCTTGTTGTGTCTCTGGAAAGTGTGAGTGACCCAATACCTCTATAATTGATTTGTTATATACATATAACAGTATTATATAGTTACATAGCTGAAAAGAGACTTGCGTCCATCAAGTTCAGCCTACCTCACATTTGTTTTTTGCTGTTAATCCAAAAGAAGGCAAAAAAACCCAGTTTGAAGCATAATTTTGCAAGAAGCTAGGAAAAAAATTCCTTCTTGACCTCAGAATGGCAGTCAGATTTATCCTTGGATCAAGCAGTTATTACCCTACATTGAAAGATTATATCCTTGAATATTCTGTTCTTGCAAGTATGCATCTAGTAGCCGTTTGAACACCTGTATGGACTCTGATAAAACCACTTCTTCAGGCAGAGAATTCCACATCCTGATTGTTCTTACAGTAAAAAAAACTTTCCTTTGCCTTAGACGAAATCTTCTTTCTTCCAGTCTAAACGCATGGCCACGTGTCCTATGTAAAGTCTGGTTTGTGAATAGATTTCCACACAATGGTTTGTATTGTCCCCCAAATATATTTGTATAATGTTATCATATCCCCTCTCAGGCGACGTTTTTCTAAACTAAATAGGTTTAAATTTGTTAACCTTTCTTCATAGCCGATATGTTCCATTCCTTTTATTAATTTTGTAGCCTGCCTCTGCACTTTTTCTAGTGCCATAATATCCTTCTTTAGAACAGGTGCCCAAAATTGCACAGCATATTCAATATGGGGTCTTGCCAGTGATTTATAAAGAGGCAAAATTATATTCTTGTCCCGAGAATGAATGCCCTTTTTCATGCATGACAATAACTTACTGGCCTTGGCCACTGCTGATTGACATTGCACATTGTTGCATAGTTTGTTGTCTATAACAATCCCCAAGTCCTTTTCATGTGTTGTTATGCCTAATTCACTTCCATTAAGGGTATACATTGCTTGTGTATTCTTTACGCCGAAGTGCATAACTTTGCATTTTTCAACATTCAATTTCATCTGCCATTTGAGTGCCCAGTCCCCCAGTCTATCTAAATCCCTCTGCAGCAAAGTAATATCTTGCTCACATTGTATTGTTTTACAAAGTTTGGTGTCATCTGCAAACACTGAAACATGACTTTCAATGCGGTCTTCAAGATCATTTATAAACATGTTAAATAGAAGGGGTCCCAGAACAGACCCCTGAGGGACACCACTTGCCACCTCTGGCCAGCTTGAAAATTTACCATTAATGACAACTCTTTGTACTCTGTTTTTTTAAAGCCAATGTTCTACCCAAGAACAAGCATTTTCATCTAGACCGATTTATTTGAGTTTGAACACTAATCTATTGTGTGGAACTGTATCAAATGCCTTGGCAAAATCCAAATAGATCACATCCACGGCAACACCCTGATCTATACTTCTACTTACTTCTTCGTAGAACGCAATCAAGTTAGTTTGACATGACCTGTGCTTCAAAAAACCATGCTGATTTTTGCTGATAACCATGTTCTTCTCAAGGAATTCTTGAATATTATCCCTTAATAACCTTTCAAATATTTTACCAGCCACAGAAGTTAAGCTCACAGGTCTATAATTTCCAGGCAAGGATTTTGAACCCTTTTTGAATATAGGAACCACATCTGCCTTCCTCCAATCCTCTGGAACACTTCCTGAAAGAAAAGAATCTTGAAAGATTAAAAACAGAGGTTCACTTATTACTGCACTTAGTTCCTTAAGTACACGTGGATGGATACCGTCAGGCCCTGGAGCTTTGTTTATATTAACTTTCTTTAGTTGCTGCAGCACCTTATCTTGAGTTAACCAATTACAATTATTCTGCAAGTTTTTAGTAGCAATCATTTGCACATCTATTGCCATGGGTTCTTTCTTAATATATACGGAGGAGAAATAGTTATTTTAAATTCCTGCCTTTTCCTGGTCTTCATTAACTAACACCCCCGTTTCAGTTTTTAGTGTACCTACACTTTCATTTTGTTTTTTTTTTTAGAATTTATGTACTTAAAAAATGCTTTGGGGTTGGTTTTGCTCTCTTCAGCTATCATTATTTCATTTTGAAGTTTAGCAAGTCTAATTGCCTTTTTGTACGCATTATTTGCATCCTTATATCTTTTATAAGATGCATCTGATTTGTCCGATTTAAATGCTTTAAATGCCCTTTTCTTAGTTGTAATCTCTTGTTTTACTTCTCTACTAAGCCACATTGGTTTTAATTTGTTTCTTTTATATTTATTTCCCAACGGTACATACTGAGAAATGTACCTTTGTAATATTTGTTGGAAGATGATCCATTTATCTGTGTTCTTTTCACTAAAGAGTTTATGCCAGTCAATATATTGTAAAGCTTCCCTTAACTTATTGAAATTGGCCTTTTTAAAATTATATGTTTTAGTATTCCCCATTTGCTTTTGTTTTTTTTAGTTTATTGCAAAGGACACTATATTGTGATCACTATTTCCCAAGTGCTCACCTACTTGAATGTTGGTCAAAAGATCAACGTTGTTTGTTAAAACCAGGTCCAGACAAGCATCCATTCTAGTTGGTGCTTGTACAAGTTGTGACATGAAGGTGTCATTTAACAAGTTTAAAAACCTAATTCCCTTTGCTGAGGCACTAGTCCCTCTGTCCCAATTTATATCCGGGTAATTAAAATCTCCAATAATTAAAGTGTTACCCAGATTTGCAGCTTTCTCAATTTGCTCAAACAGCTGTTGTTCCTTGTCAATATTAATATTAGGTGGTTTATAACATATCCCAACCAATAGTTGGTTTCCCTTCTTTTCCCCCAATCAGATATTTACCCATAAAGCTTCCACATTATCCTCCTCGCATTCCATTTGCTTAACATTTGGCTTTAAATCATGTTTGACATACAAACATACCCCACCACCCTTCTTGTTTTTCCTATCCTTCCTAAATAACATGTACCCATTTAAGTTAGCTGCCCAGTCATGTGTCTCATCCCACCATGTTTCAGTTATGCCTATTATATCATATTGTTTAGTGTATGCTAATGCCTCTAGTTCCCCCATTTTGTTATTTAGGCTCCTTGCATTAGTAAGCATACATTTAATATTATGCGTCACTTGTATATTTTGTGAATTTTCAACATTACACAGCTTCTCTGTTCTGAGCTTGCCCCTCCCCCCGTTTCCACCCCCCTTATACTGTGCTAAAGCCCATCTCCTTTCTGTCCTATCTCCATTTTGTAGATTGCTATGACCCTCCCCCCCTACTACTAGTTTAAAATCTCCTCCAACCTTCTAGCCATCCTATCCCCAGCACTGCAGACCCTCTCCCGTTTAGGTGCAATCCATCACCACTATAAAGGTTGTACCCAATCGCAAAGTCGGCCCAGTGCTCTAAAAACCCAAAACCCTCCTTCCTGCACCAAGACTTAAGCCACGCATTGACCTCTCTAATCTCCCGCTGCCTTTCCACTGTAGCGTGTGGCACAGGTAATATCTCAGAGAATACCACCTTGGAGGTCCTTTTCTTAAGTTTGCTACCTAATTCCCTGAAATCATTCTTTAGGACCTTCCATCTTCCTCTTACTTTGTCATTGGTACCAACATGGACCATGACCGCTGGGTCATCCCCAGCCCCTCCCAATAATCCATCCACTCTGTCAGCAACATGCCGGACCCGAGCACCCGGGAGACAGCAAACTGTCCGGTTGAGCCGATCAGAGCGGCAGATTACCCTATCTGCTCTCCTAATGATAGAGTCCCCTACCACCACAACCTGTCTTGCCTTCCTTACATTTTGATCCCCACCGTACTAGGGGGCTGTTAGCTCGGCTGTTAGAAGGAACAGCTTCCTCTAATACAGCTACTCCTGAGCTGATGCTCCCAACATCTTCCCTCAAACGGGCAAATCTGCTAGGTTGCACCAAACCAGGACTAGCTAGCCTTTTCCTCTTCCCTCCCCCCCCTGCCACCCAGCTACATGCCTGTTTCCCATCTGTCTTATCTCCTCCCTCTCCACTACCTGTCCCCACTAAACTCTGCTCAGTGAGCAGTAGACTCCTCTCAAGATTGTCAATCTCCCTCAAAGTTGCGATTTGCTTCTCGAGATCTCCAATCTGAGCTTCCAGAGAAGCCACTCGCACACAACCATCACAGAGGTATGGACCCTAGACGGGTACATCCAGGCATCCATACATGCAACAAGATGTGCATTGAGTCAAACCAGCAATCTTGCTAACACTCATTTCCCCTTGAAACAGAAAATAAAAACAATTACCTTTTTAGTTTAAACCCCCTTTTTGTTGTAACTCCTGGTTTTCTAACTCCTACTTGAAAGAGTCTACTTAATAGAGGCTGCTTTCAAGTAATGTGAGCAAGCTCAGTGAGTTAGGGGGTGTGCCTTTATGGGGATACAAATCCCACACAGGTGCAATTAATGAACACTCCCCCAATCAATCAAGCAGCAGCACAAAAAAAGGGGGGGAAACCAGAACACAGAAAAAAAATTTTTTAAAAAACAAAAAACTTTTTTTTTTTTAACCATACCAATTTTAAAGATTAAACAAAAATAAAATACAAACCACTCCAAGTAACTCCTGGTTTTCTAACTCCTACTTGAAAGAGTCTACTTAATAGAGGCTGCTTTCAAGTAATGTGAGCATTTCAAGTAATGGTATGATTTTTCTGTGATCTGTTTCAGATCAAGAGGTTCCTTATGTATAAGTATATTATTTAATATTTTTTTATTGCTGTGCACCCTCCATTACTTTTTATTTCCTTTTTAAACACTAAAGTGCTTTTTTAGGGATTTTTAGGCACTGGGGGTAGTTGCATTGTTTCTGTGTACATCACAGCACCAATCCACCACAATTTTACCTGTTTGGATCTAATATCTTCTTATCATCCTCATCTGGTTGTAAGTAGGCAATCTAGTATGATATTAGTGACACTAATCTATAATTTACCTCACATTAAAGGGACACTATAGTCCCCATAACCACTTCAGCTTAATGAAGGGGTTCTGGTGGCTATAGCCGGTCCCTGCAGGCTTTTTAATGTAAACACACACTGTGTGCAGCACTGGCGTTAGTTCATATGGCAGATCATATGTCACATGGGGGTGGCAAATTTTTCTTTTGCCTAGGGCAGCAAAAATCCTTGCACCGGCTCTGATCCTGGGCAGGTGCACCAGTCTACTGGTGACCCACAGGAGGTGAGTGCACTGATTGCACTGCACTCTCCTCCTGCCCAGACCCATCTTTACCACAATGCAAGTGCCGTCTGCCCCTAATTTACAGTTGCTCACACTCACAGCAAGCAGTGCCTGGAGCCCTTTGCAGAGACGGGAACAAAGAGGTTCTGCGGCAGCTGGCCGTCCTGCAAGCATTACATTAACCAGCTGTTCCCCATGCAGCCACAGGTGGCGCTGTGCTGGGAGAATGTGATTACTCTCCACTTCCTCCAAGCCTACAGAGCAGCGCATAGGAGAGGAGGAGGCATGATTTAATCTTACAACAAATGCAGTAAGCAAATCTTTATAAATATGGGGGGGATCAGCTTTGTTTCCACAGTTTATTGGTGTTTACTCTGATGTCTGTATTAATATTGAGGGATTTCTAAGTAGTAACATCAGTGTATGTCAGAAGGGGCAGCCATTTGGGTGTGCATGCTGTGCGGTCACGCTGGGTGCCATGACAACAGAGGCGCCTGGCGGCCAACACAGCTCACAATTTGGGGACACCAGCATATTCAATTTAAATGATTCGCTGGTGGTCCACTGGTGCGCACCAGCAGTAGGTGCAGTCAGATCATATCCTCTCCCTCTTGGTTCCGGCGCTCAGTTAGTGAGTCGGAGCACAGGCTCAGAGATTCTCAGCCTGCGCTCTGACAACATTGAAAGTCAGAGCCGTGAAGGTGCGGGTATGGCAAAGAGCTACTGATTAGCATAACATCAATATCCGTTATAAAACCAGGAAAAGGTGGGCATGGATGGTTAACTGATTTGGTGGTGCAATGAGCCACTTGACTGGTTTTGCCCCCCAGGCCTAAGGCTGCCAGTCCCCTGCGTAAACCTATCTGGGGTTAGTACCCAGTCATCTGTGTCCTGGCAAAGCTGTCATGGATTCCGAAAACAAAACACAGACAGACCACAAAGAGAGAGAACGCAGAGAGAGAAACTTGTAATACCGGTCCTTAGAATGGCCGGGCTATACAAGCAGAGAATAGTCAAGGTACAAGCCGATGTCAAAGGAGTAAAGAGAAACGGAACAACGATAGGACAAGCCAAGGTCAAGGATCAGAGAAGACAGGATAAATGGGAGACAAAGCCAAGATTCGGTAACCAATCAGACAATGACTAAAATCACACCCCAAAACTGGTCTACTTATTCGGCTTGGGTGTGGAAAATTTTAAAACAGTGGCCAATACATAGGCCGGGCTGAGAGGGGCAATCAGGGCAGTAATAACCAGCTCTTATGCCCCTCTTGTAACACACCCTTCACCTTTTCTGGGGGGTTTTCTTTTTGGGGGTTAATGGAATCCTGAAGAAGATGTGACCTGCCTCCATTCTTCTGCTAGGCTCCACTGATGGTCCCCCTCTGTGGCACTCAAGCAACCCAGAAATGAGCTGAAATTGAAATGAAAGAAATGTGCATTTCAGCTCAGCATTTGCCTTTTTAAAAATTACAAAGGCTTTTTTTATCTCGGTACTTGAGATGTTGTTTCCCCCCTTTTTAATTTTTTTCCGCTAGAGCCTTTGGGAAACCTGTGTGACTCTTCCTGATAGTCTCAAAGCAGTACAGCATTTTTAAAAGTGGGATGCTATTATAAAAGCTATCAATATATAAATTATAACCTTTGTTGAGTAAGGGCGTTATTATGTCCCAGACAATTTTCAAGGTGGCTATCCCTTCCTTCGTATACACGGAAGGTGTACACATAGCCACTGCCACTTTCACATAATTTATAAAATGTGATCCCATATCGAAATCTTTTGGATGGGATTTACTGTCTAAATCCCAGTCTTCCCTTATACTTCATGAGGGACTCATCAATAGAAATGTCTTTTTTCAGGGGTGAAAATAGTGGCAAATTTAACGTTAAAGTGGGCAATTAGAGAGCGAATTTTATATAGAAGATCATACTGCGGATGACCTTTTGGGGGGCACTTCATATCGTCACTAAAGTGCATAAATCGCAGTATGTCCTCATATCTGTCCCTATGCATTGTCTGGAAAAAAATGGGGGTGTTACAAATAGGATTTTTAGACCAATACATCCTAATTGTGGGCTTTTTAATTAGCATTGTCAGTGCCCAGAATTGTTTCATTTCTGGCACACTGTTTGGGTTCCATCTCTCTTTCCTGGCGATAAGAGTCTTGATTGTGTGCAAGATACTGCTCCGCATACAGATTAGTCTGGGTGACTATCTCCCCAAAAATCTCATCCCCCAAGAACAGCTGCATACAATCCAGCGCATTATAGCCAGACAGGTCAACCTGTATGCCAGGATTGGCAGTGACCTCTGGGATGTCTGGTTAGAAATGATTAGGGGGTACCCAGTCATCTGCGCCATGTTCAGCATTAGGGGAATCTGCGATTTCCCCTGATGGTCCTGCAGTATCTGGCACATAGTCCCTGTCCCCTGCGTCACACTCTGAGGCAGTGTAGGTCGCCTCTGAGTCGGCCGCTAACAGGGCTTAAGCCTCCTCTGTGCTATACTTTCTAAACATTCTCTACACTGCTGGCAGTGATCAATCAGCAGGGAAGGGTTAATTTTTTTTAAAGTACAGGGTAAAGGGATTAGGAACCTTTTATAATAGTTTAATTAACTTCAGGGACACAATGTAGCAACGATCCGTCTCTCTCCACTTCAAAAACCCACAAGAGGTGGAGGGAGGCGGATCAGATATCCCAGCAACATTGTGACCGCTGTAGCGTTCATATGGGCTGGGACATCGAGATTTGCTGTTGCTGGTCTGCCCCTGACTCGGAGGCAACCAGCAACAGCGTTAACCCCGCAATCGCCGGCACTGTGGTGATCCAGGGTTAATTTTAACACATGATGGACCGGATCTGTCACCCGGCGTTAAAGGACCACTCTAGGCACCCAGACCACTTCAGCTTAATGAAGTGGTCTGGGTGCCAGGTCCTTCTAGGGTTAACCCATTTTTTTATAAACATAGCAGTTTCAGAGAAACTGCTATGTTTATGAATGGGTTAAGCCTTCCCCCTAATCCTCTAGTGGCTGTCTCATTGGCAGCCACTAGAGGCGCTTGCGTGCTTCTCACTGTGATTTTCACAGTGAGAGCACGCAAGCGTCCATAGGAAAGCATTGCAAATGCTTTCCTATGCGACGGGCTGAATGCGCGCGCAGCTCTTGCCGCGCGTGCGCATTCAGCCCAGGAGGAGGAACGGAGGAGGAGAGAAGGAGGAGAGCTCCCCGCCCAGCGCTGGAAAAAGGTAAGTTTAAACCCCTTTCCCCTTTCCAGAGCCGAGCGGGAGGGGGACCCTGAGGGTGGGGGCACCCTCAGGGCACTATAGTGCCGCGAAAACGAGTATGTTTTCCTGGCACTATAGTGGTCCTTTAAGGGTCTCCCCAGGACGACGGACCCGGTCCGTCACTTATCATTAAGGGGTTAAAGAGGACCCTGCTCAAACGAGCACCAATAAGCAAAGTCCTAAATGAGCTTGCTTTGCTTTTTACAGTTCATCCGGCTTCTCCATGCAGTACGGACGTTTAGCAAAACATATACTAAAACAGTTTTACATTTTACAATGGGATGGTACCAGAGCACTCCTGGTACCCACGACCACAGCCTGTAGTGGTTATGGACCTCACAATGGTTTTTTAAAATTCTTGTAGGAATGCTATCAAGTTTTATTTCAAAACAGTGCATAACATTTGTCTACAATAAAATACTTATGTGATTATTTTTTTTATAGTGATTTAAAAAAGAATTAAGTACAACACACAGTATGTATAACTTTACTACACATAAGGATTACAGAAGATGCCGTGCATGCAGTGAAGTTATGCATAGGAAGATTCTGGAAAAAGAATGAGCTTTGATAGATAAACAAAGACATTCAAATAAAAAATGAAATTATTTTATGACAATAACTTCAACATACATTTAATACGAAGTGTGAACTACATGGATGGACAAAGAAGATAAGGTTGTAATATGCAAACTTGATCTCTGCCCCAGTGGCGGATCAAGGGGGGCGCAATGGGGCAATTGCTCCCCCCCCCCAGAAAATAGTGCAGCTGCCATCTGTGGAGCTACCTCATTAGGGGCTCGGTCGGGTGCTGCCGCCCTTTGGCAGACCGGGCCCCTTTAAAGTTGCAGGGAGTGCTGGGAGGAAGTGACTGTTACTTCCTCCCAGCATACAGACCGTGCAAACTGAGAAGATGCTGGCAGCTGAGAGAGAAGTAGTAGGGAGTAGAGAGAGCTCTGCAGCTTCAGACTCCCACCAGGATCAGCCAGCCCCAGAAAGTCACCTCCCTGCAACCAAAAGGTATGGAAGCGGGGGGGTGCTTAACATTATGGAAGCTGCAAATTGTGTGTGTGCCAGTGTGTATGTTTAGGTATGTGTACATCTGTGTGTATCTGTGAGTGTCAGTGTGTATCTGTGAGTATGTGTGTGCATCTGGGTGTGTCAGTGTGTATATGTGAGTGTCAGTGTGTATGCGTGGATATCTGTGAGTGTCAGTGTGTATCTGTGAGTATGTATGTGTATCTGTGTGTACCAATGCACTTAGGTTCCGCTTTTCACTCTGGCCCACAGCCTCAGAGGTGTTCTGCATTAGACAGACACTGCTACAAGGTAATCAAATATACAGGCAACACCCCGGGTACTGAAGGTGTATTTATTGAAGGGTAGAACACAACATAAAAGTGCAAAAGTGCAACTTTTCAGCCCTACACGGACTTAAACATGATTAAGGCCCTCTAGGGCCGAAACGTTGCACGTTTGCACTTTTAAGGTGTTCTATACTCCAATAAATACATCTTCAGTACCTGGAGTTTTGGCTGTATATTCTATTGCCTTGTATCTGTGTGTGTGTGTGTGTGTGTATGTGAAGGTATGTGTGTCATTTTGTGTATATGTAGGGATGTGTGTGTGTACGTGCGCCAGTGTGAATGTGTAGATATGTGTGTATCTATGTGTATATGTGCAGGTATGTGTGTGTATTTGTGTGCCAGTGTGTGTATAGGTATGTGTACCTGTGTATGTAGGTATCTGTGTGTGCCTGTGTAGGTATAGGTTTGTATCTGTGGGTGTGCCAGTGTATGTGTGTGAAGGTATATGTTTGTGTGTATGTGCCAGTGTGTTATTGTGTTTCCATATCACTGTGTGTGGCCGCATATGTGTACAGCCTCCTATCCCCTAAACAAGAGTCCCCTATTCCTCCGCTGCAGCCCTTTTCACCTCGCTCTAGCCCACCACCAGTGCCCCTCTCGAGATTTGGTTCGGGATCTACCACTGCTCTGCCCCACACGGAAATACTAGATTCCTTAACAAAATATTTTTAGAAAAGAATACAATTGTTCAATAAAGGTGTAAATCTTTGAAAAAGTTCACAGAATGGAATATTATGACTTTAAACACTGGTATTTAGCCAATTGAATTGATGTTTTTATACAGAAGTAACAGGTGATATCAGTGTATCATACCGTAATGACAATGCAATGTCTTACCAGTCTGTTTCAGCAAGTAGAAAATAGAAATATAATAGAGATTATGCAAAAGTTGATGAGCCGTATTTAATTAACAATTAATTTGCAAAGTGTAGACAAAGTGAGCCAAAGTGGAAAAAACTCAAACTCTCCCTGTGACGGACCGCCTGGCACTCCGACCAAGTACCTCCATCAATCGCTGCCACCAAGTACCTCCATCAATCGCTGCCAACTAGTACTGATGAGTACAATAAGCACTGCGCTGGAGTACCATAACCACCGCAGACCCCACAAACCTCTGCAGCTTGGTTGGGGTCTCACCGTCCTCCACCCACTCTGGATCCAAGACCAGGATCCAGCTTCCAGTAGGTAGACCTCTCTTAATCCAGAGAGATTAGCTTCCAGTAGGTAGACCTCTTTTAATCCAGAGAGATTAGCAGCTCTTACAAGAGCTTAGTGATTATACTCTGGGGAGTATAGTGATTATAGCCATCTCCAGAGTGTAGGTCTGCAATCCCCCAAACATGAGCCAAGACTTCATGAAGGTGCAAGATGATCTCATCTTTAATGGTTCAGGTTGGCTTTTATACAATTCTCCAGGCCAGAGGAACACCCCCTGGACCTGATGGGGCACAGGAACACAAAGGACACAAACCAATCAGAACAAACATACAGTCTGTGACACGCCCATGTTCAGCGCACAATCCCTCCCCTCTGCTTGGGAGATAATTGAGTAAAGTCCTGTAAGTAACTCAATTATCTCCAGGCGGAAAAGACACATTTTCACAAAGTTCAGAAAGTACCCCAAAACATAACATACACCCAAAAATGTTTGTTACCGGATAACCCTGATCTGGGTGAACAATATATCCTAAAATCACCCATATCAGAGCAGAGGTTCAAAAGTTTCATGGAAGTCTCTTTTTGACCGGCTGCAAGCATGGCTTCATGCCCAAAACAATTCCAGGGAATTAGGGCCAGCGGTCGGTCTCTCTTTGTGGAGTACAAAAGTACTTACATTACATGAATGGAGCCTTTTAATGTGTATTGGGCAAGGTATATTGTAGGGCCCATAGTCACAGGGTAGGAGGCAAGCAAACAGGCAGCTCCAAAAACTCGTGGCAAACTCACAGAAAAAGGAGAGTTTGTCACACTGCCATACCGATTTTTGTATTTAGACAGATCCCCTATACTCTGACTGAGTACACCCGTTGTAAGTCTTCCAAATCCCAAGTGAAACAGTGATCAGAGCCCTTGGTTACCCAAACATCAGCCAAGACTTGATGAAGGGTACAACAGGAATGTCTTTTTTCAGGGCCACACATGGCCTTTTATGCAAAAGCCCCATGCAAGGAGTTTCCAACACAACATTACAGGGCCAATCCCTCCCATGATTCTCTATGCCTGTGAGGCAATTTAGTACCCTCTAAGGTACAGAGAAATCCACTAATGCAAAAGCCCCATGCAAGGGGTTTCCAATCCAACACCCCACGGTAATCCCTCCCTTGATCCTTCTGTGCCTGAGATGCAATTCAGTCCCCCCTCAGAGAAATACATAATTCACATTACACCTGTGGTGGGTCATCACCACTAAGCACCAACATGTGCCTATGTTGTTGCCTTGTATTTTGTGTCCCCAATGTGTATTGTATGATTTTTTTCCCATGTTGAATATGTATTTCCCCTTGTGTTTTACTTTTCAGTCACACAGACCACCCCGCTAATGAGGTGTGAAAACCGCAGACCACAAGGTATCGAGCGGGGGGCAGCATTCGTATGTCGAACCAGCCTGCTCGCCCTTTCTTTGGTCAGCTCCCAAGGGAGCTGTAGTCATTATCCCCTATCTGGGAGCTACGAGGCTAGGCCCGTGGTTTCCCATGAGAGCGGTGTCTCCTTGGCGGATGTCTGAGTGTGGGTATCCACCGGAGAGAGGGGCGCGCGCCAGCTGTGAATCCCGGGGGCTGTGAATCAGTCACAAGTAAAGCGCTGATTGCTCGCCGCCGGGAGCGGGCAACCAATCAGAGAAGAAAAAACAAAGAAAAAGGGGCGTGCCTTTAATGCAGTATATATAAAATAAACACATAAAATAATGTATAGCTAAAAATTAAAACTAAAATAAAAGTTAAAAGTCCAGGGTAATAGTCCACAATAAATGAAGAGAATTCTTGTAGAATAGTGATGATTCGTCCAAAAGGAAGACTTGTGTTTTCAATAAGCCATATGTGGAGAGAAGTAGAGAGGAGATCCAATAGTACAGTATGTAGGTTTATATGTAGCTCTGGTATGAAGTGCGTGAAGTGGAACTCAAGGATATATGGAGTTGTAGCTTGAAATTAGGTGGTCCACCGGGGATTGCAAACGAAAATTAAAACAGATTAAAAAAATATAGTGCTCACTGAATGACTTGAATATAGATTAAAAGGAAGTTTGAAATGTACTCACAATATATTGAGCAGAACTCACTGCTCAATTTGTAGCGTATGGGTGGTATAATCCCCACCTACGGATTCTTTTGGCATTTCATTAAATCGTGTTGATCCAAATAGTCAGGTTTAGAGATAAAAAAAAAAAATTAAATAGGAATGTGGCAACTAAAATGTTTGGGGCCCAAAATTCCTTTATTATAACAATATAAAAAGTAGTAAAACAAATTCTAGACACGTTTCACCCACAACAGGCTTCTTCAAGTAGAATATAGTAAAAACATAAACTTGACTTACAATGCTTTATATAGGGTACATTAATTGTATTGGAATTCGAATATTCCCGCCAAAATTACGTCATAACAAGCTTAATTTTAAAATACATATTAAAATAGTGTAACAATAATATAGACGTCCTGTGCATACATATAGAAATTAATTCTGCATATAATTTATAAAAAACGAGATGTAAATCCATAGAAAAGTAAATAAAAGTTAAAATCACGTGACACGCGGCTAAAATTACTTCCGCGTCAATTGAGTATAGTGAATATATAATCAACCAGATCGGTTCAGGGCTTCAGGAATTTCCTGGTAGTCTTATTTTTGCCCCACCGTGCACATGGTCCCATGCCCAAAACAGTTCCATACACTCCAGCAAAACACTGCTGGACAATTTAAGATGGCCGCCGCCAATTGTTTGAATCTACGAATGGCGGCCACTTCCACTACTTCGGCACTTTGGCTGTTTCCGAAGTGCCATTTTGAATGTGCTGATTGGCTGTTGCTTGATTTAGGCGCAAAGTTTTAATTCACCGGACTAAACCAATCAACACCATGTAACTAATTTCAGGGATGTACAGAGCCTTGAGCCCCAGACTTTTGACGCTGATATCTCCGGCTCTGTATATCCGATCGCCCCGCTTTTTGCAGGGATCCCAGATGGGACCCGGGGCCATCTAGCCATGTAAGCCCTAACCCTGTAACCCCTTCCCTTCCAGAGGCTCCAAGCCCCCCTGACTGTGATATGTTTTAAAGTGTATCACTATATACTGCTTGGTATCTCCTAAGGCGGGAGATGGCTATCTGTAACCCAGCCCCCCTCCTGCCTGGGACTAAGGGAAGGGTATTGTGTAGAATGGAGACCCCTGCGGAGATCTGTGTGTCGTCCTCTTACTGGAGGGAAGGAAGATTTAACCCCTGTGTCTACTGTTTCAGCTTACAGGGAATTCAGAAGATTTTACCCTGGTGTCTGCTGTTCCAGTTTGCAGGGGATTAAAAGAGGAGAAAAGTCCTGGTAAGGACTAAGAGCTTCCACTGCTGAGTGTCGTCTCAGCCTGGTGAACAAGATACTAGGAGGTTGTCCCACTATAACACCAAAACACACAAACTCCTTTCCTGTGCCTGGGAGATAATTGAGTCAGGAACAGTAAAACTCAATTATCTCCCAGATACACAAAAAAATCATACAATTTCAAACACCTCAAAAGTACATTTCCAATTTCAGAAGGGGTTAATTGAAGGTGTGTGGGGGGTCCTATCTTACAACCCCAGTTCTTCTTTGAAGCTTGGACTCCAGCAGAGCAATTCTGTAGGATGTGGGAAGTCACACAAAAGTGGCCTGGACGTCTGGGCCAGGGGCGTACCTAGAGCATTTGGCACCCGGGGCGGGTCCTGTGCTTGGCACCCCCTTGCCCCCAAGCCCCGCCCCCAGCACCAGTTTGGCCCCACCTCCAATTTTGCTTAGCTCCGCCCCACTTTTCCCTAACTACCATGGGGCACTGTGCGGCCACAGCTCACACAGCCCCCTCCAGCCAGGGCCGGTGCAAGGATTTTTGCCGCCCTAGGCAAAAGTAAAGTTTGCCGGCCCCCCATGTGACATCACAATGTCCCACCCATATGATTTGCCATGTTATCTAACGCCAGTGCTGCCGTGTTTACATTAAAAGGCCTGCAGGGACAGGCTATAAACATCAGAACCACTACATTAAGCTGCAGTGGTTCTGGGGACTATA